>CAWUFW010000250.1:2949402-3658804 GCA_963921515.1 Calotriton arnoldi | reverse complement strand
GCATGGTGGGCACACCCTGGCCCCCAGGGCCAGATGAGATGGTCCCAAAGGGACCTCCTTAACTATATATTTAAAAAATATATATTTCAGGTCAACAGTACCAGGGTACCAATGCCTGATACAATGGAATCCAATGCAGTACCCTATGTGGTTCTGCGGAACTGCTGTATCGTGTCACTGCTCGACCAATGAAAATTCTAAAAAAGCAATGGCCAACCACCATTGTGCAGGCCATAGGCCTTGTGTAGTGGGGGTTGGCTGCCTGCAGTGGGTTGGGTGCAGGGCAAACCTATCGCTCACATAGCTGAAGGGGGTGCGCCCTGCCCTGCTTCAAGGGGCCATTCCATGGTGGTGCATGGGTGTTCCCACGCAAACACCCATGGATTTTGATGCAAAGCCCTATCGACTAAAAAAAGGTTGACAGTACTTTTTGCCAAAACTTAACACCTCCACAAAGCAAGACTAAATTTGGGGAAAAGATTTATTTTCTCAAAACGTTTCCAGCTTTGCATGTATGCTATGCTGTACTGCACAACACACATATACAAAGGGTGGAAAGTGTTAAACTATGCCTAAGCTCTTCCAGTACAAAACCCACGCTAGACATCACGCACACACCCTTGCACCATTGTGTGAGGCAGCCTGAAGTGCACCAGGACAGGGGGAGAGAAAGAACGCCATATCTTAGTAAATATGGCGATGTTCTGCTCTTTCACACAATGCAGTGCAGCAACATTTGTTGTTGCATTGTGTCGCACACAAGATCCCCCTCCGCCTCTCCACATCCAGCACGAGTGACCCCCACTCCAACACAGAACACCTCCACTTCCAGATCCAGACAAGCCCCAGGACCACGCTACTCGGCACCCTCATCTACAGACCGCCAGGACCTCGCACCCACCACGCAACTACCATCGCCAAACTCGCCGCACCCCACACCATCACCTCCACAGACTACATCCTACTTGATGACCTGCACTTCCACCTCGACAACGGCAACGACCCCGACTCCACTACTCTCCTCGACAACCTCGCCAACCTAGGATTGAAGCAGCTCGTCAACACGCCCACCCACAGAGCGGGTCACACCCTAGACCCCATCTTCGCGGGAGGAACAAACATCCGCTTCTCCCACACCACCCAGCCCCCTGGACTGACCACCACTGCGTCCACTTCACCTTCAACACCACCACCGCACCCAAACCCGCCCCACGCCCGCCACGACGGAACTGGAGCAAGGTCACAGAGGAGCACCTTAACACCACCCTCCGCCAAAACCCCCTGTCGCCGCGACCGACCCCAACGCAGCAGCCAGGGAATTTCACCGCTGGGTCTCCCACTGCGCCGATAAGCTCGCACCTCTCCGCCCCCCGCCAAACAACGCCCGCTGAAAGCCACCTGGTTCACCACAGAACTTCAAGAAGCCAGACGCTCCTGCAGACGCCTAGAGAAAACCTGGCGAAACCTGAAAACCACGGAAGCACGGAACGACCACAAGAGTGCCCTGAAGGAATACCACCAGCGCATAAGAGACACCAAACAGACATTCATAAGAGACAAAGTCCAGACCAACGCGACCAACGCCAAGGAACTGTTCAACGTCATACAGCAGTTCGCAAAACCCACCTGCGAAGCCACGGACATCACACCCTCCCAGGAACTCTGCGACAAGCTCAGCTCCTACTTCCATCTGAAGATCAAGGCCCTCTATGACAACTTCAGCGAACCAACGACGAGCACCAACCCCCCACCCACCGCCGCCGATAAGCCGACCATCGCGTCCTGGGATCCCGCTACCGTCGAACTCATCACAGCTACCATGAAGAAAACCCACTCAGGAGCCCCAACGGACCCTTGCCCACTGCACATCTTCCACAGGGCCGCCACCATCATCGCACCCGAACTTGAACGCACCATCAACGCCTCCCTCAGATCAGGCATCTGCCCGGACGACTGGAAACGGGCGGAGGTAAAACCCCTCCTCAAGAAACCATCGGCCGACCCAACAGACCTGAAAAACTACCGGCCCATCTCTCTCCTCCCCTTTGCGGCCAAAGTCACCGAGAGACTCGTTAACGCCCAGCTGACCACCTTCATAGAAGAGAACTCCATCCTGGACGCCTCCCAGTCTGGATTCCGCAGCAACCACAGCACCGAGACCGCCCTCCTCGCCGCCACCGATGACATCCGCATGCTACTCGACCAGGGACACACCGCGGCCCTCATCCTTCTAGACCTCTCCGCAGCCTTCGACACCATTTCACATCGCACTCTCGCAGCCAGACTACACGATGCGGGAATACAAGGAGCCGCCCTCGACTGGATCGAATCCTTCCTCTCCGGCAGAACCCAGAGGATCCGACTCCCTCCCTTCCTCTCCAAACCCACGGAAATCCACTGCGGAGTACCCCAGGGATCTTCACTCAGCCCCACGCTCTTCAACATCTACATGGCCCCCCTCGCCGCCATCGTCAAACAGCATGGGCTCACCATCGTATCCTACGCCAACGACACCCAGCTCATCCTCTCGCTCATGAAGAACCCAGAAGACACCAGACTCTGTTTCCAGGAAGGTATGAAGAACGTGGCAGCCTGGAGGAAGGACAACTGCCTGAAGCTAAACTCAGAGAAGACCGAGGTCCTCATCCTCGGTCCCTGCACCTCCGCCTGGGACAACACCTGGTGGCCCTCCACCCTCAGGAGCCCACCCACCCCTACAGACCACGCTCGGAACCTCGGCATCATCCTTGACTCCTCCCTCTCCATGAACCGCCAGATCAACGCCGTTGCCTCCGCCAGTTTCAACTGCCTTTGCATCCTCCGTAAGACCTTCAAGTGGATGCCCCCCGACTGCAGAAGGACCGTCACCCACGCACTCATTACCAGCAGACTGGACTACGGCAACGCCCTCTAAGCCGGAATCAACAGAACTCTTCTGCACAGACTCCAGACCATCCAGAACGCCGCAGCCAGACTCGTCCTCGGGACACCGCGCCATAAGCACATGACCCAACACCTACGAGGCCTCCACTGGCTCCCCGTCGAGAAGAGGGTCACCTTCAAACTCCTCACCCACGCCTACAAATCCCTCCACAACATCGGACCCAAATACCTCAACGAGAGAGTATCCTTCCACGCACCCAAGAGGAACCTCCGCTCCGCCGACCTCGCCCTGGCAGAGTTCCCCCGCATCCGCAGAAACAGAACCGGCGGGAGAGCTTTCTCCTACATCGCAGCCAAAACCTGGAACGAGCTCCCTGTAAACATCAGACGCTCTCCGACCCTGCACACGTTCAGGAAGGACCTCAAGACCTGGCTTTTCGACTGACCCGGAGCTGCCCCCCCTAACTCCACCCCCCACAGCGCCTTGAGACCCTCACGGGTGAGTAGCGCGCTATATAAATCCCTGATTGATTGATTGATTGCTTGAAATCTTAGTAAATCCGCCCCTTAGTTTTATAATTTGGGCATACAATCCTGTGACGACAGATGGGAGTGTTTGTAAGCTGTGGTTCGCTGTCTCCCTTCATTGTAGTCGGTCTGTGCAGCATGCTAGTGATGTTGATTCATGAACTGAGTGAGCCTTGAACCCTTGTCTTTTCTCTCCCCTGTCTCACAGGTGTTCTGTATCGGTGCATCGCCATGCTCTCGTGTTCTATGTGTGTGCTCTTGTGAACGCATGTAAAATCTTCCCTTCTTTACTGTCACATGTACAGGAAGTGACGCACAGCTGCTATCCTCTTCAGTTACAGTGGAAGGGATGTGTGAATTTTCCAAGGCCTCCAGCTGGGGTTCCTGGCTATGCCCCTGCTGTTTGTCTGCACTGAGGACCATTTTGCAGGCATTACTTTCAGTTTAGTTGGTGGAATGCAGTTTTTTGTGTGTGTGTGTGTGTGCGCATGCGCACTAGGTTTACCTACTATAGTTTATTTGTAATTGAGGTTCAGTTAATACAGGATGTGATGGTGTTGACCGCGGGAGTGTACTGGTTCCTAAGTCCGGCGCTGCAGAGACAAGGGGTACAACAACTGGTGAAAGATATTGCCCACCTCATGCCGTGCTGCCTGCTGTGTACATTGTTGTTGAAACAGACTGCAGTCCAGGGCAACTACCGTCTGCCTGTGTCTGCCTTTAAAAATATCTACTCCGCCATATCAAGTACCACTATAATGTGAATGTAAGTATATGTGCGTATATGTATAAAAGTATGCATTTACTGTTCTCTAAATCCATCTATTCATATTGACAATATGGTGAAAGTTGATCTTTTTGCAGGTCAGTATGAAAGGCACAATACTGTAGTGTAACACCAAAACAGAAAGTAATTACAGTAAGCATTGGCAATGCCCAAAGGTCTGATTTACAAATGAAAGTGCCTCTTCAGTACTGGTGGGTGTAGGGGCTCAACAAGTCATCAAGCATGCACCGTGTCACTCATCTTTTCATTTATGCATCCTTTCATCCAGATACTGACTGCATTCGATCATTTACTCATCCACAATAAAACACTCAAACTCACAACTATATGCAAGATAAATTACAATAGTAAAGCTAGACAAACGAAGACATGCTGCCATCTAAACGTGATGGGCCTACGCTTGTAATGAAACATATAGCAGTGGGCGGCTGTCTTGCAATGGTGTTGCACATGGTGTATTGTTGTTTTCACCACGACTGCCGTGCTTTGAAGCAAGGTATTGGCCATCTTGGAATGGTAAAACAATAATACAACAGATTATCCCATGGCTATGCTAAAAATGGCAACAGGCTTTGTCCCTTTTCTAGCTCGGCTTGGATGGCATTGTCTTGTCCTAAAAATGTTGCTAGAAAAAACAGACAATTAACGTGAGCAGATTTAGATTGTTTAAGATTGTTGCTGGTGTTGTTGATGAGCTCCATATAAAAAGGAGACTCGGAATTACCCAGGGTTCCCTACTTTGGTGTTGATTACCCCATTTGACAAACACTAGGGACAGTACATTTGCACGAGTGTGTGTGTGTGTGTGTGTGTGCATGTGCGTGCACGTTTATGTGTGTGTATATATAAATTCACATATATTTATATATATATTTCCATATCTAGCATTTCAACACCCAACTATAAGCCACATTAGCCGTTGTTTTTTCTCTGTATTTAAGGGGGTTGTTTTATGTAAGCTAAGATTTTATTTTCATACCTAACTATAATGTCACTTTAAGCTTTGGCTTTTTCAGTGAATTTCGGTGTTGTTTTGTTCATATTCAAAACTGAGCATATGCCCAACCCCCTCAGGCAACCTACAGCCAACCTCCTGCCCTGCACTGGACATGGCCTTCAGCAGTGCTCAGCTGCTCGGCAGGGGGTTGGCATCAGGCCCTCCACCCAACTCCCCTAATGTGTACGGTCCTTGTCCTGGACCCCGCCCCCAACAAGTGGCAAATAACCTGCTGCACACAACCTGTGTCCTTGAGCCGGGAGGTTTGGTCATAGGCCCGGTTTCTGGCCAAGTCCTGCACTCAACCAGCCGCAGGAGCTCAACCCTCATGGGGGCCCAACTACCCCGCTGTGTACAGTATTCAGCAATGCACAGCGGTGGGTTGTCCTTGCTCCCAACCCTGTGCAGGGGGTCAACCCACACTGTGTACAGCCTACAGCCTCCATAATGGTGGTTGGCTACAGGTTCTGGTCTATGACCAAGGGAGGGCCTCCTAAGAGGATTTACGAGGATTATCACAGTGAAAATCTTCTACCCAAGGATTTTTGTCAGAAGGGTTGACCTCCACCATAACCCTTGCCTGCTGAGGTAATCTGTGTGATTTCATATAACAAAATGCCTCTCAACAGACTTTAACACCATGTAATACCTATTCACCCTTAAATGCCTATTCGCTTCAACATATGGTGTTCATAATAACTACGTTGGATCTACTGCCTTTGTCTTAACTTTTCATAACAAACAGATCTGGCCTACAGCCTTGGTCATGGGCTTGTCACCATAACTATCTCAGTCTTGCTCTATTGAGCAAAAGCTTGCCTTCAAGGCATAAAATACAACACAGGCACTCATTTCAGTGGAAGCATATGGCTTTCAGTCCAATCAGATGCTACACCGAACAAAATCAGAATGTGGGTGGAACCAAAGCCCCTCTATCAGAAGTACTTGTGAAAGCTCTTTTTGGTTTGATCACAAAAGGTCTAATGAAAGGTGCGCTGTCAAGCAAGACCTAAAGATATATACTGGGCAACGCACTGGCATTGAAGCTGGATTTACCAGTAGTCCAGGTACACATGGCAACCCTGAATGCAGCTGCACTGCCCTGAGCTTCTGACTCACCTCTGAGGCTGTGTTCAGGTCTGCCATATGCCCCTAAGACACCACTGAGACCTAGGTTGGGAGTTAAGAATGAGAGAGGGTGCAAACAAACAAGGAAGGGCTGAGGTAAGATGTGTCATTAGGATAAGGTAAGGCAACAAGATGTGTGTGAGGGCATGGGTGACAGGGAACAGAGCATAACGTTAAGACACAACAGGTCTGAGGTGAAACATCTGAGAGGGAGGCAGAGACCTACACACTTCATTTAACACGCCTTCCAGACACTTATACAAATACAGCAAGTGCATTTTGTTGTACTTTATTTCCTTAGTTTGGGCATAAAAAACAGTAATATACAGTTTCACCTATGTTTTTACAAATGTATTAGGTTCTCCATTAGGAATTTGTCTTTTGTTTACCACTGAAAATTACAAATATTTCTGAGGATTCACGGATATTTTTCTAAAGTTTTGGGCGGTCTATGGGCAAGGTGGCCTTGCAAGAGGTAGGTCTTGCACCATCTTTAGTGGTGAGAGGTGGGCAATGTCAAGTAATAAACAAACATTAGCAATGGAAAACCGTTCTGGCTTTTGCACAGATGAAAGGTTTTTACCAGGCTTCAATAAAACACAACCACCAAACAAGCAGGAGCTCCACAGGTATCTGCCCCTCAAAGAACAGTGTTACAGCAAACAAATGATGGACGGAATGCTGACAATGCAAACATTCTCCCCCAGGCAAAAGATCTGGGTTAAATCCATCGTTCTTTTGCCCACTACGCCACCCCAGTTTGGACCCGGCCATATGCAAATCAGTCTTGACCCTGTGCCTCATGGGAACAGTCCAGACCGAACTGCCAGGCCAGGTCCTCCCTGGACCGGAAACAAGCATCCTGGGACCAGTTTCAGGGTATGTCAACCTTCTTCAGCCAGGCTAGCTTGAATCCAGTGGCACAGTGAGCAAGGGACCCACGTCTGGGCATACCCATCCCACTTAGGGCGAAAAGTGTTACAGCAAACAAATGATGGACGGAATGCTGACAATGCAAACATTCTCCCCCAGTCAAAAGATCTGGGTTAAATCCATCGTTCTTTTGCCCACTACGCCACCCCAGTTTGGACCAAGACACATGCAAATCAGTCTTGACCCTGTGCCCCATGGGAACAGTCCAGACCGAACTGCCAGGCCAGGTCCTCCCTGGACCGGAAACAAGCATCCTGGGACCAGTTTCAGGGTATGTCACCCTTCTTCAGCCAGGCTAGCTTGAATCCAGTGGCACAGGGAGCAAGGGACCCACGTCTGGGCATACCCATCCCGCTTAGGGCGAAAAGTTTTACAGCAAACAAATGATGGACGGAATGCTGACAATGAAAACATTCTCCCCCAGTCAAAAGATCTGGGTTAAATCCATCATTCTTTTGCCCACTACGCCACCCCAGTTTGGACCCAGCCATATGTGTAGGAGAGTAGGATCTGCTTCTTATAGTTACCCCCACTTTTTGCTGATGTTTCACTCTTTTTCGACGTAGCCAGACTGCGGCCCTGCTAATCAGGACCCCAGTCTATCTGCTTTCTCCTCTAAATTGATTGCATGTACTTTAGGTACACTCCAGATTGGATTCTGGGGTACCCTTATAAGTCCCTAGTATATGGTATACTATGTACCAAGGGCATAGGTACCCCAGAGGCCTCCCAGGGGCTGAGGCATGTATTATGCCACCCCTGAGAGGCCATCCAAAATGACACAACAGGTCTGCTACAGCAGCCTGTGTAAGGTGGTGTATCCCCCCCCTTACTGAGATATAGGTTCCCTATATCTCTCCATATCACTGCACATGTAAACCTATCAGTCACCCCTATGGCAGGCCTTAACAATCCTGAAGGCAGGGTGCTGGGTTTTATGTGAGAGGGTGCCCATGCATGAGCAGAGCCCCTCTGCAGCTTTCGGAATCTTCATTCCGGGGTTGTTTGTGATGCAGCCAACCATATACTCTTAAGTGCATTATGACCTCACGGTAAATGCTAACTTGAGAATGGCTGCATGGAAACATGTCGTGTTTGGTGTCAAACACCGTGGAATCATACCTCCACCCCAGTAACTGGGGTGGGAGGTATGATTCCACCCTACTAGAGGGAGAAACATGGCACCACCGGTGCACCCGGTACCAGCTTAACAGAACCCTGGCATCACAAAATGGATGCTGCAGCCACAGACGCGAGTCTGCCCTCCTGCTGCTGGACGAAACTCCGGCAGGGGAGGCCAGGACAATAGGTTTACTGTCACAGGGAGGTGTGACCACCTCCCAGACAGGCTTTAGTGTATTGGGGCTGGGTGGGTGCACTCCAAGAGTGCTTTGAAGTCTGCACTGGGGGCACATTTGGTGTCCCTGTGCATAGTCCAGCTCAAACCGGTTGCAGGGGCTGCCAGCCCCTGCTCTGGCGTGAAACTGGACAAAGGAAATGGGTGTAGCCACCCCTCTTTCCTGACCCTCCCATAGGTGGGTCCCCAGAGTTTGTCCCACCCCTTCCTTGGGTATAAAGTAGGAACCCCTGACTACAGGACTTTAGATTTACCTGGACGAGACTCTGCTACAGAATCCCAGAACTTCAACTATCTACACTGCGTTGGATGACCGAAGAATCTCCCTTGGAGTAAAGGAGTTACTCCCCTGCTTGGCAGGCACCAAAGATGCATCTGTCCTGTTTGCATCTCCGAAGCTCCTGAGGACTCCGAAGAACTTTGCAACACAGGAGGTGAGTTCCTGTGGTCTCTGAGGTTGATCTGTGTGCTCAGCAAGTCTGAGGCCTGTATCCCTCGTGGAGTCCATGCAACCCAAACCCCTGGACACTGCGACCATTTGCAGAAGCATCAGCTTTGAGGCAACCTCTGAGGCTCAGCTTTGGGTTACTTGTAGCCCTGACCCCGAGCAGTAATCACACCGAAGATTGCTGGCCTACACTCAACAAGTGTTCCGTGGGCCGCCATTTTGTGATTCCTCTTGAGGTCCCTTCGCGATCCCTGGTCCGTTGACCTGTGGGTCCCCAAGAAGGCAACTCTAACTTTAATTGGGCTTCCCTGGTTGCTCCAGACGTTCCCTGACTCTCCATCGCTTGGGGAGTCCCTCGGACCTTGCTGGTCCGCACCGAAGCCTCTTTTCTCTTCCTGCGTGGGTTGCTGTTGCCAAGGCTTGTTGTGTTCAATCCGAGCACCGACACCCCAGCACTCGACATCCTGCATGGGACAGCTCGAATCCGGCTCCTGGTCATCGTCGACGTCTCCTGGACCCCGTGGCTGTAGAGTCAAGCTTCACCTCTTCGCACCTGAAGCACCCGACATCGGTGGGCATTCGATTGCTCCGCTCCTGGTCACTGGCTAGTGACCCAGACTCTGTCCCCTCTGCTTTCAGGTTCTTCACATCTTCGATCCAGGCTTGGATCATCCCGGACACTTTCCTTCTTCACGGCAGCAGCCCTTTGCAGCAGATCGCCATTGAAATCAACGACGATTCCCGACACCATTTGCCACCTATGCACCCGGCTTCCCTGGGTGAGGTAACTCGAATACTACGGTGCTCCCGTGGGTGTTGGCCCTAGAAACCCTTAAGTCTAAAGGGATTTGCTCAAAGTCCGTTCCTAAGTGTCCTTTATCTTTAAAATTCCAACCGCGACTTTCCGCATAGAATCCTACGGCGCTCGCGGCTGTGTTCTCACACTGCACACGTCCCCCGTGGGTCTCCTGTGTCACTACCTTGGGTGGTTCCTTGGGGTCCCAGCGATTCTACATGCTCTAGGCACTGTGTCTAGTCAAGTCGTGGTTCTTATACCACTTTCTTAATATATGGTTTGGTCCCCCTTGGGGCCCATTGTATATTGTGCTATTTACTGTCGTTTTAATACTGTGATACTGTGTATCTCGGACTCTAATCTCATAAAGAGATTAGTAGTGAGTGTTTAGAAATAAATACATATATTTTATAAATACCTGGTGTGGTTCTCCTTTCATTTGGTCATTCAAGAGGTTATAATCTGGTAAACCAAGCTGCTTTACACTCCTTCAAGACTTAGCCTGAAGGCTGCTCTCCATATCTACCACTAGGATAGCTTTCCATAAAGGTTGTCTTTAAACCTATCATCAATAAGGGTCGTTTGGACTGGTGCAAGGTGCCCACTATAACTAGTGGACAGCATATGCCAGGCCAACTTCTCACATTGGTGTGCAGCGGTTGGATTCAAGCTTGCTATTGCTTTACCAGATAATCTCTTTGAGTGACTAACTGAAAACCACTATAGGTGCATAGGTACATATAAATCAAGTTTAGAATACAGTAAGTTCTACTGAACTTAGAGTTGTGTGTCAAGGGCTTAGCACACCCTTTCTACAACTCAAGAGAGTTTAGTAGGCCCCACTAGAGTAGGTAGGTGCATACACCACACCACACTAGTCATGTCTTCAAGGGCAGAAGTCAGTGGACCTCTCCCAACTAAGTATGACCATGCCTCATACCAAGAATTGAGGACTATGTGTGCCTCTAGGAAATTGAAGACAGGGAAAAGCACAACAGCACAACATCTCATAAAGATGTTGCTTGCAGATGACCTCAGAAAGACCCCAGGGACTGATGAGGTTGACAGAGTGGGTGAGACAGCATAAGAGGAAAGGGCAGGTAGTGAACACTACTATGACCCAGACTCTGATGCTGGCCAGGAGGATCAAAATGATTCCAACCTGGAAAATCCAATTCTTCCTGAAGGTGAGGAGGGAGACCCCAGTGGGGCTCTCTTTACCCCACCTGGAAGAGTTAATAATCTACCAAGAAGATCAAGATCTCCTTCTCAGGAATCTAATCATTCTGGTACTTCTATAGGGTCCTCTGCTTCTCATAAAAGGGCATCCTCTTATGAGAAGAAATGCCAACTGCTTGAGTTTGAGAGAGCTAAGCTCAGAATCAAGAGAGAGCAATTGGCCTTAGACAGGGAATCCCTGGAGCTTCAGAGAGCTTCTCAGAAGTTGGGGCTAAAGCCCCATGGTGGCAGCAACAGTGTCCCTAGAGGTAGAGATCATACTCATGACCATAGGAACCTGAACAAGATTGTCCCTCCCTACCAGAGTGGGGATGACATCCACAAATGGATAACTGCACTTGAGAGGGCCTGTAAGGTACAGAGGGTCCCTCAGGAGCAGTGGGCAGCAATCGTGTGGCTCTCCTTTGCAGACAAAGGTAGAGACAAGCTCCTCACTGTAAGAGAAGAGGATGCTGACAATTACAAAGTCCTGAAGAGTGCTCTGATTGAGGGGTTTGGCCTAACTACTGAACAATACAGGTTAAAGTTCAGAGATACCCAAAAGGCACAGACTCAGGACTGGGTTGACTTTGTTGATTGTGCTACTAAGGCTCTGGAAGGCTGGTTACTTGGCAGTAAGGTGTGTGATTTCAAAGGATTGTATAATTTAATCATGAGAGAGCAGATCCTTAACAACTGTCAAAATCAACTGTTGCATCAGTACCTGGTGGACTCTGATCTGACCTCTCCCCAAGAATTGGGCCAGAAGGCAGACAAGTGGGTCAGAACCAGGGTGAGGCAGAAGGTTCAGAACCAAGGTGGTGACTCTAAGAAGCAAGATTCTAAAAGCTCTGATAAGGGTGGGGAGAAGGGTAAAGACCAGAAGTCTTCTCAAGGGCCCCAAAAATCTGCATCTGGTGGGGAGTCCCAATCTAACAAAGGAAAAGGCCAAAAGAAACCATGCTGTAAAATCTGTAAGCAGAAAACCCATTGGACAAGTGATTGTACCAAGTCCAAGGACTCAAGACCCACCACCAATGCCCCTAAGGCAACTGTCCCCCTAGTTCAGCTCCAGGTGGTGGGGTTCCAAATAAGGGTGTAGTAGGGTTAACCCTGGGATCTGAGATGGACTCTGACCTAGTCAGAGTTTCAACTCAGGCTATGTTGATCTGTGATGGGGGCATGGATATGGCCTCCTTATTTGTAAGCCCCAGTAATCTGGGCAAATACAGGCAACAGCCTATAATAAATGGAAAAGAGGCCTTGGCATTCAGGGACACAGGAGCAAGTGTCACAATGGTGACAAAAGATCTTGTGGCTCCTGAGCAAATCATACCTGGTGAAATGTACCAAGTGACCAATGCTAGCAATGTCAGGACAGACCATTCCTTGGCAGTTGTTAATTTCTCCTGGGGAGGGGTAACTGGCCCTAAGAAGGTTGTGGTAAGTGCAGACCCCCTGTTGAATGCTTGTTGGGCAATGATTTAGAAACTTCAGCTTGGGCTGAAGTGGAACTCAGGACTCATGCAGAAATGTTGGGTATCCCTGCAGATGTGTTTGCTATGACCAGGTCACAGGCAAAAATGTCTAACACTGAACAGGTCCTGGATCCTGGAAAAATGGACCAGGCCCCTTTCAAGAGGAGGAGCAGTAGGGTTAAGGCAGTGACTTCCCCCTGCCTCAGAATGCAGATCAGTCTCTTGAGGGAGATGATCTCAGTCCTGAAGAAGGAACTGTCCCAGAGGAGCTTGAACCTGATCAGGTTGAGTTCTTGGGGACAGGGGGCCCTTCCAGGGTAGATCTGAGCCAGGAGCAACTGAGCTGCCCCTCTCTTGAACCCCTCAGACAGCAAGCTGCTGCTGAGGCTGCTGGGAGTGCTAGTGGGTCCCATAGGATCTATTGGGATGATGGACTCCTTTACTCAGAGTGTAGAGACCTCAAGCCTGGAGCCACCAGGAGGTTGGTTATACCTCTGAAGTTTAGGAGCTTCCTCTTGACCCTAGCACATGATATTCCCTTAGCAGGTCACCTAGGCCAAAACAAGACTTGGGACACAATTGTCCCTCACTTTCATTGGCCTCACATGTCTGAAGACACCAAGGAGTTTTCTCGCTCCTGTGTCACCTGTCAAGCCAGTGGGAAGGCAGGTAGCACTACAAAGGCCCCCTGATACCACTACCTGTGGTGGGGGTTCCCTTTGAGAGGGTAGGGATTGACATTGTTGGTCCCCTAGATCCTCAAACTGCATCTGGGCACAGATTTATCCTGGTGGTGGTGGACCATGCCACTAGGTACCCAGAAGCAATTCCCCTCAGGACCACCACAGCTCCTGTGGTGGCAAGGGCCCTCCTGGGAATCTTTTCCAGGGTGGGTTTTCCTAAGGAGGTAGTATCAGACAGAGATGCAAACTTCATGTCTAGTTACTTAACTGCTATGTGGAAGGAGTGTGGTGTAAATTATAAATTTACCACCCCTTATCACCCACAATGCAATGGTTTAGTTGAAAGGTTCAAAAAACCTTGAAGGGCATGATTAAAGGTCTCCCAGAAAAGCTTAGGCGCAGATGGGACATACTTTTGCCCTGCCTTCTCTTTGCCTACAGAGAGGTTCCACAGAAGGGGGTTGGTTACAGCCCATTTGAGCTTCTGTTTGGACATCCAGTTAGGGGTCCATTGTGTCTAGTAAAGGAGGGATGGGAGCTACCTCTCCAACCCCCTAAACAGGATATTGTGGACTATGTACTTGGTCTCCGCTCCCGGATGGCTGAGTATATGAAGAAGGCAACTAAAAACCTTGAGGCTAGCCAGGAACTGCAAAAAGCCTGGCATGACCAAAAGGCTGTGCTGACTGTTTATCAGCCAGGACAGAAAGTATGGGTATTGGAGCCTGTGGCCCCAGCAGCCCTCCAAGACAAATGGAGTGGCCCCCATACCATTGTTGAACAGAAGGGAGAGGTTACCTATCTGGTGGACCTTGGAACTCCCAGGAGCCCCCACAGGGAGCTCCATGTCAACAGACTGAAACCATATGTTGACAGGGCAAACATGGGCTTGCTCATGGCTACTGATGAGGGACAGGAGGAAGAGAGTGATCCACTCCCTAACCTGCTCTCACAGAACCCTGATGATGGTTCAGTAGATGGTGTAGCCTTGGCAGGCAGCCTCACTGACCAGCAGCAAACTGATTGCAGAAAGGTTCTCAATCAGTTTAGACATATGTTCTCACTGACTCCAAGTCAGACTACCTGGTGCACTCATGAAGTGGACACTGGGGACAGTCTGCCTGTTAAAAATAAGATTTACAGGCAACCTGACCATGTCAGGGACTGCATCAGGACTGAAGTCCAGAAGATGATGGATTTGGGTGTGATTGAACCCTCAGATAGCCCTTGGGCTAGTCCAGTAGTCTTAGTGCCTAAACCTCACACCCAGGGTGGTAAGAGAGAGATGAGGTTTTGTGTAGACTACAGAGGTCTCAATGCAGTCACTAGGACTGATGCCCATCCCATACCAAGGGCAGATGAGCTTATAGACACTTTGACCTCAGCCAAATTTCTGAGCACATTTGACTTGACAGCTGGCTACTGGCAGATCAGACTAGCTGATGATGCAAAAGCCAAAACAGCATTTTCTATCCCTAGTGGGCACTACCAATTTGTGGTAATGCCCTTTGGTTTGAAAAATGCACCTGCCACTTTTCAAAGGTTGGTGAACAAAGTCCTTACAGGCCTGGAAGCCTATAGTGCAGCATATCTAGATGATATTGCTGTCTTTAGCTCCACCTGGGAGGATCACCTGGTCCACCTGCGAAATGTTTTGGAGGCCCTGCAAAAGGCAGGCCTAACTATCAAGGCCACCAAGTGCAGATAGGGCAGAGTCAGGTTGTGTACCTGGGCCACCTTGTGGGTGGAGGCCAGGTTCAACCATTGCAGAGCAAAATCCAGAAAACATTGTGGACTGGGTTGCTCCAACCACCCAGACTCAGGTCAGAGCTTTCTTGGGCCTGACTGGGTACTATAGAAGATTTGTCAAAGGTTATGGATCTATAGTGACCCCTTTGAATGACTTGACTTCTAAAAGAATGCCAAAGAAAGTTCAGTGGACAGTCAGCTGTCAAAAGGCATTTGATGACCTGAAGCAGGCCATGTGCACTGCTCCCATTCTGCAAAGTCCTGACTACTCCAAACAATTCATTGTCCAAACAGATGCATCTGAGTTGGGGGTAGGGGCTGTGTTATCCAATTGAATGATGAGGGTCAGGATCAGCCAGTAGCTTTTATTAGCAGAAGGCTGACCCCCAGAGAGAAACGTTGGTCAGCCATTGAGAGGGAGGACTTTGCTGTGGTTTGGGCCTTGAAGAAGCTGAGGGCATACTTGTTTGGCACTCACTTCATTGTTCAGACAGACCACAAGCCCCTCTTATGGCTAAAACAGATGAAGGGTGAAAACCCCAAACTTTTGAGGTGGTCCATTTCCCTACAGGGGATAGACTATACAGTGGAACATAGACCTGGGAGTAACCATGCCAATGCTGATGGACTCTCCAGATATTTCCACTTAGAACATGAAGACTTAACTGGTCAAGGTTAGTTTAATGTCCTGACGTTTGGGGGGGTTGTGTAGGAGAGTAGGATCTGCTTCTTATAGTTACCCCCACTTTTTTCTGATGTTTCACTGTTTTTCGACTTAGCCAGACTGAGGCCCTGCTAATCAGGACCCCAGTCTATCTGCTTTCTCCTCAAAATTGATTGCATGTACTTTAGGTACACTCCAGATTGGATTCTGGGGTACCCTTATAAGTCCCTAGTATATGGTATACTATGTACCAAGGGCATAGGTACCCCAGAGGACTCCCAGGGGCTGCAGCATGTATTATTCCACCCCTGGGAGGCCATCCAAAATGACACAACAGGTCTGCTACAGCAGCCTGTGTAAGGTGGTGTATCCCCCCCTTACTGAGATATAGGTTCCCTATATCTCTCCATATCACTGCACATGTAAACCTATCAGTCACCCCTATGGCAGGCCTTAACAATCCTGAAGGCAAGGTGCTGGGTTTTATGTGAGAGGGTGCCCATGCATGAGCAGAGCCCCTCTGCAGCTTTCGGAATCTTCATTCCGGGGTTGTTTGTGATGCAGCCAACCATATACTCTTAAGTGCATTATGACCTCGCGGTAAATGCTAACTTGAGAATGGCTGCATGGAAACATGTCGTGTTTGGTGTCAAACACCTTGGAATCATACCTCCACCCCAGTAACTGGGGTGGGAGGTATGATTCCACCCTACTAGAGGGAGAAACATGGCACCACCGGTACACCCGGTACCAGCTTAACAGAACCCTGTCATCACAAAATGGATGCTGCAGCCACAGACACTAGTCTGCCCTCCTGCTGCTGGACGAAACTCCGGCAGGGGAGGCCTGGACAATAGGTTTCCTGTCACAGGGAGGTGTGACCACCTCCCAGACAGGCTTTAGTGTATTGGGGCTGGGTGGGTGCACTCCAAGAGTGCTTTGAAGTCTGCACTGGGGGCACATTTGGTGTCCCTGTGCATAGTCCAGCTCAAACCGGTTGCAGGGGCTGCCAGCCCCTGCTCTGGCGCGAAACTGGACAAAGGAAATGGGTGTAGCCACCCCTCTTTTCTGACCCTCCCATAGGTGGGTCCCCAGAGTTTGTCCCACCCCTTCCTTGGGTATAAAGTAGGAACCCCTGACTACAGGACTTTAGATTTACCTGGACAAAACTCTGCTACAGAATCCCAGAACTTCAACTATCTACACTGCGTTGGATGACCGAAGAATCTCCCTTGGAGTAAAGGAGTTACTCCCCTGCTTGCCAGGCACCAAACACGCATCTGTCCGGTTTGCATCTCCGAAGCTCCTGAGGACTCCGAAGAACTTTGCAACACAGGAGGTGGGTTCCCATGGTCTCTGAGGTCGTTCTGTGTGCTCAGCAAGTCTGAGGCCTGTATCCCTCGTGGAGACCGTGCAACCCGAACCCCTGGACACCGCGACCATTTGCAGAAGCATCAGCTTTGAGGTGACCTCTGAGGCTGAGCTTTGGGTTACTTGTAGCCCTGACCCCGAGCAGTAAACACACCGAAGATTGCCGGCCTACACTCAACGAGTGTACCGTGGGCCGCCATTTTATGATTCCTCTCGAGGTCCATTCGCGATCCCTGGTCCGTTGACCTGTGGGTCCCCAAGAAGGCAACTCTAACTTTAATTGGGCTACCCTGGTTGCTCCAGACGTGCCCTGACTCTCCATCGCCTTGGGAGTACCCCGGACCTTGCTGGTCCGCACCGAAGCCTCTTTTCTCTTCCTGCGTGGGTTGCTGTTGCTAAGGCTTGTTGTGTTCAATCCGAGCACCGACACCCCAGCACTTGACATCCTGCGTGGGACAGCTCGAATCCGGCTCCTGGTCGTCGTCGATGTCTCCTGGACCCCGTGGCTGTAGAGTCAAGCTTCACCTCTTCGCACCTGAAGCACCCGACATCGGTGGGCATTCGATTGCTCCGCTCCTGGTCACTGGCTAGTGACCCAGACTCTGTCCCCTCTGCTTTCAGGTTCTTCACATCTTCGATCCAGGCTTGGATCATCCTGGACACTTTCCTTCTTCACGGCAGCAGCCCTTTGCAGCAGATCGCCATTGAAATCAACGACGATTCCCGACACCATTTGCCACCTATGCACCCGGCTTCCCTGGGTGAGGTAACTCGAGTACTACGGTGCTCCCGTGTGTGTTGGCCCTAGAAACCCTTAAGTCTAAAGGGGTTTGCTCAAAGTCCGTTCCTAAGTGTCCTTTATCTTTAAAATTCCAACCGCGACTTTCCGCATAGAATCCTACGGCGCTCGCGGCTGTGTTCTCACACTGCACACGTCCCCGTGGGTCTCCTGTGTCACTACCTTGGGTGGTTCCTTGGGGTCCCAGCGATTCTACGTGCTCTAGGCACTGTGACTAGTCAAGTCGTGGTTCTTATACCACTTTCTTAATATATGGTTTGGTCCCCCCTAGGGCCCATTGTATATTGTGCTATTTACTGTCGTTTTAATACTGTGATACTGTGTATCTCGGACTCTAATCTCATAAAGAGATTAGTAGTGAGTGTTTAGAAATAAATACATATATTTTATATATACCTGGTGTGGTTCTCCTTTCATTTGGTCATTCAAGAGGTTATAATCTGGTAAACCAAGCTGCTTTACACTCCTTCAAGACTTAGCCTGAAGGCTGCTCTCCATAGCTACCACTAGGATAGCTTTCCATAAAGGTTGTCTTTAAACCTATCATCAATAAGGGTCATTTGGACTGGTGCAAGGTGCCCACTATAACTAGTGGACAGCATATGCCAGGCCAACTTCTCACAATATGCAAATCAGTCTTGACCCTGTGCCCCATGGGAACAGTCCAGACCGAACTGCCAGGCCAGGTCCTCCCTGGACCGGAAACAAGCATCCTGGGACCAGTTTCAGGGTATGTCACCCTTCTTCAGCCAGGCTAGCTTGAATCCAGTGGCACAGTGAGCAAGGGACCCACGTCTGGTCATACCCATCCCACTTAGGGCGAAAAGTGTTACAGCAAACAAATGATGGACGGAATGCTGACAATGCAAACATTCTCCCCCAGTCAAAAGATCTGGGTTAAATCCATCGTTCTTTTGCCCACTACGCCACCCCAGTTTGGACCCAGACACATGCAAATCAGTCTTGACCCTGTGCCCCATGGGAACAGTCCAGACCGAACTGCCAGGCCAGGTCCTCCCTGGACCGGAAACAAGCATCCTGGGACCAGTTTCAGGGTATGTCACCCTTCTTCAGCCAGGCTAGCTTGAATCCAGTGGCACAGGGAGCAAGGGACCCACGTCTGGGCATACCCATCCCGCTTAGGGCGAAAAGTGTTACAGCAAACAAATGATGGACGGAATGCTGACAATGAAAACATTCTCCCCAGTCAAAAGATCTGGGTTAAATCCATCATTCTTTTGCCCACTACGCCACCCCAGTTTGGACCCAGCCATATGTGTAGGAGAGTAGGATCTGCTTCTTATAGTTACCCCCACTTTTTGCTGATGTTTCACTCTTTTTCGACGTAGCCAGACTGCGGCCCTGCTAATCAGGACCCCAGTCTATCTGCTTTCTCCTCTAAATTGATTGCATGTACTTTAGGTACACTCCAGATTGGATTCTGGGGTACCCTTATAAGTCCCTAGTATATGGTATACTATGTACCAAGGGCATAGGTACTCCAGAGGCCTCCCAGGGGCTGAGGCATGTATTATGCCACCCCTGAGAGGCCATCCAAAATGACACAACAGGTCTGCTACAGCAGCCTGTGTAAGGTGGTGTATCCCCCCCCTTACTGAGATATAGGTTCCCTATATCTCTCCATATCACTGCACATGTAAACCTATCAGTCACCCCTATGGCAGGCCTTAACAATCCTGAAGGCAGGGTGCTGGGTTTTATGTGAGAGGGTGCCCATGCATGAGCAGAGCCCCTCTGCAGCTTTCGGAATCTTCATTCCGGGGTTGTTTGTGATGCAGCCAACCATATACTCTTAAGTGCATTATGACCTCACGGTAAATGCTAACTTGAGAATGGCTGCATGGAAACATGTCGTGTTTGGTGTCAAACACCGTGGAATCATACCTCCACCCCAGTAACTGGGGTGGGAGGTATGATTCCACCCTACTAGAGGGAGAAACATGGCACCACCGGTGCACCCGGTACCAGCTTAACAGAACCCTGGCATCACAAAATGGATGCTGCAGCCACAGACGCGAGTCTGCCCTCCTGCTGCTGGACGAAACTCCGGCAGGGGAGGCCAGGACAATAGGTTTACTGTCACAGGGAGGTGTGACCACCTCCCAGACAGGCTTTAGTGTATTGGGGCTGGGTGGGTGCACTCCAAGAGTGCTTTGAAGTCTGCACTGGGGGCACATTTGGTGTCCCTGTGCATAGTCCAGCTCAAACCGGTTGCAGGGGCTGCCAGCCCCTGCTCTGGCGTGAAACTGGACAAAGGAAATGGGTGTAGCCACCCCTCTTTCCTGACCCTCCCATAGGTGGGTCCCCAGAGTTTGTCCCACCCCTTCCTTGGGTATAAAGTAGGAACCCCTGACTACAGGACTTTAGATTTACCTGGACGAGACTCTGCTACAGAATCCCAGAACTTCAACTATCTACACTGCGTTGGATGACCGAAGAATCTCCCTTGGAGTAAAGGAGTTACTCCCCTGCTTGGCAGGCACCAAAGATGCATCTGTCCTGTTTGCATCTCCGAAGCTCCTGAGGACTCCGAAGAACTTTGCAACACAGGAGGTGAGTTCCTGTGGTCTCTGAGGTTGATCTGTGTGCTCAGCAAGTCTGAGGCCTGTATCCCTCGTGGAGTCCATGCAACCCAAACCCCTGGACACTGCAACCATTTGCAGAAGCATCAGCTTTGAGGCAACCTCTGAGGATCAGCTTGGGTTACTTGTAGCCCTGACCCCGAGCAGTAATCACACCGAAGATTGCTGGCCTACACTCAACAAGTGTTCCGTGGGCCGCCATTTTGTGATTCCTCTTGAGGTCCCTTCGCGATCCCTGGTCCGTTGACCTGTGGGTCCCCAAGAAGGCAACTCTAACTTTAATTGGGCTTCCTGGTTGCTCCAGACGTTCCCTGACTCTCCATCGCTTGGGAGTCCCTCGGACCTTGCTGGTCCGCACCGAAGCCTCTTTTCTCTTCCTGCGTGGGTTGCTGTTGCCAAGGCTTGTTGTGTTCAATCCAAGCACCGACACCCCAGCACTCGACATCCTGCATGGGACAGCTCGAATCCGGCTCCTGGTCATCGTCGACGTCTCCTGGACCCCGTGGCTGTAGAGTCAAGCTTCACCTCTTCGCACCTGAAGCACCCGACATCGGTGGGCATTCGATTGCTCCGCTCCTGGTCACTGGCTAGTGACCCAGACTCTGTCCCCTCTGCTTTCAGGTTCTTCACATCTTCGATCCAGGCTTGGATCATCCCGGACACTTTCCTTCTTCACGGCAGCAGCCCTTTGCAGCAGATCGCCATTGAAATCAACGACGATTCCCGACACCATTTGCCACCTATGCACCCGGCTTCCCTGGGTGAGGTAACTCGAATACTACGGTGCTCCCGTGGGTGTTGGCCCTAGAAACCCTTAAGTCTAAAGGGATTTGCTCAAAGTCCGTTCCTAAGTGTCCTTTATCTTTAAAATTCCAACCGCGACTTTCCGCATAGAATCCTACGGCGCTCGCGGCTGTGTTCTCACACTGCACACGTCCCCGTGGGTCTCCTGTGTCACTACCTTGGGTGGTTCCTTGGGGTCCCAGCGATTCTACATGCTCTAGGCACTGTGTCTAGTCAAGTCGTGGTTCTTATACCACTTTCTTAATATATGGTTTGGTCCCCCTTGGGGCCCATTGTATATTGTGCTATTTACTGTCGTTTTAATACTGTGATACTGTGTATCTCGGACTCTAATCTCATAAAGAGATTAGTAGTGAGTGTTTAGAAATAAATACATATATTTTATAAATACCTGGTGTGGTTCTCCTTTCATTTGGTCATTCAAGAGGTTATAATCTGGTAAACCAAGCTGCTTTACACTCCTTCAAGACTTAGCCTGAAGGCTGCTCTCCATATCTACCACTAGGATAGCTTTCCATAAAGGTTGTCTTTAAACCTATCATCAATAAAGGTCGTTTGGACTGGTGCAAGGTGCCCACTATAACTAGTGGACAGCATATGCCAGGCCAACTTCTCACATTGGTGTGCAGCGGTTGGATTCAAGCTTGCTATTGCTTTACCAGATAATCTCTTTGAGTGACTAACTGAAAACCACTATAGGTGCATAGGTACATATAAATCAAGTTTAGAATACAGTAAGTTCTACTGAACTTAGAGTTGTGTGTCAAGGGCTTAGCACACCCTTTCTACAACTCAAGAGAGTTTAGTAGGCCCCACTAGAGTAGGTAGGTGCATACACCACACCACACTAGTCATGTCTTCAAGGGCAGAAGTCAGTGGACCTCTCCCAACTAAGTATGACCATGCCTCATACCAAGAATTGAGGACTATGTGTGCCTCTAGGAAATTGAAGACAGGGAAAAGCACAACAGCACAACATCTCATAAAGATGTTGCTTGCAGATGACCTCAGAAAGACCCCAGGGTCTGATGAGGTTGACAGAGTGGGTGAGACAGCATAAGAGGAAAGGGCAGGTAGTGAACACTACTATGACCCAGACTCTGATGCTGGCCAGGGGGATCAAAATGATTCCAACCTGGAAAATCCAATTCTTCCTGAAGGTGAGGAGGGAGACCCCAGTGGGGCTCTCTTTACCCCACCTGGAAGAGTTAATAATCTACCAAGAAGATCAAGATCTCCTTCTCAGGAATCTAATCATTCTGGTACTTCTATAGGGTCCTCTGCTTCTCATAAAAGGGCATCCTCTTATGAGAAGAAATGCCAACTGCTTGAGTTTGAGAGAGCTAAGCTCAGAATAAAGAGAGAGCAATTGGCCTTAGACAGGGAATCCCTGGAGCTTCAGAGAGCTTCTCAGAAGTTGGGGCTAAAGCCCCATGGTGGCAGCAACAGTGTCCCTAGAGGTAGAGATCATACTCATGACCATAGGAACCTGAACAAGATTGTCCCTCCCTACCAGAGTGGGGATGACATCCACAAATGGATAACTGCACTTGAGAGGGCCTGTAAGGTACAGAGGGTCCCTCAGGAGCAGTGGGCAGCAATCGTGTGGCTCTCCTTTGCAGACAAAGGTAGAGACAAGCTCCTCACTGTAAGAGAAGAGGATGCTGACAATTACAAAGTCCTGAAGAGTGCTCTGATTGAGGGGTTTGGCCTAACTACTGAACAATACAGGTTAAAGTTCAGAGATACCCAAAAGGCACAGACTCAGGACTGGGTTGACTTTGTTGATTGTGCTACTAAGGCTCTGGAAGGCTGGTTACTTGGCAGTAAGGTGTGTGATTTCAAAGGATTGTATAATTTAATCATGAGAGAGCAGATCCTTAACAACTGTCAAAATCAACTGTTGCATCAGTACCTGGTGGACTCTGATCTGACCTCTCCCCAAGAATTGGGCCAGAAGGCAGACAAGTGGGTCAGAACCAGGGTAAGGCAGATGGTTCAGAACCAAGGTGGTGACTCTAAGAAGCAAGATTCTAAAAGCTCTGATAAGGGTGGGGAGAAGGGTAAAGACCAGAAGTCTTCTCAAGGGCCCCAAAAATCTGCATCTGGTGGGGAGTCCCAATCTAACAAAGGAAAAGGCCAAAAGAAACCATGCTGTAAAATCTGTAAGCAGAAAACCCATTGGACAAGTGATTGTACCAAGTCCAAGGACTCAAGACCCACCACCAATGCCCCTAAGGCAACTGTCCCCCCTAGTTCAGCTCCAGGTGGTGGGGTTCCAAATAAGGGTGTAGTAGGGTTAACCCTGGGATCTGAGATGGACTCTGACCTAGTCAGAGTTTCAACTCAGGCTATGTTGATCTGTGATGGGGGCATGGATATGGCCTCCTTATTTGTAAGCCCCAGTAATCTGGGCAAATACAGGCAACAGCCTATAATAAATGGAAAAGAGGCCTTGGCATTCAGGGACACAGGAGCAAGTGTCACAATGGTGACAAAAGATCTTGTGGCTCCTGAGCAAATCATACCTGGTGAAATGTACCAAGTGACCAATGCTAGCAATGTCAGGACAGACCATTCCTTGGCAGTTGTTAATTTCTCCTGGGGAGGGGTAACTGGCCCTAAGAAGGTTGTGGTAAGTGCAGACCCCCTGTTGAATGCTTGTTGGGCAATGATTTAGAAACTTCAGCTTGGGCTGAAGTGGAACTCAGGACTCATGCAGAAATGTTGGGTATCCCTGCAGATGTGTTTGCTATGACCAGGTCACAGGCAAAAATGTCTAACACTGAACAGGTCCTGGATCCTGGAAAAATGGACCAGGCCCCTTTCAAGAGGAGGAGCAGTAGGGTTAAGGCAGTGACTTCCCCCTGCCTCAGAATGCAGATCAGTCTCTTGAGGGAGATGATCTCAGTCCTGAAGAAGGAACTGTCCCAGAGGAGCTTGAACCTGATCAGGTTGAGTTCTTGGGGACAGGGGGCCCTTCCAGGGTAGATCTGAGCCAGGAGCAACTGAGCTGCCCCTCTCTTGAACCCCTCAGACAGCAAGCTGCTGCTGAGGCTGCTGGGAGTGCTAGTGGGTCCCATAGGATCTATTGGGATGATGGACTCCTTTACTCAGAGTGTAGAGACCTCAAGCCTGGAGCCACCAGGAGGTTGGTTATACCTCTGAAGTTTAGGAGCTTCCTCTTGACCCTAGCACATGATATTCCCTTAGCAGGTCACCTAGGCCAAAACAAGACTTGGGACACAATTGTCCCTCACTTTCATTGGCCTCACATGTCTGAAGACACCAAGGAGTTTTCTCGCTCCTGTGTCACCTGTCAAGCCAGTGGGAAGGCAGGTAGCACTACAAAGGCCCCCTGATACCACTACCTGTGGTGGGGGTTCCCTTTGAGAGGGTAGGGATTGACATTGTTGGTCCCCTAGATCCTCAAACTGCATCTGGGCACAGATTTATCCTGGTGGTGGTGGACCATGCCACTAGGTACCCAGAAGCAATTCCCCTCAGGACCACCACAGCTCCTGTGGTGGCAAGGGCCCTCCTGGGAATCTTTTCCAGGGTGGGTTTTCCTAAGGAGGTAGTATCAGACAGAGATGCAAACTTCATGTCTAGTTACTTAACTGCTATGTGGAAGGAGTGTGGTGTAAATTATAAATTTACCACCCCTTATCACCCACAATGCAATGGTTTAGTTGAAAGGTTCAAAAAACCTTGAAGGGCATGATTAAAGGTCTCCCAGAAAAGCTTAGGCGCAGATGGGACATACTTTTGCCCTGCCTTCTCTTTGCCTACAGAGAGGTTCCACAGAAGGGGGTTGGTTACAGCCCATTTGAGCTTCTGTTTGGACATCCAGTTAGGGGTCCATTGTGTCTAGTAAAGGAGGGATGGGAGCTACCTCTCCAACCCCTAAACAGGATATTGTGGACTATGTACTTGGTCTCCGCTCCCGGATGGCTGAGTATATGAAGAAGGCAACTAAAAACCTTGAGGCTAGCCAGGAACTGCAAAAAGCCTGGCATGACCAAAGGCTGTGCTGACTGTTTATCAGCCAGGACAGAAAGTATGGGTATTGGAGCCTGTGGCCCCAGCAGCCCTCCAAGACAAATGGAGTGGCCCCCATACCATTGTTGAACAGAAGGGAGAGGTTACCTATCTGGTGGACCTTGGAACTCCCAGGAGCCCCCACAGGGAGCTCCATGTCAACAGACTGAAACCATATGTTGACAGGGCAAACATGGGCTTGCTCATGGCTACTGATGAGGGACAGGAGGAAGAGAGTGATCCACTCCCTAACCTGCTCTCACAGAACCCTGATGATGGTTCAGTAGATGGTGTAGCCTTGGCAGGCAGCCTCACTGACCAGCAGCAAACTGATTGCAGAAAGGTTCTCAATCAGTTTAGACATATGTTCTCACTGACTCCAAGTCAGACTACCTGGTGCACTCATGAAGTGGACACTGGGGACAGTCTGCCTGTTAAAAATAAGATTTACAGGCAACCTGACCATGTCAGGGACTGCATCAGGACTGAAGTCCAGAAGATGATGGATTTGGGTGTGATTGAACCCTCAGATAGCCCTTGGGCTAGTCCAGTAGTCTTAGTGCCTAAACCTCACACCCAGGGTGGTAAGAGAGAGATGAGGTTTTGTGTAGACTACAGAGGTCTCAATGCAGTCACTAGGACTGATGCCCATCCCATACCAAGGGCAGATGAGCTTATAGACACTTTGACCTCAGCCAAATTTCTGAGCACATTTGACTTGACAGCTGGCTACTGGCAGATCAGACTAGCTGATGATGCAAAAGCCAAAACAGCATTTTCTATCCCTAGTGGGCACTACCAATTTGTGGTAATGCCCTTTGGTTTGAAAAATGCACCTGCCACTTTTCAAAGGTTGGTGAACAAAGTCCTTACAGGCCTGGAAGCCTATAGTGCAGCATATCTAGATGATATTGCTGTCTTTAGCTCCACCTGGGAGGATCACCTGGTCCACCTGCGAAATGTTTTGGAGGCCCTGCAAAAGGCAGGCCTAACTATCAAGGCCACCAAGTGCAGATAGGGCAGAGTCAGGTTGTGTACCTGGGCCACCTTGTGGGTGGAGGCCAGGTTCAACCATTGCAGAGCAAAATCCAGAAAACATTGTGGACTGGGTTGCTCCAACCACCCAGACTCAGGTCAGAGCTTTCTTGGGCCTGACTGGGTACTATAGAAGATTTGTCAAAGGTTATGGATCTATAGTGACCCCTTTGAATGACTTGACTTCTAAAAGAATGCCAAAGAAAGTTCAGTGGACAGTCAGCTGTCAAAAGGCATTTGATGACCTGAAGCAGGCCATGTGCACTGCTCCCATTCTGCAAAGTCCTGACTACTCCAAACAATTCATTGTCCAAACAGATGCATCTGAGTTGGGGGTAGGGGCTGTGTTATCACAATTGAATGATGAGGGTCAGGATCAGCCAGTAGCTTTTATTAGCAGAAGGCTGACCCCCAGAGAGAAACGTTGGTCAGCCATTGAGAGGGAGGACTTTGCTGTGGTTTGGGCCTTGAAGAAGCTGAGGGCATACTTGTTTGGCACTCACTTCATTGTTCAGACAGACCACAAGCCCCTCTTATGGCTAAAACAGATGAAGGGTGAAAACCCCAAACTTTTGAGGTGGTCCATTTCCCTACAGGGGATAGACTATACAGTGGAACATAGACCTGGGAGTAACCATGCCAATGCTGATGGACTCTCCAGATATTTCCACTTAGAACATGAAGACTTAACTGGTCAAGGTTAGTTTAATGTCCTGACGTTTGGGGGGGTTGTGTAGGAGAGTAGGATCTGCTTCTTATAGTTACCCCCACTTTTTTCTGATGTTTCACTGTTTTTCGACTTAGCCAGACTGAGGCCCTGCTAATCAGGACCCCAGTCTATCTGCTTTCTCCTCAAAATTGATTGCATGTACTTTAGGTACACTCCAGATTGGATTCTGGGGTACCCTTATAAGTCCCTAGTATATGGTATACTATGTACCAAGGGCATAGGTACCCCAGAGGCCTCCCAGGGGCTGCAGCATGTATTATTCCACCCCTGGGAGGCCATCCAAAATGACACAACAGGTCTGCTACAGCAGCCTGTGTAAGGTGGTGTATCCCCCCCTTACTGAGATATAGGTTCCCTATATCTCTCCATATCACTGCACATGTAAACCTATCAGTCACCCCTATGGCAGGCCTTAACAATCCTGAAGGCAAGGTGCTGGGTTTTATGTGAGAGGGTGCCCATGCATGAGCAGAGCCCCTCTGCAGCTTTCGGAATCTTCATTCCGGGGTTGTTTGTGATGCAGCCAACCATATACTCTTAAGTGCATTATGACCTTGCGGTAAATGCTAACTTGAGAATGGCTGCATGGAAACATGTCGTGTTTGGTGTCAAACACCTTGGAATCATACCTCCACCCCAGTAACTGGGGTGGGAGGTATGATTCCACCCTACTAGAGGGAGAAACATGGCACCACCGGTACACCCGGTACCAGCTTAACAGAACCCTGTCATCACAAAATGGATGCTGCAGCCACAGACACTAGTCTGCCCTCCTGCTGCTGGACGAAACTCCGGCAGGGGAGGCCTGGACAATAGGTTTCCTGTCACAGGGAGGTGTGACCACCTCCCAGACAGGCTTTAGTGTATTGGGGCTGGGTGGGTGCACTCCAAGAGTGCTTTGAAGTCTGCACTGGGGGCACATTTGGTGTCCCTGTGCATAGTCCAGCTCAAACCGGTTGCAGGGGCTGCCAGCCCCTGCTCTGGCGCGAAACTGGACAAAGGAAATGGGTGTAGCCACCCCTCTTTTCTGACCCTCCCATAGGTGGGTCCCCAGAGTTTGTCCCACCCCTTCCTTGGGTATAAAGTAGGAACCCCTGACTACAGGACTTTAGATTTACCTGGACAAAACTCTGCTACAGAATCCCAGAACTTCAACTATCTACACTGCGTTGGATGACCGAAGAATCTCCTTGGAGTAAAGGAGTTACTCCCTGCTTGCCAGGCACCAAACACGCATCTGTCCGGTTTGCATCTCCGAAGCTCCTGAGGACTCCGAAGAACTTTGCAACACAGGAGGTGGGTTCCCATGGTCTCTGAGGTCGTTCTGTGTGCTCAGCAAGTCTGAGGCCTGTATCCCTCGTGGAGACCGTGCAACCCGAACCCCTGGACACCGCGACCATTTGCAGAAGCATCAGCTTTGAGGTGACCTCTGAGGCTGAGCTTTGGGTTACTTGTAGCCCTGACCCCGAGCAGTAAACACACCGAAGATTGCCGGCCTACACTCAACGAGTGTACCGTGGGCCGCCATTTTATGATTCCTCTCGAGGTCCATTCGCGATCCCTGGTCCGTTGACCTGTGGGTCCCCAAGAAGGCAACTCTAACTTTAATTGGGCTACCCTGGTTGCTCCAGACGTGCCCTGACTCTCCATCGCCTTGGGAGTACCCCCGGACCTTGCTGGTCCGCACCGAAGCCTCTTTTCTCTTCCTGCGTGGGTTGCTGTTGCTAAGGCTTGTTGTGTTCAATCCGAGCACCGACACCCCAGCACTTGACATCCTGCGTGGGACAGCTCGAATCCGGCTCCTGGTCGTCGTCGATGTCTCCTGGACCCCGTGGCTGTAGAGTCAAGCTTCACCTCTTCGCACCTGAAGCACCCGACATCGGTGGGCATTCGATTGCTCCGCTCCTGGTCACTGGCTAGTGACCCAGACTCTGTCCCCTCTGCTTTCAGGTTCTTCACATCTTCGATCCAGGCTTGGATCATCCTGGACACTTTCCTTCTTCACGGCAGCAGCCCTTTGCAGCAGATCGCCATTGAAATCAACGACGATTCCCGACACCATTTGCCACCTATGCACCCGGCTTCCCTGGGTGAGGTAACTCGAGTACTACGGTGCTCCCGTGTGTGTTGGCCCTAGAAACCCTTAAGTCTAAAGGGGTTTGCTCAAAGTCCGTTCCTAAGTGTCCTTTATCTTTAAAATTCCAACCGCGACTTTCCGCATAGAATCCTACGGCGCTCGCGGCTGTGTTCTCACACTGCACACGTCCCCGTGGGTCTCCTGTGTCACTACCTTGGGTGGTTCCTTGGGGTCCCAGCGATTCTACGTGCTCTAGGCACTGTGACTAGTCAAGTCGTGGTTCTTATACCACTTTCTTAATATATGGTTTGGTCCCCCCTAGGGCCCATTGTATATTGTGCTATTTACTGTCGTTTTAATACTGTGATACTGTGTATCTCGGACTCTAATCTCATAAAGAGATTAGTAGTGAGTGTTTAGAAATAAATACATATATTTTATATATACCTGGTGTGGTTCTCCTTTCATTTGGTCATTCAAGAGGTTATAATCTGGTAAACCAAGCTGCTTTACACTCCTTCAAGACTTAGCCTGAAGGCTGCTCTCCATAGCTACCACTAGGATAGCTTTCCATAAAGGTTGTCTTTAAACCTATCATCAATAAGGGTCGTTTGGACTGGTGCAAGGTGCCCACTATAACTAGTGGACAGCATATGCCAGGCCAACTTCTCACAATATGCAAATCAGTCTTGACCCTGTGCCCCATGGGAACAGTCCAGACCGAACTGCCAGGCCAGGTCCTCCTGGACCGGAAACAAGCATCCTGGGACCGGTTTCAGGGTATGTCACCCTTCTTCAGCCAGGCTAGCTTGAATCCAGTGGTACAGTGAGCAAGGGACCCACGTCTGGGCATACCCATACCACTTAGGGCGAAAAGTGTTACAGCAAACAAATGATGGACGGAATGCTGACAATGCAAACATTCTCCCCCAGTCAAAAGATCTGGGTTAAATCCATCGCTCTTTTGCCCACTACGCCACCCCAGTTTGGACCCAGCCATATGCAAATCAGTCTTGACCCTGTGCCCCATGGGAACAATCCAGACCGACCTGCCAGGCCAGGTCCTCCCTGGACCGGAAACAAGCATCCTGGGACCGGTTTCAGGGTATGTCACCCTTCTTCAGCCAGGCTAGCTTGAATCCAGTGGCACAGTGAGCAAGGGACCCACGTCTGGGCATACCCATCCCACTTAGGGCGAAAAGTGTTACAGCAAATAAATGATGGACGGGTGCTGACAATGCAAACATTCTCCCCCAGTCAAAAGATCTGGGTTAAATCCATCGTTCTTTTGCCCACTACGCCACCCCAGTTTGGACCCAGCCATATGCAAATAAGTCTTGACCCTGTGCCCCATGGGAACAGTCCAGACAGAACTGCCAGGCCAGGTCCTCCCTGGACCAGAAACAAGCATCCTGGGACCGGTTTCAGGGTATGTCACCCTTCTTCAGCCAGGCTAGCTTGAATCCAGTGGCACAGTGAGCAAGGGACCCACGTCTGGGCATACCCATCCCACTTAGGGCGAAAAGTGTTACAGCAAACAAATGATGGACGGAATGCTGACAATGCAAACATTCTCCCCCAGTCAAAAGATCTGGGGTAAATCCATTGTTAAACCCAGACCTTTTGACTGGGGGTGAATGTTTTGATTTGTTCTGCATTCCGTCCATCAATTGTGTATCTTTTGCTTTCTCGCCCTAAGTGCGCCAGGTATGCCCAGACGTGGGTCCTGGGCTCACTGTGCCACTGGAATCAAGCTATCCTGGCTGAAGAGGGTGAAACCCAGAAACCGGTACTAGGATGCTTGTTTCCGGTCCAGGGAGGACCTGGCTTGGCAGTTCGGGCTGGACTGTTCCCATGAGGCACAGGGTCAAGACTGATTTGCATATGGCTAGGTCTAAACTGGGGTGGCATGGTGAGCAAAAGAATGATGATTTAACCCAGATCTCTTGACTGGGGGTGAATGTTTTGATTTGTTCTGCATTCCGTCCATCAATTGTGTATCTTTTGCTTTCTCGCCCTAAGTGCGCCAGGTATGCCCAGACGTGAGTCCTGGGCTCACTGTGCCACTGGAATCAAGCTATCCTGGCTGAAGAGGGTGAAACCCCGAAACCGGTCCTAGGATGCTTGTTTCCGGACCAGGGAGGACCTGGCTTGGCAGTTCGGGCTGGACTGTTCCCATGAGGCACAGGGTCAAGACTGATTTGCATATGGTTAGGTCTAAACTGGGGTGGCATGGTGAGCAAAAGAATGATTGATTTAACCCAGATGTCTTGACTGGGGGTGAATGTTTTGATTTGTTCTGCATTCCGTCCATCAATTGTGTATCTTTTGCTTTCTCGCCCTAAGTGCGCCAGGTATGCCCAGGCGTGGGTCCTGGGCTCACTGTGCCACTGGAATCAAGCTATCCTGGCTGAAGAGGGGTGAAACCCCGAAACCGGTCCTAGGATGCTTGTTTCCGGTCCAGGGAGGACCTGGCTTGGCAGTTCTGGCTGGACTGTTCCCATGAGGCACAGGGTCAAGACTGATTTGCATATGGCAGGTCTAAACTGGGGTGGCATGGTGAGCAAAAGAATGATGGATTTAACCCAGATCTCTTGACTGGGGGTGAATGTTTTGATTTGTTCTGCATTCCGTCCATCAATTGTGTATCTTTTGCTTTCTCGCCCTAAGGGGTATATTCACAAGAACGTGTGATAACTACCGCAAGAGTAGCGTAACGCAACTTTCATTATCGCAGCCCATCGCGGGAAAATAACCCTGTGTCAACGTGGAATTCACAACAAGGCGGTAGCATGCGATAGTTGGCAGACACCGCGGCCAATGTCTGCGAGACAACCACCTCGACGGAGATAAAAACACAAACCACAACGCGAAAACAGCTGTGATGTGCCAAAGCGCGATAAGAAAACAGTGACAACCAGCGCGAGGGCAGCAATACGCACGCGCAATGCGGGAAAAAGCACAAGAACACTATACAGAAAATGCCACATAACAAAATACATCAACAGCGGAGTACCACGGTTGCACCCTGGCCAACTGCAAAGGACAACATGCACACCACAACATCCACGCACCGCGGAAGAACAGACCCTACAGGCACACCACATGAAAGAGACCAGTGGCAGACAAATCTGATCCGCAGGAGCGACACACCCACTGTGCAGCATACGCACATAAGCAGAAGTGCACCCGGACAGTGACAACATCCCTGTACAAACTGCAACACCTCCACAACTGAACACAGGACACAACTGGTTCAGAAAATCTGCACAACATGGCAAATCACATCCAAAACACCAGGGACATGTAACATGACAATGCACAATTCCAACCTGTGACCTGCAAATATGTTTTATTCACACATGCAGTGCATCTGGACATCTACCACTGTCCCATGAATGCCACGGAAGGTCACACAATGTGACGTGCTCATGAGAAGTAAGTGTCAATGATGGAGTCCCTACGGGCCATTCCTGCCGCAGCTGCAGTGGGATGTGGGCCACCTGCCCCATCACCACCATCATCGTCCGGTACCTCTGGAACTGGGATCCATGGGGCCCTGGTGCGAACACAGATGTTGTGCAACACACAACATGCAACGATCATCTTGCACACCACGTCCGGGCTGTACAGGAGCTTCCCACTAGTGCCGTCCAGGCACCTGAAACGTGACTTCAACACGCCAAATGTGCGTTCAACGATGCCCCTGGTGCGTATGTGGGCCGCATTGTACTGCATCTGGGCGGGTGTGTTCAGGTCCCGGAGGGGTGTCATCATCCAAGGGCAGAGTGCATATCCTTGATCACGTGTGACTTTGCAGGGAGAAAAGAGTCAATACTTGGTTCGGCAGGATGTGATGGCAGACCCACCAATTCAGTGACGCCTGTGCTGGCTGTGTGTGGGGTGAGTGTAAGCCAGCCCTCAGGGAGTAGCTGGTGCTGGCAACTACACCAACAGTCATCAGGCACACAGACATGCAATGTCAGAACTACAAGGGGGGATGACTCGAGGCGCACAGGGCTAGTCGCCCCGGATGCACAGCGGCCGACACGGGCCCACCACCACGGGACGCCGACCTGCGGGAGACTGGGGTAGGGTCATGAGGGCAGAGCAGTGCCTCACATGTGTCATGGCTGCATTCCGCATCTCCACACGTTCAGCTGTTGTGTGGCTGTGGTGCCATGTGAAGTCTGTATTGGGTGCAGGGGTAGCCCAGGATGACCATGGAGTGGTGTAGCCGTGTCTGGTAGGTGGTTGTGTAGTTTAACATGTCGGATGTGGTTAGGTCACGTGTGCATCCCCACACTTGTGCTTTGTGCGTTGGTGGCTGTGGGATGTGTGGTGTGTTGATTTGGTACTTACCAACGAGCAGTCCCGTTCCATATGTTCCATCCTGGAAGCGCCGGTTGATGATGGACTGTCGGAAGATGAAGGAATCATGCACACTGTCTGGGTAGTTGGCAACGACATTGGTGAACATTCCCCGGTGGTCCACTATTGCCTGCACATTGATGGAATGCGTGTGCTTCCTGTTGCGGTAGTGGTGTGCAGTATCCGCAGGGGGCACAAGTGGGACATGTGTGCAGTCTATTGCCCCCAACACGGCCGGGAATCCGGCTATGGCGTAGAAGCCTTGCTTAGTCTCCAGCTGTTCCTGCGCAGTGTTGGGGAAGTGTAGGTACTGGGGTATGAAGCTGATGATGGCATCCAGGACGGGTGTGATGAACTTTGATAGGGCTGCCTGTGAGACCCCTCCGACTCTGGCAGTTGTTGGTTGGAAGGTCCCAGAGGCCAACAGGTGCAGCACACACAGCAGCTTTGTCTGCGGAGGGATGTTGGTTCTCCGCTGTGTTGGGACTGTCAGCCTGTGGGCGATGTGGGTCAGGATGCGGAGGATGGTTGTCCTTTTGAGCCTGTAGTGGGCAATGACTTCTGCGGGCATTAGGTCTGTGAGAGTGGTGCGTTTTTGGTAGGTCCGCTGTCTTGCTCTATGCTGCCTCTGTGGTGGTCCGGGGGTGGGAGCGGGTCCTGGGGGTGGTGGCGGTCCTGGGGGTGCTGGCGGTGGGTGTTGTGGCCCTGTTGGGGCTCCAAGCTGCATGTAGAGTAGCTCCATGACGTCGTTTGTTCTTCGGGTATGGCTGTGTGTGGGACTCCGTTGCCTACTGCAGGTAGACGTCCGTCTTTACACCTGCGGCTAACGCACCTTATCGCCTGTTTTGTGTTCTTATCGCCGATGTGGCTGATCGTTGTGAATGTTGAGGTGTGATATTGTCTCGACTTTTGTCATGGAAACGCCCACTCTGCATCTCATTAGAGATATTTGCGGGGGTCCTATGTGGCGATGTTTTTTGCGGCTGCTATCGCGGGTAAACTGGTGCTGTGGGCTGTTTACGCCGGCTTGTGAATGGGGGGGTAAATTTATCACGACTTTGGCTGCGATAAAGTGCCGTTAATTCGGCGATAGCTCCTTGTGAATATGCCCCTAAGTGCGCCAGGTATGCCCAGACGTGGGTCCTGGGCACACTGTGCCACTGGAATCAAGCTATCCTGGCTGAAGAGGAGTGAAACCCCGAAACCGGTCCCAGGATGCTTGTTTCCGGTCCAGGGAGGACCTGGCTTGGCAGTTCGGGCTGGACTGTTCCCATGAGGCACAGGGTCAAGACTGATTTGCATATGGCCAGGTCTAAACTGGGGTGGCATGGTGAGCAAAAGAATGATGGATTTAACCCAGATCTCTTGACTGGGGGTGAATGTTTTGATTTGTTCTGCATTCCGTCCATCAATTGTGTATCTTTTGCTTTCTCGCCCTAAGTGCGCCAGGTATGCCCAGACGTGGGTCCTGGGCTCACTGTGCCACTGGAATCAAGCTATCCTGGCTGAAGAGGGGTGAAACCCCGAAACCGGTCCTAGGATGCTTGTTTCCCGGTCCAGGGAGGACCTGGCTTGGCAGTTCTGGCTGGACTGTTCCCATGAGGCACAGGGTCAAGACTGATTTGCATATGGCCAGGTCTAAACTGGGGTGGCATGGTGAGCAAAAGAATGATGGATTTAACCCAGATCTCTTGACTGGGGGTGAATGTTTTGATTTGTTCTGCATTCCGTCCATCAATTGTGTATCTTTGCTTTCTCGCCCTAAGTGCGCCAGGTATGCCCAGACGTGGGTCCTGGGCTCACTGTGCCACTGGAATCAAGCTATCCTGGCTGAAGAGGGGTGAAACCCCGAAACCGGTCCTAGGATGCTTGTTTCCAGTCCAGGGAGGACCTGGCTTGGCAGTTCGGGCTGGACTGTTCCCATGAGGCACAGGGTCAAGACTGATTTGCATATGGCCAGGTCTAAACTGGGGTGGCATGGTGAGCAAAAGAATGATGGATTTAACCCAGATCTCTTGACTGGGGGTGAATGTTTTGATTTGTTCTGCATTCCGTCCATCAATTGTGTATCTTTTGCTTTCTGCCCTAAGTGCGCCAGGTATGCCCAGACGTGGGTCCTAGGCTCACTGTGCCACTGGAATCAAGCTATCCTGGCTGAAGAGGGGAGAAACCCCGAAACCGGTCCTAGGATGCTTGTTTCCGGTCCAGGGAGGACCTGGCTTGGCAGTTCGGGCTGGACAGTTCCCATGAGGCACAGGGTCAAGACTGATTTGCATATGGCCAGGTCTAAACTGGGGTGGCATGGTGAGCAAAAGAATGATGGATTTAACCCAGATCAGAGGGTGAATGTTTTGATTTGTTCTGCATTCCGTCCATCAATTGTGTATCTTTTGCTTTCTCGCCCTAAGTGCGCCAGGTATGCCCAGACGTGGGTCCTGGGCTCACTGTGCCACTGGAATCAAGCTATCCTGGCTGAAGAGGGTGAAACCCCGAAACCGGTCCTAGAATGCTTGTTTCCGGTCTAGGGAGGACCTGGCTTGGCAGTTCGGGCTGGACTGTTCCCATGAGGCACAGGGTCAAGACTGATTTGCATATGGCCAGGTCTAAACTGGGGTGGCATGTTGAGCAAAAGAATGATGGATTTAACCCAGATCTCTTGACTGGGGGTGAATGTTTTGATTTGTTCTGCATTCCGTCCATCAATTGTGTATCTTTTGCTTTCTTGCCCTAAGTGCGCCAGGTATGCCCAGGCGTTGGGTCCTGGGCTCACTGTGCCACTGGAATCAAGCTACCCTGGCTGAAGAGGGGTGAAACCCCGAAACCGGTCCTAGGATGCTTGTTTCCGGTCCAGGGAGGACCTGGCTTGGCAGTTCGGGCTGGACTGTTCCCATGAGGCACAGGGTCAAGACTGATTTGCATATGGCCAGGTCTAAACTGGGGTGGCATGGTGAGCAAAAGAATGATGGATTTAACCCAGATCTCTTGACTGGGGGTGAATATTTTGATTTGTTCTGCATTCCGTCCATCAATTGTGTATCTTTTGCTTTCTCGCCCTAAGTGCGCCAGGTATGCCCAGACGTGGGTCCTGGGCTCACTGTGCCACTGGAATCAAGCTATCCTGGCTGAAGAGGGGCGAAACCCCGAAACTGGTCCTAGGATGCTTGTTTCCAGTCCAGGGAGGACCTGGCTTGGCAGTTCGGGCTGGACTGTTCCCATGAGGCACAGGGTCAAGACTGATTTGCATATGGCCAGGTCTAAACTGGGGTGGCATGGTGAGCAAAAGAATGATGGATTTAACCCAGATCTCTTGACTGGGGGTGAATGTTTTGATTTGTTCTGCATTCCGTCTATCAATTGTGTATCTTTTGCTTTCTCGCCCTAAGTGCGCCAGGTATGCCCAGACGTGGGTCCTGGGCTCACTGTGCCACTGGAATCAAGCTATCCTGGCTGAAGAGGGGTGAACCCCCGAAACCGGTCCTAGGATGCTTGTTTCCGGTCCAGGGAGGACCTGGCTTGGCAGTTTGGGCTGGACTGTTCCCATGAGGCACAGGGTCAAGACTGATTTGCATATGGCCAGGTCTAAACTGGGGTGGCATGGTGAGCAAAAGAATGATGGATTTAACCCAGATCTCTTGACTGGGGGTGAATGTTTTGATTTGTTCTGCATTCCGTCCATCAATTGTGTATCTTTTGCTTTCTGCCCTAAGTGCGCCAGGTATGCCCAGACGTGGGTCCTAGGCTCACTGTGCCACTGGAATCAAGCTATCCTGGCTGAAGAGGGGAGAAACCCCGAAACCGGTCCTAGGATGCTTGTTTCCGGTCCAGGGAGGACCTGGCTTGGCAGTTCGGGCTGGACAGTTCCCATGAGGCACAGGGTCAAGACTGATTTGCATATGGCCAGGTCTAAACTGGGGTGGCATGGTGAGCAAAAGAATGATGGATTTAACCCAGATCAGAGGGTGAATGTTTTGATTTGTTCTGCATTCCGTCCATCAATTGTGTATCTTTTGCTTTCTCGCCCTAAGTGCGCCAGGTATGCCCAGACGTGGGTCCTGGGCTCACTGTGCCACTGGAATCAAGCTATCCTGGCTGAAGAGGGGTGAAACCCCGAAACCGGTCCTAGAATGCTTGTTTCCGGTCTAGGGAGGACCTGGCTTGGCAGTTCGGGCTGGACTGTTCCCATGAGGCACAGGGTCAAGACTGATTTGCATATGGCCAGGTCTAAACTGGGGTGGCATGTTGAGCAAAAGAATGATGGATTTAACCCAGATCTCTTGACTGGGGGTGAATGTTTTGATTTGTTCTGCATTCCGTCCATCAATTGTGTATCTTTTGCTTTCTTGCCCTAAGTGCGCCAGGTATGCCCAGGCGTTGGGTCCTGGGCTCACTGTGCCACTGGAATCAAGCTACCCTGGCTGAAGAGGGTGAAACCCGAAACCGGTCCTAGGATGCTTGTTTCCGGTCCAGGGAGGACCTGGCTTGGCAGTTCGGGCTGGACTGTTCCCATGAGGCACAGGGTCAAGACTGATTTGCATATGGCCAGGTCTAAACTGGGGTGGCATGGTGAGCAAAAGAATGATGGATTTAACCCAGATCTCTTGACTGGGGGTGAATATTTTGATTTGTTCTGCATTCCGTCCATCAATTGTGTATCTTTTGCTTTCTCGCCCTAAGTGCGCCAGGTATGCCCAGACGTGGGTCCTGGGCTCACTGTGCCACTGGAATCAAGCTATCCTGGCTGAAGAGGGGCGAAACCCCGAAACTGGTCCTAGGATGCTTGTTTCCAGTCCAGGGAGGACCTGGCTTGGCAGTTCGGGCTGGACTGTTCCCATGAGGCACAGGGTCAAGACTGATTTGCATATGGCCAGGTCTAAACTGGGGTGGCATGGTGAGCAAAAGAATGATGGATTTAACCCAGATCTCTTGACTGGGGGTGAATGTTTTGATTTGTTCTGCATTCCGTCTATCAATTGTGTATCTTTTGCTTTCTCGCCCTAAGTGCGCCAGGTATGCCCAGACGTGGGTCCTGGGCTCACTGTGCCACTGGAATCAAGCTATCCTGGCTGAAGAGGGGTGAACCCCCGAAACCGGTCCTAGGATGCTTGTTTCCGGTCCAGGGAGGACCTGGCTTGGCAGTTTGGGCTGGACTGTTCCCATGAGGCACAGGGTCAAGACTGATTTGCATATGGCCAGGTCTAAACTGGGGTGGCATGGTGAGCAAAAGAATGTTGGATTTAACCCAGATCTCTTGACTGGGGGTGAATGTTTTGAGTTGTTCTGCATTCCGTCCATCAATTGTGTATCTTTTGCTTTCTCGCCCTAAGTGCGCCAGGTATGCCCAGACGTGGGTCCTGGGCTCACTGTGCCACTGGAATCAAGCTATCCTGGCTGTAGAGGGGTGAAACCCCGAAACCGGTCCTAGAATGCTTGTTTCCGGTCTAGGGAGGACCTGGCTTGGCAGTTCGGGCTGGACTGTTCCCATGAGGCACAGGGTCAAGACTGATTTGCATATGGCCAGGTCTAAACTGGGGTGGCATGTTGAGCAAAAGAATGATGGATTTAACCCAGATCTCTTGACTGGGGGTGAATGTTTTGATTTGTTCTGCATTCCGTCCATCAATTGTGTATCTTTTGCTTTCTTGCCCTAAGTGCGCCAGGTATGCCCAGGCGTTGGGTCCTGGGCTCACTGTGCCACTGGAATCAAGCTACCCTGGCTGAAGAGGGTGAAACCCCGAAACCGGTCCTAGGATGCTTGTTTCCGGTCCAGGGAGGACCTGGCTTGGCAGTTCGGGCTGGACTGTTCCCATGAGGCACAGGGTCAAGACTGATTTGCATATGGCCAGGTCTAAACTGGGGTGGCATGGTGAGCAAAAGAATGATGGATTTAACCCAGATCTCTTGACTGGGGGGTGAATATTTTGATTTGTTCTGCATTCCGTCCATCAATTGTGTATCTTTTGCTTTCTCGTCCTAAGTGCGCCAGGTATGCCCAGACGTGGGTCCTGGGCTCACTGTGCCACTGGAATCAAGCTATCCTGGCTGAAGAGGGGTGAAACCCCGAAACCGGTCTTAGGATGCTTGTTTCCGGACCAGGGAGGACCAGGCTTTGCAGTTCGGGCAGGACTGTTCCCATGAGGCACAGGGTCAAGACTGATTTGCATATGGCCAGGTCTAAACTGGGGTGGCATGGTGAGCAAAAGAATGATGGATTTAACCCAGATCTCTTGACTGGGGGTGAATGTTTTGATTTGTTCTGCATTCCGTCCATCAATTGTGTATCTTTTGCTTTCTCGCCCTAAGTGCGCCAGGTATGCCCAGACGTGGGTCCTGGGCTCACTGTGCCACTGGAATCAAGCTATCCTGGCTGAAGAGGGTGAAACCCCGAAGCCGGTCCTAGAATGCTTGTTTCCGGTCCAGGGAGGACCTGGCTTGGCAGTTCGGGCTGGACTGTTCCCATGAGGCACAGGGTCAAGACTGATTTGCATATGGCCAGGTCTAAACTGGGGTGGCATGTTGAGCAAAAGAATGATGGATTTAACCCAGATCTCTTGACTGGGGGTGAATGTTTTGATTTGTTCTGCATTCCGTCCATCAATTGTGTATCTTTTGCTTTCTTGCCCTAAGTGCGCCAGGTATGCCCAGACGTGGGTCCTGGGCTCACTGTGCCAATGGAATCAAGCTATCCTGGCTGAAGAGGGGTGAAACCCCGAAACCGGTCCTAGGATGCTTGTTTCCGGTCCAGGGAGGACCTGGCTTGGCAGTTCGGACTGGACTGTTCCCAGGAGGCACAGGGTCAAGACTGATTTGCATATGGCCAGGTCTAAACTGGGGTGGCATGGTGAGCAAAAGAATGATGGATTTAACCCAGATCTCTTGACTGGGGGTGAATATTTTGATTTGTTCTGCAATCCGTCCATCAATTGTGTATCTTTTGCTTTCTCGCCCTAAGTGCGCCAGGTATGCCCAGACGTGGGTCCTGGGCTCACTGTGCCACTGGAATCAAGCTATCCTGGCTGAAGAGGGGTGAAACCCCGAAACCGGTCCTAGGATGCTTGTTTCCGGTCCAGGGAGGACCTGGCTTGGCAGTTCGGGCTGGACTGTTCCCGTGAGGCACAGGGTCAAGACTGATTTGCATATGGCCAGGTCTAAACTGGGGTGGCATGGTGAGCAAAAGAATGATGGATTTAACCCAGATCTCTTGACTGGGGGTGAATGTTTTGATTTGTTCTGCATTCCGTCCATCAATTGTGTATCTTTTGCTTTCTCCCTCAAAGAACAGGCACATAGCCAGTGCTTAATTTGAGCCGGTGGTTTGCGGTGCTAGGCACTGGCACTTAATTGTCAACACCGGTGCTTATGATGGTCTGCCATGGGGTGGCGCTGTTTATTTAATTTCGAGACCAGCACAACAACAGTTGTTTGCCAATTCATTATATCTTTAAAATGACTAATACCTGCCTGCAAACAATTCTTACAACTTCGGGGAGCTGGAATAGTCTGAATTGCCGCACTTAAAGGAGTGTAATAGTAGTTGTGTTGGTACTGTCATTGGCAGCGCTGATGGGGGCAATGGGTGGTGCAAGCTGGAGCGGCCTTCTGGCAAGGGACTTGGCACTTATTTTTCCACAAATTAAGCACTGCACATAGCAAGTGGGAGCAGCAGAAGTGTAAGTGCCTCTTCCACACACAGAGCTTGTATCAAACACGTAGCAGCAGTGCATGCTTCCTTACACACAGAACAGGCACAGAAGGTCCAGGTGCAGGACAAGCTATAGACCAGTAATGTTGCAGGCAGCTGCAGCCCATGCTTCCTCACACACATACAAAACATGCACAGCATGTGTGGCAACTCAAACTCCCTTCTCCTGCTCACTCCATCTCTGTTGCAGTGGGGGGGAGAAACAGGGGTGTGTGCTAGATTGGTACCAACAGATGCACTGCTAGGAGCACCTATCTCCTGTGGCTTGCCACTTTCCTATAGTTATGCAGAGAAGAGAAGGGGCAGCAGCGGGTGGCACCTCTTTTCTACCCTTGGAGGTGAGTGCTGGTACTCTGGATGCTGTGGGGGTGGAGAAGATGAGGAACAGCCGTGCTGCACTGCTCCTGTTCCTAACCCATGCCTCTCTAGAAAGCACGAGTACAACAATTAGTCCTCAAGTTACCTCCCAAAACACTCCTTCTCTTCCATCTAGTGTTCCTGGCCCTCCCTGCTCCCACGTCTACGAATAGTTGTACTCCAGAGAATTATTAAGATGGCTTCCAAAATTTTAGGCATGGGTTTTTATGATTTCCACTCCAAAAAAGGTTTCTTCTATGACACATCCATTGCAACTCCTGCTGGTGTGTGCTTCTCTACTCATCCTCAGCCTGGGCTACCACAAATTTGGATATCATATGATTCAGGGCACTATTTAGGGAGGTTCTCGGTAGGGTTGGGCGGAATTTGCGTAGTCGCACTACGCAAAGCTCCGCGAAACGGTAAAAAATCTCCGCGAGCACGCAGAGTTCCGCGAACACGCGGAATTGCTTGTTCCGCCCGTTCGAGATGCTTTTTTCCTGTTCGTGAACGCTGTCTGCGTGCTCGGGGGGAAATATCTCGCAAACACGCATTTTGAAAGCGCGAACAAGCAAAAAATTCCGCGAAGCCGCGGAATTTTTGGCAATTCCGCGTTCTCCGCGGAACGCAAAATTACCCAAATTCCGCAAGCGGAACGGAATTTACCGCCCAGGCCTAGTTCTCGGTGTCTTCAGCAAATCACGGGATCCAATCAATCACTTTCCCTTAAGTCCAGCGGATATGCTCACTGTTTATTTCAAGTGACATCTGTCCATTAGCGCTCCTTCTTAATGTCTGCAATCTGGCTATCACCTTCAGTGTCAAACTGTTTTACCTCCAGCACATCAATGTCATCAAGAAGACAAACTTCCACTGTGGGGGCGTGGTTACGCAGGCTACCAAGATGGTGGCCTAGCGCGGAGCTCTGGAGCAATGCAAACCATTTTAGGTGGAGGGAGAAGTCCCCAGGCAGCTCCCATACCTAACTGCAGACAATGAGGTGATCAGACTGGGGTTCTGGGGGGGAGCACACAAATTCACCAAATAGCTTTAGCACAGGCTGTGCACACGTTTGCACCCTGCACCAGGAGACGAGACTCAGGCCATGACGGGGCTGCCACTGAACCTGATGCTGTCTCCAATGTTCACCCGTCAAGTTGGTGGCCTACAGAATTCCCCAGCCTTTCCTTCTTTTCTCTCCTCCCTCGCTCGTGCCCACAACATGGGGCAGGAAGCACTCATCTAAGACCCGGGGTGCCCATGGTGTGACTGAAGACGAGCATGCTGATTGGAGGTGCTGCCCTTGGGGCCTAGGCATGCAGGATCATAGGGGACTCCCTGATAAGAGTACAATCTCCTAACTCGCGGACCAACTTCATAGGCATGAATAACACCACCATTTAGAAACGCCAATTGTTATTATGTGGTTTTTGCCATATTACGGATTGCGACATCCTGGAGAGTATATGGCAGTAGTGCTGATATCTGGGCATATGAAAAGCTGGCTGGGTGCACTGCTGGTTGAGGAGAAAAGCATGTACCCTAGGGGCCTGAGGGGAACATATGAGCCCTCTATAGAGCTCTCAATAGAATGTGGTTGGGCTCTGTCCACATCAAGTCTACAACCGTAATACGACTGGGGAAATGTAGAATAGGGGTACAGACCACCCACTCCTCCTAGAGAGAGCCCAACATAAAACAAGATATTAGCACGCCAAGAGTGGCAAAGATAGGAAAGTGGGACCCAAAACAGGGAATGTTGACATTGGCATAGCGTAAAGCTCCACACTGCACAGGAATTTACCGGACGAGGAGGAAGGTAGGCTGAGATGGAGGCTCAAGGATCTCGTACGGATACATGTTCAAAAGCTTGACCTTAAGGCCAGCCTTCTAACCATCAATGAAAATAAGGATGCTGTGAGGGCTCGTCTAGACCACTTATTGGAGCGGATTGACAGGCAAGAGATTAGATTGGATGGCACAGAGAGGAGAATATGTAGTAGACGACTTAATGTAGAGCAGATCTAAACTATATAAAATGAAAAAAATGACCCTGGCTGAAGCAGCCAAAAATGAAGACCTGGAGGTGCTATCACGCTGCACAACATCAGGATTTTAGCCTACCTGAATCTACCAATACTGGCTGAATGTACACATTTGTTGAAAGCCTGCTCACAGACCTATTTGGAAGAAACAGCTTTCCTGAGATGTTCCTGGTCAAATATGTGCACTGATTACTGGGTCCAAGACCACCTCCCAGTCCAACCCAGAGACCAATAATTGCCAGGCTACTCAATTTCTGTGATCGGGACACAGTCCTCTGTCTGGCATATGAAAAAGGCCCATTGCAGCACCAAGGTTCGGCTCTATCTATATTTCCAGATTTCACCATGGCGGTGCAAGAAGCGGACTTAAATTTGCAGAAGTGCGAACTAGAAGGGAACAATATCAAACATGTAATGATATACTCGCCTAATCTCAAAGTGGACCTAAAGTGAAAAACTGAGGGGCATATTAGCAACAATTTGCGATAATTATCGCAAAGCGCGCTTAGCGCTGTTTTTTTTATCGCCGGCTATCGCTGGATTTCATCGCCGAGATAGCACGTTATTAGCAACGCTTATCTCCAAGGCGATAAAAAATCCAGCAATAGCGGAGGAAATCCTGCGATAAAACACCAGCGATAGGGGAATCCTTGATGATAGGCCATGCTGGACTCAGCCTCACAATCCACCTCCCATTGAGAAAATAGGTAAGTCAAGTTTCTAGCAGGTGTTAAATTCCAGCGATAATCGCGGTTAGCGCGACTTTTTTTATCGCTTTGCGGGCATTGATAATAGGGGGAAGTTGTGTTTGCAGTTGCTTTTAGTTGGGAACGCCTACTTTGCATGTCATTGGCGATAATTATCGCTGACATGCAAGGCGGCAACAAAACGGCCGCTATCGCCATTAAGCTGTCGCTAACAGCTGTTAGCGACAGCTTGCTAATAGGGCGATAAAAATATCGCCGCTTTATCGGCAAAAAGTGCCGCTAAAGTGGCGATACTGCCCTTGATAATATGCCCCTTAATTTTTCACCAAGGTGACAGAAATCCTTCAAGACACTTGTTAATACAAGGAAAATGCCAATGTAGACCAAAGACTCCCCATTGTGACGAGAAGCATGCGACTCAATGCACAGCTCAGGTGGAGAAGACCGATGCATGTGAGCTTTTGCTCCCAAGACCCATGTGACTGTGAACAGATGTGCTCCAGGAGGCTGTTGGCACAGCCTGAGCGGCAGCGAAAACAGGATAATGGTGTATGGAGGGTACAGTGAGTGGTAATAGTGCAGCTGGGACCAAGCTTATGCCTACGATAGTGGACAATAGTATCCGAAAGTGGCGTATCTTTTTTTCAATTTGGTTTGATTTGAGTTTATATGACAGGGACACAAAAGGCACTGAAAGTTGGGACAATCAGTGTAGGTTAGTATTCAGGCTATGGTTGACAGGTTTCGGCAAACCATACCTAAAATGGCTGCTCTGCCAAGGCCCAACTGGCTTGTGCTGCCACTTCATCTCCTGGAACTGCTTCTTTGGGGCCACCCAGGAACAGCTCCTGTGGCAGCACTGCTTTGTGCACTACCCCCTGGTGTTATTGTTGGTAAGAGGCGCTGTTGTTTTAGGTCTCGCCTACCAGGCAGCGCAAAACATTGAATTCAGTGCACAGTTTTGAGACATCATAAAATATGTTTGCTTTTCCTCCAGTGTTTTGAATTTTTTCTTTTACTTTTTAACCCCTTAACTGCTGGGCCTTTTCCCCCCCAGTGCTGAGCCCTTTTTTGGCTATTTGTAGTAGTTCGCGATTAGGCCTCTGTAACTTTTTGACCACATAAGGTATCCACGTCAAATTTGCGTCCTTTTCTTCCAACATCATGGGGATTCTAAAGGTACCCAGGGTTTGTGGATTCCCTGGAGGGGTCCCAGATTTTAACCAAAATACAGCTAAATTTTGGTTTTTGGGGAAAAATGGGAAAAAGTCCCGCATATGAAAGCGTCTGGGTTTTTCCCTGCAAATGGTATCAAAAAGGGTTTGTGGGGCTGAAATCTGCATTTTCCCAGATTTTAGGGAATGACAGACTTTTGTCAGAAAACCAAAAAATGTTACACAGTTTTGGCATTTTTCTGGGACATAGCCTTTTTGCTATTTTTTGTGCTTTCAACCTCCTTCCAGTTAATGGTAGAAATGGGTATGAAAGCAATAATGGATCCTAGAAATCTATACATTTTAGAAAAGTAGACAAAATGCTAAATTCAGCAAGGGGTAATTTGTGTAAATCCATCAAGGTTTCTTTATAGAAACTAACAGTTAAATATAGGAAAAATGGAAAATTAGTTGAAAAAAACAGCCTTTTGTGTCAACGTTTTCACCTGTAACTTCTTCTAATTATGACTGCTCTTTGAAATCAATATACCGTTACATCCACTGGACCTTACTGATTGTGGGGATATATAGGACTTGTAGGTTCACCAAGAACCCGACAAACCCAGAGCCAAAAACTGAGCAGCGTCTTGCAATGGTTTTTCATTATGTACCGGGTATATAGCAATTATTCTGGGAAAATGTATACATGGAATATTCGGTATGAAAGAGTCCTATGCATTTCTGAAATGGGAACACAATATAGAGTTTAGAAACAGTAGATATTTGCACATTTCTGAAATTGGTAATACTCATACTAGCATGAGAATTATAGGTCATTTTTAAAAATAACTTCTTTTTACACATTGTCTTTCTTTTGGAAGGCAGAAATGCATCGAAAGTCAATAGGTAATAACAGTTGCTTTACAAATATGAATTACCGTAAGTGTCCCGATAAAAATGGTACCTCACTTGTGTGGGTAGGCATAGTGCCCACGACAGGAAACGGCTCAAAACGCAACGTGAACACACCACATTTTCACAATGAAAAATTACCCTTTTTTTGCAAAGTGCCTAGCTGTAGTTTTTGAACCCTTGCTCTGCCGGCACCCAGGAAACCTAGCAAACCTATACATTTTTGAAAACTAGACACCCAGGGGAATCCAGTATGGGGTGACTTGACTGGCTTTCACCAGGTTCTGTTACCCAGAATCCCTTGCAAACCTAAAACATTGTAAAAAAAACCACATTTTCCTCACATTTCTGTGGTGGAAAGTTCTGGAATCTACATGGATCCACAAATGTCTACCCACCCCGCGTTCCCCAAAGTCTTCCGAGTAAAATGGTACCTCATTTGTGTGGGTAGGCCTAGTGCCCACGACAGGAAACTGCACAAAACGCAACGTGGACACACGCCAATTTCACAGTGAAAAATGACCCTTTTTGGCAAAGTACCTAGCTGTAGTTTTTGAACCCTAGCTCTGCCGGCATCTAGGGAAACCTAGCAAACCTATACGTTTTTGAAAACTAGACACCCAGGGAATCCAGGATGGGGTGACTTGACTGGCTCCCACCAGGTTCTGTTACCCAGAATCCCTTGCAAACCTAACAAATTGTCAAAAAAACACATTTTCCTCACATTTCTGTGGTGGAAAGGTCTGTAATCTGCGCGGATCCACAAACTTCTACCCACCCCACGTTCCCCAAAGTCTTCCGAGAAAAATGGTACCTCACTTGTGTGGGTAGGCCTAGTGCCCGCGACAGGAAACGGTGCAAAACGCAACGTGGACACACCACAATTTCACAGTGAAAAACGCCCTTTTTTGGCAAAGTGCCTAGCTGTAGTTTTTGAATCCTAGCTCTGCCTGCATCTAGGGAAACCTAGCAAACCTATACATTTTTGAAAACTAGACAACCAGGGGAATCTAGGATGGGGTGACTTTACTGCCTCTCACCAGGTTCTGTTACCCAGAATCCCTTGCAAACCTAAAGAATTGTCAAAAAAACCACATTTTCCTCACATTTCTGTGGTGGAAAGTCCTGGAATCTGCGTGGATCCACAAATTTCTACGCACCCCGCGTTTCCCAAAGTCTTCCGAGAAAAATGGTACCTCACTTGTGTGGGTAGGCCTAGAGCCCGCGACAGGAAATCGCGCAAAACGCAACGTGGACACACCCCAATTTCACAGTAAAAAATGACCCTTTTTTGGCAAAGTGCCTAGCTGTAGTTTTGAATCCTAGCTCTGCCTGCATCTAGGGAAACCTAGCAAACCTATATATTTTTGAAAACTAGACACCCAGGGGAATCCAGGATGGGGTGACTCTACTGCCTCTCACCAGGTTCTGTTACCCAGAATCCCTTGCAAACCTAAAAATTGTCAAAAAAACACATTTTCCTCACATTTCTGTGGTGAAAAGTCCTGGAATCTGCGTGGATCCACAAATTTCTACCCACCCCGCGTTCCCCAAAGTCTTCCGAGAAAAATGGTACCTCACTTGTGTGGGTAGGCCTAGAGCCCGCGACAGGAAATCGCGCAAAACGCAACGTGGACACACCTCAATTTCACTGTGAAAAATGTCCCTTATTTGGCAAAGTGCCTAGCTGTAGTTTTTGAACCCTAGCTCTGCCAGCACCTAGGGAAACCTAGCAAACCTATACATTTTTGAAAACTAGACACCCAGGGGAATCCAGGATGGGGTGACTTGACTGCCTCTCACCAGGTTCTGTTACCCAGAATCCCTTGCAAACCTAAAATATTGTCCAAAAAACCAAATTTTCCTCACATTTCTGTGGTGGAAAGTTTTGGAATCTGCGTGGATCCACAAAATTCCACCCACCCCGCGTTCCCCAAAGTCTTCCGATAAAAATGGTACCTCACTTGTGTGGGAGGCCCAAGTACCCGCGACAGGAAACAGCCCAAAACGCAACGTGGACACACCACATTTTCGCAGTGAAAACGGACCCTTTTTCAACAAAGTGCCTAGCTGTAGTTTTTGAACCCTAGCTCTGCCGGCACCTAGGGAAACCTTTCAAACCTATACATTTTTGAAAAGTAGACACCCAGGGAATCCAGGATGGGGTGACTTGACTGGCTCTCACCAGGTTCTGTTACCCAGAATCCCTTGCAAACTTAAAAAATTGTCCAAAAAAACACATTTTCCTCACATTTCTGTGGTGGAAAGTTCTGGAATCTGCGTGGATCCACAAATTTCCACCCACCCCGCGTTCCCCAAAGTCTTCCGATAAAAATGGTACCTCACTTGTGTGGGAGGCCCAAGTACCCGCGACAGGAAATGGCCCAAAACGCAACGTGGACACACCACATTTTCACAGTGAAAACGGACCCTTTTTCAACAAAGTGCCTAGCTGTAGATTTTGAACCATAGCTCTGCCGGCACCTAGGGAAACCTAGGAAACCTATACATTTTTGAAAACTAGACACCCAGGGGACTCCAGGATGGGGGTGACTTGGCTTGCTCTCACCAGGTTATGCTACCCAGAATCCCTTGCAAACCTAAAATATTGTAAAAAAACCACATTTTCCTCACATTTCTGTGGTGGAAAGTTCTGGAATCTGCGTGGATCCACAAAATTCCACACACCCCGCGTTCCCCAAAGTCTTCCGAGAAAAATGGTACCTCACTTGTGTGGGAGGCCTAAGTACCCGCGACAGGAAACGGCCCAAAACGCAACGTGGACACACCACATTTTCGCACTGAAAACGGACCCTTTTTCAACAAAGTGCCTAGCTATAGATTTTGAACCCTAGCTCTGCCGGCACCTAGGGAAACCTAGGAAACCTATACATTTTTGAAAACTAGGCACCCAGGGGACTCCAGGATGGGGTGACTTGGCTGGCTCTCACCAGGTTCTGCTACCCAGAATCCCTTCCAAACCTAAAATATTGTAAAAAAACACATTTTCCTCACATTTCTGTGGTGGAAAGTTCTGGAATCTGCGTGGATCCACAAAATTCCACCCACCCCGCGTTCCCCAAAGTCTTCCGATAAAAATGGTGCCTCACTGCGTGGGAGGCCCAAGTACCGCGACAGGCTAGGGCCCAAAACGTATTGAGGTGACATTAAAATTGCCTATCACAAAACAACCTGGTTTTGCAAGGGAGTCACCTCGGTTTTGGCCCGTGCTCGGCGGCCAGCTAGGAAACCTATCAAACCCACACATTTCTGAAAACTAGACACCCGGGTGGTTCCAGGGAGGTATGGCTTGCGTGGATCCCCCAACGTTTTCTTACCCAGAATCCCTGCAAACCTCAAATTTAGCTGAAAAAAATCACTTTTTCCACACATTTTGTGTGGGAAAGTTGTGGCATCGCCAGGCAGACACGCATTTCCTACCACCCAGTGTTCCCCAAGGTCTTCCGATAAAAATGGTGCCTCACTCATCTGGGAGGCCCAAGTACCCGCGACAGGCTAGGGCCCAATACGTATTGAGGTGACATTAAAATTGCCTATCACAAAACAACCTGGTTTTGCAAGGGGTCACCTCCGGTTTTGGCCCTGTGCTCGGCGGCCAGCTAGGGAAACCTATCAAACCCACACATTTCTGAAAACTAGACACCCGGGGGTTCCAGGGAGGTATGGCTTGCGTGGATCCCCCAACGTTTTCTTACCCAGAATCCCCTGCAAACCTCAAATTTAGCTGAAAAATCACTTTTTCCACACATTTTTGTGTGGGAAAGTTGTGGCATCGCCGGGCAGACACGCATTTCCTACCACCCAGTGTTCCCCAAGGTCTCCCGATAAAATGGTGCCTCACTCGTGTGGGAGGCCCAAGTACCCGCGACAGGCTAGGGCCCAAAACGTATTGAGGTGACATTAAAATTGCCTATCACAAAACAACCTGGTTTTGCAAGGGGGTCACCTCGGTTTTTGGCCCCGTGCTCGGCGGCCAGCTAGGAAACCTATCAAACCCACACATTTCTGAAAACTAGACACCCGGGTGGTTCCAGGGAGGTATGGCTTGCGTGGATCCCCCAACGTTTTCTTACCCAGAATCCCTGCAAACCTCAAATTTAGCTGAAAAATCACTTTTTCCACACATCTTTGTGTGGGAAAGTTGTGGCATCGCCGGGCAGACACGCATTTCCTACCACCCAGTGTTCCCCAAGGTCTTCCAATAAAAATGGTGCCTCACTCGTGTGGGAGGCCCAAGTACTCGCGACAGGCTAGGGCCCAAAACGTATTGAGGTGACATTAAAATTGCCTATCACAAAACAACCTGGTTTTGCAAGGGGTCACCTCCGGTTTTTGGCCCTGTGCTCGGCGGCCAGCTAGGGAAACCTATCAAACCCACAGATTTCTGAAAACTAGACACCCGGGTGGTTCCAGGGAGGTATGGCTTGGGTGGATCCCCCAACGTTTTCTTACCCAGAATCCCCTGCAAACCTCAAATTTAGCTGAAAAATCACTTTTTCCACACATTTTGTGTGGGAAAGTTGTGGCATCGCCGGGCAGACACTCATTTCCTACCACCCAGTGTTCCCCAAGGTCTCCCGATAAAAATGGTGCCTCACTCGTGTGGGAGGCCCAAGTACCCGTGACAGGCTAGGGCCCAAAACGTATTGAGGTGACATTAAAATTGCCTATCACAAAACAACCTGGTTTTGCAAGGAGGTCACCTCGGTTTTGGCCCGTGCTCGGCGACCAGCTAGGGAAACCTATCAAACCCACACATTTATGAAAACTAGACACCCGGGTGGTTCCAGGGAGGTATGGCTTGCGTGGATCCCCCAACGTTTTCTTACCCAGAATCCCCTGCAAACCTCAAATTTAGCTGAAAAAATCACTTTTTCCACACATTTTTGTGTGGGAAAGTTATAGCATCGCCGGGCAGACACGCATTTCCTACCACCCAGTGTTCCCCAAGGTCTCCTGATAAAAATGGTGCCTCACTCATGTGGGAGGCCCAAGTACCCGCGACAGGCTAGGGCCCAAAACGTATTGAGGTGACATTAAAATTGCATATCACAAAACAACCTGGTTTTGCAAGGGGGTCACCTCGGTTTTGGCCCGTGCTCGGCGGCCAGCTAGGAAACCTATCAAACCCACACATTTCTGAAAACTAGACACCGGGTGGTTCCAGGGAGGTATGGCTTGTGTGGATCCCCCAACGTTTTCTTACCCAGAATCTCCTGCAAACCTCAAATTTAGCTGAAAAAATCACTTTTTCCACACATTTTTGTGTGGGAAAGTTGTGGCATCTCCGGGCAGACACGCATTTCCTACCACCCAGTGTTCCCCAAGGTCTCCCGATAAAATGGTGCCTCACTCGTGTGGGAGGCCCAAGTACCCGCGACAGGCTAGGGCCCAAAACGTATTGAGGTGACATTAAAATTGCCTATCACAAAACAACCTGGTTTTGCAAGGGAGTCACCTCGGTTTTGGCCCCGTGCTCGGCGGCCAGCTAGGGAAACCTATCAAACCCACACATTTCTGAAAACTAGACACCCGGGTGGTTCCAGGGAGGTATGGCTTGCGTGGATCCCCCAACGTTTTCTTACCCAGAATCCCTGCAAACCTCAAATTTAGCTGAAAAATCACTTTTTCCACACATTTTGTGTGGGAAAGTTGTGGCATCGCTCGGGCAGACACGCATTTCCTACCACCCAGTGTTCCCAAGGTCTTCCGATAAAAATGGTGCCTCACTCGTGTGGAGGCCCAAGTACCCGCGACAGGCTAGGGCCCAAAACGTATTGAGGTGACATCAAAATTGCCTATCACATAATGTTTTGGGCCCTAGCCTGTCGCGGGTACTTGGGCCTCCCACACGAGTGAGGTACCATTTTTATCGGGAGACCTTGGGGAAAGCTGGGTGGTAGGAAATGCGTGTCTGCTCGGCGATGCCACAACTTTCCCACTACAAAAATGTGTGAAAAAAGTGATTTTTTCACCTAAATTCGAGGTTTGCAGGGGGTAAGAAAACGTTGGGGGATCCACGCAAGCCATACCTCCCTGGAACCCCCGGGTGTCTAGTTTTCAGAAATGTGTGGGTTTGATAGGTTTCCTAGCTGGCCGCCAAGCACGGGGCCAAAAACCGAGGTGACTTCCTCACAAAACCAGGTTGTTTTGTGATACGCAATTTTAATGTCGCCTCAATACCTTTTGGGCCCTAGCCTGTCGCGGGTACTTGGGCCTCCCACACGAGTGAGGTATCATTTTTATCGGGAGACCTTGGGGAACACTGGGTGGTAGGAAATGCATGTCTGCCCGGCGATGCCACAACTTTCCCACACAAAAATGTGTGGAAAAAGTGATTTTTCCACCTAAATTCGAGGTTTGCAGGGGATTCTGGGTAAGAAAACGTTGGGGGATCCACGCAAGCCATACCTCCCTGGAACCCCCGGGTGTCTAGTTTTCAGAAATGTGTGGGTTTGATAGGTTTCCTAGCTGGCCGCCGAGCACGGGGCCAAAAACCGAGGTGACTCCCTCACAAAACCAGGTTGTTTTGTGATAGGCAATTTTAATGTCACCTCAATACCTTTTGGGCCCTAGCCTGTCGCGGGTACTTGGGCCTCCCACACGATTGAGGTATCATTTTTATCGGGAGACATTGGGGAACACTGGGTGGTAGGAAATGCATGTCTGCCCGGCGATGCCACAACTTTCCCACACAAAAATGTGTGGAAAAGTGATTTTTCCACCTAAATTCGAGGTTTGTAGGGGATTCTGGGTAAGAAAACGTTGGGGGATCCACTTAAGCCATACCTCCCTGGAACCCCCGGGTGTCTAGTTTTCAGAAATGTGTGGGTTTGATAGGTTTCCTAGCTGGCCGCCGAGCACGGGGCCAAAACCGAGGTGACTCCCTCACAAAACCAGGTTGTTTTGTGATAGGCAATTTTAATGTCGCCTCAATACCTTTTGGGCCCTAGCCTGTCACGGGTACTTGGGCCTCCCACACGAGTGAGGTATCATTTTTATCGGGAGACCTTGGGGAACACTGGGTGGTAGGAAATGCATGTCTGCCCGGCGATGCCACAACTTTCCCACACAAAAATGTGTGGAAAAGTGATTTTTCCACCTAAATTCGAGGTTTGCAGGTGATTCTGGGTAAGAAAACGTTGGGGGATCCACGCAAGCCATACCTCCCTGGAACCCCCCGGGTGTCTAGTTTTCAGAAATGTGTGGGTTTGATAGGTTTCCCTAGCTGGCCACCGAGCACGGGGCCACAAACCGAGGTGACTCCCCTCACAAAACCAGGTTGTTTTGTGATAGGCAATTTTAATGTCACCTCAATACCTTTTGGGCCCTAGCCTGTCGCGGGTACTTGGGCCTCCCACACGATTGAGGTATCATTTTTATCGGGAGACATTGGGGAACACTGGGTGGTAGGAAATGCATGTCTGCCCGGCGATGCCACAACTTTCCCACACAAAAATGTGTGGAAAAAGTGATTTTTCCACCTAAATTCGAGGTTTGTAGGGGATTCTGGGTAAGAAAACGTTGGGGGATCCACTTAAGCCATACCTCCCTGGAACCCCCGGGTGTCTAGTTTTCAGAAATGTGTGGGTTTGATAGGTTTCCTAGCTGGCCGCCGAGCACGGGGCCAAAAACCGAGGTGACCCCTCACAAAACCAGGTTGTTTTGTGATAGGCAATTTTAATGTCGCCTCAATACCTTTGGGCCCTAGCCTGTCGTGGGTACTTGGGCCTCCCACACGAGTGAGGTATCATTTTTATCGGGAGACCTTGGGGAACACTGGGTGGTAGGAAATGCATGTCTGCCCGGTGATGCCACAACTTTCCCACACAAAAATGTGTGGAAAAGTGATTTTTCCACCTAAATTCGAGGTTTGCAGGTGATTCTGGGTAAGAAAACATTGGGGGATCCACGCAAGCCATACCTCCCTGGAACCCCCGGGTGTCTAGTTTTCAGAAATGTGTGGGTTTGATAGGTTTCCCTAGCTGGCCACCGAGCACGGGGCCAAAAACCGAGGTGACTCCCCTCACAAAACCAGTTTGTTTTGTGATAGGCAATTTTAATGTCACCTCAATACCTTTGGGCCCTAGCCTGTCGCGGGTACTTGGGCCTCCCACACGAGTGAGGTATCATTTTTATCGGGAGACCTTGGGGAACACTGGGTGGTAGGAAATGCATGTCTGCCCGGCGATGCCACAACTTTCCCACACAAAAATGTGTGGAAAAAGTGATTTTTCCACCTAAATTCGAGGTTTGCAGGGGATTCTGGGTAAGAAAACGTTGGGGATCCACGTAAGCCATACCTCCCTGGAACCCCCGGGTATCTAGTTTTCAGAAATGTGTGGGTTTGATAGGTTTCCTAGCTGGCCGCCGAGCACGGGCCAAAACCGAGGTGACCCCCTCACAAAACCAGGTTGTTTTGTGATAGGCAATTCTAATGTCGCCTCAATACCTTTTGGGCCCTAGCCTGTCGCGGGTACTTGGGCCTCCCACACGAGTGAGGTATCATTTTTATCGGGAGACCTTGGGGAACACTGGGTGGTAGGAAATGCATGTCTGCCCGGCGATGCCACAACTTTCCCACACAAAAATGTGTGGAAAAAGTGATTTTTCCACCTAAATTCGAGGTTTGCAGGGGATTCTGGGTACGAAAACGTTGGGGGATCCACGCAAGCCATACCTCCCTGGAACCCCCGGGTGTCTCGTTTTCAGAAATGTGTGGGTTTGATAGGTTTCCCTAGCTGGCCGCCGAGCACGGGGCCAAAACCGAGGTGACTCCCTCACAAAACCAGGTTGTTTTGTGATAGGCAATTTTAATGTCACCTCAATACCTTTTGGGCCCTAGCCTGTCGTGGGTACTTGGGCCTCCCACATGAGTGAGGTATCATTTTTATTGGGAGACCTTGGGGATCACTGGGTGGTAGGAAATGCATGTCTGCCCGACGATGCCACAACTTTCCCACACAAAAATGTGTGGAAAAAGTGATTTTTCCACCTAAATTCAAGGTTTGCAGGGGATTCTGGGTAAGAAAACGTTGGGGGATCCACGCATGCCATACCTCCCTGGAACCCCCCGGGTGTCTAGTTTTCAGAAATGTGTGGGTTTGATGGGTTTCCCTAGCTGGCCGCCGAGCACGGGGCCAAAAACCGAGGTGACCCCCCTCACAAAACCAGGTTGTTTTGTGATAGGCAATTTTAATGTCGCCTCAATACCTTTTGGGCCCTAGCCTGTCGCGGGTACTTGGGCCTCCCACACGAGTGAGGTATCATTTTTATCGGGAGACCTTGGGGAACACTGGGTGGTAGGAAATGCATGTCTGCCCGGCGATGCCACAACTTTCCCACACAAAAATGTGTGGAAAAAGTGATTTTTCCACCTAAATTCGAGGTTTGCAGGGGATTCTGGGTAAGAAAACGTTGGGGGATCCACACAAGCCATACCTCCCTGGAACCCCCGGGTGTCTAGTTTTCAGAAATGTGTGGGTTTGATAGGTTTCCCTAGCTGGCCGCCGAGCACGGGGCCAAAAACCGAGGTGACCCCCTCACAAAACCAGGTTGTTTTGTGATAGGCAATTTTAATGTCGCCTCAATACCTTTTGGGCCCTAGCCTGTCGCGGGTACTTGGGCCTCCCACACGAGTGAGGTATCATTTTTATCGGGAGACCTTGGGGAACACTGGGTGGTAGGAAATGCATGTCTGCCCGGCGATGCCACAACTTTCCCACACTAAAATGTGTGGAAATAGTGATTTTTTTCAACAAAATATGAGGCTAGCAGGGCATGTTGGGTAAAAAAAACAGTGAGAACCACGCAAGTCATTCACCCTTGTACTTCCCCCTTTGTCTACTACTCAAAAATGTAAAGGTTTGCCTAGGTGACGACTGAGCTAGGGCAGAAAGTCCCCTGCTACCCATTGTGGAAAAAAAAATATCTTACAAAAGGCCATTAAACCGACACAAATATAAATCTAACACTCATTTGATAAAGCTAATCCACCACTTACACAGGTTGGTTTTAGCACCTCCAGAAACGCTGGCTTCAAAGCACAAATACTTATCAAAGTATATAAATATTGAAGCCAAGCCTTCTGAAGGGGAGCCATAAAGCCACATCACGGCACCCACCACTTTATGGTCCATTTACACGCCATTCACACACCACACACAAGACTTCCGTACTGCCAGCCACGGGCCCAAACAACCATATCACTTGCACTCACACAAACATACTGCCGCCATGCAAGGGCCCATCACACTCATATGCCACAAGACATAATGACTTTGACTATATTCTACCACCTGTCAAGTCTCCACCTCCTTCTTCCAGAACGTTACAGAACTGATGCCCAGTGAACCTATACTAATGACTTCCATGACAGCCACATGAGGCTCAGGAAGACATGTCTTTCATGCACCTTTAGTGCACTCACTATGCTAAATCCAACTCCTTCCAGTTTGTGGATGCAAGTTGGGGGTGCTCGAGTATGCCGCAAAAACATTTCTCGAGCTGAGCAAGCATATCTACCTTTGAAACTAAGGCAAACATGCTGGAAATTTTCAAAAGATAACATCATAAACTATGAACCGATGAATGTGAAACAAGGGTAGTCCGTGACAACGTAGCATATGTCCAATCCACCGTTATGTGCAGTGACTGTAATGCACTTATCATACAGCAAACTGACCATCTACTAAGTTCTAACGGAGGATGAACATGGCAAGCAGCATTGACCCATAAGTACCACAGTAAATTCAGTGTGAGTGTGGCAGCAATGGATTTGAATCCATGGGTGAAGAAGAAGTCAGGACGTGTATCTATACTACCTTTACTATCTGCCTTCTACCTTTGTAATATTCCTCGGAAAGCGCACCTACCGTAAGCTGTTCTAACCCATTCGTGTGTCTGTCCTCAGAGTCCTGACTAACCCTGTCCAATTGTTAAGAGACCCTATACTAATGCCTTTCATCTCTAGCTACTTGAAGCTTGAGTGAACATTTCTGTCACGAGCTATCAATGCTCTCACAATGCTCTATCCAACTCCTTCCAGTTTGTGGATGCAAGTTGGGGGGTGCCCGAGTATGCCGCAAAAACATTTCTCGAGCTGAGCAAGCATATCTACCTTTGAAACTAAGGCAAACATGCTGGAAATTTTCAAAAACTTCCTAAAGAGAACATCATAAACTACGAAGAACGGTTGAATGTGAAACACGGGTACTCCATGACAACGTGGCATATGTTCTGTCCACCAGTATGTGCAGCGTGGGGACTATAATGCACTTGTCAATTGGCGAACAGAACAACTACCACGTTCTGAAAGCAGATAAAGGTGTTGAGAAGTCCATGATTTCATGAAGTAGAGGAAGAAATATCCTGCAGCTGCTTGCGTAGTGAAGGAGTGGCCCACAGACAGTAGGTATCCATTCACACCAATTGAAAGGTTATCCTATTGGCAGCTCCACCTCAGTCAATTTCCCAGTATTTTGCTTTAGTGTGATACAACATAAAGCAAGTAGGAAAACAGAAGGCAGGCTTACTTGGGCACTGGGGACAGTAAACACGAGTCTCCTGCCTCTTTCCCTGCATCGAGCACACTTTACAACGACGACATGGTCGCTCCTTTTTGGGTGTTGCAGGAATTTTATCTGCAAAGTGTCGCTCCTGCAGCCTTGCCACGTCCTCCAGAACACATGAAGTGGAGGCTTCTGCTTCTGTAGCAGTAAGACTTTCAATCACAGACAACTGAAAGTCAAGGAAAGACATGAGTCTTCCTGCGGTGGTCTCACGATAAACAACATACGCATTGTATGTTGCCATCTGGATCAGGTGCGTAAACAGTTTCTTATACCAAGTGCGAGTTTTACGACTCGCATTGTATGGCTGAAGAACCTGGTCGTTCTTGTCCACTCCGCCCATGTACTTGTTGTAATCAAGTATACAGGTGGGCTTGTGGACTTCGGCCATCTGACCCCAAACCGTGACAGGGGAAGTGCTCTCAGCATGAATTGTAGTGAGCATGTACACATCACGCCTATCTGAGAACTTAACTGCGAGCAGTTCGTTGGAACGCAACGCAGTGCTCTGGGATTTCTGGAGCTTCTTGCAAACAAGCTCCTGCGGGAATCCTTTGCGGCGACAACGAATTGTACCGCAAGCCACGGTGCCAGCTTTGTAGAGCTCACTGAACAGCTCTACTCCTGTATAGAAATTGTCCACATAAAGGTTATAACCTTTGTGAAGAAGTGGCTGGACAAGCTCCCATACAATCTTTCCTGTGACCCCTAGCATGGGAGGGCAACCTACAGGGTTAAGAGTTGTGTCCTTCCCTGTATACACTCTCAAGCTGTACACATAGCCAGTCGAGCTCTCACACAGCATGTACAGCTTGATGCCATAGCGAGCGCGTTTGCTCGGAATGTACTGCCTAAACAGCCGCCGCCCTTTATACAAGATCAAGGACTCATCAATGGCTATATTCTTTCCAGGAGTATAAACCTCTGGAAACCTGGCAGACAAATGTTCCACGACAGGCCGAATTTTGAACAACCTGTCATAGTCTGGATGGTCCCGGGGCAATGCAGCAGAATTGTCATTGAAATGCAGCATGCGCTGCAATAGCAAAAACGATCTCTGCTCATGTATGGTGCAAAGATGGGGGTTAACCAAACCGTGCGAGTAGACCAGTAGGATAGCAAGGTTGGTTTATGCACTACCCCCATTTTAAGTGTGAGGCCCAAAATATCTTCAACTCCCCTAGTGAAGTGGGAGTCCACTTGCGCGCCCTAGAATGAGGCCCAAGAGTGCCTCCTTGCTCCCTCAGAAATTGTTCGGCACGCAAATTTGTTTGCTGCACAATTTCGTCTAGGAAGTCAACACCAAAAAAGAGATGGAAGTAGTCAATTGGCAAAAAATTTGCCGTATCTACTTTACATCCAGCGTCACCAGTGAAAGGCGGAATTTGGGGCTGAACTAAATTGGGAGGCTGCTAAGACAGCACTCCGTCTGTGCTTGCGGCCGCACGTGCCTGCACTCTGGGTTGCTCTAACCTGTTACGGGTGTCCTGCTGCACAGATTGTGCTGGCAAAGGGACAGCACGACTGACATCGTCTCCTTCAGAATCGCTGGACGATGAGTCATCGGATGGAACTGCGCCGACTGAAAAGTCACTCCCAGATTCGGCTCCATTGTCCTCTCCCTCAGATGCTGTCTCAGTATCTGCTGTCTCAGTCTCTGATCCTGCCTCAGAGCTGGACTCCAGAACCAGATTTAGGGCCTGGGCAGCATTAATCCAACGATATGCCATCTCTGCTAGTGCCTAAACTATCCTTTTAAAACACTATCCTACGTAGAAGGCAGATAGGTTGTTGGTTTTAAAGTGTAGGTGGGTGTGTGCGTAAGTGAAGTGTTTAAGTCAATAATGACGAAGTCACCTTACCTTTGCAAAATCCGTACGCTCTCCAAAAAGACTAAGAAAGAGAGAAAAAAGACACAGTATTACTTTACCTTGCCACATACCCATAATCGCAGCCTTTTAGCGCTGGTGGGAGCCAGTGCTACCATCATTTTAGCGCCAAGATGCCTACGGGTGAACGTGTGCTTTACAATTGCACACTATGACCTCCTTTGATGCGCCCACTACCATCCTTGCAAACGTGCCCCTCATCTCTCCATAGCCCCTCTCTCACATACATTTAGTCTGTTACAAAGTGTTTCTACTGCGTGGCTTTACTAATCCACTTAGCTGTCTACATAATATCGATCTGTTCGTTTCAGCATACCCTTTATGGCGTCAAAACTGCCACTACACAAAAGTCAGATATCTCTATCTAGCAGAAATGTTGTACTCTGCAGCAGTACCACACTTTACTGCCTTTCAGGTAACTTCAAAGAGACTCATTATAGTTCTTTCACAGTCTCATAATTTCAGCACTGAGAAATATCTCTGTAAATAAATATTTATATATATATATAACAATTAATTCCCAATGTCAGCGCGCTCAATACCTGGTGCAGGCAGCAACGGGTAGAATCCTTACACGATATTTAAATTCAGAAAGACAAAGGATGCCGCACTCCAGAGACAGGTTTCAGAGTTGCTTTATTTTCACCACCACTACCACCAGTCGTGGGGAAAATAAAGCAACTCTGAAACCAATCTCTGGAGTGCGGCATCCTTGGTGTTTCTGAATATATATATATATATATATCCATATGAATCATGACGAGAAAAGGCGCCCTTCCAGGTGGGCCAGGGCTTCGTAGCGACATTGCCGCTTTACTATTCCAAATGAAAATCATGCCGTATTATAGCACAAAGGAAGCCCTCCAGTCGAGAAAGCAGGTAACAGCAGTCAAAGAGTACATGTATCTATATATATATATATATATATATATATATATATATATATATATTCACTGAAAAACCATAGGTTTTAGGGACAGTTATAGTTACTTGGACATTGCACTCGTACAAAACCCGTGAAATTCCCCCGTTATAGTTAGTTCACCTAACTATAACTCGCGCCCCGCAATGCACTGCTGATGACGTCACATATTACATCACTCATGACATGGTCAGTGACATCACTGATGACATCACTGATGACATCTCAAATGACATCACTGATGACATCATCCAGTAACTGTGTGTTTCTGTAAAGTTTAAATATTTTTAAAATATATAGGAAAAGACGTATTGAAGAATGAGTGGGTGTGTAAGTGTCTGTATGGATGATTTAGTAGGTGCGTGACTGACTCTATAAGTGAGTGATTTAACGTATCTTACTGAATGCATGGGTTAGTGACTAAACTGGGTGAATGTCTGTATCCGTCTGTCTGTTGCTGTGTAAGTGGCTGCATGTGTTTGTGAATAGCTAAATGAGTGTCTATATGAGTTATTGAATGCTTGTCTGAGTATCTGTATGGGTGCCTGAGTGTTTGTGTGGGAGGGGTGTGTGCAACTCTGTGCATAGATGTGTGAGTGGGTGATTCACTGGGTGGATGGTTTCAAGAGTGCATCTGTGATAGACTGTATGGGTGGGTAAGTGTGTGTAAGAGTGTGTTAGTGAGTGAATGTATGTCCCAGTGGTACATGTGTGAGTAACTACATATGTGAAAGGCAGTATATATGTGTGTTGGAGTATATAAATAGCTATAAGCAAGAGTGAGTGATTGTGATAGTGGCTGTATGGATGATTGTGTGCTTGTATCAGTGATTGTATAAGAGCGTAACAATGTGCTACTATTTGTATGAGTAAGTGAGCTGGTGTGTGTATAACTGTATAGGTGAGTAAATGGCAGTGTGTTTAATTATTTGCATGACTGACTAGGTGTGTGAGTATCTCTATGGATGAGTGGCGTTGTTTGAGTGTCTATATAGGAGTAAGAGTGCATATGATAGTCCTGTACTGAGTGACCGTAAGTATGAGTGACTGTACGGGTGAGTGAGTGGATGTGTGTGTGTAGACCTAAGAATCAGTGAGTGGGTATGTAGTTATTGGTGTTGGAGTGTCTATGGTTTTGCGAATGGCAGTCTGTAATTTAGAGTGGGTGTATCAAAGGTTATATTAGGGTGTGAGGAGGTGCATCAGATTATCACGTGGATGATGTCATCAGTGATGTCATTTGAGATGTCATCAGTGATGTCATCAGTGATGTCACTGACCATGTCATGAGTGATGTAATATGTGACGTCATCAGCAGTGCATTGCGGGGCGCGAGTTATAGTTAGGTGAACTAACTATAACGGGGAATTTCACGGGTTTTGTACGAGTGCAATGTCCAAGTAACTATAACTGTCCCTAAAACCTATGGTTTTTTCAGTGAATTTCAAAGGTTTTTTAAATGCTAATTTGTAACTATAACGTGTCTGAAACCTATGGTTTTTCAGTGAATTTCAACGGTTTTTTAAATGCTAATTTGTAACTATAACGTGTCTGAAACCTATGGTTTTTTCAGTGAATTTCAAAGTTTTTTAAATGCTAATTTCTAACTATAACGTGCCTGAAACCTACGGTTTTTTCAGTGAATTTCAAAGGTTTTGTATATGACAATTTTTAAATGTATTAATTGTTATATTAATTTTTTTCATACTGATTTACTACATTTTTAGAAACAATTTTTTTTTACATATTTTATTATTTAAATTACATTGTAATTACATTATACATTACATTACAAAAAATACTTTCTCAGAATGAATTACTTTAGTTTAAATACTTTGCACATAGGCAATAGACTTTTAAGTACAGTAGTTACAGTTGTTGCAATATGCAACACATTTTCAAACACAATGCAACATTCAGCTCAATGTGAATTTCTAGTTAAATGCAATTAGTTACTTTATGGATTACTTTTCTAACCACAGGACTGGATCCTAGATTCAGTCCTGGCACATCTCCTGTAAACAGTTGAGTAAAAGCGTTTTGGTTACAGTCGTGATTTTTAAGGAATATTATTGTACTTTAAAAGTTGACACTTAGAAACTTTTTCTCATAGAATCACCAATGTTATCCTATGGAAGGAAATTCACTTAGCAGGTAAAAACTGTTATCGTTACTTTTTCTTACTCAGTGTTGGATCCTGGATCCAGCACTGGTGCATCTCCTGTAAACAGTTGAATGAATGCGTTTAAGTCATACAGGCGATTTTTAAGGAATATTTGTAGTTTGTGAAAATCGACACTTTGAAAGTTTTCTGCTGAAAACCAGACAATGGATTCCTATGTTAGAAAATATAAGTTACTGGTAAGTACGGTTAAAATTACTTTTCAGGGTCAGTGCTGGGCTAAAAGATGCAGCACTGGGTTCTCTCCTGATAACAGGTGAGTAAATTGGAATTCGTACTTTGGTTGATTTTAGAGGAATATTATAAAGTTCCAAAACTCCACACTTAGAAGAATTTCCAAGTGAAACCAGTCAATGTTAGCCTATGAAGGAAATTCAAGTTACCGGTAAGTACGGTTAAAATTAATTTTGAGGATCAGTACTTGGCTGAAAGATGCAGCACTGAGGTCTCTCCTGATAACAGGTGAGTAAATCAGAATTCGGATTTCGGCTGATTTTAGAGGAATATTTTAAAGTTCCAAAAATCAACACTTAGAAACTTTTTCAGCAAAAAGCAGGCAATGATATCCTATGCAAGGAAATTCAAGTTACTGGTAAGTACGGCTAAAATTACTTTTGAGGATTAGTACTGGGCTGAAAGATGCAGCACTGAGGTCTCTCCTGATAACAGGTGAGTAAATCGGAATTCGTATTTCGGCTGATTTTAGAGGAATATTTTAAAGTTCCAAAACTCCACACTTAGAAGAATTTCCAAGTGAAACCAGTCAATGTTAGCCTATGAAGGAAATTCAAGTTACCGGTAAGTACGGTTAAAATTACTTTTCAGGACCAGTACTGGGCTGAAAGATGCAGCACTGAGGTCTCTCCTGATAACAGGTGAGTAAATCGGAATTCGTATTTCGGCTGATTTTAGAGGAATATTTTAAAGTTCCAAAACTCCACACTTAGAAGAATTTCAAAGTGAAACCAGTCAATGTTAGCCTATGAAGGAAATTCAAGTTACCGGTAAGTACGGTTAAAATTACTTTTCAGGACCAGTACTGGGCTGAAAGATTCAGCACTGAGGTCTCTCCTGATAACAGGTGAGTAAATCGGAATTCGTATTTCGGCTGATTTTAGAGGAATATTTGCACAATGGTGAAGGGAGGGGGCGGGGCCTCAGGTGACATCTGTGCAAACGCGCCCCGTTGCGCGTTTTAAGTTGGGGGATTAAGTCCCCTTGAATCCTGAGGGTCCCTAGGGGCCAACTAGCCCACCAGGAACCTCCAATATGCGCCAGGGGGCTGCGTTGCAGAGACGGTCACACCCCTCTGCCACAGCCCTTTTTACACCTCTCTGCAACGCAGCTCTGTGGCGCTTTCTGGATGTACCTGTTGGGCTAGTTGGCCCCAGGGACCCTCAGGATTGAAGGGGATTTAATTCCCCATCTTAAAACGCGCCACGGGGCCTGTTTGCACACATGTCACCTGAAGCCCCGCCCCTCCCTTCACCACTGTGCAAACGCGCCCCGTGGCGCGTTTTAAGTTGGGGGATTAAGTCCCCTTGAATCCTGAGGGTCCCCGGAGTCCAACTAGCCCACCATATACCTCCAAAAAGCGCCACAGAGCTGTGTTGCAGAGAGGTGTAAAAGGGGCGTGGCCTCTGTACACCTCTCTGCAAGGCAGCCCCTGGCGCATACTGGAGGTACCTGGTGGGCTAGTTGGCCCCAGGGACCCCCAGTATTCAAGGGAGTCGTTCCCCCTCTGCAAACGCGCCAGGGGCGCGTTTGCAGAGTGGTGAAGGAAGGGGCGGGGCCTGCGGGCCCGATCGTTTTTAATTTTTTTTTCTCCCCTGAAGGGGGCTGTGTGGCCCCCTTCCTTTTTCTTTTTTGGGCCCTGGGGACCCCATCCCCCAGGGCCTTACCCCTTTTTAAATTACCTTTAAAAAAAAAAACGGGAATGGGGCCGCGTGGCCCCCTTCCCTTGGCCTGTATTGGCCCCGGGGACCCCATCCCCGGGGCATGGCCTCTATATTTATTTTTGAGGGGGCAGCGTGGCCCCCTCCTCTGGCCATTTTAAGGCCCCGGGGACCCCATCCCCGGGGCCGGCCTTTCCTTTTTAAAAAAAAAAATTTTGCTCTTTTTTGGGGAGGGGGCCGCGTGGCCCCCTCCCGGGCCACTACTTGCCCCGGGGACCCCATCCCCCGGGGCTGGCCTCTCCGTTGGGGACTGTGGGGGGTCCCCAATCCCCCACAGTCCCGCCGGCTCCCCACGTCCCTTGGGAGCCGGCATTGCTGTTCCACATGGGGAGCAGCTGACATGCTGCTCCCATGTGGAAAAGCAATCGCTTTGGATATTGGAAGAGAGAGCAGGTTTCCTGCTCTCTCTTCCAATATCCAAAGCAGTTTGCTATGGCAGGACGGGAGCCGCGAGGCTCCCGTCCTGCCATAGCAAACTACAGTGTCCCGGGGTAGGCACCCCGGGACACTGCAGGAGCCGGCCCTGGGGGTAGCGGTCCCCAGGGCCATCAAGGGCTCCAGGAGGGGCGCGCGGCCCCCCTCCTACATCAGCACAGCCCGGGGAGGTGGTGGTCCCCGGGGCTTCGGGGTCCAAAACGGACCCCCATTTTAATTTGTTAGTGCCCCGGGAGGTGGCGGTCCCGGGGCGTGTGGGGGGCTGGAGCCCCCCACACAGGTTGTTTAATTTAAAAAAAAGCCCCGGGAGGTGGTGGTCCCCGGGGCTGCGGGAAGGCTCAGAGCCCTCCCGCACCATTTTTAAAGAAAGCCCCGGGGGTGGCGGTCCCGGGCTTGGGGGCCCTTTGAGGCCCCCACACATAAAATTAAACCCCCACCATGCCCCCGGGACTTGGGCCACCCGGGGCAAAATACTATCGAGCGCGGGAGACCGCGCTTCGATTTTTCGGCAGGATTCGCGCACCCTGAGCGCATCCTGCCGATTTTTTTAACAAAAAATGCTTTTTTTGCCCAGGGGTCCTTGTGGGACCCCTGAGCAGGCCTAGGGGTTAGGGTGTTTCTACCCTGCCCCCTTTGTGCGTTTGCACACTTGTTTCTTTTTTTCTCGGCGGGATACGCGCACCCTAAGCGCATCCCGCCGATTTAAAAAAAAAAATCTTTTTCTGCCCAGGGGTCCTTGTGGGACCCCTGAGCAGACCTAGGGGGTCAGGGTGTTTCTACCCTGCCCCCTTTTGCGCTTTGCGCACTTGTTTTTGTCCCTCGGTTCTACCGAGGGACAACATGGCTGCCAACACTTCCTGAATCGGAATGTTGACAGCCAGCTGACAGCCAATTAGCATGCAGCTCGTGATCGGGACGGTGCGCGCAGGGTGCGCTGAGGGTGCGCGTATCCGACGCGCCCATAGATATATATGTACTTTTACTTTTGATTTTCTCAGGAACTACTGAACGGATTTACACCATTTAAGCAAAAGGCACCAGTCTGAACCAAGGACTACCTCTTTGCCAAATTTGGTGTAATTCCGTTCAGCAGTTCGGGCTGTAGCTGCGACTAAAGGTTCCTATGGAAAAATGAATGGGGAAAACGCGTTTTGGGACCCCCTTTTTTCTCGGCCCCCGCTTCACGTATCACCCCGAGACTTTCAGGGTAGGAGCGGAGCGGAGCGCCCCAACAAGTTGGAAACTTTCACGAAGATTCGTCAACCGGCGCCAACGTTATTTCAAATAGAATGTCGCGGATTTCCTATGGATAATAGGTTGTAACTATAACTATCTACTGGCGACCGCCAGTAGATAATATATATATATATATATATGTATATAGATACATATATATCATTCACTCCAGGGCCGGCATTAGCGCTGGTGGCGCCCTGTGCGACAATGTCTGCTGGTGCCCCACCAATGACCACCTCTGCCATGGATTCCCTCACTAGCACCATACAGTGCCCCTCAAGTCTCAAAAACCACTGTCTCTCAGATTCATTTAGTTTTATAGCAACACTCACACCAGTGTACGGTGTCAGAGCACTTTACACCACACACACGCACTGAGACAACAGTACATAGGATATGCTACATCAGACAGGACAAGGTGTAGTGTAGCAGTAACATGCCATCTATACTGGCAGGCAATATAGTTTGAGCCCTTATTCTGGGAAAGCACAAATCCAGAATTTAAAACGTACCATCGTTGGGGATTCTCTTTCATAATAAGAATTATTTTCTACCCAAATGAACCCTTTTCACAAGATTAGATGATGAAAGACTGGGCAAAAAAACATAAAGCTGGCACAGAAGCAGTAACCCACTAACCTCTTTACATTATATCAGACATGCCAACCCTCCCGATTCAGGCGGAGACTCCCGATTTCAAGGCTAGCCTCCCGCCTCCCAATTCCTGCAAGCAAAACCCGATTCCTCGGGGGTTTCAGCTGACAGGGCTTGGTATTGTGTAACGTGCTAATTCTTCCAGCAATAGTCAGAGTGGCAATGCAGGGGCTCTAGAAGGGTGAAAAACCAACAAAGCCTGTGTGTGCCCGGGAAGCTGTTTCAGCCCGGGCTGCCACACAGGGGGTGGGGGTGTATGCACTGCCAGCAACCTGCCATGCTTCTGAAAGGTAAGAAAAAATGTGCATTTGCGTTTCAAATGTCCGATCCTGCAGCAGCACACTTCCAAAGCCCATACATGACAGTAACCCGATTCAAGACCCCATTCTCCCGATTTTTTTTTTAAATCTCCCACTTTGCTCTTCTGAAATGTTGGCATGTATGTTATATGCACTTTATGTGCATGCCTATGGCTCCCCTGGGAGCAGATTGTGGCCCCGTAACTATCTACATAATTATTGCCCCCACAGGGAGTCGGCCACTGAGCAGAAGGACCGACCCCTGCCAATATCGCCGCCATTTTTAAATTTAAAAAACGTCTTTTAAAAAAAAAATTTAAGGGGCGATCGTGCCCCCAAGGAAAGCCAGGTAAATTAATTTTAAAATGTGCCCCCGGGGTGGGGGGGCGACTTATCACCACGAGGGTCGACCCCCCCAAAGACATCCCTGGTGTCTAGTGGGGTTTCCTGGCCGTGGATCGCAGCAGCGCTGCGACCCACGGCCAGGAAACACTTTCAGGAAGGCCTCGTTTGAAAGGGAGACTCTCCTTTCAAGCGAGGCCTCCCTGAGCTGGGAGGCCGTTTCCAGCCAGATTTCCCCATCGGAGTCGAGCGCGGCCTTACCTGCTGCTGTCCTCGGCTCCGGTGGGAAATCAGTGACGTCAGAGCGCCTCACGGCGCGCTGACGTCACAGATGGGCGGAGGGGGACGGGGAAGACGCGGAAAGCCTTCCGCGTCTCCCCCAGTAAAATACAATTTAAAAAAAATCCGGTGCGACGCACCGAACGATTTTAGTGCCCTCCTGGTGACGTCCAATGGACGTGTGCAGCACCAGGGAGGTAGTGCTTGCGTCGGCCATTGGCCGACGCAAGCACCAAAAGGGTTAAACTGTACTTTACAGAACAAACATTAGCAAAGCCAACAGCTCAGCACTTGTTTTACAAAGGCAGGGGTGGGATCTTTTTGCTTTGCCAATGCTTGTTGAAATATACAAAGGCACTCATTCACACTCCTGTACTGATGGATGCAATGTTTTCAAGCACTGAAGACGTCTAGTCTAAGTAAGCAGCCTGATAGACAGTTAATAGATGGGTGAAAAGGTAAACACTCTGTTAAGTACAAAGATGTCTCGTAGACAGGTCGTGTAGAAAACAAGTTATTGGTTTATTCATCATGTTACAGGTTCAAATATAAGTTACAGGATGATAGTAAGATCCATAGTATGCCCCACCAGGAGCAGCCTCCTTGCTGCTCAGCCCATCCGCTCCAACTGATTTCTCCTCAAGCACAAACACTCTGAACATTCCAATGACATCATCAATGCAGAGAACAAGAATAGGGAGGATGCATTAACCAACAAGTAGGTTATAACACACTCATAGGTGATTATTACAGAACAGGTGGAGTTTAGTGAAAGTGATGAGCACATCTTTCTAACTTAAGCCTCTTCTGTCAATAAATTCTAATTAATCCAGAGACTCACCAAAACATGCACCTCCACAGCGGAAAATCCGATGTAATTGGCAACCAATATGTTTCTGTAGATGGCCGCCTTGCAGGATGCGTGGGTGGGTGGGATTGGGTTGGTCCTCTTTGTTGTGTATTACTACACGTGACCCTGCGGACTTGTTTGGCGAAATTTACACGGCTTGCTTTGCGTGGGCTTGTTTTACGCGTAGGTAACATCGGAATCGGTGATACGTATCAGACACCTAGTAAATGACTTTGTCACATGTCTGTTCAGATTGTGAACAACGAAAATCACAATAAAGATGTTTTTTTTAAAATGTTTTACTAGATGGGCCCCCGCCACAGACCGATAACACTCATGCCGGTAAGACAAGACGCGTTCTGGCACGTCTGGGGAGATGTGCCATTCATCTGGCATTTTCACAAGGGACCCGTGTGGCACAATGGCGTCCTCAGACTTTTGCCCACAAAAGGGGGCTCCGCAGGTATTTCTTGTCATACAGTTCTTATTCGATAGGGGTTTGTATTTGATGCCAGCCCATGTCACATTACACTGCACCAAAAGCCGGGGCATAGAGAGGGACAGTACCTAAATCTATTGGTGATGTTGGAGAACGCACTAATGGCGTTGATTAACATTTATGCACCAAACCTTGATGCCCCATACTATTTTCTAGTCATTGTCACTATATTGAGAAATGCTGTGGGTGGAGTCCACAGTGTGGGGGGGGCTTTAACCTCTTGCTGGATTTCCCACTGGAGTGCTCCGGGGCATGTCACTCACACAACACCCAATCTGTGGAGGCGCTGAGAGATCTTATGGAGTCATATGGGCGACAGGACATGTGGCAACATGAGCCTCCCAGAGATTGGCATCATGGACGAGTAAGGTTGTGCACCATCCCTGCTCACTGCTCAACCACTCCCCACTCAAGTCCACACTTGCATTTCCTAGCTCTACACTGCACCCCCCTGCTTGGAGGTTGTCACAGGGTCCCTTGTGTGAGGCAGCTATGGTAGAATAATTCCAGACTATCTTGAATACCATTCTTAGCTCTGCTGCACTGTGGGAGGCATTTAAAGCCTACATGTGGGGGCTAACAATATCAAAACATGAGGGCATACTGGAAGATATTAGAGGAGAAATCACACACCTAGAAACAGAAATTGCAGCCCAAGAAAACAGGGTTGCACGGATGCCCCAACAGTTATGCCTGAAATAACAAAATCAGCTCCTACAACTTTATAGAAACCTGGCTGACAGAGAGGTTCATTTCCTGGTTCAATAAGCGCTGACTAGGCAATATGGGGTGGGCAAAAGGCCCAGTAGGAAGCTGGCATGACTCTTTAAGAAGGAATGGCAGAGAACTCGCATTCCACACATAGAAAATTAGATTGGGGAAGCCTTAACAGACAACAAGGATGTATTGGGGGTGTTTGTGCGACATTATACCTGGTAATATGCCTCAGGTACAGAGGATACTGCAGAGTCTATTAACAGCTACCTAGACGAAATTTTGATGGTGTGGCCTGAAGATTGCCATCAACAGTTTCTGAGTCACCCTATCTTTGTCGAAGAGATTGTTGCAGCTTTAGATGCTCTGGTGGGAAGGAAGGGACCCGGCTCTGATGGCTTGACTGTTAAATTTTATAACACACCCTGGCCCCACACCTGTTAGAGGTGCACGCTGAAGCATTGAAGAGCGCTGTCTTGCCACCGTCAACGCGTGAAGCAATCATATCAGTGCTCCCCAAGCCTGGGAAGGATCCTGCTAAATGTACTCTTTTCACACTTTATCTCTACTCAGTTGTGATAATAAGATCCTGGCTAAGGTGATTGCAACTCGGCTATCCCAGCTGCTTGGAAGTATTGTCTTCCCAGTACAGTCGTGATTCATCCCACACAGGTCTACAGCGATTAATCTCCTCACGGTGTTCACAGTGCTGCATCAATTAAAGCCGGATATGAGGGCGGCACAAGCCTTTCTCGATGCCGAAAATGCGTTTGGTTCTTTGGAATGGCCCTTCTTAAAGGCGATGTTGGAACACCTTAGTATCTCAAGGAGCTTCAGAGCACTAATAAAATTGTTGTATGCTCAACCTATGCCCGAGTTTGTCAGTCAGTCAAAAATGTTTATTTCAGATACACAGATCCATAAAACACAACAATAAAAGATAAAAAATAGTGATTAAAACAATAATACCAGCAGCACAAAAGTAAAACAATGTCTCAGTCTCTAAAAATATACAGTAAAAAGGGTTGAGGGAAACCCCGACAGAAGTATAACAACAGGTAGACAGAAAAGAAAAAAAAGAAAAGTAAACTAATAAAAATTAGTGCTTACATATTTGCACATTGCTCATACGGATAAGCCAAGCGATATGGCGATATTTTGTCATCGCAACAACAATTACTTCACTCGTATCCGACTTAAGTGCGTTGTGCATACTCATAGTGACAGAAACCAAAGAGTTAACACACAGGCCCAATCCATGATCTACGTAGTCTTGTATAGGCAGGACAAAAAAAACAAAATGGTGAGGGGTTTCCACTGCTTGGTTACAGGAAGGCCATATTAGAGCTGCAGTACTGGGTACCCTCATTTAATACAGTAACTATTCAACGGCAGAGCCTCATACTACTGCCCACATTAATAGATTTCAGTTCCCTCAACCACATATGATCTTTTAAACTCTCTTTAACAAGAGAGCGTGATACTCTTGTGGCTGTAGCAGGTGAATCCCAGAGTGAAGGAAGGCCTATCTCATATAATGTATCCTTTATATGGGCAAACCCTGTGGTCCTTTCACAGCCCGGAGATATTAAAAGTGTCATGATCGCAATTCTATATGATTGTAGTTCATCAATGGACCACAGTCTATGCCAATATAATATGGGGCGAGCCCTAATTGAATGATTTATGTGAACAATCCCTAAATCCGAAAATTGAAGGTGGCGTGGAGCACCCTGCAGGAGATTGAGAATACTCTAGGCCTGGGTGGTGAACTGCGCTCCGTTCCTGGAGTTTGCAGAGTTTTCTGCACTCTGCGGAGCTCGCGGAGTGCAGAAAACTCGGCTCCACGTAGTCCAGAGGAGTTTTTTCCCCACTTGTGCTCGCCAATGGTAACTTGGTAAGCGCGAGCTGCCGCTCGTGTAGAATTTCTACTCGAGCGACAGAAGGATAAGCGCAAACTACAGTTCGCGCTGCACTCTGCCACTTGCGGAACTTCGCTGAGTTTTTTTGTCACTTTGCGGAACTCCGCGCACGAAGTCCGTCCAGGGTTAGAATATTCCTTACAAACCTATTCTCAGTTTTACTAAGATCATCAAACTTGGCATATACCCACAGTTCTACGCCATAAAAGCGGTGCTTTTAGCTTTAATATTCTATATCTCGACTGCAGGTTCCAAAGAACACGAGTGGGCCTGCTTGTGCAATTTAGCTATTGCACCAGCTTCTTGTTGGAGTTTTAGACAACATCTCCTAATCTGCGTGGTCCAGCTCATTTTACAATTCAAACAAACCCCCAAATACACAAACCCATTCACTTTTTCTAAGGCAACACCTTGGGCCATAATTTTTGCTCTGACAGATTTATAAGGGTTACAAGCCATAAATTTAGTTTTGTTAACATTTAGTTCCAGGCCACGGTCACTACAAAATGTTAAAAAATGGTCAAGAAGAGCCTTTAGACCACGCTGGGTTATGGAGATTAAAAGCATATTGTCTGCAAAAAGCAGCGCTGCTATTTTTCCAGTGTAGAGTTTAGGTGCATCGTTCCCGGGGAAATCAAGTACTTGAACTAGGTCATTGATATAAAGAGTAAACTGTGTTGGTGCCAATACACAACCCTGGCAGACACCGGTTTTGATGTTAAAAGGGTCAGTAAGCTCACCATTGTTGCCATACCTGACTCTGGCCGAGTTATATGCATGTAATCTAATGGGAACAGACAAGATATTACTAGGTTCGCCCATCTTTTCCAAAAGTTCCCGTAGTTTTGCCCTGCGGATAGAATCAAAGGCGGTTTTTAGATTGACAAAGACCACATACAGGTGTACCTTGTCGATCGTTACTGTTTTCCAGTATAGGCACAGAAACAGAGGATTTGATCAACCGTGATGACCCTATTCCTGAACCCTGCCTGCAGCTTAGAGAAGATGGAGTTGTCCCTAGCCCAATCAAGCAAATGTCCCAGAATCAGGCGACAGAAGAGTTTCTGGGAAGTATCGATAAGGCTAACGGGACGATTATTCCCCGGGTCCTCTTTGGGCCCTTTTTTGTAAATAGGAACAATCTCAGCATTCTGCCAAGAGGCAGGAATCATGCCACCCGCTAAAATTGATTGGAACAAAGACTGAACATATATGGCCCAGATGAAGGGCTTAGATCTAAAAAGATCTCCTGTGATTGAATCAGGACCAGGGGCTTTATGAGCCGGCAGTGCCATAATGGCCACCAAAATATCTTTATACTGGAAGAATAGAGGAAACCCTTCTACCGAAGGGGGGCAGGGAACTTTGCTCAGGTGGATATTCTCAGGGTCAGTCTTGACTGAATAGATTTGTTTTAAGTGAATCGACCAAGTTTGAGGAAATGGCCTCACCTCAGATGCCTTCCAGATCGCCAGGGCACAAGGCATGGATGCCGCCGCCCTCCCCGCCTATCATTCATCATAATAATGGATCCCCTTGGCTCCCCAGCTCTGAGACAGGCCCACCCACAGAGGGCTATATTTTCGCAATGGTCGTCTCTTACTTTCTATGTATGCAGATGAAATTCTGGTTTTCTTCAGAAACTCAGAAGAAAATCTTTCAACCTTAATAATAGAAGTAATTTGGTTTGGCCGCTTTTCTGGGATAGGAACTCATTGGGGGTAGACTGACCTATTTCCACTTCCTACTAGCACTTTACGATGAGAGCTAAAGGTCTCTGTTGTGTGGGTCGAAGACTCCGTTAAATATCTAGGGATTGTTCTGCATAGAGATGTTGAGTCGGTCATCAGATTGAACTGTGGTCCAACAATGGACGGATGAAGGGGCCAGTTTGTCGCCTGGATTAAACTTCCACTTTCACTGGCAGGATGCATCACCTTACTTAAAATGATGGTCCTCCCGAAATTTTTATATTTATTTATGAATATCGCTAAATCTTAGAATCATTTACCACTTGGAGAACTATGCTGATCAAATTGATTTTGGCTAATAAGCAAGCGAGGGTGTGTTGGGAGACAATGACGTTTACATACGAACATGGAGGGTTCGAGGTCCCAGATCTCGAACTCCATTACCTTGTGGTGCAAAGTCATGTCTCGAGGCACTCTCAGTAGCTGTTACATTCTGGACCTGATGAGCATTGTGATGGACGGTGGGAGGGTCTTTGCTCTATTCACCAGCTTTACGGCTCACACACAACTTACTGCTGCCCTTAACAACACAACGCCCAGGGAAAGGAACCTTGGGGAAGATGAGACTGTCAGAGGTTGGCCATTGACATGTAGGAGCACAGTTCAGTGCCGTTCAAGGGACAATCCCACAACACTTGGGGGGGGCGATTCACAAAGGGCCTCCGCACTCGTGGCGGAGGCCCGCTGTTGTGTGGGGGGGCAAAACTCGTGGCGGTGGTCCCGCAATGGGTAACTGTAGTATGGAGGTCCCACCACAACTGCTGGGCCGCCACCATGAGTGCAGAGGCCCTTTGTGAATTTGGACCTTGATCTTTTCATATACACTTGATTATGAGACACTGCACAGGGCAGGATCTCATAGTTCCCTGAGGAGCCCCCAGAATTTACACCATTAACCCAACTGATTAGAGCCCCGGATTATTCAAGATGGGCACCAAGAGTGTACACATTGACATCACAGCACACACATCATAGCTGTCTGCTGTGTGGAGAAGAGTTTGTAGGATTCTTTCCTTTGGCCTGGGCCATTCATAGCTTTACTGGGATTTGTAAATGGGTCCCCACTCAGAGTTAGACGACTGACGGCATTGGCATTATCGATGGCCAAACGCAGGGTGGCTATAAATTTGGGCAGGCGGACTGTGCCCACAAAGAAAGAGTGGCTCAGAGACCTGACGGTATGCAGTGACCATGTTGAAACATACAGTATCTTGCAACTGCCAACCTTGAGGCCTAAAGACATATTTGGGTCAGGCATCAAGGCAGAGTACATGTGCTAAATGTGCAGAGGCCTGGCTGCATGAGCCGAAATTTGCTGGGCTGACTATCTCACAGCCCGGTAGCCGGGACCTCCTCAGCCCAGCAAAGTCTTCTGTGCACCTCTCCCTCATGACGAGGGGGAGCGTCACTCATAGACTCAGTCCTGGGAGCTTCAGTTTTAAGCCCTGAAGTGCCCCACTGCAGGAAGCTGCCTTATGGTGCCACCACAATGGACCTCAAGAGGGTGCCAAATTGTAACAAACTACCTCAAAAAAGGCCCAAGCTGCCTCAAAAAAGGCTTAATTGCTACGCCAAGAGAGTGCCCGAACTCCAAAATGGAATTTTGCCTCGGGCTCAAGAATTTTTTGCAACACAGCTTCCATTTCTCGAGCAATAGCCTAAAACATGGTGCATGTGTGACCTTGGTACTGCATCTGTTAAATTTGTCAGAAGACCCCCGTAACCAGATTTGTCAACACAACTTTACCAGTAGGTATAAATTGTTCTGTTCTCATTAACAATTCAGTTGGAAATAGGAGCGCTCTGTTTTTCTGACTCAGGTCAGGTGCCAAGGAGGAGGTGGAGGAAAGGTGCAGATGAGGGTGATGTGAGAGCTGGCAGAAGTTACTTGCTAAGCTGCAAAGGGATACTTTTCATAAATGTTTAATGACACTTTTTATAGTCTTTGTACGGGTCAGAGGGAGAGAAAGCAAGAGGACAAGAGAGATAGACCTAATGAGGGAGGGTGTGAGGGCGAAAAGGAGTTCTATGAAAACAAGAGCACGAAACACTCGGGCCATCATCCCGAGGACGCAGAAGAATTAACATTTGTTAAATGTGTGGTATTTAATTATTTGCACATGTACAATTATTTTTCTATTTAGATTTTATTAGCGGTGTAGGGCAAAATGATGCCCCCCTCCCCCTGTAGAGGCCTATGTTAAGCCGTTGGATTTTACTATAGCAAGTAAAGTGAAAATACCATTTCACTGAATGGGATTCTATATATAAATCTAAAATCGTGGCACTATAACGATTACCAACTGTGGTAATGTAAGCACTGGAGAACTTTTGTGCTATTTGTGGAACAAATGGGGAGTAACGTGCACAGCTGATTTCTGTGCCCGTTTTGTGCTTTCGCTATGAGATATCTGAGAATTTCTCCCAGTTGACCCTTTTCGAGACAGCCCCATCCTCGTTATGGAAACACCTGTATGGCTCCGCATAGGCTCAAATCTGGACATTTGTGTCCGGCTCTTTCAAAAATCCAGAGGTTTCCCTCACTTCCTAGTTGGGGAAATCGACATTTTATGCCAGGATGAGTAGTGTATCTGGATACCTTTGCTCATCAAACTCGTTAATCTTTTGTGTTTATTGAAAGAACCAGCCAGCAGCACATAGCCTTATGGATGAGCAGATGTCCATAATAGGGTTGTTTTTCTACTGAGGTGTTTCAAGTGACATCCAATTAACAACAAAAGTGAAGTCTGAGTGCTTTATGATGTCTCTTGGAACCATGAGGTGGGGTAGGTCTTGTTAGTGACAGCTGATTGTGTCAGATTTTACATATTGTGTGGCCCACAAATCCTCTTACCCTGCTCTGAGGGGTAGAGAGGCCCTGAGGGTGTGAACCACAACATGGCCTGACCACCTACCCCATTCTGTATGTTACAAATAGCATTCTTGGCTTCCTACCAACCACCCCTAGGCCCTCCAGGCATCTCTTCCCTGCCGCATCCAAATGAAAACAAATACCTGGTATCCTGCCACCCTCTACATTATCTCCCCCCCACCACCTCCCTCCCAAACATTGAAAAAATACTTTCAATGCCCACCCCTTTCACCATCTGGTCACCGTTCCCCCAACCACTCCATCAGAAGCAGAAAAAGGCTATCCCACCACCATTGCCCCCGCCCCCTGCCCTCTGAAGTCATGCCCTCTGCGAGGTGGCACCGTACCAAAAGCACAGATGACACAGTTTTTGCGCCACCGTTTTTCAGAGACCTTCAACTGGCTGGAAAAACGGTAAGTGGCATTGCAAGAGTCCATATGCGTTCCTCCACCTCTCTTGGGTCCGAGAACCGAGAGAGGTGAGAGAAGACTGGCGGGACAGCAGTCCATCTAGTTCCATTTAGGGGTGGGTGAAATATTGTGTTCCGCCCATGGAATAGGCAGAATTTTGGCCACTCCGCATTACTCTTTAACATGGAATTCTGGCCAAATTCCGCCAATTGCCTCGTGACGAAATTTTACTCCCGCGAAGCTTCAGAATATGCGAGCTAGCGAGCATGAGTGAGGTTTGGTGTCCCCTAGTCCAATTTTCTAACACAGGTGGTCGCTTTCGCAAGCGGTCACAGTCAGAGGGCTGCCATTCGAGTAGACTTGCTGCCACTCAAGTAGATTTTCTACTCGCGCAGCAGCAAAATGTACTCGAATGATTGTGCGCTCTTGCGCAACACATGGTGCTCGCGCTACCGCTGCTAAATTGCAGTGCAAGCAGCGAGAGCTGCACATATTTCCGCCTGTTGGCGGAATTCACGGAACCTTGCAGAGTTTTTCTGTAACTCCACGAAATTCCGTGGAGTGAAACTCTGCAAGTTCCGTCCACTCCCATGATACTTCACTTAAGTCTCTGGAGACCTGGGTGAGGTATTTCACAATGAGGAAGGGAGCACTTCCGGTTTTTTACTGCTGTGGCATAATAGCAGTGAATAACCATTTTGAATTGTAATTCATGCTAATGGCTTCCAATTGAAGCCAAATATAACATAATGAACAGAGCATAGAATCAGTGGACAAGTCAGCTTCTTGAAGAATTGTTTTTCCAATTGAGCTCCAGCCCAGAAGGCTTTAGAAGCCTCACCATTGCCCACTCCCCCTCCACGCGTCAAGTGATCCTTCAAGGCACATATATCCGCCTCCACAAGTCGCATGACCCCTTTAACCCTGCGAGTAAGCTATAAAAAGAACCTGGTTATGGTGAGTTTCTTAAAGTAAATGAAGAGTTGAAATGAGGCAGCGCTTCTTAGATGTTAAGAATGAATGAATTAAGGAATGATATATAATTTATAAAGCGCAGCAGCTGCCCTAACTAGGGCAGCCCAGCATTGGATACAATGCACAGTTGAATCGTCCAAGAGAGCCAGTCCTGACTGAAAAGCCAAGATAAAGACAGAAGGAGCCAGACCAGATCAATGGGCAGCGTGGGTCAGTGTTTTGTGGCCAAGAAGGCTAAAGACTGCCCACCAATTCTGGCACGATGAACTCTAGGAAGGGTTAGCGCCCGGTCCAGAGGACCTTAAGGCTCCTCCTGAAGATACTAATGTATTAACTTTTGTAGATAGATAGGGCCTTCTTTTATTGCAGCTCTATATGTTAAGACCATAGCCTTGAACAGCCCCCTTTTATGATTGGGGGGGCCAATGTAAATCTAGCAAACTAGAAGAAACAGAGATGCCCAGGCACATTCAGGATGAGACAAGCGGCCATATTCTGGGCAATCTGCTGCCGCTTGATGGAATATTTTGGAAGGCCCAGGTATAGTGAATTACCATAATCAAGTCTGGATGTAATCGCAGCATAAAGAATAGTTTTTCAACTGGAAGAAGGAAGGAAGTCCAGGATCTTTCTAAGTGACTTCAACGGAGAAAGACAGGAAGCTGGGACAGGTAAAATCTGCGATCTAAGAGAAAGATCATAGTAAAAAAGGATCCCCAGCTATCTCGCTGTCTTGGAAAGGGCAAGAAACAGCAGTTCCACGGGCCAGCAAGCCAAAGACCATATGGAACTCGGAGTTCCAAAGACCGGGATCGCTGTATATTCAGAACTAGCTGAAGGCAGCTTTTCTGCATCCATTTGACCACTGCAAAGAGACAAGCTTTAAATGTCTCTTGAAAAATTTGCTCAGAAATATAGACAATCAACTGTGTATCATCAGCATAGGACACGACAGCGGATCAAAAAAGTTGCACTAACTGTGCTAGAAGAGTTAGATACACATTGAAAAGCGTAGTGCTTAAACACGATCCCCGAGGCACTCTTTGTTTGAGCAGAGAAATTACTGATTTTAAAGAGCCCTATGTAAAAGTCTGGGTCCAAGCAATATGTAAGAATGAAGTCACTTTAGTGCAGCTGCGCGAATTTCCATAATGGACAGGCATTCTAGCAGAATGGAATGAGATACGGTGTTGAACGCCACAGAGAGATCCCAAAATCCAATGTGACACTGCCACCCTTATCCAAAATGGAATGCACATGTTCAGAGACTGCTAACAGTGCCCTTTCCGTGCTATAGTGTCACCTAAAAATCGATTGAGAATTGTCCTAAAAATGGGGGTCTTCCAAGAAGCCAGACAATTGGCTACTGATGGCTTTCTCCTAAATCTTAGTAGGGAAGGGAAAAAGCGACATAGGCCTGTAATTGACCAATACTATAGTGTAAAAGTTTTTTGTTTTTTTTAATTAATATAGGCAGTTCGTGAGCCTGTTGCTAAGAAGGTGGAGCCCTCGCCAATGCGATAGAGTGGTTCAAGAGCCTCCATCGTGGAAATCCAACAAGATTGAGATCCAATTTGAAAATCTGAAGAGGGTATGGATCTGCTGGTGAACCAGAACAAGATAGAAGAGCATCCATTAACTGCATTAAAGAGAGAGGTATGAGGTAGTCAAGGCATGCCTCTTTGAGGCATCTCGCCACACAAAGAGGTAGATAGCTACAAAATAAGGATAGCAAATGCCTATCAAATTCGTTTTTGCTCTTCATAAACCGGAAATGCACCAGAGGACACCATTACCTTGCGGTGACATGGAAAGCTATAATATAGGAGGCTGTCTTGAATGGAATCAAGCTCGGAAGCAAGGTTAATTTTGCTGGCAGGTTTTAAGAAAAATGTTGACATTCTCAAGTTAGTGAGAAAACATACAGAATTATAGTAACATGCCAGAGATTGTAATACTTACAAACAGGAGGATCAGAGAGAGAATGGCCTAGGGATGTTCCAGTACACTGTAGATGTACCCCCCCCCCCCTTTCCCGGATCCGAACACGTGCATTAGAAATGGCCAAATCATTCCTGCTAACTACCCTCGACAGGACACTGGCATAAAGAGAGAGAGAGAAAGCGATAAGGAGGGAGTGAAATAGAGAAAGAAAAGGAGAAAGAACAAAGGAGAGGAGTGAGAGAAAAAAAGAAAAATACAAAAAGAAAAGGAGGAAGAACAAAGGAGAGAAAGGGTGAGAGGAAAAAAGAAAAATACAAAGAAAAAGATGAAGCACAAAGGAGAGGAAAAGTGAGAGAGAAAGGAGAAAGAGTATAGGAGAACGAGAGAGACAGAATAAGACCGAGAAAGAGTGTGAACGAATGATAAAGAGGAAGAAAAAGAAAGACGAAAGTGGTACCGACGAGAGAGAGAAAGATTCGGGGAGCGAAAAACAAACAGAATGGCAGAGCGAGAAGAAGTGATAAAGCAAGACTCCTAGAGAGAGTGAAAGGGAAAAGGATGAAAGAAGGAGCAAAAGAGCCCGTATATGAAGAAGATTAAAAATAACAAGCCGCGAAGAGGCCGCCAGTTCGTATGTTTTCCTCAGTATAGCACAGCCACCCTCGAGTAGGCTGCTTCCCTCCCACGCAGGAGCAAAAACTCTGAAACAAACACAGGAAAAGCGCACCTACGCAGGTGGCGCATTACAACAAACACTGACAGCCAGCTCCCTGCCGGGGTACCGTGAAACCGGACCAGAGAGGCACAATTCATTATAAATGGAAACAGGAGCAGGGCCTTCAGAACATCAGCCTCGCAAATTAGAAGTGAAAACACCGCGCGCGTGGAGAGAGAGCCAGGGTCCTGCCCTGTGTCCTTGCATGAAATGAGGAGGCGACTGGTCGCCCTCAAGGCCTGCAGCCCAGAATGCTCCACGTGGACATGAGTGGGCCATTCCTCGCCACCCAGATCTGCCCGTTAGATTGTAGATGCATTTATGTAGTGCTTATCAACCTTGACTAGGCGCTGAAGCATATTTGCGGATGGGTATCGCGAGACTTCGCTGATGTGCTCCAGTGTAAGAATGAGTGCTGGCTGTCACGTGGCCTAGGTGACTAATATTTTGATGTTGAGCATTAGGCCAACAGTTGTGCTCGTTTTGCCAACCTCAAAGAGGACGGGCAAGGAACCGCCCAAGGGGATGCATGGGCAAGCTTGCTTAAAACCGTGCAGCTCCTGGTAGAGGCCCTGCAATACCAGACAGACAAAATGGACTTGCAATTATCCCTACTGAACACCCTGGCAGTCTATGTGGTATCGATTGACGGCAAGTTGGGAAATTTGAACACGATGCTGCAAAGTACTCAGGACCATACCCCAGACAACCATCGATCCTGCGCATGCAGCCCAATTGTGGACAAATTGGCAACTCTTCCAGCAATGCTGACGGATCTTTGCGCACAAGTAAAAAAGGCATCAAATAACGCTAATATACAGCCTTCGAAAGGGCAAACCTTGCTTGGTCATGGTGAAGACGTAGTAATCTACCAGCATGGGCCAGTCAACGAGGAGCTAATACCAACTCGTATTAAACAAACAGAAAACAATACCAACATTGACAATAGTAAGCAAACAATAGCACTGTCACCTAGCCACAGCCACACGCCAGAACAAGCAGAGGCAGCTAAGGAGAAACAAAATTAAATGCAAAACAAAGACGTGCACAGAAACGGAAAGGGCGGAACCAGAAACAAAGCCTTACTAGGATTGGATTTCAACAACTCTTTGGAACATCATCAGGGCAAGAAGGGATAAAGCAACAGCCCATTAGGACTCCGCCAGTACACAATGGGACAATGCAACAAAATATCCCCACCCCAGAAGTAATCAATAGCTTTGCAAATATGTCTAGCTGCGCCCAAGTCTTACCAAGTAGAAATCGAGACACCAGTGCACCTGAGGACACACATGAGAATGCGGGAGTAGACCCCCCTCAACTGCGCTTGGCGGGAAATCTCATCGCAAACAAAATTAAGATCAGAATTGAAGGAGAAAAAGGGATGAGGACCCAAACCTCAGAGACCAACCAGGATTCTAGACATTTTGACAACCCATGGGTATCAATTACAAACGACAAGGTTGCCGCTAGGAGGTACACTAACCAGGGGAACCTGGACATTCCTCTCAGCGAACATACAGCCAAAAGGGAGGGAGAGAAGTTACAGAATAGCCAGCTCCTGCCCTTGGGCTCACCAGCTTCACAAATAACAGCTAAAAACTCTTCGATAGCTCAAATACAAAATCGATCCGGTCTTGGCTCAAACTGCCAAGGAAGTCTAGGCCCCATGGAAATGAACCAAATGGCACTGGGACGCCCACAAAACGAGGCCAGCTGGCCCACCATAAAAAATCATAATGACGTCACTACATGGGCAGGGGCGAGGGGAACAAATGCAACATGGTTCATGCCCGAATACACCTCTAAAGGAAGGCATGACATTCTGAACCGAGGCAATATACTGCGGTTATTATCTCACATAACCACATTGGCAGATATAACGACGACAGAATTGGAGTCAATAGAATTTATTAATTGCGGGGACTTAAAGGCAGGAGAAAAAACAAGAGCGACATGGACCTCTCCTACAATAGCACACAAAATACTCAAAGAAAGTGACATCCTAAAGTCTTGGGGGATAACCATTGCCCCGTATTTTAAGCCAGAACATCCAGATCTGTTAATCCCAGAATCCCCGGGGGCTTCTGAGATGGCTGCCGGCAGACCAATAACATCAGTGCTGAGAGGAGCCACAGGGTACAGCAATAGCGACAAGAGGCATCAACATGAGGAATTAAGAAGCTGCAACGATCACTTTACACCGCAAGTTTGGGAAGAGGACATAAGATGGATCGCGCGAACCATAAACAACACAAGAGATTGACAAGACGATTGCCCGTTAAACACAGCAAACACAAAGGGGACAGTACGGATCTGTTCCTGGAATGTAAACGGGCTCGCCAACAAACTAGCCGATTTGGATTTCATCACTTATGTTAGGGCCTTCGACATCGTGGCACTACAAGAAACGTGGGTAATAGACCCGCCTCATCTCCAAGGATTTCTGCACTTCTCTGTAAATGGCACCAGGGGAGCAAAATACGGCCATCTGCAAGGAGGCTTGGTCACCTATGTCGCAAATACAGTCGCCTATTCCGCTCGCATCTTTGGTTCCACAACACAGTCAATATTAGCAGTCAAAAAGGTTTAATAATCGCAATCTCCCTAAAAACATTAAACTCTAAATTATCTGGCCCATCGATCCGGCCACTGGCTGAGGTGGTTCGTGCTAAACTCTTACCAACAATCACCTATGGTAGCGAGGTACAGAAAGGCAGGGATGCGAAAACACTCGATGCCACAGTAACAATGGCATACAGGGTCATTTTTGGGTTGCCGAAATACACTTCACCCGCGCAAATTAGACTTGAGTTTGGCGTCTTAAAACAATCAATTGCCAGACAAGGGGCCTTCATCACTGCATGGGATAAAGTGCGAAAAACACCTCGGGAATGCTAAACGAACAGCTGTGGAAAGAGCTACAAACGCACACCACATCACCAGCTGCGAAATATCTTCACAGCAGTATACACAAATTAGGGCTAAACCAACTTTGGGAAACATCGACAACCACCCTAATACTTAAAAAACAGTGTGGAAGACGGTGAAACTACTTTCATGGCTGGAGGACAAGGCTGCACTTTCAAAGAGAGCCCATGGATGGATGACCTTGAATACATACACGAAGCCGGGCGCCCAAGCTTATTTTAACCTGGGATATGACAAAAATATAAAAATTGCATTTATGAAATATAGATTTGGCCTGCTCCCCTGCGCGCAGCATCTTCCACCGTGGCTACGCAATAAAGCAGGCTCTGTGTGCCAACTATGCGGAACAGCTCGGGAAGACCTGCTGCACTTACTATGCTCCTGTAAAGAACTCCTCAAAGAACGAAAGAAATTGTTGAAACAACTGTTTAATCGACGAGGGATTCGAACAAGGAGGCAAGCCCTGCTGGCATGTTTTGCACCTAGCGATCCACAATTAAACTGCAGAGCAGTAAAGTTTTTGAGACTGTGCGGAAGCAAAATGCCAGAAATGGAGACATCAAGAATCACAAGATTTGTAATCAATCAATCACAATCAATCAATCACAAGATTTGTAAAGCGCACTACTTACCCGCGAGGGTCTCAAGGCGCTGAGGGAGAGGAGGGGGGGTGTTGCCGCTACTGGTCAAATAGCCAGGTCTTGAGTCGTCTCCTGAAGGTCAGCAGGTCTTGGGTCTGTCGTAGGTTGAGAGGAAGGGTGTTCCAGATCTTGGTGGCGCGGTGAGAGAAGGATCTGCCTCCGGTGGTGGTTCTCCGGATGCGCGGGACGGTGGCCAGGGAGAGGTCGGCGGAGCGGAGCTGACGGTTGGGAACGTAGAAGGAGAGTCAACCGTTGAGGTAGGCTGGGCCGGTTTTGTGGAGTGCCTTGTGTGCGTGGATCAGGAGTTTGAAGGAGATTCTCTTGTCGAAGGGGAGCCAGTGCAGGTTTTTCAGTTGGGGGTGATGTGGCTGTGGCGTGGAATGTCGAGGATCAGGCGTGCAGAGGTGTTTTGGATTCTTTGCAGTCGTTTGATGAGCTTGGTCGGGGCTCCTGCGTAGAGGGCGTTTCCGTAGTCGAGTCTGCTGCTGACGAGGGCCTGGGTGACTGTTCTTCTCGTGTCTGTCGGGATCCACCTGTAGATCTTGCGGAGCATGCGGAGGGTGTTGAAGCAGGAGGAGGAGACTGCGTTGACTTGCTTGGTCATGGTGAGCGTTGAGTCGAGGATGACTCCCAGGTTGCGTGCGTGGTCGGTTGGTGTCGTGGGTGCCCCTAGTGACGAGGGCCACCAGGAGTCGTCCCAGGCTGATGGGTTGGAGCCGAGGATGAGGATCTCCGTCTTGTCTGTGTTCAGCTTAAGTCGGCTGCACTTCATCCAGTCGGCGACGGCTTTCATTCCTTCGTGGAGGTTGGATTTGGCGGTGAGGGGTCCTTGGTGAGGGAGAGGATCAGTTGAGTGTCGTCGGCGTAGGAGATTATGTTGAGGTCGTGCTTTCGGGCGATGCGTGCGAGTGGAGCCATGTAGATGTTGAACAGTGTCGGGCTGAGGGAAGATCCCTGGGGTACGCCGCAGATGATCTCGAAGGCTTCGGATCGGAATGGGGGGAGGCGGACGCTCTGGGTTCTGCCGGAAAGGAAGGAGGTGGTCCAAACAAGGGCCTTGTCTCGGATCCCTGCGTCGTGGAGGCGTGTGCGTAGTGTGCGGTGGCAGACAGTGTCGAAGGCGGCAGAGAGGTCCAGGAGGATGAGGGCCGACGTCTCGCCGTTGTCCAGCAGGATCCTGATGTCGTCTGTAGCGGCGATGAGGGCGGTCTCGGTGCTGTGGTTGCTGCTGAATCCTGACTGGGAGGGGTCCAGGATGCTGTTATCTTCGAGGTAGCGGGTGAGCTGTCTGTTGACGATCTTCTCGATGACCTTAGCTGGGAATGGAAGCAGGGAGATGGGCCGGAAGTTCTTGAGGTCGCTCGGGTCCGCCTTGGGTTTTTTGAGTAGGGCATTGATCTCGGCGTGTTTCCAACTCTCTGGGAAGGTCGCGGTCTCGAAGGAGAGGTTGCACAGGTGGGGTGCGATGGAGCTGCCGGCTTTGTTGAAGATGTGGTGTGGAAAAGGATCTGTTGGGGAGCCGGAGTGGATTGTGCCCATGGTCTTGATTGTGTCCTCGGTGTTCACGTTGACCCAGGCTGTCAGGGGGTCGTGGTCGATGGGGTGCGGTGGGTCTGATGTGTCGGGGCCTGTTGGGGTCGTCCGGGAGTCGAAGCTGTCGTGGATGTCGGCGATCTTGCGGTGGAAGAAGGTGGCGAGGGAATCACACAGGGCTTGCGACGGCGGGATGTCGTTGGCATTGGAGCTGGGGTTGGAGAGTTCCTTCACAATGCTGAAGAGCTCCTTGCTGTTGTGTGCGTTGTTGTCGAGGCGGTCTTTGAAGGAGGTCCTCTTGGCGGACCTGATGAGGTGATGGTGGTTGCGGATGGCGTCTTTGTGGGCTGCGCGGCTGTCCGGCGTCTTCTCGCTGTGCCATTTGTTCTCCAGTTTCCGGCAGGTGCTCTTGGATGCTAGGAGTTCCGGGGTGAACCAGCTGGCTCTCTTGCTGGTGTCTTTGTAGGTTGGTTTTTCAGCGGGGCTACGGTGTTGGCGCAGTCGTCCATCCATCGTCTGAGATTGCGGGCGGCGGGGTTGGAGGGGTCGTTGGGTGGGCTGAGTGCGAGGTTTGTTTGGAGTTGGTCTTCGGTGACTTTGCTCCAGCATCTGCGGGGATCTGTAGGGTGCGGTGGTGTGCGGCGGGTTTCCGGAAGGTGAAGTGGATGCAGTGGTGGTCGGTCCAGGTGAGTTCGGAGGTGTGGCTGAAGGAGACGTGGGAGCTTGAGGAGAAGATGGCGTCGAGCGTGTGTCCGGCGATGTGGGTCGGCGTCGTGACGAGCTGTTTCAGTCCGAGGTTGGCGAGGTTGTCGATCAGGGTGTAGGAGTTGCTGTCGTTGTTGTTCTCCAGGTGAAAGTTCAGGTCTCCGAGGAGGATGTAGTCGGTGGAGGTCAGGGCGTGCATGCTGATGAAGTCGGCGATGGAGTCGCTGAACTGGGGTCGGGGTCCGGGGGTCTGTAGATGAGGGTGCCTCTTACGGTGGTGTTGGGATCCGTGTGGATCTGGAAGTGCATGTGTTCGGCGGTGCTGAGAGTGTCGTCGGTGCTGTTTGAGACCCTGATGGTGTCTTTGTGGACGATGGCGATTCCTCCTCCGATTCCGTTGGTGCGGTCTCTGCGGGTGATCTTGTAGCCGTCGGGGATGGCTATGGCGATGTCGGGTGCGGAGGATTCGTTCATCCAGGTCTCTGTCAGGAAGGCGACGTCCGGTGATAAGGTGTCGAGTAGGTCCCAGAGCTCGACGGCGTGTTTGCGTGCGGAGCGGGTGTTTAGTAGGATGCACCGGAGATGGTTGAGGTCCTTCTTGACAGGAGTCTCGGGCTCTCCGAGGCAGGTGAAGCTGCAGTTCCGGCAGGTGAAGGGACCATGGGTGCGTTTCGGGGCGGCCTTGAAGCAGGTGGAGGTCCGTCCTGGGTTGAGAGCGATGAGGGTGCTGGCGTCGTATCGGAGGTGGTCTTCGTGGCGGATGCGGGGGCCAGGGGTTCTGGCGCTGGGCGCGGTCCAGGCGAGGACGGGCGCAGACGGGCTTGCCTCAGGCGCGCCTTTGGCGTGCCAGCGGCGCGGCTGCGCAGCGGCCGCCATATATGGGGAGGTGGGAGGGAAGAGCAGCTGGGAGGCGGGAGGCAGGGGCAGCGAGTGGTCAGCGAGGGGGGCGGGGCCGCAGGGGACACAGCGGCGGGAAACGGGAGGGCGAAGGGGTACAGAAATCAAACGGGGCACAGGGGGGCACAGAACGAAAAACAGTGCACAGCAGTGGGGGCACAGAATGGAAGGGCAAAAACAGTGGAAAAGCAGTGGGGGCACAGAACGAAAAACAGTCACAGCAGTGGGGGCACAGAACGGAAGGGCAAAAACAGTGGAAAAACAGTGGGGGCACAGAACGAAAACAGTCACAGCAGTGGGGGCACCGAACGGAAGGGCAAAACAGTGGAAAAACAGTGGGGGCACAAATATAGAGGGGAAAGACAGTAACAGTGACGCTCACAATGACAAGAACCTACCTACGGCCTACCACTGGCCACCAGGGATGAGGCGCAGGTGGTAGCCTGCGGGTGGAGGAGGGCCTCAGATCAGAAGCAGCAGCAGGGAGCTGGACGCACAGGTGGCGCTGTGCGGATGGGGGGGCGACCTACCCAGAGGTCAAGGGTCGCTCCCGAGTCAGAAACAACATAAGCTAATGTGCAAGCCAGCCTGAAGACATTTTTAATATAAAATTAAGCAGATAAAATTGACAATTTACTATGCTGCTATAGTTGTTCAAAAGCAGCAAGCTTTTTTTAAATATGGTTTTAAGATATGAGTATTATGAAGGAATAAGTTTTATGTATGCACATGACAGATTTTTTTAATTGAATATATTTTTCTTTTGTATTGCAACGGTTTTAATTAACTATGCAAATAAAATTTACTTACTTACTAACTTGTGCTCGTTTTGTGTTTTTGTTGCTGTGCCCCGGTGTGATTTCATGTTAACAAGCACTGGTAATGCCAATAGGTCTGTCCTATAACTAACTGACTGTGTCTGGTCTTTCAATGATGACTTTGGGCACTCAAATGATCATACATGCATTCTGTCACTCATTCTTGCGTGTGCTCATCCATTCAGTCACCGACTGATTTGTTCGTGCATTTACCCACTTACACATCTCCAATGAAACAGACACACAAACTCAACAAACACATGCAGGATAAATGAAAAGAATAAAAGTAAAGCCAGCAGTTCAGTAGGACAGTCTGGAGAGCTGCAGGACGCTGTAAAAAAGCTACAGTAATCTATGAGATTCCATCTAACAAAACACCTGTCTACAGCTTTAAAACAGGGTGTAATAATCCATCCCTAAAGGCCTATTGTCTTTAACACATGATTCTCGCAATGAATAAGTCAGACTTGGAGCCTTTGTTGTTAACAGGCCTATGGCATCCAATATAACCTTTCCTAATGAACCAATCAGGCCTATGGACTTTGTCATTGGTTCTTCGCCATGACAAACTCAGTCTTATAATGTCGAGCAGACGTTTTCTCTCAAGGCAGACAAATAGTTAAAAAAATTACAACTACGTATAAAATTAGAGTTGGAAAAACAATATACAGCCCAAGGATTACCGTAATGCAAATCATCTACCTCGAGTGTTTATCCCGGGGTTAACGAACACCACAACCCTTGCGTGCTGAGATCACCTGTGAGATAACATGTAACAAAATACCAGTATGCAACCTTCAAAACAGTGTAAAAACAATTTATCTGTAGTACCCTATTGGCATTTATAAATTAATTTTACAAGTCAGTCAGGCCTACTACCTTTGTGTCACCTTTCATTTATAAACAGGTCAATATCTATCGCATCGGACACATGTTTTCCCAGGGAACCAATTAAGCCTCTAGCCTTCATCATTGGCTTGTCACACCACAACCAACAGAGCATTCCTGTTTTGCCCATCATTTCTCAACCATCAGGCATTCAGTACTAAAATTAGAAATGTATACAAAATTATAGTTGGCAAAACAATATACATCCCCTCTGAAAAGAGCCTAACAGGGATTTCCTCACTGCAAATCAGCAAGTGTTTGTCAGAGGTGGGAGCCAACCTACTAGGAACATTTCTGAGATTCGATGGAACAAAACAACTGCATAAAGCCTTGAACGCAGTGCGATCACAATCCACCTTTAGCTGCCTATTGGCTTTGACAGACACTCTCCAGCCCCTCCGAAGAGGGTTACAAGGATTATTAAGGCACAAGTTCTCTACCCGTACTTATGCTCAGAGGGGAAAACCCCAAAACAAAACCATTGCCTACTACAGTAATCAATAAAATCCATATTGCACAACACTTACCTTCAGGCTTTAACACAGCGTAATAACAATCCGCCCTTAAAGGCCTATTGGCATGAACATATGTTCTTCATAATTAATAAGTCAGACCTACTGCATTTGTTGTACATTTTCATAGTAAAAAGATTAGATCTGTGACCTCTGACATAACTTTTTTCCAATTAACCAATGAGGCCCATAGCATTTGTCACTGGCTTGTAACGATAACCAACTCGGGCCTACTGTATGCCACACAACCTTTCACACAGGGCAACCATCACTATAGAGTCACACAGTTACAAGTATGCACAAACCAATATACAACCCTTCCTAAAATGTCATAGCAAGGATTCCTAATGTGCAAATCTTCTATCTCGAATGTTTCTCACAGGGATTAACCAATAACAAAACCCTTGAATACTACAGTAATCTGTAAGAATCCATGTAGCAAAATACCTGTCTATAAGCTTTTTACATTGTAATGACAATCCACCCGTAAAGGCCTAGTGGCTTTAACGCATGGTTTTCACAATAATAAGTAAACCTACGCCTTTGTAATAACTTTTCATAATAAATAGATCATGCATATATCCTTGATCATTGGCTTGTCACTATAGGCAGCTCACTGCTGCTGTATTGAGAATAAGCTTTCCCACAAGGCAAAAAGTACAATACAGCACTCTTTTAAGCAGAAGCACACACTTACTGCCCAATCAAAATATGTGCTCCAGAAAATCAACATTTGGGCAAAGAAAGAGCCCTTTTCTCAGTAGTGCTTCTCAAAGCTCTTTTTCTGTTGGCCACGTAAGGTCTGGTGACAGCTGCACTGTCAAGTCAGACTTTGCCCATTTAGCGGCTACCAGGATCAGGTCAGCGTCAATACTTTTATAAACAAAGAAATATCCCAGTGGTCTACTGATGTACACTCCTTTAAGTGTTACACTACTCATGTATTATTCTTGAGTGTGTGTTTGTGTGCATGTTTCAACAACTAAATAAAGTTTGAGCCCATAATTATAAAATGGGAGAGGCTACAAAAATGGAAATGGCAAATCATACACTTAAAAGTAATCATCATTCAATAATCAACAAGTCAATGTGATGAGCAGTGCAAACAAACTTTACACTATCGTTGTAGTGCAAATCATTGTGGATGTATTATTAATACAAGCAACTTAAAAACATGTTTTTATATAAGTCCATCAAAATGGAGTTTGTTATAGTTTTCATGAATAAGTTCATTGGTTTAAAACAGTCTGGTTCCTCAAACATCGGGCAAAACTGGCAATGTTCTTTTTTTGCCCTTGATTGTTATAGTCAGGGTTATAGCCTGGATCCAAGGAGTGGGCAAGCAGATGCAGTTACAATAGTCTTTATTGCCCAGATGTGTCCTTATCGCTCAGCCCCGCCTTCCCAGACTGTGCAATCAACACGTTTCAACTATGCCTATAGTTTCCGGGGTCTCATCAGGACAATGACTGACTACATAAATGTTGATTTTCTAGAGAGATGTTAGAAATGTGGTCTCTAGTTGACAGAGGCATGCACCCTGTCCAAGTAGGGACCAACAATCCTAGTCAGGGTAAATAAGTTACACACCAAAGATAACCTGTGCTCACTGCCTGGTAGCTTGGCGCAGAGCAGTCAGGCTTATCCCTAGAGGCAATGTGTAAAGTATTTGTACGCACACACAGTAACACAGTGGAAACACCACAAAAGTATTCAGCACCAGTTTAGAAAGATAGGCAATATTTATCTGAGTAAAACAAGACCAAAACGACAAACATCCAACATACTCAAGTCAAGATATGAATTTTTAAAGAGTAAATAAAAATGAAGTGTTTAGAAGTCTATAGCTCCAACTGGAGCTATCTGGTCACAATTGAGCACTGGCCAGACACAGGAATAATGCAGATCCCCTTACAGTACCTTAGATGCATCAGAAATCAATGACGATGCATGGTGCAGATGAGGTGAGGCGTCGCGGGTGCAGGTGAGGCGCCGGTTCCTTAAGTGGTGCAGGGTCGTTAAAGCTTGGCCGCTCGGGGATGATGCGTTGCACAGAGGAGGTGATGAGTTGGTTGCTTGTGCGGGACCTCCGTTTCTGAAGGCGACGCAGTGTCAATGAGGCGTCGATGTCTAAAGTGCACTGCCTCGATTCTTCTGCATCGATGTGGAACCGCTGGGCTGAAGGCACTGTGTCGAGCGTAAGCCATGCAGGGCCGGGTTGCGTCGGAGTCGGAGCAGGGCGTCACAGGCTTCTGTGAGGTGGTGCTGAAGATTCACGCAGCGGCGGTTCTTTGAAGGCACTGCGGCAAAGTCAGGGCTGCGTTGAAATTCGAGGTCAGCATGTCGCACACTCGGCGAGCGGTGTCCACGGCTTCGGTGCAGGCAGCAGTGATTTCGCAGTGATGCGCCGGTTCCGAACTGACATTTGGAGTCGATACCTTGCTTTCTTGAGTGCAGCACCAGATTCACCACCAAGGGCCCAGGACTGGATTTGACAACATTTGGCAGGACAGGACACACAGCAGAGGAGCCCAGGTGCTGGTAGCAGTGATTTCGCAGTGATGCGCCGGTTCCGAACTGACATTTGGAGTCGATGCCTTGCTTTCTTGAGTGCAGCACCAGATTCACCTCCAAGGGCCCAGGACTGGATTTGACAACATTTGGCAGGACAGGACTCACAGCAGAGGAGCCCAGGTGCTGGTAGCAAGATGAATGTGAAGTCTTTGATGTCCCTGAGACTTCAGCAACAGGAGGCAAGCTCAGTCAAGCCCTTGGAGAAACTTTAGAAAGCAGGATGCAGAGAGTAAAGTTCAGTCCTCTCACTTCCAGGCAAAAAGCAGCAGGCAGCAGGCCAACACAGCAAAGCAAACAGCTAAGTGTCAATCCCTTCTGGCAACACAACAACTCTTCTTCCTGGCAGAATGTCCTCAGTCCAGAATTGTTCTGACTATATGGTGTCATAGGTCCAGTACTCATACCCGTTTTAGTCTTTGAAGTATGGAGACTTCAAAGAAACATCTATGTAGTGCACAAGACCCTGCCCTGCCCTGGCTCCAGACACACTACAGGGGGTATGCAGCTCTTTGTGTGGGGACAGGCACAGCCATATTCAGGTCCAAGTGTCAGCTCCACTCACCAATCTAGCTCAGGGAGGCCTATCAGCCGGGTGATGGGCCATCAGGATATGCAGGGCACACCTCAGCTCCCTTTGTGTGTGACTATCTAGAGTGAATTCACAAAGCCCAAATGTCATCCAACCCAGACTTGTGTTCTAGGGACAGACAGAGGCACAGAATGGTTAAGTAGGAAAATGCCAACTTTCTAAAAGTGGCATTTTCAGAGCTGCAATTAAAAAACCAACCTCACTAAAAGATGTGTTTTTAAATTGTGAGCCCAGAGACACCAAACTCCAATTTTATATCTGCTCCCAACTGGAAGATACACTTGTAGGATGTTACAAGGCAGCTCCAATGCTAACCTATGGGAGAGATAGGCCTTGCTGTAGTGAAAAGAATTTAGCAATTTTTCACTACCAGGATATGTAAAACTTATTAGAACATTGGAATGTTGAGCCCTCTATTGAAAACAGTTGAGTGCTCCGGGCTTCTAATGGCCAGTAGAAGCCCGGAGCATCAACATTCCAATGTTTAACAAAGGCCTCACGGAGCCCGAGAGGATTTCAACCCCCTCGGGCTCCATGAGGCCTTTGTTCTACAAATTAGAACATTCTGCCCTCTAGGGGCAGAATGTTTTAATAGCCTTAGAGCCTTCTGTAGCAGGCTCTACCGACCATAAAAGGCCCGCTCCCTTGTTAAAGGCCTTTCATACTGGAGCGGCCATTTAATGGCCGGTAGAGCCCGCTAAGTCGGGCTCTAAGGCTATAAAAGTACATGTCCTACCTTTTAAAATACACTGCACCCTACCATGGGGCTACCTAGGGTCTACCTTAGGGGTGCCTTACATGTAATAAAAAGGAAAGGTTTGGGCCTGGCAGGTAGGTGAACTTGCCAGGTCGAAATGGCAGTTTAAAACTGCACACAGGCTCTGCAGTGGCAGGCCTGACACAAGTTTGAAGGGCTACTCATGGGGATGACACATTCAGTGCTGCAGTCCCACTAGTAGCACTTGATTTACAGGCCCTGGGCACACACAGTGCACTGTACTAGGGACTCATTAATAAATCAAATATGCCAAATAATGGAGAAACCAAATACCATTACATTTTAGACACAGAGCACATGCACTTCAGGACTGATCAGCAGTGGTAAAGCGCCCAGAGTCCTAAAGCCAGCAAAATGGAAGTTCAGTATACAGTCAAAAACAGGAGGTCAGAAGCAAAAAGACTGGGGAAAACAGGCCAAAAGAACCTGGGTCTAACAAGAGATTAAAAATCAATTGAATAATTATGCAACAGATTATACAAAAAGATTGCAACAATCCAATGTCTTGCAAAGTGGCATGCCTGCAGATAAGTGGCATAAATTGTTGGTGCGTAGGTCTGCAACACCTATTGTCAAAAGTAATTTTTTGTTAGTTTTGTTTACAAGTTTCAACAGATTGATGGCAGCTAGACTACACAAAGATGAACATAAGCACTTTCTCCACTTTCTTGTTCTCTTGAATATGGGTGCCTTGTTGCTGTGGGAGCAGGCGCTATGACATCTCCCAGCTGCGCCATTGATCGGTACCTTTCACCGACGTGTTATGGGATTCCGGCTCTAATTTTTGTGCAGCAACATGATTTGGGGCCTGACATTAGGATATTATGGTATTTATATTTCGGCGGATGGGATATCCGTCACCGTTGTGACGGAGTAACCCGCCCACCGAAATCTAAATCATGCCCTGAGTCTTCTCTCATTTTTTTTTTGCGATCAGGCTAACAGAGGTACTGAGCATCACGTTTTAATTTCTTTTGTTTTGATAAGATGGAGAATGCATGACAACAATTAGGAACATATAAGAGGGAGAGCCAGGAAACTAAATCGGGTAAATTCACTTTCTCCATTAACTTGCATTGAGAAGGGTAAATTTTTATTGCATTGAGAAGCGTAAATTTTTAGTGCAAGAAAATTTGTTTTGTTTATAAAAAAAAAAATGGAGTCTCCTGCCTTAATCGTGAAAGCGGCACATATGCATGCTGCTGTACCTCAAAGCACCCCATCAGGATCCTTAGATCAGGGGACTTAGAGGCCCCTGATTTAAGGATCCTAAGGGGGTTGGTGTTTGTGAAGGGCTGGGATACTAACTACAGAGCCACTAGGTCTGAAGGATATCAGAGAGCCGATACCATGGCGGTCGACACCTCGCCTACAGTTTGTTGAGTTAAAAGGACACAATGTTACCAGTGCACCCTCATCTCCGTCGCCATAGTGACGCCTGACATACTGGTTTGTTGTCACTGGACTTTTGGGTTCTCAGTGCGGTTTGTGCCATAAGTGCTGCCTTCAGGCACACTTTGGGTTAGGAGGAGGTCTTAGAAGACCAAGAGGGAACTGGCAGATGTAGTCAAGGAAGGCCATCATTAGCAGGGTCATCACTGGAGGGACTGCAAATTGAACACTCATAGAGAAGGTCCCTTCTATTATGTTAAAGGCATGGGCATGGAGGGTCAGCTAAGAATAATGGAAGGCAATAGAGGGTCCAAGTAAGTCATCAGGAGTAGGTTTTATGTCTAAATGTTGAGGGTCTATAATATCGATTCCACCATATCAACTACTAATATCCAGCCAAGGTAAATATTCATAGGGACATATGGATGGACTATTCTTAAATTCCTGTCTACTTTGCTCAACAATAACAATAAGTTGGAAGTAGATACTGCGGAGTCAATATAAGTGCAGTTCAATATTACAACTTCAATATTGTAGGACACCTTGGGAGTAGGGATAAAAGCATGGAGCCAAACATGAGGCCATGATGGATACATGAAAGTGGAGAATCTGAAGCTCCTAGAGAGAAAGGATCACCTGGCTAAGGAGAGGGAAGTGCAGTGGAACAGGAACAAGCGTGATGAGAGGGCACAAGAAGGAGTAAGGAATAGCAAGGGAAAGAGAAGGAAGTCTCAGGCAGAGGATGGGACAGAGAGCGATTCACACAGAGTAGAGTACGCTACACAGATAGAAGAGGAACAAATTAAAGAAAAGGCAGCTAAGATGAGCGAAACCCAGAGGGGGACAGAAATGTATCTAAGAAGAACACAAGTCATGTTGGTAAAGAAAGGGAAAGGAGAAAGGTGAAGTAAAAGGAAAGAATAGATTTTGGAAAAACCTGCATTGGAGGCTAACGCATTAGAAAGGCATAAAGTGGCAGACTGAGAAAGCAGGGGGTGGAAGGGAGCCAATGGGTTGACTTGGATATGAGTCCTGACTAAAATATTAAACACAGCCTTCTGCAGTGAAAAAAAAGAAAAAATGACTGTTTTTTGTATGTAATACATGTATGAGATCAGAATCTAATTTGTGATGATTTACAGTAGAACTGAAGGGCAAACTACTACATCATACATTGCAATACAAGCACTTCCTAGTTGCAATTGCAACTGTAATTGTAATTGTATTTATATAGCACTGACTACTCCTGAGTCCTGACGAGGCGTCAAAGTGGTTTTCGGCAAGTAGCACGCTACTCCGAAACCCAAAAAGGATTAGTGGTGGGTTAGTGTATGGAAACAGCCAATAGCAGCATGTGGTGATAGACAAAATTCTCCTCTGGGTGGAGCCACAGCCAGCTCTATATGCAATTTAAATTGGTAACAAAGGGTCTCACAAAACACTGAACTATCAAGCCACATCCAAGTAGACATCAAGGGTGGGGCTAGAGAAGACTGAAGGAAGGGCAGAGTCATTATCACCGAGATAAGGCGGTGAGAACAAGAAGAAGGATAGAATGAAGGTAGTTCGCAAAGAGTCACTAAAGAGTGGAGGGGAAGAGGCCAGAAAGGGTAAGAAGTTGCACTGGTAGAGAAACTCCAGAGGTTGTTAGCAATGCAAGGAAGGAGAAGATGTAGCAGGACCTAACCTGGAAGGGTGGCACTCGAGTGGGATGTACATACAGTGGATTTTCAACCTGCTGCCAGGGGAGTAACACAGCCCCCTGAAGCCCCTGTGGCGCAGTGGTGCCCCCAAGCCTACAGGTGCCCCCAACCCTTCAGGGGACGCAGTAAGATATGGGAGACTTAAGGGCACCTAATTGCATTCTGCGGGTAGCCCCATCATTTTGTGTTACGCCACTGCCTGCACTATAGGCTACAGTGGAGACCATCATAGTCAGGGGGTGCATGACAATGATGGGGCACTGCTGACTCTTGCCGCACATGGCCTGGCTTCGGGGGAACTCAAACTGAAGTATGTTAATGCCTTCTCACTTCCACCAGGAGAGTGAGTAGGAAAGTGCAGATGTGAGTGAGTTCATGGAAAATAAAAACGGAAAATCCACATTGGAGGAAACCAAATCGTGGGAAAATAATTTTGAGGAAAGACAGTTTTCAGGAAATACAAAAAAAAAAAATTAAAGTAAGCATTTTATTGGAAAGATAATTTAAAGAAAAAATCCAAAATTACAATAAACTGAGGTGAAGCTTAAGACTACTGTGGGGTTTTTGGGTTGAGGGATGGGTAATGTTTAGGATGATCAGGGTGTAAGGAATAATTGGCGTTTGGGCATAGAAAAGGGTTTTATGGTTCAGAGGTGGGAGGAGTGTAGGGGTGGTGAGGGGTTTTAGGGTTCCCGGATGAGTGGTGCAGGCAGGTGTGTGATGTGTTTTTAGGTTTCAGAGATGGGTGCAATGTAAGGGTGTTGAGGGATTTTGGCGTTCATGGACGGGCAGAGCTTAGAGCTGGTGAGGGCTGATAAGGTTGAATTATGGGTAGCAGGTGGGATGGTGAAGAGTCTTTAGGGTTCAGGATGGGGTGGAGTTTAGGTTGGTGAGGGGTTTTAGGGATTCAGGGAAGGATGGAGTTTAGATGTAGTAAGGGGTTTTTAGGATTCAGGGATGAGTAGTTTAGGGTGATGAGTAGTTATTATGGGTCAGGGATGGCTGGTGTTTAAGGATGGCAATGGTTTTTTTAGGGTTCAGGGATGGGTGGAGATTGGGTTTGCTGAGGTGTTGTAAGAGGTATGGGATGGGTGAGGTTTAAGCATAAAAAGAGGTTTTTTTAGGGTTAAGGCATGGGAGGAGTTAGGGGTAGTGAGTGATTTTATGGCTTAGCGGGAGTTGAGTTTTGGGGTGGAAAGGGCTTTAAGGCTTCAGGGTAATTGTAATTTCGGTGTGGTGAGGGGCTTTAGGGGCCAGGGATTGATGGCGTTTGGGGTTTGCGAGGGGTCAGTTACGGATGGTGTTTACAGTTGGCGATGGGTCAGCGAAGTAAAAGCATCCAAAGTATTTGTTTGACAATGTAAAATATATACATATGAAAGAATGTCACCTGCAGTAAAGCACTGAAATAAATATCTCAGACAAAACTGTTTTTGAAAGTATGACCGGCAACCATTGTATTTACTCTTAAAAAATAAGCTTCCAAAAGCCAATTTTGACTAAGAAGACATTCTATGGATTGGCTTTTACGAAAAGGTAAATGCCATTAATTCTGAAATTTTCCATTGAACAGTTTAGATGAAATGGTTTCTCAGTAATTGTATTCCATGAATCCTTCTTCTATGAAATCACTTACAACCGGAAAGTGCACTTCGCAATTCAGAGGCAGGTGGGCTGTTCCCCAAAAAACACCATGACGCCAGTGAAGGAGCCTGATTGGTTTGAAAGTATAGTTTAGCCATAGAGATGCTTTTTACAGGAGCAGAGCCTATATGTTCTGTATGGTTTGTAGAAACATGGGGATGGTGTGAGGAAACATTATATATGTAAAAAGACCAGCAATGGATTATATCATATGTATATGGTAAAAGATTCATGTAAGAAAAAGGAATACAGTGCCAGTCAGCTGTGACAGGTCATTCAGTAATTTTGGGTGGCTCTGCCATGCCTGCCCTCAGGAGCATCTCTTTTGTGTGCGGAGGGCATCTTCCAGTTACAGAGGAGACGAGATGTGCATGAATCCAGCTGGTACAGGGCGAAGGGTGGTGGGTTCCAATAATGAGCCACGCTGGCTGCAGTTTCATGGTAGGCACTTCAGTCAAGAGGTCTAAGGGGGGAAAGCAACACCTTGAGTGGTCGGGAGGAGCATGGAACACAAGGTCACAGGAAGTGACGTGTCAAGGACCAAAGCACTTTCAAAGTGCTGCATGAATCTCACGGTGGCTAATCACCATAACATAAATATCCTGGCAGCATGGCGGGTGGACTATGTTTATTGTTTACGATAAGTGCTAGACCCCTCCCCCACTTTCCCCTTCCCCTTCGCTCCTTCTACAGGTGCACTTGGCGCTATGAAAGATTTCCTGATGAATGAATGTCCACTGGTTAAGACTAGCATCTTGCGGCCTCCTTTGCAGAGGCTTGCACTTACCTTAGCTTTCTTACACAGTCCCCTTGCAAGTCACTTTCACAAACATTCAAAGTGTAATCATCCGCTTATGAAAATTGAAGCAAGAGTTTTGTTTTACTTAATTACTTACTTAGTTACAACTTAAATAGCAGTTGCAACGAGACAGACGGTTGCAGAAGAATCAAGGCTGCACTTTGGTGTTCATTCCCTCCGAATCCTACACCTTTCTTGCAGTTTGAAATGTACAAAGAAAGGTTAAAGACCCTTTTTGTCTCCCGTGGAATGGGCCGAACTTTAAGAGAGCGCGAGACCTGAGCGACAATGGTCCCTGAGCACTTTTGAAGCAGTGTGGGAGACCTGAAGCATAGGGGGCCGGTCATTCCACGACTCCCAGGCGCTCGCCAGGGGAGCGAGATGTCATGAGGGGAGGAAACGAATGAAGCAACTCTCTGCAATGTCTTACTGCTCCTGTTTACCAGGGGGAAGGGCAGGCATGCAGTAAGTTCACCGTAGAACGCATTACTGCCTGCATTTCACGCAGAGGCCACTACACTAAAGGTTAAATGGGGGGAGAATTTCACAGGCAGCTCCCTGACATTGACTGGGCGAATATTTTGGCATACACAAAGGGGCATATTCTCAAGGAGCTATCGCCGAGTTAACGGCACTTTATCGCAGCCAAAGTTGCGATAAATACATCGCCCCATTCACAAGCTGGTGTTAACAGCCCATAACACCAGTTTACCCGCGATAGCAGGCGCAAAAAACATCGCCACAGATGACCCCGGCAACTATCGCTAATGAGATGCAGAGTAGGCGTCCCCGTGCAAAAAGACGCGTAAACACCACTCCGCAACCTTCTCAACGACCAGCCAGATCGGCGAAAAGACCACGAAACATTCCATAATGCGCGTTAGCAGCAGGAAATTAACACCTGCTCTGACCTGGTGTAAAGTCGGACGGCAGCCTGTACCACAAAAGGGAGCCCAGCCCACATCCACATCTGAAGACCAACAGATGCCATGGAGCCACTGAACATGCGGGCCAGACACCCAAGAGGGCCCCAACACCCACCGCCACCACCCCCAGGACCACCCCCACCCCCCCGGACACCCACCACCCCTCCCCCCCCACAGACCAACACTGAGGCAGCGCAGACAAAGGCAGCGACCCTCCGAAAATGCACCAACCTTACAGACCCAACACCAGAGAATGTCATTGCCCACTATATGCCCAAAGGGACAACCCTCCTCCGCATCCTGACCACCTTTGCCCACAGGCTGATGGTACCAACACAGCGGACAACCAACATCCCACCGCAGACAAAGCTGCTGGCCGTGCTGCACGTGTTGGCCTCTGGTACCCTCCAACCAACATCCGCCTGAGACGGAGGAGTCACACAGCCAGGCCAATCCAAGTCCCCCACAACGGTCATGGATGACACCATCAGCTTGGTACCCCACTATCTATACTTCACACACACTGCGCAAGAACAGCCGGAGAACAAGCAAGGCGTGTAAGCCACAGCTGGCTTCCCGCACGTGTCAGGGGGCAATTGACTGCACACATGTCCTACTAGTGGCCCCTGGTGACACTGCACACAATAAGCGCAACAGTAAGCGCACGTATCCCACCAATGTGCAGGCAATAGTGGACCACCGTGGAATCCCCGCCAACGCCGCCGCCAACCACCCAGGCAGTGTGCATGATACCTGCACCTCCCAACAGTCCATCATCAACCTGCGCCACCAGGATGGCACCCACGGAAATGCACTTCTCGTTGGCCAATACCAAATGCACACACCACACACCTCAACTCCACAATCATGCAACACACAATACATGAAATGCACATGTCACAAGCTCACATACAACATGCACACCCACCAGACACGACAGCACAACTCACTGTGGGAACCTGGGCCAGCCATGTACATGAGCCATCAACGGCATGGCACCTTGGACACACAATAGTAGAATGTCGGAAGAGGTGGGGACCAGGCATGTGCGAAGGAGGCAAGGGACCGATGAATGAGAATGTACACAATGCCAAGTGTGGTGTGGATGTGCTGGCCAGACTGCGGTATGCAGACCACACACATATCCATGTCGACACACACCGCTGGTGTTTGGAGTGTAGTGGACATTGGACGCAACCATGTAACCCCAGCCAGTGGGGAAGATCGCGGAAATGTAGCTTGTGACGTCCCCCCCGTAAGCATGAGCGGAGTGGGCTGGGCCGGTGTACGCCAGGCCAGCGTAGGGGTGTGAATAAAAGGCACGTAACTCTGGGCATGGTCCTCTTCCAGAATGCCCAACGTCTCTGCCAGGGCGGCGCCTCTCACCCCGCCACGAGGCCGACGCCGTGAGCGGTGTTGCCAGCGAACCTGTGCGCCTGCTGCACCCCGGGACGCCGGTCCCCGAACCAGTCCTGCCCGCCCCTGCGCACCGAGGCCACAATGCCCACCTCCCGACACCGGCGTGTGTCGAAGAGGGCCCACCACGAGCCGGTGCAATCTCCAAGCCCGAGGCCTGCGACCTTGGGAGCCTCCTCCGACCATCACGGCCTCTGCAACACAGGCCTGCAGTACTCCTTCCACGTTGACGTACTCCACCGGCATGCACAGCGGACAAGTAGGTCACACATTTGGAACTGAGTCTTGATTACACCATGGCAGAGCACATAAATCATGGCTGAGTGTATGCCACTATACACCCTTCGATGTGGTGCCAACAGGTCTTAGTGTTACATCACAGCCGCAAGATTCTGTGGGCCCACGCGGACTACTGCTCTCGGCCTACGCTGAGCTCGAGTAGGTCACAGAATTGGAACTGAACATCGATTATTCAAAGGCAGAGTACGAATCATTGCACGCAAGGAGAGGCATAAGAGGATGACGCGTTGCATTTGGGAGGGAAAAAGGATCATCGTTACGGAGGTGATCGAACACTACCGACAACTGCCCTGATGTCACTAACTCTGTGCATCGCGAGCCTACGACACGTGGCTGTGGCCCACTGCTGACCGCTGCCTCCGGCCTATACTGCGGTCCAGTAGGTCACAGAGTCTTGATTCGTCAATGCCGGAGTTCATATCAGTGTACCGGCATCATCGCAGACTGCATCCTCTCTCAGCCCCGGTGCCACTAAGTCTGTTCCCCGACATTCATGGACACTCTCTGGTCGTACATTGGTGGCGTCTGAGTCTATGGACTAGGGGGTAGTTTTCATCCTCATGCAGCTGATACCGAATTGGTGGTGGCAACGAGGCAGTCGCTTTCCACTCCTCCATTTGCTGCTTCCGGATAGCTTCTGCCCTCTGCATCATGCCCTGGAGGACACCTTCCACTGTCCCCTGCAACCCTCCGCCACATTCACCTTCGACATCGACTAGGACCCGCTCAGTCTAAGTGGCCCTACCTCAGTGGACCGCAAGTCACCGTCCCGTGGCGGTGTGCCTGTGCCTGCCGCTGTGCATCCAGGGCCACTAACTCTGTGCAGCACAAGTCAGGGACCCTGTCTGAATGAATATTGGATGACCTCTGTGACGGTGGTCTTGGGGTCATCGACGCCATGTGCATGTGGCGCTGCGCTGTCCGCTGCCTCCGGCCTCAACTGCGGACCACCAGGGCTCACACATCAAATCCAGTCCTGACCGGCCCGGACGTCGCATCACCGCAGGAGGCACACGCCACCATTGCCAGGGCCAACTCCAACCACCGTCTGCCAGAGTCGAAACAATGGTACTGGCAGACTAACGGAGTTGCTCAGACCTGTCGTGGATGCCATCATCTGCCTGATCCCCTGCTCAGCACTCCAGGTACCACTGACTCAGTGCACCGCAACCCATGGACCATTACTGATTGAGTTTTGTGCTGTGGAGAGGTTGCGCAGCAATGTCACCTCAGGCAGTGTGGGAGACCTGGGATGTTGATGAGGAAGTTGATGCAGGTCTAACACACCCCACTGCATCTGCATCAGGGATATCCCGAATGGACACAATCCTAGTCATTTTCATCACATAAGCGCGCTCAGCTCTAGTGCCCCAACCTCAGTGCACTGCAACTCACGGACACTTCTGTTTGTATGTTGGGTGACCTCTGTACTTGCTCCGGCTCCCTCCATGATGCTCAGCAGTTGACTCTGTTATGCAGGTGTTTTCTGTTTCCATTGCACTGGTGTCCACTGTTCAAGTTGTTGCCAGCACCAAGCACTCCGTGCGGGCTGGCTTATGCTCACCCCACACACAACCAGCACAGGCGTCACTGTACATGTGGCCCTGCCAATAAAGGGGCCGGGTGCACGGGCCCGTAGCCAGTTCAACATAATATCTGCGTGTGTCCCTGTGGTCTTGTTGTATGCATGAGGGCCCTGGGCCCTACGACATTACATTGTGCTGTGTACAGCGGACGCAGACATGTCACCGCAGGCAGCGGGTTAGAGCTTGGACATGTAGCTTTGTCGTCACCAACTCAATTCGTAAGGGGAGTGGACTGGGACGTCGTACGCAGAGCCAACGTGGGTGTGTGACTGATATGTGCGTGCCCCTGGGCGTGGTTCTGTACTGGGAATGTGCATCTGCATGTGTCTCTATGGCAGTGTGGGTCTCCTTTGTGGTGTGTAGGTGGTCCCTGAAGGGTAATTGACAACCACGTATGTGATCTAGTTCGCCTTCCATGGGTTCTGACCACACCCGCACCTGTTAGGCCACCTCCTTTTGGCGTTCTGACACCTGGCATTGGGGTGCCATGTGTATTGTATTGTATTGTAATTGCATTTGTATAGCGCTTACTACCCCTGACGAGGTGTCGAAGCGCTTTTTCGGCGAGTAGCACGCTACTCCGGGACCCATAGAGGATTAGTGTTGAATTAGTATAGTGAAACATGCAAGTAAATTTTAAGTGGTGGATATGTTAGTCAGTTATTTGGATTCGGAAGGATAGCAGAAGGATAGAAGAGGAAAGAAGGTTTGTATTTATATAGCGCTTGTAACCTTGATGAGGTGTTGAAACGCTTTGTTGGCGAGTAGCACGCTACTCTGGAACCCATAAAGATTAGTGGTGAATTAGTATAGTGGAATATGGAATTAGAGAAGTGAACATGCTAGTCTGTTATTTTGATTGAAAAGGATAGTGGAGGGACAGAAGAGTGAAGGATTTCTTTTTTAGGTCATAGCAGTAGGAGGAGGCTTTTGGATGAGTAAAAAGGGTTTTGGAGGGAAGAGTCAGAGGAAGAGTTTAGAAAGGTTTGTTTTGGGGGATCGGTACAGTAAAGGAGGTGTCAGAAGATGCAAGGAGGGGTAGAGTAGGAGAGAGTCACGAAAGGGTTATTTTGGGGAACATAGTAGTGGTATGGCGTTTGGGATAAATGAGAGAGTGGGTGTAGAGGATATAATGATAGATGTATAGGGTGAGATAGGGTAGTGAATTGGAAAGAGTAGTAGAAAGAAGTTTGAGATGAGTCAGAAAGTTGGGCTAGAAGATATATTGAGGGAAGTATAGGCTGAGAAATAGGGTAGTGCATTGGAAATGCTAAATTAGAAGAAAGTGATAAATATATAGATCCATAAGTACATTGAAAGTATATAGATGCATAAAGGAGGTAAGTATATGCAGATTAAAGATATTGATAGAGGTAGCGGATGAGAAATAGGGTAGTGCATTGGATATGCTTTTTCAGGAAAAAGTAACAGACACACAGATCCAAGTACAAGGAGGTACATAGATGCCCAATGGAAGCAAGTACATGTAGACCAAAGAAGATTTTTTTTATTTTTATAACAACATAATTATTGTACATGTTTATACAAAGCAATACACGAAGATAGGCACATATCTATAGTGAAAATCAATGCTTATGTACAGAGGGACAAATACATAGGGTGGGTATTAATGAATGGGAAAATGGGCAGCATTTCTGGCCCTGGTCCCGACCAGTTTCGAACAGGCTCAAACAGGCACTCACCCTTGTCCTCTCCACCCTTGGCTGAGACACCCGGGCTGAGACGCCCTAAGCCTTGGCCGTTTATAGCCCTAGTAGTCAGGTGACCCCTTCAGCCAATGGGAACCCTAGCCCTAACAATATCCAATCACAGCACTAGCCCTAAAATCTAGAACCAATAGGAGACGAGGACCTTACAGCCAATCTTAGCCCTAGCCCAAGCACCCAATCAGTTTAAAAAACCCTTGATCTCTATGTCCAATAGAGGCCCTAGCCCTACCAGTAGTCTCAACCCTAGTCCAAGCAACCAATGGCACAGGAAGCCCTAGTCCCTACTTCCAATAGAAAGCCTAACTCTACTCTTAGTCCCACACCTAGTCCAGCAACCAATAACACCAGAAGCCCTAATCGCTACATCCAATTAAAGGCCTAACCCTAGCCCTAGTCCCACCCTAGTCCCAACAACCAATAACACAGGAAGCCCTAGTCCCTACTTCCAATAGAAATACTACCCTAGCCCTAGTCCCAACCCTACATTGATTGAATCACAGACCCAGAAACCAAACAGAACCCTCAAATACCCAACCAATGAGGACACTAACCCTAATCCAATAGAAACATCAGATAGAACCACCAATCAGTGTACACATGTACCAAACAATATCAGACTATATAAGGTCCCAGCTACCTCAGACAAGGTTTGCTGGCCAGGGAGTTGGAAGCTGCTTCTCTATTCAGAAATCTCCTAGGAGACAGACCGGCTCAATCCACACTTTGGACTTCTGCAGGTAAGGCCCCAACAAACTTGTCCTCTAACAACACTATTTGTATAAAACTTTACTCCCTCTCCTGGCCAAAAACGAAGTGCACAGTCTCTATTAAACACAGTTTAAACAGCTTACAGCACATTACTGCTGTCTCAGGAGGGATGGGGGGCTGGTTTCACTGACTTGTTAACACAAGATGGTCGCTGGGGTGCACTGCTTAACATATAGATCTTAGCACAGAGCAAAGGAGACATTTGGAGGGAAAAAACTGATAGTCACAGGGAATGAGAGGGAAAAACTACAGAGTTTGGACTGCAAATCCCACAATTCAACAGGTTAAATGGAAGCAGTCACAGGCAGGAAAAACACAAGTTTAAACAAAAACATGGGATAAATTATGCAATCACTGGCAGGTTAAAACTACAATTTTAAACTGTAACAACCACAGGCAAAGACAGTTAAAGAAATTTAAAAAGAAAAAATAAGATGATGCAATCACAGGTAGGGAAAATCGTTTTTAAACTTTTTAGGAAAGAGACAGCACTAGTCTGCCTCCTTACCACTTCCTGGACTCTGCTCACTGCAATCTGGGGCACAGGTAGGCTGCAACTCACAAGATGGAGGAGAATGATTTGGGGTGCACCCAGCAAAGCCTTAAGGGGCCTGGGCAGGTGTGAGGGGAGGGCTCAGAGTTGCCTGGTAGCTGAATAGCCAATCCCCAGTCCTAGGTCTGCTGTCCTGGGGGTGGAGACTGGGACTGGGGAGCTGCTCTATTCACAGATCTCCTAGGAGACCGACAGGCTCAATCCACACTTTGGTAAGGCCCCAACAAACTTGTCCTCTAACAACACTATTTGTATAAAACTTTACTCCCTCTCCTGGCCAAAAACGAAGTGCACAGTCCCTATTAAACACAGTTTAAACAGCTTACAGCACATTACTGCTGTCTCAGGAGGGAAGGGGGGCTGGTTTCACTGACTTGTTAACACAAGATGGTCGCTGGGGTGCACTGCTTAACATACAGATCTTAGCACAGAGCAAAGGAGACATTTGGAGGGTAAAAACTGATAGTCACAGGGAATGAGAGGGAAAAACTACAGAGTTTGGACTGCAAATCCCACAATTCAACAGGTTAAATGGAAGCAGTCACAGGCAAGAAATAACACAAGTTTAAACACAAAAACATTGGATAAATTATGCAATCACTGGCAGGTTAAAACTACAATTTTAAACTGTAACAACCACAGGCAAAGACAGTTAAAGAAATTTAAAAAGAAAAAATAAGATGATGCAATCACAGGTAGGGAAATCGTTTTTTAAACTTTTTTAGGAAAGAGACAGCACTAGTCTGCCTCCTTACCACTTCCTGGACTCTGCTCACTGCGTGTGGGTCGGTGAAGTGTTGTGAGCCAGCCGTGCTTGTGGGTGCTTCATGCTGTGTGGTCTGTTGCAGGGGCTGGGTTCTCCTCTAAGTAGCTTGTCTGCCCTGGTCCTGGTGGTGGGTTGCATGGGATGTCCATGGGCTGTTGTAGGGCGTCGGTGTCGAAGGTGTGGTGGTCGTCTCCGGCATCACTGATGGGTTGTCTGGTCTGACCTGCTGGAGGTGTTGTTTGTCCCTCTGCAATGTGAAAGGGAGATGCATGTTGACATTGTGTTGACATTTATGTTGGCTCATTGTTCTTGTAGACATGCAGACTGTGTGACAATGTACATTGTGACTGTTTGGGCGGTGCTGGCAATTTGAGGGGGGACAGTGGACATTTGGACTACATGACTGATGTGAGGTTGTACCCGTACATATGCTTCTCACAGTTCCCTGCTCTGTCAAATGTGATTGGCCTGTTTCTGTGCATGGGTGGACCCAGTTGTGTCCCCTGTTCTGCAGTGTGGGTGTTGCACTTTGTGCCACATTGTCATGGGATGTGCCGTGATTGCCATGTGTGTGTGCTGCAGTGTGCTACGGGGATGGGGGACATGACCCTGGGTAATTGTGGGTGTGCAGTGTGCTACACATCGTTGTGCATGTGTGCCATTGTGCCCATCTCCCTCCGTTCCCCCAGTACCTGTTCGTTACTCACCCTGTTGTTGTGTCAGGTCCTCTCGAGCTGTGTCCGTACTCCCACCTCCTTGCACCGTCTCCACACTGATGACTGGCCTCCATTTCCTCCAGCTCCTCCTGTGGCGCAGGACTCCCACCTCCTGTTGCCGTTGCTGCCTTCCTGTTGGCAGCGGCTTTGGGCCTGGTTTAGGTTTTCACGTCATGCCAGCGCCTCTTGGCCTCCTCAATTGGCCTCCTCGACACTCCGGCTGCATTCAAGGTAGTCTGATTGTGGGTCAGTTGCTGGTAGTGTTCTGTCACATCCGTGACGCTGGTCTTGTTTTCCTACGGACTTCACCCCGTCTTCCTCTCCCTCTTCTCCTTGGCCTTCCCTGGTTGGTCCTTGCTGGTGGTCTGTGGGGCTTGTGGGGTTCGCGTTGGCCTCTGCACTCGGTCAGGGTGCATCCATGTTGGTACGCACTTTGGATTGTTTCTGGTGTGTTGTTTTTGTTGCTTTTATGGTGCATTTTCCCGCCAGACGCGTGGGATTTGCAGGCCTGCCGCTGGTTTTCGCTGCTTTTTGTATTGCGATTGGCCTCATCGCAGCTTTTTTTGTGTTTGTGTTTCGCATTTTTGCAGCGTGGCGTTGATTTTAACACGGCCATTTGACGCGTTATCTGGTGACTATCGCATGGTACTGATGGAGCTTGAAAATGAAACTTGCTTGTACGCAATCTTCCTCATAGTATTAATTTATTAAACTTGTATTGTAAATACTAACCTTTGCATTCACAAACACAAGAGGGACAGAAGCTTGCTTATGTGTTTTACTAATGAATAACGCTTGTCTATAATCCAAAATGTCCGCTAAAGCGCGGAACTTCATTGCGCATGTCGCAACCTGATCACATGGTGTGACGTCTTTCTTTGCTTGGTGGGAAACTTCTGCTTCTGCGCAGTGTGCACTAAAATGGTCGCTTAATGTTTTCACATGCTTAAGCTTGCTCTCATGTCATTATTAAATTGTCGTTTTCTTAACGCTACTAATGCAGGATAGTATTATAAATAAATGGGAACAGAGTAGGGAAAGTGGGTATACAGTGAAACTTTTTATTTGTGATTTTAATATTTTCTTCTTGCACTTTTAGTAATTCGTAAACTTGGGCCTGGGTTGGTGTCTTGAAACTCGAGAGACAGATGGTTCTGCGCATGTGTCCTGTATGCCTGCCAAGTGAAGTCAACTTGGACGTCTCCCAAGGCCACGACCTATTGGCCGAAGATGATGTACTCTATGTTTCCGGCGGACAAATTGTTACTTTTCTCCTGTAAATGTATAACATTTGTCGTGAGACGGGTGGGAAATAAAGTGAATGTATTAATTTGAAGGGGGCGGGAAGCTAAAAACAATAGGCTTCACAATTTAGGCCAAAATTGACATGGTGCGAGAATCCACCCCCTGTCCCTGTCCAATCAGAAGTAGTGGTCCCATAATGTTAGCAACATTAAGGGGAGGTACATGGGCGTAGAAGGGTATAATAGAATATAGCATTAGTAATTAGCTAACACAGACTCTCAGAACATACAGAAGAGCTCCAGACTGCCATGCTGATCGGTTGCTGACTGAATTCCTGTCCAGAAGAGGTCCTGAGGAGGGGGCGGCGGAGTCCATTAGAAGGAAGGCACGGGAGAATCGAGAGAAGTCGAGTATCAGAGAGGGGAACGGCGCAGGCGTCGTTGTAGAGAGGTTACCGGTCCTGTCCTGATCCTGGAAGAAGTCTTTGCTCTTCATCCTTCCTGGGTCCTATCTTTTCCAACTCCTTGGCCAAGGGGCTTGGTTCTCGCATTTAGGTAACTATACTGCAACCTTTAGTTGCGCTGCTGTCTCTATCTTCTCCTCTTCCTTAAACACCGTCATTTATTAGCAAAATCATTTCTATGCTTTTTCTTGGGTATTTCAATCAAGTACCGTGTTTTCTGTATTTTACTCTGCTAAAACTTTAGATAAACATTTTAAAACTTCCTGACTCAGTGATTATTTCAGGATAATGTACTATAATGAATGTCACTCATTTTAAACTTCCCAATTAGCAAAGGATCCATTGGTAAGTTATTACTCTTCAATCAGAAGGTAATTGGTAGCAGGGACTTTGATAAAAGAGTACATCTGACATCCAGCGTAAGTATTAGTGTAGTGTGAATGTATGGGCCCAAGTGAGTATATGGTGTATGAATGTTGTTGGCTAATATTGCGCTGGATCAGTACCGCCGTGTCGTGAATACTTGGTTAACATGGCGTAAACTTCCCGCGATAGACTGCGATGTTGGAGGTTGCGTTAAGTAACTTTTGCGATGGTTATCACACGTTCTTGAGAATATGCCCCAAAGAGGGTAGCTTTAAATTTACAGTTTTAATGAATCACAACAGTCCTAACTATAGCCATAAAATGTACAATGTACTCAGGACCAAGGAATAATTATCCGCGCTATGATATACCCCAAGGTTGTAGTACACATAACCAAAATTACCGGAGGGAGGCTGGAATCCACACTGATAGCCCGTCTATCAGGAAATATTCACCGCCCTAGGAAAAGTAAAGCACCGAGCAGAGTACAGACCCTGTGGTAATACGAGCCAAGTGCAGAATTGCAATGAAGCGGAAAGCGAGGGGAGTGCCACCTATAAAAACCTGGCTACCACATGTAAATAAGTGGCACGCGAAGAGAACGCAGCCATATTGAATCTACAAGGAAGAGGACCAGTGCACAATGACTGGTACACGTTGCTTCTGGCAGTGGCAGCGACAACAGAGGAGTGATCCCCTTGAGGAAAAGGGCTGAGAGAGATTCACTGAGTTGATGTAAACAGATAAGAGATTAAAGGTCCAATAGAAAGGGTTATGGAATGGATTGGCACTTGGGGCACACAATAGAATGCAAAGGTGATCACCAGGAAGTCAAGTAAGATCTGTTGCCCTGGTGAGCATAAGTGAAGGGAGGGGACCACACCAGAGATCTGGAAGCGCATCATGCATGGAGTATGCATACAGAGACATACTAATGCCAACAGAAGTGTATTGTATATGGATAGGAGAATGGACCATACGTTTTGTTGGAATTTATTACAGTTCATATTACATCTAGGAAGTGAAAACAAACAATGCTCTAATATTGCGATGCTTAGAGAATTATACAATCTGGATATAATGTGAGGAAAATGTAATACCTATATTGTTACAGAAAGAGAAACCTCGAAGTAAAGAGCAATTTATAAAATAGGCCCTTTTAGGCACATCTAAAAATCCAAACAAGCTTACTGGAGTGTTTTTGATGAACGTAGTACTTAATTTGTAACAAAATAAGTCCCCGGCCCTTCGGCAGGAGGCTGCTTCAGCTTGTACCACCCATTGCCCCTGCCAGCCCAGAGATTTCAGCCTTGATAATTCCAGGTACTGAAACACTTGTAATTGCAATTTGTGTTGTTTCACCAGAGTGGTAACACAACTCGTAATGGGGACCTTAGCATCAACAGGCGGTGGATGAAACTTCTTTTGTAATTTTCTGGCTAATGTTGGGAGTCTAATAGCACTGGCACCATAACATTTTAAAACGTTTAGATGTAGAACGAACAATAATGAGGCCCATCAGGTATTTTTCTTAAGGAAGCATTTTTTGGAATACAGGTTGTGACATATCCTCTAAGTCTTTAGTGAGGTGACATGGCTGGCTAGCACCCCTACTCTAAAAATGGCTCCAGCACCGCTGGTCCCAGAACTCTCTCCTTCTCCCACACCTCCTTCGTTCACACTCCAAGCCATCCCTTTTGGTAACACAGATAATGTTAGCATCTTCTCTCTTGGTGTCACCAGAGCCACCCCAGGCCACTCCCTCTTTTCGTCCCAGTGTCATCAAGCAGCACTAAGTTTGACTGGGTTCTGGACACTCTCCCTGAACTCTAAGGCCAGGTTGGTCTACTGTGTTGTCCACTTCCAAATCGCACCAACATGAGGGGCCATGGAGTCTGTGGGCCTCACCGGGAGCATCAGTCTGCTCATTGCCTTTTATTTTGGCACGCTCCCTGGATTTATTTTGGTGCTCCCCCTGGTACCCACACTCATTCCCCTCTGATATATGTCTGTTCCTTACCCCACTGATCTTGCCAAGCCTTATGTCTTCTGCTTCCCCCTCTTACCTCTTCTTCCCACTTAGGCTGCACCTCCTTTCTGTGTATTTCTTGGTGTGCGCTCCTTTGAGGCCCATTACCAGTGCCTGGACTCCATTGAAATAGATGATCAGACAATGGCATGCTACCAGGGCGCCCTTTTTCTCTATTCTCCCTGCCCTTATTAAGGTTATGCTTCTCTTTTTAATGGGGGAGCGCCGAAACCTGAAAAATCTAGTTGCTCATTATGCATGAGCTGTCAGCAGGTATGCTCTCTGGCACCACCTACTGGGTGCACCACGCATGTTCTCACGGGCAAGGATGCAGCCTCGACCTGCTAATCCTCATGGCTGTGCCCACATTTGCAGAGCGGTGGACCACACTTAAGGCTTTCTTTGCTCCCTGCTGTAGTGTCTTGTATTAAAAGAATGCTGAAACTCTTTTAGTTCCCCCTGTATACTGTAGGCCTGTGACGTAAGCATTAGAGGGATGAGTTAAATGTAGGCTTAGAATGTAGAGTTTTGACTTACAAGCAGCAGAATAAAGACGTGTAAAACTGCTCTCCGTGTGTGGCGTACTTATTGGCGAGTGCCTAGGTTGGCAGGATGCTACAACTGGTGACGAGATAGGGGATCCGAAGCCCGTACACTGAAAGCGCTCTTCCAGAGAGTTTGCCTTGATCCAGCAAACTGCTCATGCATGCCACGTGTGCTGCAATCGAAGTTTACCATTGACGTTGGCACAAGTGGAGTTTCAGCGCAACGCCAGCCTGTATAAAATGCTTGAAGATAAAGAAAGCGACATTGAAATTCTACATGTCGGTGGCCAGTAAATGAATGATACGGCCGCAAATAAAAGGTACTGCACCATTACGCAAATTAATGCCATATGCTATACTGAGTAAAGAACGCTAAAGGCGAATGCAACCAGGTTACAAAAGCAGTGCACAGCAATACTGCAGTACAAATCAAATTGAAATTCTTGTGCTACAAAGCAGAGATTAACCAGGTGTCTGTGTAGAAACATTTAAACACAAAGCCGAGCCAATATCATAACGGTATCTGCTTTCATGGACTAGTGGTATATGAGGTTCCTCTACTTACCGAACTCACTAACGACTCATCATGGAACGACGTGCTATGTAGTGGCCCCAGAAGAGGGTCAGGGGTGGTGTATGCGGAGTTGTCCCCAGACAAAGCGGTCCACCACCAAAGCTACCACGCAGGGGCCCAGAATAACTCCTTAAATTGCCACAAAATACAGGGCTCCAATGGAGAACAAGGGCAAGACACAAACTCAAAAAAACAAAGTTGTAAAGGACGACCCAGAAGCCAGCACGTCACAAGCCGCTAGAGAAGGTCTACCTAATTAAGTTCCATACGAAGCGCCTGAGAGACCACTACTGTCCACCAATGTATATACGGCTGCTGCATTCCTAAAACCAACAGCTGCATTTGATACTGCCAGAAAGCACCATATTGACAGTAGATGGACTGCATGGATAGAAACATTTGTAGATTTCATAGATGAAAAAGATGATAAAAAGATTATGAAGTATCTGAGGAACATGGCTGGTGAAGGAGTGAAAGAAGCCTTGAAAAAGATACCACAAGAAGGTAAAGTGATGCACGAAAAAATCAAAACAGACATGGATGGCAAGTTTAATCTAGTGCCAAATGTGGATTACGAAAGATACATATTCAGTCAAGAATGCCACAGACCATGTGAAACCATCGATGAATTTGCTGAGGGACTGGAAGTTCTAGTGAAGCACTGTAGATTCAATAAGTTTAACAATGAGGAAGCTACTCACCTCAGAGTAACAGACGGATGTCTGTCAGATTCCTTTCGACGACGAATACTGAAGGAAACTCTGAGCTTAAAACAAGTCATCAAGGCTGCTCACACTAAAGAGCATGCTGATCATCAAGGGACTGACATGGAGGCCGGAGTCGCCCAAAGTGAGTCAGTCATGAGCATGAAAAGTAAGTCAATGTACAAGGCTGAGGGATACCAGGTGATTTCTCCACAGAAAAAGAGTATGTGTTACAAATGTGGATTGTCATTTCCACACAAAAGGTAAATTTACCACCATTGGACAAACATGACTAGACTGGGGTAAAGCGAACCATTTTGGGATGACTTGCAGGGCAAAGGGAAAAGTAAGTGCATCACAGCATGAAGACAAAATGGCCGACTGAAAGCTACCTCAGGAACGTTCGACGTGCTTCCACAAGGCCAAGCGGTCACACCAACTGAGGCAAATTGATACCAAACGAAGTCGATTGTTCTCTAAATCATCAACAAAGAGTTCCTCAGTCTCAGTTTCCAGTTAAAGTGACAATGATAATTGTGCAACGTCGATGTTTACCTCAAAAAAGTATGCATATGTGGGACTGGTCAAATGTGAGAAAAAACTCAAAGTGAAGAAAAATCGACATGAAAAAGCACCAAACACATTCAAACATTGCCTGAAAGTAAGTGGGTGTTCGATACCATTCATAATTGACAGTGGTGCGTCGTTAAATATGCCTGAGGAGAAGTACCAAGTACTGTTTCCGTTACCACAACTTACTAAGTCCAAGACAAAAGTATACACATGGGCTGCTTCGATGCCCTAAAAGAGTCATGGATCCTTTGTAGCCACGATGAAAAACAAGAAAAGTGTGGTACAAGCACCTATTCCTGTACTTCAAGTGCCTGTTTGCTGAGTTTTAATACTGTCTATTTTAGAGGACAGTGGTCCCTAGACAATTCGATGAAATATAAAGTTAAATATAGACCCAGTCAGTACTATATTGTCTGTCCAGCCGGACAGTTTATTAATATACAGTGATTGTATAAAACCAATTAAGACAAGAATTTACAAGCGGGACACAGCCTGCGTCCTGCTGACGTACATTTTACAAACAACATAAGGGAAGGGGGTTCAGGCAAGAAAACCGTGTCTGTAATTACATTGGATATAAATACAACAGACTAATTACGTTGCGCACACCATTACAAATTAAGCATTATAATATAGCCAATGTATATGGTGTACAGTTGTCGACGACGTTTCGATCCCTTTTTAAATCAGTGGGATCATCTTCAGGACATTGATAATGACATGCCTGTATTAAATAGCTTAATTGGTTTTATACAATCACTGTATATTAATAAACTGTCCGGCTGGACAGACAATATAGTACTGACTGGGTCTATATTTAACTTTATATTTCATCGAATTGTCTAGGGACCACTGTCCTCTAAAATAGTCAATGTACCCAAGGTCCCTGACCAATAGCATATTGGGTTCCCTTGTTTTTTGTAACGAGTTTTAATACTGTGGCTGATATGGGACTGATATCAGTGAACTACAATATGAATGCTCATCATGAAATTGTAAGTCAATTTCCTTAATTATTTCTTGGGCTAGGAAAACTCAAAACAATGAAAAAAAAAGTGATACAGAAATGAGCATGTTCGCCCTGTTGCACAAAGACACAGGCAAATTGCGTTTCACCTGCAGGACTCTGTTGAAAAGGAACTTAATTTGTTACTCAAGCATGACATCATTGAACGCTCCACTGGTCCGACACCATGGGTTTCTCTCATTATAGTAGTGCCCAAAAGAGACAATGAAGGAGCTGTACGCATATGCGTTGACATGTGTCAGGCCATCAAGGCCATTGAGAGAGAGACATCGTGGTCCGCACATTGCTGATATGACAACTCAACTGAATGGTGCAAAATTCTTCTCTCTACTTGACTTAAATAAAGGAAATCACAAATTGATGCTTGAAGAAAAATCCAGGTAGATTACAACCTTTTCTACGCATATTGGTCTGTTTCGCTATAAGCGATTGAGTTTTGGTGTATCCTCTGCTGCAGAACTTTTCCAAGATATCATTCGACGTATCATACAGCCTGTAGTAAATGCATTTAACTATAGTCATGACATATTCGTTTTTGGAGCCACACAGAAAGAACATGAGAAGACTCTCAAGCAAGTATGTTGTTTGTTGACCAATGCAGGTTTAACTCTGAATGCTGACAAATGTGAATTCCACAAGAAAAGCTTGGAATTCTTTGGCCATGTCTTTTCTGTTGGGGGTATGAAACCTGATCCAGCATAAGTGCATGCATTGTCTGCTGAAAATCCCTCACAAGACATTTCAATGTTACAATCCTTTCTTGGACTGGCCAGTTACTGTTCGAAATACATACAAGACTTTGCTACGGTCAGTGCACCACTACAAGAACTAATGAAAAAGAACATATAATTTCATTGGTCACGAGAGTGTGAGAAGAGCTTCCGACACATCAAGCAAGCCGTTTCAGAGTGCCATTGAAATGGCCTACTTTGATTCCAAACTACATACAGAGGTTGTAGTTGACACTACACTGTCAGGTTGGGCACAAACCTTGCATAGCACAGAGGACAGCCAAATGCTCGGAGGCATTTCATAGTATATGCCAGTAAGAGCCTGTCACAAACAGAACGTGCTTACTCTCAACCTGAGAAAGAAAGTTTGGCAGTGGTTTGGGCTTAGAATATTTCCATGTTTCTTGTACGGAAAACCTTTCACTGTAGTGACTGATCATCAAGCACTTCTTGACTATATTTGGCAATCCAAAAGTCAAAATGCCTCCTTGAATTGAACATTGGGGTTTGAGGTTTCAAGAATACAACTATAGGAATATTCATCATCTAAGGAAAGATCAGAATCTAGCTGATTATTTTTCAAGAGAGCCATTACAATGCCCTGGTACCCCATCTAAGACAGCAGAGGCCTACATCAATTTTATTGTGAAATGGAGCACACCCTCTGCCATGTCTATAGAACAAATTGTAACTGCCACGCGGCAAGATAGTGACATGTTATGATTAAAAAACATTATTGCTCATCAGTCGTGGAACCAGCACCCCAGACCTTTCACTAATAACAATGAGTATTTAAAGTTCAAAAATGTAAGAGATGAACTTTCAGTGACCCAGGAAGGCCTCATTCTGCGAGGTACATGAATTGTTATTCCTGAGATTCTACAACAACAAGTAATCGTTGTCGCTCATGAGGGACGTCGAGGAATAGTTGCCACCAACAGAGCTCTCCGTGACCGAGTCTGGTTTCCGAAACTCGATGAAAAGGTGGAAAAAGAATTACATACTTGTCACATATGCAACTGTCTTTCATATCAATTCATTCAGCACCCTTTGTACATGTCAGACTTGCCACATCATGCTTGGGAGAGAATTGCTATTGATTTCTTTGGTCCTCTTGAGAATGGACATCATCTTCTAGTCATTGTTGATGAATACTCCTGTTTTCCATCGGTGGAAGACCTTTCATCCATTACACATAAAAAGGTAATTCAAAAATTAGATGGCATCTTTGTGACATGGGGTGTACCTGCAGTATTAAAGTCTGACAACAGCCCACCTTTCAATAGTTGAGAATTTATAGACTTTCGAAATCACCTCAATATAAAGCATCAAAAAGCACTCCTCTTTGGTCCCCAGGCCAATGGCCTGGTAGAACAGATTATGAGTACTCTAAAGAAACCTGTTCAACATGCTGCATTGGAGACGCTCAACCTCAAAGCTGTTTTAAACTGTATTCTTCTAGCTTACTGTTCGACTCCTCACTCAACCACAGGGGAAAGCCCTGCTAATCTCATGTTTGGAAGAGCAATGACGAACAAACTGCCCCAATGGACCAACCTCAGATTTAAGGATGAAGAAGACATTCACACTACAGACTTTGGTGCAAACAGAAGATAAAAATATATGCTGACCGACGACGTCATGCAAAGGACATAACTTTTACAAGAGGAGATCGAGTGCTTTTAGACAGTACAGAAGAAGGAAATCTGATGCTCCTTTTGAGGTTGAACCATTTACTATCTCCAACACCAAAGGACACATGGTGACTTCCCAGCTTCCTGGGAAGTCCCTTACGAGAGATTCCTCTCATATTCGACATGTGGCCCATCACTCAATAACCACTACAATCATTTGGCGTAGGGCAGTGCTGCAAGTCATTTTGCTGCACTGCCCTATGCCAAATTGAATGAGCAGAAATGCACCGTATCTACGAGGTACAATGCATTCCTGTCCTTTCAGCCAGTGCTGACACACAATATGGTGCCTAGACCAAGGCAGACACCCTTGCACCATGGTGCAAGGGTGTCTGCAATGTTGACAGGATTGTTTTTGTGCAGGGAGGGACACCTTTCTGCACAAAAACAATCCATGGGGGTGTTTTCCTCTTTCTATGTGTGCTGCAGTATGCAGCACACATAGAAAGAGGAAAAAACGAGGAGCAATAAACATATTTTTCCTTGTTACGCCTGTCCTGGGGAGGGGTACAGTTTTGAAGAATTCTCAGGTTTACAGATCCTTGTAAATCTGGGAATGGATCAAACCCATGAGTGTTGCGTGGGAACACCCAATGCAACACCCATGGAAAGCTTCTCTGACACAGTATAAGGCAACGCAGCGACTTGCACAGCGTTGCCTCACACAATATCTATGAGGCCATGAAAAGCCACGCGAAGTGGTTTTGTGTGGCCTCTACATATGGGTCTGCACTCTGCGCTGCCGGAACGTCATATAAAGTGACGCACCAGCCACGCAAGGGGCTTGTGAAGAAGTCCCTAGGTCTAGACAGACTGTTGATGACTCTGTATCTGCTAACAATTCCTCCTCACCTGTGCAGATCACTGACACTTTGACTGCCAGTTCCTGTTTTTCAGCGACCCGATCAGGACGTGTGATTCAGGTGCCATGGCGCTTATTTGAAGAAGTGTAATTGCTTGTGTATCTATTTATTTATTTGTATATTTATTTATGTATTTATTTATTTATCTAATTTGAAAGTTGTGACTTTTTATTGAACAAAGCGGAAGATATAGTGTTTTTGGGTCCCACTGTATACCATAGGCCTGTGACGTAAGCGCTGGAGGGATGAGTTTAAGGCAGACTTAGACTGTGGATTTCTGACTTACACACAGCGGAATAAAGACGTGTAAAACTACTCTCCGTGTGTGGAGCACGTATTAGTGAGTGCCTAGGCTGGCAGGACGCTACACTTGCAAACCGGCTGTGCCCGCCGGCACTTTAGGACTCCACACCAGCATTCAGCTGGCTCGCCCTCCTTTGTCCTGCATCTGCATACAGGAAAAGAAATGCCAGCACATTTTGGGGCCTTTCGGCACTGTCTGCCTCCACTGACCCCAGCTTGCCCCCTCTGCCTCCCCAGCAATCCCCAAGCCCTCCCAGGAGGCTGTGAACAGGCCAAAACTGCAGCAGTCACATTCCTAGCCGACCCTCCCATAACTTAATAATCCCCCCCAACCTCAAGCCTTGGACAACAATTCAGACTTTATCAAGTCTTCACAACCTGAATCCCTCAGTATGCGAATCACCTCTAACTGAGGATTTTCGTCTATTCTTTAACCAAAAATTGCACAAAGCTCACTGCTACTATTACACCTACTGCTAAAACGCAGCTATCCTGCCCACAGGTCCACAGACCTTCCTGGAAGAAGACCCCTCTGCCCTTCACCTTGTGCCTAACTGACCAACAAACCTGCCCTAATATTAAACAAACCAATCACCTCCTGCCCTGCCCTGGACTGTGCCACTAGCCTGAAGCCCCCCAGTAAGAGACATCAGAAGACTCCTCTCATGGACACGTCCTGTCAGTGGTGCTGGAACAATTTTCAGAACGGGTGATTTTTATTTTATTTATTTATTTATTTATTTGAAGAGTTTTATATAGCGCTGGCTAGACCCGGAGGTATCAGAGCACTTTACATGAGAACAGTTGTACAGAGTTACATCAGTTACCATAGCATAAAATAATAAGATACGAGACACTATGAACATGGGGGTGGGTGGGGTCAGTGGGGTTGAGAGAAGGGTGTAGGAAAAAAAAAATGGGTGATGCCATTAATGCTATATCTGAACTCATAGGGATTGTGAAAAATACAAACGGTACACAAAGAACAAGTGTAGCACATGGTCCACGCCCATTTGTGGCAAGGGTGTAATATGTACCTTTTGGTGCATTTTGTAGCACACTTTCAGAAATATATCACTAAAGTATGGTGTGGTAGTGCACTGTCATTTACGGACAGCACATTCTCCATTGAAACAACAATTAAATTTGCAGAGACAAACTGTTTTACTGATAAAACTATACAGTGCACATAGATAATGTGTGGAAATCAGGTTTCAGCGAATATTTGTCATTAGGGCAGTAAATTGTCTTGATTTGTTTTGATCCCACTAAAATCTTTGTTTCCATCAAACTTCAGAATGACAAAAAAGTGGTTTATTTGTCCCTTCTTAACTGCTGATAGACTTTGAAATATATGTGCAGTTCAATAATAGGTATATCACTTTTGTTGTGTATTTGAAAAAAATTACACCCTCTAGCCTTTCCTTTCTTACCGGCAAGATTGTCACATAGTTCATTTTACAAAATCCTCTAACTTTGCAGTCAGAGAAAGTAAACACCAATTTCAATGTTAAAAGAAAAAGCAGCAACTTATCAGAAGACACAGCCTGACATTTGACCTCAGTTGGAACTCACAGCAAATGTGACATTATAAAAACTACATTTAAAGGCATCTTTGTAGGAAGGTAGGATCTGACTGCATGGTTACCCCCACTTTTTTCCTGGTGTTTTGCTGGTTTTTGGCCTAGTCTGACTGGGATCCTGCTATTCAGGACCCCAGTCTATCTGCTTTCTCCTGTAAATTGCAATACATGTACTTTAGGTACACTCCAGATTGGATACTGGGGTACCCTTATAAGTCCCTAATATATGGTACACTATGTACCCTGGACATAGGTACCCCAGAGGCCTCCCATGGGCTGAAGCATGTATTATGCCACCCATGAGAGGCCATTCAAAATGACACAACAGGTCTGCTACAGCAGCCTGTGTAAGCTGGTGCTTGCACCACTTACTTACATAAAGGTTCACTATATCTATCTAAATCACTACACTTAAAAACCTATCAGTCACCCCTATGGCAGGCCTTATCAATACTGAAGGCAGGGTGCTGGGTTTTATGTGAGAGGGTGCCCCTGCATGAGCAGAGCCCCTCTGCAGCCTTCGGAGACCATTCTCTGGGGTTGTCTGTGATGCAGCCAGACATATAGGTCTAAGTGCATTATAACCTCGCGGTAAATGCTAACTTTAAAACAGCTGCTTAGAAACATGTCGTGTTTGGTGTCAAACACCTTGGAATCATACCTCCATACCAGTAACTGGTGTGGGAGGTATGATTCCACCCTTGTAGAACTACTACTATGGGTCACCGGTCTATCCGGTACCAGCTTTCTCGACCTGGGCAGCACAAAATGGATGCTGCCAGCCACAGACAATGAGTCTGCCCTCCTGCTGCTGAGCCAAGCTTGCGCAGAGGAAGGCCTGACAATAGGTATCCTGTCACAGGGAGGTGAGACCACCTCCCAGACAGGGTTTAGTGTATTGGGGCTGGGTGGGTGCACTTTGAGAGTGCCAGAAAGTCTGCACTGGGGGGGCACATTTGGTGTCCCTGTGCATAGTCCAGCTCAAACCAGTTCTGGGAGCCATTGGCTCCTGCTCTGGCACAAAACTGGACAAAGGACATGGGTGTAGCCACCCCTCTGTCCTGCCCCTCCCCTAGGAGGGTCCCCAGAGTCCGTCCAACCCCTTCCCTGGGTATAAAGTGAGAAACCTGACCACAGGACTTTAGATTATACCTGGACAAGACTCTGCAAAGAAACCTGGGGGCATATTATCAAGGGCATTATCGCCGCTTTAGCGGCACTTTTTGCCGCTAAAGCGGCGAAAATCCCATCGCCCTATTAACAATGCGGCGCTAACATGCATTAGCGCATGTTAGCAGCCATTTCAGTGACGCTACGCATCTTAGCGATATACATCGCTAATGAGATGCAAAGTAGGCGTTCCGTCTGGAAACATCACGGAAAAGGTCGCTAACTGAACATCGCGATATTAACAATGCGGTCCCGCAACCTCTTAACGATGTAAAAAGTCACGCTAAGCGCGCTTTTCGCCGGATTCTAACACCTCCTAAAATCCTGACTTAGCCATCCCCTTAATGGGAGGTGGATCGTCAGGCTAAGTCCAGCATGGCGTATCTACAAGGATTTCCCTATCTCTGTAGTTATATCGCTGGATTTCCAGCGATATCCCACCAAAACGCCGCTATCGCTGGATTTTTTATCGCCCTGGTGATAAGCGTTGTTAATAACGCGCTAACCGGGCGATAAAATCCAGCGATAGCCGGCGATAAATAAAACCGCGCTAAATGCGGTTAGCGATATTTATCGGCATCTGTAGATAATATGCCCCCAAGTACTTCGACGGTCTACACTTCGCTGGACGACAGAAGAATCTCCCTTGGAGTAAAGGAGTTACTCCCCTGCAGCAGCAGGCACCTAAGCACATCTGGCCGGCTTGCATCACCAGAGCTCCTGCGGACTCTGAAGATTTCTGCAACACAGGAGGTGGGTTCCCGAAGGTCCCCGAGGTAGATCTGACCTCTCAGCGATTCTCAAACCAGTATCCCTCATGGGGGCCGTGCAACCCGTACCCCTGTGCAGCGCGTCTATTTGCAAGTGCATATGCTTGTTGGCGATCCCTGAGCTTGTGCATTGCACTACGTGTAGTCCTGACTCCGAGCAACATTTGCACTGAAGATATCCGGCCTCCACTCCACGAGTGCTCTGTGGGCTGGTGCTTTGTGAATTCGCTCAAGGTCTCCTCGCGATCCCTGGTCCGTTGGCCTGTGGGTCCTGGCGAGGGTCATCTTGTTTGTTCTTGGGCTTCCCTGGTTGCTCCAGACGTGCCCTGACTCTCCATTGCTTGGAGAGTCCCCTGGACCTTGCTGGTCCACGCCGTAATCTGTTTCCTCTGCCTGCGTAGGTTGCCGTTGCCAAGGCTAGTTGGTGCTCCAGGCGGATCCTGACCCCTCAGCTCTCGACATCCTTCGTGGGACAGCTCACATCCGGACCCTGGTCATCGTCGACGTCTCCTGGTCCCCGTGGCTGCTGAGACAAACATCCTTTCTCTTCACCTGAAGCACCCGACATCGGTGGGCATTCAACTATCGAGCCCCTGGTCACCTGAAGTGACCCAGACTCTGTGCCCTCTGCTTTCAGGTTCCTCTCACCTCGAATCCAGGCTTGGATTCCACTTGACACTCTTCGCCTTCCTGGCAGCAGTACTTCTTTGCATCCCTCCAATGAAAACGACAGAGGTTTCCGACACCACTTGACCCCTATGCACCCGGCTCCTCTGGGATAGGTAACACGGGTACCTCGGTACTCACAAGGGGGCTGGCCTTAGAACCTCTTATGTTCCAAAGGGTTTGCTTGAAGTCCTCGTAGAAGTGTCCTTAAACTGTAATTTTCCAACCGCGACTTTCCCATAGAGTTGCACGGAGCACGCGGTCGTGTTTCCTCACTGCACCCGTCCTCCGTCGGCTCCCTGTGTCACTGCCTTGGGTGGTTCCTTGGGGTCCCAGTGATTCTACGTGCTCTAGGCACAGTGTCTATTGAAGTCGTGATTGTTATACCATTTTTTTAGTATATGGTTCGGTCTCCCCCTGGATCCCGTTGTACATTTTGCTACTTACGTATGTTCTATTGATTAAGTATTGTGTGCTTTATGTTCTAATCTCGTGTAGAGATTAGTAGAGAGTGTTATAGTAATAAATACATATTTTTACATAACTACTGTGTGGTTCTCCATTCATTTGGTCATTCAAGAAGTGAGATTCTGGTAAAACAAGCTGCTTTACATTCCTTCAAGATTAAGCCTGAAGGCTGCTCTCCACAGCTACCACTAGGATAGCTTTCATAAAGGTTATCTTTGACCTCATACATCATAAGTGTCGTGTGGCCTGGTGCAAGGTGCCCACTTTAACTAGTGGACAGCATATACCAGGCCAACTTCTCACAATCTTTATTGCTCATTCATCTTTGGAGCTCCAGCACAGTTATTTTGGGGGTGCTGCAGCAACCCCGCCCTCCTACTTACAGCATCTTATGCCTGGGACTAGTGTTGTGAAAGAGCTGGAAGAATGAAGGAGGGGATTGGGTTGGATTATAATTAGAGCTCCTAGTTTTTTGGTATTTATATTTTTTAACATTTCTGTCTGTATTTATTCATATTTATGTTTTTGCCATTTTACTGGTATTTATTCATATTTATTTTGTGTTTGGAGAATAAATGAATTTGTAAAAGGGTATATTTCCACATGTATTTAACTGATAAATACGCACTCATACTTTGATGACTGACACATTTAAGCAAATTAAGCAGTCATATATAATAAACACTACACCCACAGGTAAATATTAGCATTATATGCACATTTATATTAACGTATGCCTGTATTTAAGGAAATCTCATCCTGTTCTTTAACTCCTCATGATGTCTATCTGCTCATCTGTTGGCATGGAATTCATGAAGAACAGCTTGGAGAGTCACTCCCATCAAGCACAATTTTCTATATTGTTCTGCTTATTAAAATAAATATAGACAGGAAAGTTAGTTTTTTGTATGTATTTATCTGTAAAATTCTGTAAAAATGGAAAAATGAAAAATGGGAGCCTTAATTATAATGAAGAAAAAGAGGTGGACGATGGGAAAATTCCACATTGGATAGAGAGCGGAAAAGGGAAAAGGGTTAAAAAGAAATGGACAGGTGGTCAGAAAGCGAGGAGACCGGTCTCTAAAAAGCCCGAAAGACCTAATGCTTTATAGGCGGAAACTCAGAGCAACTCTTCTGAAGATTTGAGGGACGTGGAGGAGAAGAGTGATCACGACAGTTACAGAAGACTGGCAGGCAACGGATGATGACATCAGATTACAATTAGGTAGGTTGAAGGGGCAGATATGTGAGGGAAAGAATTGGCACTGGTAAGGTAGGTGGAAACAAGGGGACGTGTTCCATCGGGGTTCGGGCGAAGACGAGAGGGTGAGAATACTAAAGGAAAAGGGATGGCAAGCGGCAGTGATAAATTTGTGGGTTTAGAAGAGTGAAGTGCTTGGGAATATTCCTAGCTATTCTAGCTTCCTAGAATATTTTTCCTAGCTGTTTTTTTTTGTATTTCAAAAAATATATGTGTGATTTATATTTGTCTGAGTATTCCTTCCAAATGTCGGTGCCAGACAGGAATGTTTTATGTGAATAGTCTGTTTTATGTGTACATAGCGATTTTATGTAATGTATGTCTTGTAAATATTACTTTTGTATTTTGAAGTTTATTTATATATGTTTGTAGTCCTGAGGAAGCCTTTAAATGGATGAAAGACGTTGGCTGTGCACAAACGTAACTGGTGTAGAAGAAATTGAATAAAGATTCAAAGGGGCAGATTTACAAGCCCCTTGCGACACATTTGCGCTGCCGTTACATCACTTCTGTGACGCAGTGGCGTCGTAAACAATGCGCCACGTTACACATATTTACAACGTGCCGCATCTAGGGAGATGCGTCACGTTGTAAAGCCCTGCGCTGCATTATACCTGCGTCAGGTATAATGTATGCAGGGTGGGCGTTCCATCGCAAGAAAGCCTCGTAAAAGTGACGCAGTGAAATCTACAAGATTTCACTGATTCACTTTTACGACACCGCTGCGTCAAAACCTTACACCTGCTTGAAGAAGGCGTAAGGAGTGACGCAGCACAATAAGTATAGGCCGCCCCTGAGCATTGCTGGAGTTGTGCCGCGCTTGCGACACGACTCAAGCAATGCGCTGCCTTACGACAAAAGATGTGACATGCATCTGTCTATCCTTGCGCCACGGTGCGCCACATTGTAAATGCGACGCATCTGTGGTGGCGCAAGGGTATTTTTGCGTGTCGCATCTTTACTGGCGCATCCCTGCTAATATGCAGAGATGCGCCAGTCCTTGTAAATCTGCCCCAAAGAATCAACAGAAGGACCTCTGTTTGATTTCTGTCTAATGTGTGTCAGATTGACTTTGCTAATGTCTTCTTTGTATTGTTGCCTCTTGACTATGTTTTAGCATGATTAATTAATGGCAAATATGGCAACTAGCCATTAGAGGTGGGCAACAGCTTTCTAAAATAATAACAACATCAACACATCTGTTAGTGCGGCAAACGGGTCCCCTGGTTGCCAATACGTGTTCATTTGCTTGAGAATATTAAAGGATGCCAGAAGATTAGGCAGAGCTAAAGAGAAAAAGGGGAGGAAAAGCTGAACAGTAAAGAAGGGTCACCTGAGGGACACAAAATATAAGAGAAGTTGCCTGCTGGGGTGGGCAAACAAAAGAGGGTGCCAAAAAAGAGAACAAGGATCTTAGGAAAAGGTTGGCAAACATGTTGTGGATGCCTTTGGGAGCACAACATCAGTAAGAGAAAAAATATGGGAGGGAGAGCCAATAGATGTATCTAGGCAACTTCATCTGGAGGTACAGGCGAAAGAGGTATCGAAGACTGAGATCTGGCTAGAAGGCTCTGTGTAGAGGTTAACACTGAGCCATTTAGAGCTAACGTTCTTGTATACGCCAGCAGCAGCGGCCCATCCATAAAGGCGGAGGGGGGGCAACGTCCTTGCATGTTTTGGACATAAAGAGTGTCTGTCAGGCTGAGCAAAGGTCAGCCTGACAGACACTCTTTTTTTTCAGGTCAGGCAGCCAGGAGCTAGACATGCGCTAAATGCGCAGGCTCCTGGCTGCCTGAGCAGAACTTTGCAGGCTGAGGATGTCATGGTTTCTGTGGGAGTGACCTCCTCAGCTCGGCAAAGGTCCTCGAGGGCCTCCCCCTCCTGACAAAGGGGAGCGTCAGTGATAGCCTCGTACCTGGGTGCTTTAGTTTTAAGCCCTGAATTGCCATGGGCCAATAGTCTATCACTGAGTCCTCATCACAGAGTGGGTGGGGTCAGGAGTCTCTCTGATCCCATCCTACTCTGTGACAAGGTAGGGACTGCCAATGAGGGGAGGCAGCAGTCCCAACCCTCCTGGCACCTCTGAGGTTTCCCTCCCAGAGAGCTGCAGCAGGTAAGTGTTGCATTTTGTGCGTGTATATATGAATGTATGTGCATTTGTGAGTGAGTGTTGTCTGCATGTGAATGCATGGGTGTGAGTGTGCATGTATAGGCCCCCTCTAAGCTGTAAGTACGGTCTACCACTGTATGCTAGTGTTTATAATGAACCGCTTGCATATAGGACAGTGGTCTTTTTTAAGCATATGGATACGTTCAGACACAAATGGATTTTGTTGATTTAGCCAGGCTAAGGTACGATGAGCAAATTAGGGATAGGTTAGAGGTATACTTGGAGAAGCCATGAGGGAGGGAGGTGCACAGCAAGTGGGGGCTGTGATGTATGGCTCCCACCAGACTTGTGTCGGCTTTACATACAGCCAACAGCCTACCAGTAAAGCATAGGACCTTTCAGGGGGGTAACACCCTGGCGGGATCTGGGCCTGGGAAAGAGGATAGGGAGCTAAAAGGGGCACCTGTTGGGGTTTCAACATGGGTCGTTTGTCACAGAAACCCATGTAAATATAGACACAAATGTTTGGGACAGGTTGCCATGCCAGCTCACTGGCCACAAGGGAGGGATTGAGTGTAACATCAACAAACTGGGGGAAGGGCTTTTACTCCGGTTAACATTTAGAAGCTAAGTAATTAGTTGCACTACTACCTGAACAAGGAGCCTGCACTTTTGTTGGATTGTGGTTTCAAGGAGGGATTCAGACTACGGTATCAGGGACCAAGGGGGAAGAGATTTGCAGACAGTTTAATGTCAGCAAGGGAGAGGCCAAAGTGGTTAGGGCAAAACTGGTTAAGGATGTAACAGGCGTTAGGATGGCTGGTCTGTTAGATATTTGGCCATTAGAGGACCTGCTGACATCCCTACTGGGGGTGGTAGCCAAGAAGACATCTGGGAGTTCAGGATGGTACTTCATTTGTCATGGCCAGAAGGGCAGTCAGTGAGTGACTGCATTGCTAGAGACGGTATGGTAGTGCAGTTTGCATCTGTGAATGTGGTCATTGCTTTAGTGAGATCATGTGCTGAGGGAGCAGAGCTAGCAAAATTGGTTGTCAGTTTGCTACCAGTGTATTTAATCTTTTTGGGAATTCATTTTGAGGGACAGATTTTTGTTGACAAGATTTTACCTATGGGTTGTGCGATTTCATACAAGTTGTTTGAGACGGTCAGTTCTTTTCAGCAATTATGCTTTGTGGCAAGTTCTGGTTGTGAGTTTGTTGCACATTATTTAGATGATTTCTTGTTCATCAGTTCAGGAGGACCAGGTGCCTGGAGAAGAGCATAGAAGCATTTTCAGAGTCTAGCCGAAGATGTAGAAGTGTCACAGAGAGCGTGGAGGCAGGGATGGATAAATACAGAGGAAATGCTTAGTACAATGACAGGGCAAGGTAAATACCAGGCAGCTCGAAAGAGTAAACTATGGTCACAGGACTACAGAGGACAGGAGGAGGCAGTAAGGAAGGAGACAAGGAGAGAGAAGCAAGGCTACAGAACAACAAGATTTGATCAAATTAAAGGATGTACTAGTTCATGACAAAGGGTCACTTAGAAGCCTAGTAAAAGCCCTCTCAATTGACACTAGCAAATTGCTTTTAGCAACACTCTTGCAGTAAGGTCATAGTTTGATGTTATAGAAACTATTGTACTTAGTGCAAGGTGGGCCAAGACTGACAACAACACTGATAAGGTAAGACTCCAAAGGGCCTGGGTGCAACAACAAAAGCCTTTCCCTTACCTGATCAGAACAGAGACCAAGTCAGAGGTCACACTGTAAACAAATACAGGACTGAACCAAAAACCATAGTCGAAAGAATTACCAGAATACAGGTTAGACAAAGATGAAGAGTATGGGTGGGTGGTAAACTCCGCTCCTCTAGTGGAGTTTGAAGAGTTTTGTCCACTCGGCGCTCTGCTTGGAGCGCGGAGTTTCAGAAAAACTCCACCATCCGCCATGTGGCAGAGATGTTTCTCGTGGGTGGCTCGCCAATGTGAAATTGATGAGCGTGAGCAAGAAAATCGAGTGCTAGAACACCTCCCAGTGAGATTTCTCAACGTAGGTGGTCACGGCAGGTCACCACTGCTTGCTTTGAGAAAGCTACCGCTCGAGTAGAAAATTTACTTAAGCAGCAGAAAGAAGCAGCGCCCTCTACTGCGCAGCGTGGTGCCGTTCATGCTGATTTTATAGCGTGGGACAAGCTCCCGGTGCTAAAATTCAGAGCGAGCAGCGCATTGTTCCAAAACTCTGCTGTTCGCAGAACACCACGGATTCTCGCAGAGTTTTAAGGTAACTCCACGGAATTCCAGGGAGTGAAACTCCACGAGTTCCGCCCACCCCTAAAGAAGAGTAGTAAATCAGAAAATATGAAAGAACAGGTGATGGAGACTGAAGACAGATACTAAACTGAATAGAGATGGCAAAGAGTCAACGAGAAAACTGAGACAAGGAATCATGAACAGGGCATCAGAAATCTAGAACAGAGATTTTGAGATCAAGAACCAGCTGTAAGCCATAGGCAATGGGGCACACGATATCCTTTTGATAAAGAGAAACTGAAACTATGATTCAGAACAAGGAATTTGAGAATGTACCCAGCAGGCACTTGAATGAGTAATGCCTTGCTGGTACATGGTATTAAAACAGGAATTCAGAACAAGGTTAATCAAATTTAACAGACTCAAGATAGAAACAGGAACAGCTGCCAACTCAGTGAATACATAGTCATAAGCCCAACAGGTAAAACACTGAAATTAGGATATTAGAATGAAAATGAAAGGCAGAAACAAGGCAAGACTGTTAAACAAGGAAGAAACACCTAAAGCACAATGCTGTAAAAGAAAGCAGAACACTGCAAAAATCAGTAGCAGAAAATAGGATTCTTCTCTGATTTTCAAAGATTCACCGGTGCAGGCAACTGGAGTTGAATGCAGATGTATTCAGTAACAGCAGTTGAAGCATGATTTCTAAATATAGAAGTCAGCCTTAAATTCCTCCTTCCAGCTCACAATGTGGAACTGCCTGAAAGCGAGAGCAGGTGTGAGCTAGCTGCAGCACAGTGTCGGTGAGAGCAGCTAAAGTTTCTCCTTCAGCTCCCTGCCGGATGGAGTGCATGGAGTGCATGGAGTTTGCAGGAAGCAACATGAAGGCAGAAAAAAACTCCGGGATGGAACATGGAATGGATCTTGTTTCAGAACATGGCGGGAATTCATGCAATGGAGCACAAGCGAATGCAGGAAGTGGTAGCACATATTTCAAATTATAATATGTTTCACCAAAAAGCACCTTTCCAGCCTCAAGTAAGATATGTAAGTACCATAATGCATCAGTAGTTGGTAAGTAAACCCTCAAATGGAATCTGGACTAGATGTAGTTTCCAAGATGATAAGTAAAGTAAATGTGCAGATATGGCTACCAATGCACAGGAGGTCTGTTTAGCCACAGAGAGCAAATCGGTTGATGCATGTTTCAGTATTATGCCGATTAGAAGACACCACTTCCTCAGGACCAACATTTCAATATCAATTTCATTATGGAGAGGAGATCAGAATTTTTTTTATTATTCCTTACCCTATACTTGGGTCATTTCCTTAAAGTATTAGTATTTTATTCTTCTTAATGCACTCGGCTTACCTGCCAAAGACCCTTGGTTTGACCGTGATAATTCTCACAACTTTATATGTATTATTTCTCCTCCTGAAACAAAATTTCACTGCCCTCGTATGAGACTCGGTCATTATGTGTTTCTGGTCCCCATTAGAGTCAGCCACACAGTGGACTAGAAGTGTCAGGATGAGGCAAAGCACGACAAGGGGTGAAAGGGTCTGGGGGGAAACAGGCAGAGATATCAAGAAAGGGGCAGGAGAGATGTTTAAGATGTTTAAGACTATCTAGCAAATAAACTTGAGCTATCGGGCTCCAGCCGGAATCTCAGAAGTACGTCCACCCTTCTCCTGAAACCTCCAAGATTCAAAAAGAAAAGATCGTACAACCGTGCGTTCTCCGGTCTTGCTCCAAGAATCTGGAACTCCTTGCCATCCGAGATCAGATCAAATCCTTCCACTACCTCCTTTAAAAAACTGGTCAAAAGACTACTAATGAACGAACGCTAATGCACTGATCATGCTCGTGTACTTTTGTTAAGAACCTAAAACTTGAAATATTTTTCGTGAAGTATTCGTGAATGTTTTTCCCACAGGTTGTAATCGCACTCACATTCTGTATGTTCTGTATAATTGCCGATGACAACACTGTACAGCGCTCTGATACCCCTTGGGGTCTTGTTCGCACTCTATAAAACTTTTCAAATAAAATAAATGGAAATGGTGCATGAAATACAGTTGTTTGGGTATGTTTGGAGGAACAGTGGTTGGAGGAGGCATGGTTGGAGTAATGTTGTGGTTGCTTGTGGTGGCTAGTGACAACTAGTTTAGGGATTAAAGGTGGAGGGTAGGTTAAAATGTAAGTATTTGTGAGGCGGGGATTTGTATTTTTGTTGTAATGTCCGAAAGCGAGTGTACAGACTGACCTAATATAGGGGCCTATTACTCTTTTGATTGATGTCCTGGCTTTCTTCTGCACCGTCTGTCCGGTGGGGGTGCCTGTGGGGAGGAACTCTATTACTTCTCCCCTAGGGGGCTTTGGGCTAGTAGCACAGTCCAGGACAGGGCAGGAGGGGATTGGTTGGTTTACACTTAGGATGGGGTTTGTTGGTCAATTAGGTACAAGGTTAGAGGAGTCTTCTTACTGGAAGGTCGGTGGTCCAGTGGGTGGGATAGTCTTTTAGTAGTCCCTCCCACTCTACCTCTTTTTTTTCATAAAACTGGGTGTAGGGTGTTTGGGTTTATCTGATTTACTATGGTTATTGGCTCATTTGGCAGGGTGCTTTGTTGGATTTGGCAAGTGGGTTGTCTGGGCTTCCTTTCCGCTACAGGGCAAGCTGTGGCGATAAAAGATGGGGCTGATGCACTAGTCTCCAAGGGATGTGGCATCACCAGGGAGACACTTGCAGCTGGGAAAGGGTGAGAGGACAGGCAGTGTTATCAAGAAAGGGGCAGGAGAGATGTTTTACAAGGGGCTTGTGCATGGAATGCAGCAATTTGGTTGTGTTCAGGGCGGTGGTTGAAGAAGGCATGTTTGAGTGATGATGTTGTTGCTTAATGTGAATAATTGACAAATAGAGGGAAGATTAAGGGTGCGGGGCTAGGTTGATGTATTATGAAGACAGAAAGTTTTATCAAAGTTGCAGTGTTCTGAAAGCTAATGTAAGGACCTGTCCTAATAAAGGCTACTTGGTTGACTACTATTTTTTCAGTGAAGTTATGGGTGCACTTTGGTGCAGGTGAAAACAGATCGGGTTGTTGGAGCTGAGTGAGTGTGCTGTGTATTTTACCTCTGTGTACTGTTACTTAGAGTGTGTATGCAATGTAATGTGTAACTGCTTTTGTATGTTGGTGCTGCCGTGCGATCTGGGAACTGGAGATGCAAAGGACCGACACACATCGTTTGAGTATTTTGAGTTTCTACATGTGTGTTGTATTTCATGTATACTACTATCCTTTGTGCTATATGAGATTTTGGTTCTACCAGTTGTGGAGTTTGGCATTTGTGCAATGCATTTAGGAGAAGTGCATGGTCACATTACAGTTTGATTACTTTGGAATTAATGTCATACTTGCTGGGGAGGTGCATGACTTGTCCTAGTTGCAATTCACATGTTCACTATCTGGGCATGTGTTTGAGTAATTTGCATTTATTTGATTATGTATGAGACGTGATTCATCCCACGACTAGAGGTCACATGTGCTACGTTTTGGGTGAATATAAGTCGTGGACAAACTGAGGTTTGCATATGTTACACCGTTTCCTTGGTGACGGGATGGGTAGGGTATGGGACACATTCATCATTGATTCGGCTGAGTGCAAGTCATGGGCAGGCTACAGTGGCATGCATTACTTCAAGGATCTGAGTAGGCCAGTAGCAGCCTGGGTCGCCGCATGTTGTATACTTTGGGTGTATTTGCATTGCAGGTTTAAGCTGTAGGCAGGTTGTGTGATGATGCATGCTTTGTGATCTGGATTTCTATTTCTCCTCTAGGGTGAGTGCAATAAAAGTGTGCATAAATTCTGTAATTACTTGTATTATTTTAATCAGCAATAATCATATTGATTTACATCAACCTAGGTTACCACTACCCTCGGAGTGAGCATATAGCATCACTTGTGTCACCCCACTTATGGACCAGCATTATCCCTGACATCTGGCCAATGTAACTAATCCTATATGAAAAACGAATCCCTTTCCTCTTTATCATGACTCAGACTGTACACTCCCTAACATATATCTGTGAGAAATCAGGACCTATTTACAGTGCCCCTCTCCACCCACTTTTTCCCCCCATTTTGACCACTAGATTCTGGTTTTCTGACTCTGACTGTGCCCTGGGCTCTGCTAACCAGACCCAGGGCCTGTGCTCTGTGTTAAAAGTACATGGTAATTTGCTATCATTACAATTGGGAATGACAGACCCATGTAAGTCCCTAGTAAATAATACGGCAAGGGGGATTCAAACTACCTATAAGTCCCTAGTATATAATAGGGCAGGGAGGTTTAGAGGCTCGGTAGATTTCCTGCACTGGACTGTGCGCTACTGTGGTGCCTGCTGTCATTTTTAAATCCAGCAAGCTTCTTTTAGATTGAAATTAAATGCAAATTTGACTTTGGATTTAAAGGTACTTCCAAAGTCTCAAACTACCTTATTTTTGCACATAGGTTACCCCTAATGTCTCCCCGAGGTACCCCAAGGGTAGGGTGCCTTGTAACTATAAGCAGGGACATCATAAAATATGTTTTTTAAGCCCTGGTGAGGAAAAACTGCCAATTTTGTTTTTCCCCCATTGAGGTGAATGGCTCCATGGGCTAACATTGTAATATTTTGTTGCAGTATATTGGAAAGGGGGGAGTGTTTAGGAAAATTAGCCACACCAGTAGGCTGGGTTAGCCTGATCCAGCTCCTCTGGAGAGAATTTCTCCATGCTGGATTTTGAATGAATGATGCTTTCTGTGATAGGAATATACCACACTTTGAAGGAAGTGGCACCTTGTACCCCATTGGTCAGGGGTGCCCCTGCTTGATGCCCAGACACCATGGATAAATATGGGAGAGCTGCATAGCTCCTCAGATCTGCTGCTTGCAGAGACAAGAAGAAGAAGGAATGCCCTGCTGACTTCCTGGCCTGCACCGAGAGAACTGCACTCACCAGGACTGCACCTGCTGCAGACTGTGGGACTCAGCACCAGAAACACTTTGCCTGACTCTGAAAGTCTAAGGAGTGGACTCCCTGCAAACTACAAGTTAACAGAGCCCTCCGGCATCTTCTACACCAAGAGTCCCCATCTTAGAGTGCATCCAGTGGACTTTTAAAGATTCGGCTAAGTGCCTTGTGGGAATTGTAGTCCAGACATCCCAAGGGCCATCTAAGAGATTCCAGACCCTTGGATGTGTGTTTTGGATTAGCCAGGAATTGCAAAAGGCCTGGCATGACCAAAAGGCTGTGTTGACTGTGTATCAGCCAGGACAGAAAGTATGGGTGTTGGAGCCTGTGGCCCCAGCAGCTCTCCAAGACAAGTGGAGTGGACCCCATACCATCATTGAGCAGAAGGGAGAGGTTACCTACCTGGTGGACCTTGGTACTCCTAGGAGCCCCCACAGGGTGCTCCAATGGAACAGGCTCAAGCCATATGTGGACAGGGCAGACATGGGCTTGCTCATGGCTACTGATGAGGGACAGGAGGAAGAGAGTGATCCACTCCCTGGCCTGCTCTCACAGAACCCTGATGATGGTTCAGTAGATGGTGTAGCCTTGGCAGGCAGCCTCACTGACCAGCAGCAAACTGATTGCAGGAAGGTCCTCAATCAGTATAGACATATGTTTTCACTGACTCCAAGTCAGACTACCTGGTGCACCCATGAGGTGGACACAGGTGACAGTCTGCCTGTTAAATATAAGATTTACAGGCAACCTGATCATGTCAGGGACTGTATCAGGACTGAAGTCCAGAAAATGTTGGATCTGGGAGTAATTGAACCCTCAGATAGCCCTTGGGCTAGTCCAGTAGTCCTTGTATCAAAACCTCACACCCAGGGTGGTAAGAGAGAGATGAGGTTCTGTGTGGACTACAGGGGTCTCAATACAGTCACTAGGACTGATGCCCATCCAATACCCAGGGCAGATGAACTTATAGATACTTTGGCCTCTGCCAAGTTTCTGAGTACATTTGACCTGACAGCTGGTTACTGGCAAATCAGATTAGCTGAGGATGCAAAACCAAAAACAGCATTTTCAACCCCTAGTGGGCACTACCAATTTGTGGTGATGCCCTTTGGCTTGAAGAATGCACCTGCCACTTTTCAAAGGTTGGTGAACAAAGTCCTTACAGGTCTGGAAGCCTATAGTGCAGCTTATCTAGATGATATTGCTGTCTTTAGCTCCACCTGGGAGGATCACCTGGTCCACCTGGGAAATGTTTTAGAAGCCCTGCAAAAAGCAGGCCTCACTATCAAGGCCACCAAGTGCCAGATAGGGCAGAGTAAGGTTGTGTACCTGGTCCACCTTGTGGGTGGAGGCCAGGTTCAACCATTGGAGAGCAAAATCCAGACCATCATGGACTGGGTTGCTCCCACTACCCAGACTCAGGTCAGAGCTTTCTTGGGCCTGACTGGGTACTACAGGAGGTTTGTCAAAGGCTATGGATCCATAGTGACCCTTTTGAATGACTTAACTTCCAAAAGAATGCCTAAGAAAGTTCAGTGGACAGTTAGCTGTCAAAGGGCATTTGATGACCTGAAGCAGGCCATGTGCACTGCTCCCATTCTGCAAAGTCCTGACTACTCCAAACAATTCATTGTTCAAACTGATGCATCTGAATTGGGGGTAGGGGCTGTGTTATCACAATTGAATGAAGAGGGTCAGGATCAGCCAGTAGCTTTCATAAGCAGAAGGTTGACCCCCAGAAAGAAACGTTGGTCAGCCATTGAGAGGGAAGCCTTTGCTGTGGTTTGGGCTCTGAAGAAGCTGAGGCCATACTTGTTTGGCACTCACTTCATTGTTCAGACAGACCATAAGCCCCTCTTATGGCTAAAACAGATGAAAGGTGAAAACCCCAAACTTTTGAGGTGGTCCATTTCCCTACAGGGGATGGACTATACAGTGGAACATAGACCTGGGAGTAACCATGCCAATGCAGATGGACTCTCCAGATATTTCCACTTTGAACATGAGGACTCAACTGGTCAAGGTTAGTTTAATGTCCTTACGTTTGGGGGGGGGGTTGTGTAGGAGAGTAGGATCTGCTTCTTATAGTTACCCCCACTTTTTGCTGATGTCTTACTGTTTTTGGCCTAGTCTGATTGGGATCCTGCTATTCAGGACCCCAGTCTATCTGCTTTCTCCTGTAAATTGCAATGCATGTACTTTAGGAACACTCCAGATTGGATACTGGGGTACCCTTATAAGTCCCTAGTATATGGTACTCCATGTACCCAGGGCATAGGTACCCCAGAGGCCTCCCAGGGGCTGAAGCATGTATTATGCCACCCCTGAGAGACCATTCAAAATGACACCACAGGTCTGCGACTGCAGCCTGGGTAAGGTGGTGCATGCACCCCTTACTGGAGATATAGGTTCACTATATCCCTTCTAAACCACTACACATATAAACCTATCAGTCACCCCTATGGCAGGCCTTATCAATCCTGAAGGCAGGGTGCTGGGTTTTATGTGAGAGGGTTCCCCTGCATGAGTAAGGCCCTTCTGCAGCCTTCGGAATCCATTCCCCGGGGTTGTCTGTGATGCAGCCAAACCATATATACTTAAGTGCATTATGACCTCGCGGTAAATGCTAACTTTAAAACGGCTGCTTAGAAACATGTCGTGTTTGGTGTCAAACACCTTGGAATCATACCTTCACACCAGTAACTGGTGTGGGAGGTATGATTACACCCTTGTAGAACCCCTACTATGGGTCACCGGTCCACCCGGTACCAGCTTTCTCGACCTGGGCAGTACAAAATGGATGCTGCCAGCCACAGACACGAGTCTGCCCTCCTGCTGCTGAGCCAAGCTCGAGCAGAGGATGGCCTGACAATAGGTTTCCTGTCACAGGGAGGTGTGACCACCTCCCAGACAGGCTTTAGTGTATTGGGGCTGGGTGGGTGCACTCTTAGAGTGCCAGAAAGTCTGCAGTGGGGGCACATTTGGTGTCCCCGTGCATAGTCCAGCTAGAACCAGTTCTGGGAGCCGTTGGCTCCTGCTCTGGCGCGAAACTGGACAAAGGACATGGGTGTAGCCACCCCTCTGTCCTGTCCCTCCCCTAGGAGGGTCCCCAGAGTCAGTCCAACCCCTTCCCATGGGTATAAAGTGGGAAACCTGATACCAGGACTTTAGATTATACCTGGACAAGACTCTGCAAAGAAACCAAGTACTTCGACGGTCTACACTTCGCTGGACGACAGAAGAATCTCCCTTGGAGTAAAGGAGTTACTCCCCTGCAGCAGCAGGTACCTAAGCGCAACTGACACAGGAGGTGGGTTCTCTAACGTCCCTGAGGTTGATCTGACCTCTCAGCAACTCTGAGACCAGTATCCCTCGTGGGGACCGTGCAACCCGAACCCCTGTGCACCGTTTACATTTGCAGCAGCATATGCTTTTTGGCGATCCCCGAGGCTGTGCTTTGGACTACGTGTAGTCCCGACACCGAGCATCATTTGCACCAAAGATATCCGGCCTCCACTCCACGAGTGCTCTGTGGGCTGGCACTTTGTACATTCGCTCGAGGTCACCCCGCGATCCCTGGTCTGTTGACTGGTGGGTCCTGGCGAGGGTCACCTTGATTGTTCTTGGGCTTCTTTGGTTGCTCCAGACGTGCCCTGACTCTCCATGGCTTGGAGAGTCCCCTGGACCTTGCTAGTTTACACCGTAACCTGTTTCCTCTGTCTGCGTGAGTTGCCGTTGCCAAGGCTTGTTGGTGCTTCAGCCGGACACTGACCCCTCAGCTCTCGACATCCTTCGTGGGACAGCTCACCTCCAGACCCTGGTCGTCATTGACGTCTCCTGGTCCCCGTGGCTGCAGAGACAAACACCCTTTCTCTTCACCTGAAGCACCCGATATCGGTTGGGCATTCGACTATCGAGCCCCTGGTCACCTGAGGTGACCCAGACTTTGTCCCCTCTGCTTTCAGGTTCTTCACATCTCGAATCCAGGCTTGGATTCCACCGGACACTCTTCGCCTTCCTGGCAGCAGGACTTTCTTGCAGCTCTCCATTGAAAACGATGGAGGTTTCCGACACCACTTGACCCCTATGCACCCAGCTCCTCTGGGATAGGTAACTCGGGTACTTCGGTACTCACAAGGGTGCTGGCCTTAGAACCTCTTATGTTCCAAAGGGTTTGATTGAAGTCCTCCTAGAAGTGTCCTTAAATTGTAATTTTCCAACCGCGACTTTCCCAAGGAGTTGCACGGAACACGCGGTCGTGTTCCCACACTGCACCCGTCCTCCGTGGGCTCCCTGTGTCAATCCTCTGGGTGGTTCCTTGGGGTCCCAATGATTCTACGTGCTCTAGGCACTGTGTCTATTGAAGTTGTTGTTGTTATACCATTTTTTTAATATATGGTTCGGTCTCCCCCTGGAGCCCGTTGTATATTTTGCTACTTACGTACGTTCTATTGATTAAGTATTGTGTGCTTTATGTTCTAATCTCGTGTCGAGATTAGTAGAGAGTGTTTTAGTACTAAATACACATTTTTACATAACACTAATGTGGTTCTCCTTTCATTTTGTCATTCAAGAAGTGAGATTCTGGTAAAACAAGCTGCTTTACATTCCTTCAAGATTAAGCCTGAAGGCTGCTCTCCATAGCTACCACTAGGATAGCTTTCATGAAGGTTATCTTTTGACCTCATACATCATAAGGGTCGTGTGGCCTGGTACAAGGTGCCCACTTTAACTAGTGGACAGCATATACCAACCCACCTTCTCACATTGGACACTTTGAACCCTCAAGAGGAACTTCAGGAAGAAGTTTCAGAAGTTTGGAGCAACTTTTGGAAGAGCTCCATAAGGTGATCGACCCGACATCGAGAGTCAAGCTGGCTACCTTCAACCGCGACCCGGCCTGGATTTTAGGTTTGTCCCGCAGAAAGCTCCAGAACTCCAGACTTCCAGGATTTGACCGAGGCCTTTCAGAAAGTAAAGCCGAACCTGCACTAAATCCGGCCTGATGAAGTGCTTGCTCAACGTCGAGGGAAAAAGCTCCAGAAAAACGACTAGGTGTGAAGGTAAAATTTTGACCGAGGCCTCCCGCTTACTGTATCTCACCAGGGTTCCATCGTCGTCGCCCTCAAACTTTGTCCCTGTCAAGTGCGACCAGATGTCCCAAAGTGGCACTATATGTTTTTAAGCACTAGAACATTGGATTTTCGTCGTTTTGGTGTCTAATTGTTCATAAAAATAGAATCTATTTTTATAAACTGGAGTTGGATTTTTAATGTGTGTTCTGTCTTACTTATTTAATGTATTGGTGTTTTTAAATGCTTTACACACCTGTCTCCTAAGTTACACCTGCCTGCTTGTTGCCAGCTACCAAAAGTTGAGCAAGGGACTAATTTATTGAGACCTTGTCTGAACCTTCTATTGTGTTTGTGTCCTTATTACTTGTGGTAGGTCATTACTTATCACTACTAATAAACCACTTTCCAACAATATCCTTTATCCATTATAGATGTCCCATCATCCTCCATGTCCTAATGAAACCCCAGTATCACATTTAGGGTCGACATGCCATTGACATACATAATAACAACCAAACTATATTGTGATATTGTCCTATCAGTTGATTTTTTTTTTGTTGCTTGTTACAAACACACAAAGTGTTTTATTACATCACAGTCACTTTTGCTCTGGTACTTTTGGCTGTGGTTTTCTTCGCTCAGAAGGACACGCAACACTGATGTAATTATTTCAATATTTCAACGCAACCTCAATGTCGGACGTTGATTACTGTATGACTACCCTTGGAAATAAATTCCTTTGTGTATAAAGGGGTCTGGCTGGTTACTTTATTTGATTTGATAGTATTCATTGCTGACAGCAATTTTGGCTGGTTATTGAAATGAGATTTGAATGATACCAGTAAGAACCACTGTGTCACGTTTAACCATGGTCGCAGTAGACACACGAAGGCATGAATGGGGAATGAATGTGGTGAACTACATCTCCCAGAATGCTGAGGGAGGCAGTAGTCCTATCTCTTTCCTATCCTTCCTGTCCTACATAAGCTCCTCCCGAACTGCTATCGGGTGCTTGTCACCTGAAGTCGGAGTTCCTGCATCCGGATCGTTGAACTGTTTGTCTGCACATTCCTGCTGCTCTGTGACCCCCGGAGACAAAGGGACAGAGACGCCATTCTCCCAGTTCTCGTGGGAGGACCGTTACTCGCTCCTAAGGTGTCCTAGAGAAACCAGGGACGCCAATCCTGAGAAAGCTCCGCTCGCGCTTAATCGTGCATTTCCTTCGTGTTGAGGTGAGACCTTCATACTAGAAGGCGCACGGAAGCGCTTTAATCTACAAAGCACCTTTGCACTTGAGAGCCTCTTATTCCCCGAAGCGCATGGAAGCGCTTGATCCCTTAACTCCTCGCGATTGGAACGCGACTTTAGTTACAGAACTCGAGTGAATGCGCTTTATTTTTGGAGTACTGAAACCGGAGGTGTACTCTGGGTGAAATCAGAGCTGTTGAGCGGCTCGGAGTTTGGATATTGTTACTTTATTATTTTTTGGTTTGATTCAGCAATCTGTAATTTTGGATAAGAAGAATCACTTGGATACTAAAAGACACAGCCACCATTTACCAGTGGACTACCTGGTTGCAGATAAATACTGGGTATTATCTGAATGCTAAATACCTACTGTCTCTGTATTACCGAGGGTATTATGTCACTGAGGAATAGTGATGTAAACACTGCTTGATTTCTTTTCTTTATTTTTACCTTTTGTGCCTTTTCTGGTGGAATACGTGCAGCAGCTTTAAATGTAAGTGCAGTACATCACATATGTAACATTGATAGTGACTGGACCTGTGTGGAAACTTATGTGTGTTGTGTTGTGTCTCTTATACAGGAAACACGGGGCTACCATAGAAGTGAGGTCTACAGAACTCCACATCAGCGCTCCTTGAGTGTTTTCACTGCTGCAGCTTTATTGTTTCGTTTGTCCCTTTTTTCCCCTTCCCCTATTGTGGTGTAATCTGCTGAGTGTTCATAGTACTCGCAGGTGATTCCATATACGGGAAAGAGGAAGCATAGCCTCTTTCATCGCTCCCGCTGTACCCGGCTGACCAGGTTAGTGTTAACCTATATCCGTGTCCTGACAGAGTGACAAGCCTACGGTTTCATACAGCCTGAGCGATGGATACCAACACTGTACTTACTTCAGTGCTGGAAACATTGACTGCTTTACGGATGGAAGTGGATGCCTTTAGGGGGGAGAACTTAGAATTGAGGAACGAGATGGGCACAATGAGAAGGGAGGTAGCAGGCCTGGCCCGCAGTAGCCCTACGAGTACGAGGGGGGCCTCTTATATAAGGAATTGGACTCTACCACCTCCAGCAACCCATGATACGACACAGGGCCTAGGAGGGGGAGCAGGATCTTCCACGATTCAAGTGATCCAACCCCTACAGTTGCCACTTGCTCCACCCGAGAGGTTCTTTGGGGATCCAAAAAAGTTCGGGATATTTCTAGGGCAGTGTAAGTTACACTTTATGTGCAAACCTGCAGTGTTTCCTGACGGTCAGTCAAAAACAGCCTTCATCATGTCTTATTTGGGAGGGAACGCGGCTAGTTGGTCCTTCCCTTTAATAGAGAGGAATGATCCTATGTTACTTAACTTTCCTCTTTTTTGTGAAGAAATGCGCAAACTCTTTGATAGAAAGGCGCACCAGTTTTCTCTAGACAGAGAACTCATTACACTTAAGCAGGGCACGCAAGACCTGTTAACGTACATAACCACGTTTAACAGACTCGTTATAGAAACAGAGTGGCCTGTAGAAAAAAGAACCTCCTTATATTATCAAGGGCTGCGAGGTGAACTCAAGGATGTTTTGGCTCAAGTAGTCCATATGCCAGCTACCTGTGATGAATTGATCGACCTGACAGTTCAACTAGATCATCGTCTTCAGGAAAGGAAGGGGGATAAACAGCGTACTGACTCAAGACTACTGCTGTCCAGACCCAGGGCTCTAACGGAGGAGCATCCTCAATCCTCAGACGGGACGGAACCAATGCAAATAAGTGGCATACGTGGTCCACTAAGTCAAGAAGAGAGGAGCAGAAGACGTAGCCAGAGGTTGTGTATGTACTGCGGAAGGCCTGGACATTTCATCAAGGACTGCAAGTCTAAGACCAAAGCGACGTATAAAGACAACAAAGAATCTAGAAACGTGCCTGTGGTAGAATACCTGTCGGAGAATCCGGGAAACTAATATGCTCAGACAAGACAGAGACCCCTTGTTTGAGGCATGAAAGCGAAGAGGTCTTTCCTGCCGTGGCCAATACCTTACAGACTTCTGTGGCCCATATGAATGTGTGTGTGACGTTGGAGCTTCCGGGAGAAGAACTCATACAGGTACACGCTCTATTGGATTCTGGGGCTACAGGCAATTTTATTGATCAGCGCTATGCGCAAGAACTAGGCATACCCTGTATAAGAAAAAAGACACCGGAACCCGTGAAGGCAGTGGACGGAACAGCGTTGACGTCAGGACCGGTGCGTTTTCACACTCACCTTATTCCCATGCAAGTTGGCACGAACAATTACGAGACCATACAATTTGATCTCATTGATGCCCCGAACTTCAAACTTATACTAGGAATGCCTTGGCTTACACTACATGATCCTCTAGTGCAATGGGCAGCCCGCACTGTTACTATGAATTCCTTATTTTGTGCGGAACATTGTCACCGAGAAAGAAACCCTATGCCTTCCCTCACCGCAAACCCCGCTGCTCTACTTGCTAGTGGTTGCAGTAAACCGAGTGTGTGCCTTATTTCTACATTACCAGAGGAATATACGCACTATAAGGATGTGTTCGATGAACAAGAAGCAAGCAAACTGCCTCCCCATAGGGAATATGATTGCGTGATAGACCTGGAGCCTGGTGCCTGCATACCATGCAGCCGTATCTATGCACTAACAGAGGCGGAAACCACCTATCTGCAACAATACCTACAGAAATTGCTCTCCTCTGGTTTCATACGTCCTTCGTCTTCCCCTGCTTCCTCTCCTTTGTTTTTTATACCGAAACGCGAAGGAGGCTTAAGGGCGTGCATAGATTATAGGGCGATCAACAGAGTGACTAAGAAAAACAGATATCCTCTGCCCTTGATACCTGTGTTATTGGATCAGCTGAAAGGATCCAAGATATTCACCAAGTTGGATCTCAGAGGAGCCTACCATCTGGTGCGAGTGCGGCGAGGGGAAGAATGGAAAACGGCCTTTCGCACCAAATTTGGGCTGTATGAATACCAGGTGATGCCGTTTGGCCTTTGTAACGCCCCCGCCGCATTCCAATATTTCATGGATGAAGTATTGAGGGGATTGCTGGATGTCTCCTGCATCGTGTATATCGATGACATATTAATTTACACAGCAACCCTAGAGGACCACGTACGTCATGTGGCAGCAGTGTTGGAACGCCTTCAACAGTACACCCTCTATGCCAAGTTAGAAAAATGCCTTTTCCACGCCTCAGAAGTAGAGTTCTTGGGATATGTCATCGGACCCAGTGGTCTCTGCATGGATCGAAAGAAGACAGACGCCATCATCCGATGGGAATCACCCTCAAGCGTAAGGACCCTTCAGAGCTTCCTTGGATTTGCCAATTTTTATCGGCGGTTCATTAAGGAATTTTCCAAAATCATTCAACCTATGACGCATCTGCTACGGAAAGGAGCCACTTTCCTGTGAACTGATGCTGCGGAACAGGCCTTCCAAACATTAAAAACATGTTTTACCAGTGCCCCGGTCTTACGCCATCCTGATCCCAGTCAACCGTTTGTGGTAGAAACTGACGCCTCCTACTACGCCCTCGGAGGAATCCTTTCTCAAAGGCATCCAGAGACAGGACAGCTTCATCCTGTTGCCTTCTTTTCCAAGAAACTATCGAAATGCGAGGTGAATTACAGTATCACCGACAAAGAGCTGTTGGCCATAAAGAGAGCATGTGAAGAGTGGAGACACCATTTGATGGGGGCTAGACACACGGTGGAAATATACACCGACCATCGGAATTTGCTCTTCTTGAAGAGTGCCAGAGCCCTGACTCCCCGGCAACTCAGCTGGTCATTGTTCTTTGCGGATTTCGACTTCGTAATCAAGTTCCGACCAGGACCACAAAATGGTAAGGCTGATGCACTATCAAGAACCATGCCAGTTCCAGAAACCAGCCTAGCCTCAGCAGAAGAACCTCCCATCATACTTCAGAAAGCTTCTTTTCCAACAGAAATCTTGGCTGTAACAACATCTGCGGCATTCCTGGAAGATGTAAAGAAACAAGTTGAGAACCTAGATGAACATGAGTAGGTGACCAAGGAACCGCAACACCGATCTGCCAGAAACAACTTACTGTTCTACGACAGAAGGCTGTATGTTCCGGAAGGTCCTCTACAACGGCGAGTTCTGCAATGGACTCACGATTCCCCCCTGGGCGGTCACCTGGGAAAACAAAAGACCCTACAAAGCATGACTAGGTATTTCTGGTGGGAAACCTTGAGGAAAGACACTGAAAAATATGTCACGGAGTGTTCCATTTGTGCGCAAGCCAAGGCTCAGCACCAGCGACCCAGTGGATTACTCAGACCAATACCCTTACCTCCGGCACCTTGGCACACCGTCTCTATGGACTTCATTGTGGATATGCCCCCTAGCTTGGATTGTAACACCATCCTTGTGGTCATAGATCATTTAACTAAGATGGGACATTTTATAGCTTTAACTAAATTGCCCACATCCGGAGAACTGGCAACTACATTCCTACAACACATAGTACGGTTACATGGACTTCCCTCAGTCCTCATTACCGATAGAGGCACCCAATTCACTTCCAGGTTTTGGAAGGCTCTATGTGATGTCATGAAAATCGATGCCAGACTATCTACAAGTTATCATCCTCAGACCGACGGCAAAACTGAGAGGCTGAACCAGACCCTAGAGCAATACCTTAGATGCTTCACATTGCAACAAGGGGAAGAATGGAGAACGCAGACCATTCCTCGTTAGGATGTTCTCCCTTCTTCTGTCTCAATGGATACCATCCTAATATGATGCCATTCGAACAGCCAGTCGCTTCCACACATCCCACCATACAAGAGCATCATGCACATCTCAAATCAGTGTTACAAAATGCTAAAACACACCTAGAAACATCCCGAGCCCGCGATAAGCAAAACGCAGATCAGAAAAGAACACCAGAGCCGTCCTATAAGGTGGGGGATAAAGTATGGCTTAACACAAAACATCTGAAGTTTAAGGGAAACACCCGGCTGCAACCCAAGTTTGTAGGTCCCTATCCCATCCACAGTATAATCAATCCTGTAGCCATTAAGCTTACTCTCCCTTCCACTTGGCACATCCACCCCGTGTTTCATGTTTCACTTCTGAAGCCTTGTCTCCCTGGTGCCAGATTGTCTAAGAAGCCGTTACCTGTGGAGATAGAAGGGGAGGAGGAGTATGAGGTCCAAAACATACTGGATTCCAAATATGTCCGGGGGCGGGTGCACTATCTCATTGAATGGAAGGGGTATGGTCCTGAGGATCGCTCTTGGGAACCAAGTAGCAATCTACATTGCCCTGGCCTTCTGCAGCGTTTCCACACACGGTTTCCTCATAAACCTGGTGGACCGCCGAGACGTCGGTCGTGGAGAGGGGGTTCTGTCACGTTTAACCATGGGCGCAATAGACACACGAAGGCATAAATGGGGAATGAATGTGGTGAACTACATCTCCCAGAATGCTGAGGGAGGCAGTAGTCCTATCCCTTTCCTATCCTTCCTGTCCTACATAAGCTCCTCCCGAACTGCTATCGGGTGCTTGTCACCTGAAGTCGGAGTTCCTGCATCCGGATCGTTGAACTGTTTGTCTGCACATTCCTGCTGCTCTGTGACCCCCGGAGACAAAGGGACAGAGACGCCATTCTCCCAGTTCTCGTGGGATGACCGTTACTCGCTCCTAAGGTGTCCTAGAGAAAACCAGGGACGCCAATCCTGAGAAAGCTCCGCCGCGCTTAATCGTGCATTTCCTTCGTGTTGAGGTGAAACCTTCATACTAGAAGGCGCACGGAAGCACTTTAATCTACAAAAGCACCTTTGCACTTGAGAGTCTCTTATTCCCCGAAAGCGCATGGAAGCGCTTTTTTGATCCCTTAACCCCTCGCGATTGGAACGCGACTTTAGTTACAGAACTCGAGTGAATGCGCTTTATTTTTGGAGTACTGAAACCGGAGGTGTACTCTGGGTGAAATCAGAGCTGTTGAGAGGCTCGGAGTTTGGATATTGTTACTTTATTATTTTTGGTTTGATTCAGCAATCTGTAATTTTGGATAAGAAGAATCACTTGGATACTAAAAGACACAGCCACCATTTACCAGTGGACTACCTGGTTGCAGATAAGTACTGGGTATTATCTGAATGCTAAATACCTACTGTCTCTGTATTACCGAGGGTATTATGTCACTGAGGAATAGTGATGTAAACACTGCTTGATTTCTTTTCTTTATTTTTACCTTTTGTGCCTTTTCTGGTGGAATACGTGCAGCAGCTTTAAATGTAAGTGCAGTACATCACATATGTAACATTGATAGTGACTGGACCTGTGTGAAACTTATGTGTGTTGTGTTGTGTCTCTTATACAGGAAACACGGGGCTACCATAGAAGTGAGGTCTACAGAACTCCACATCAGCGCTCCTTGAGTGTTTTCACTGCTGCAGCTTTATTGTTTCGTTTGTCCCTTTTTTCCCCTTCCCCTATTGTGGTGTAATCTGCCGAGTGTTCATAGTACTCGCAGGTGATTCCATATACGGGAAAGAGGAAGCATAGCCTCTTTCATCGCTCCCGCTGTACCCGGCTGACCAGGTTAGTGTTAACCTATATCCGTGTCCTGACACACTGTTTATGAAGAATTATCTGGATTTGTGTTGTCTTGGCTTGCAGTTGTCCCATGTCCGCATTCAATGTGTCTGTGATGTAATATATAATTTTTGTGTCTGAATATTGCGCCGGAGGCTTTTGGGAGACTTAGAGTAGAAAGGGCTGAGCAAGTGAGAACAGCTCCTGGTGGGGTGCTATGCTTTATAATTATTCCTGTAACTAGACTGTATATGCCAACTTCAACCTACCTACAAGCGTGGACTTTGTTTCTGGTGTAACATATACATAAATCAGGGATTACAGAGACACACAGGTGATGAGATGCGACAGAAAAAAGTGGCATGAGACAGGTTTTAAATGTAATTCTAATTAAGGCTTGCCGTTTTATAGTATTTGTTTTTCAACATTACGTCTGTATTTATCCATATTTCATGTTGGATAATTTTATTTCTATCTAGCCATATTTTGTGGGAAAACTAAGGTTGCAAGTAGTATGTTTCTGCATTTTTTTAACTGGTAAACGGGCTCTCATATTGGGATTCCTGATCTGTTTTAGCACCATAAGTAGACACATATTACCAGGGGCACTCGAATTATGCGGCAGGAGAGGGCCAAATTATGTGGAATGGTTGAATAAATTATGCAGCAAGAAAAGCCAAATTCTGTAGCATAATGCGTCACATTTTGTAATAGTATTACTTCAATATTCTGTCATTTTTAAACGTGGTAACACTATCTGGGCAACAAAAAGTTGACCACTCCAGCTTTGCGAAGGGCCTTTCACTGCGCTGCAACACATGTCGTTGCATTTTTAGCAACTTTTGAGCTGTTAGAGCTAGAAACAATTTTTTTTTCAATTAAAATCTGCAGATTATGCGGCAGATGATAGATTATGTGACAAATACGGCAAATCTATAATTATGCAAAAATTGCTGTGGCCGCACAATCGCATAATTCCAGTGGCCCTGCTCATTACACATCAATAGGCTCATATGAAAACGTAGGCAGTATAGCAAAATATTTGCACATCGCAGCTGTTTACATTTATTAGGAAACTTTGTCACTTTATTTTAAACTCCCTTGCTGGTCAGTCTAAACAGGCATTGGCCTGGCAGTCATGATTGGCAGCACTGAAAATCACTCCCAACCAAAAAAAAAGTTCCATTTTCTAACATATTTAAAAAGAAATACAGAAAGTGGGATCGTTTTCTGTCTGTATTACTGACAAACAGAAAACAGTGAGTCTCACTTCTAATTTTGCTCAGTGCTGTAAGTCACAGGTTTGAATGAATCACTGCAGGGTCGAAGACTCATCTTTCATTGGAGAATAAATTAAATACCTCTGCTTTGTGGAAAACCAGGCTCTTATTTTAGCGCCCAGAAACAATTCAGTGTGTCGTATGTGCTATATATGAAGTCGTTGATATAATTAGAAGTGGGCAGATAAAATGCTAGGAGATGGAGCGTGAAAGGTGGCGAGGGAGTGTGCCTGCGCGAGTGAGAGATGACGAGGAGACTAATGTCCTTGCACTCGGCTCTCCCCATGAATTCCGTCAAGCAATTTTAAGTGTAAATCCGGTTTGTTTCCATCAGACCAGCAGTGCCCACGGCGCGCGCGCCTCCACCCATGCTCTTGCCTCCCCCCAGCAGCGAGCGCCGACCTTCGCGTGAATGTGACCGAAGGGCACGAGGCGCTGGCGCCGCTCCTGAGCGAGGGGGAGGAGCCGGCGCCGGAAACTAGGGCAGTGGGAGGAGGAAGGGAGTACAGAGAGAGGACAGGAACAGTCAAATGTTCGACGGAGGGGAGGCATGGAGGCAGGGCTTTAAGTGGGGAAAAAAAACTGGGGGTGCTCTAAAAGGGGCGGGGCAAACCTCTTAAAGGGGTGTGGCCTATCCAAGTAGGGGCGTGGTCTAAATAAAGATATGTATGGATAACGCCATACACCCTCCCCAGAGGCGCAAGTAGAGCCAAATTTTGAGGGGGTTTAAAAAACATTGCGGGTGTGGGGCTAATTATTCAAGCAATAGGCAGAGTGGAGCTGCAGGGGCTCTACAAAGGGGTGAAAAACAAAAAAGCCTCATTAACAAGCAAATGGTCTTTTAAAGACCTGTGAAGTACTCGGGTGCGGCTGTGTGTTTGGAGGCTGGTTGCAGGATCGCAATCTTACTCTTACCAAAAAATAAGGCGCTAAATCTATGAAATTACAAGGTTTTTTTATTATCCTTAGTTCTACGTAACTTACCCAACAAACAAAGCTTTACTCAGAATGACTCGGAGATAGGTGCCTGAAAAGTCATTAAAGAGGACTTTCTGTCCTAAACTGTGATACATACTTCCCCACAGTCCCGCATCATATGATAAAAATCTGCATGAAAGGATCTACAGCGTGCACAAAGGTCAGCGGCCTCAGGATCTAGCCTGGCAATTCCAGCTAGAGCAAAATAAGTTTGGTGCAAGAAAAAAAAAAAAGAAACCGGACTACCTCTGCGAGGCCCGAAAAGAGAGCCCGATAGAGACCTGTTTCGAGGCCCCCTGAAAATAACTACTGATGATCAGATCCGGCCCACTTAAAGCCCTGCCTCTCTCCATTTTCTGCTCTTCTCCCTTTCTCTTCAATGGAAGGAGCAGCGCCTATTGTGACGTGAGGTCACTCTATGTTTTTGTTGAAATCCCTGCAGGACGATCTGCGTTTCATTCATGCAGGAGCAGGGCTCACTTCACACCTCACGCCAGTTCAAGCATCTGCCTGACCGCTGTTATCATGCAGATGCGGCAATTAGGCTGATCACCGCCAGCAACCCAGCCCTGCCCAGTCTGCAGCAGCTGAAAGGGATGCGGTGTCATATTGCCCTTTCAGTCCATGGCAGCCTGGCCCAGGTGAGGGGGAGGGGGGGCGCCTTGGGCCTCGCACCATGGCACCATTTCAAAAGGTTGATGGACTCGTGGGGGGCCCCATCGTAATTAGACGGCCGCGGGGCCATGGGCAGCTGCCCATGCCCAGCGCCGGCCCTGCTCCTAGGTTTCAAATCTCCTTTAATCTCAGCTGCTGTTGCATTTTCTTAATGTTTTTCTTTCGCTTTCCGCCCTCGCTTGCTTCTCTTTGAAGAATTTCTTCTACGCATCCCTTTCTCTCAAAGTCACAGCTTGCAGTTCGTAGGTTCCTCAGGTCCTTGTTTCTCTGTGCCATATCTCTGCAAATGAGCCCATGCTCTCCCCATTTCGTGCTCGTTCCTCTGTCCCATTAATTGCGCCGCTTCACAGATGACAATCTAAAATGCCCACGTCTTACCTTCACCGGTGGTTCAGACTAAATCAACCATTTCCATCCACCAGTTTGTGCTGCCAAAATTCGGATTTTTAGCTACGGACTACCTCTGCGAGGCCCGAAAATAGAGCCCGATAGAGACCCGTTTCGAGGCCCCCTGAAAATAACTGCCGGTGCTCAGACCCGGACAGACCCGGCCCACTTAAAGCCCTGCATGGAGGGGACTGAGAGGGGAGTACATGGGTATGTCTGAAATGGTAACATATGAGGGCGCGAGAGGGCACAGCCCATGGGTCTGTCTCAGATATGAGAGACTGAAAGGGGCCCTGAGAGTGCACATAAAAGGCATGTAACAGCTTTGAAAGGCTCTGGCACAGAGAGTGCAGTGAGCAGGCGTGTCTTAGCTGTGAGAGGTCCTCGGTCAGAGATTGAACAGAACATACGTGACTTGGCATCGAGAGTAAATGGAACAGGCACATCACAGCTCTGAGAGGTCCTGGCTTTGAGAGAGAATAGAACAGGCACATCACAGCTCTGAGAGGTCATGGCACTGAGAGTGCTTGGAAGAGGGGTGTTACAGCTCTGAGAGGACCTGGCACATAGAGCAGACATGTCCCAGCTCTGAGAAGTCCTGGCACCGAAAGCGTGCTTAATTTGTAAAAAACAAATAACTGCTAGGGGCTAGGGCCTCATCAGGAGAAAACTGCAGCTTGCATCACACATTGCCCCTGCTAGCGCTGCCAATGACAGTACCAACACAACTACTAGGCCCTCAAAGCTATAAGAATGGCTTGGGCATCAGGTATTTGTCATTTTTAATGTATAATGATTTAATAAAAGACTGTTGTTGTGCTCCTCTCTAAATTAGACAAACAGTGCCACCATGTGGCAGACTGTGATAAGTCCCGGAGTTGACAATTAAGTGCAGTGCCGAGCACTGAAACCACCAACCAGCTCAAATTAAGCACTGGCGGAGAGGGTATATAGAACTGGTATCTTACAGAGTGTTTAGACAAAATATCAGAAAAAAACTAATGTGTGGACAATTTATCGTGTCAAGAATATCGAGGACACAAATATTGTGAAGGTAAGTTTCTATAAGTAAGCAAAGTTCGACTACATATAACTCAACATATATGTACCTTGACAATATATTTATCTTCAAGGTATGTAGATGTGTAGTTGAGAATAGTAAATCTATACTCACCTATTTGCACTGACCTTCTCGAGATTTTGGTCCTCAATATTTTTGACACAATATTCTGTCCACACAATATTTTTGTTTCTGATATTCTGACAGTGATCCCATCTCACAGTCTTAGGAGGTCCTTGGTTAGAGAGTGCACAGAATGGACATGTCTTGGCTCTGGGAGCTCCTGGCATTGAAAGTAAATAGAACAGGCATGGCACAGCTCTGAGAGATCCTAAAATTGAGAGTATATAGAACAGGCATGTGACAGCTCTGAGAGGCCCTGGCATTGGGAGTAAATAGAACAGGCACATCACAGCTCCACGAGGTCCTGGCACTGAGAGTACATAGAACTGGCACATCACAGCTCTGAGAAGTCCTAGCACTGAGAGTCCATAGAACAGGCATGTCACGGCTCTCTGATGTCCTGGCATTGAGTGCACCCAACAGACAGGAAACAGCTCTGAGGGATCCTGGCATTGAGAGCACAGAGGGCAAGCATGACATAGCAGCATAGTTGAGTTGCGGCAGCCCATCCTGCTCTGAAAGCACTTCTCTAGCCTGCAGCCAACTGGGAAAGTGCCAGCGTGCAGAATGATCTGTCCGGCCTTGGTGAGTGTGAAGGAAGTGATCCGATTAGGGTCACCCGGGTCACTCACGACCACCTCTCAGCCTTCCATACCAAATGAAGAGTCGGTCAGACAGTAGAGAATACAAACCAGTATCTGTTTATTCAGAGTTCACTCAGAGCAGAGCCCAATCTGCCCAGTCGCTAGGAGTGTTGCAGAGGGGACTGGCATCAGCAAGCATAGAGATACATTATGTACATTTCAGAACCAATGAAGGCACGCCCACAATGGAATTTTCCAAGCAGAGGCAGCAGAACAGTGAAATACAAAAAATTAAGTTTCGATTCTGAGGCCGGGCACACATTATCTACTATTCAAGGTCGTTCTGCCCATGCCCGCCACTAGACAAGTGGGAGAGAGCTTCTATCTAAAGGGAAAGGTATGCGCTAATAAGTACAGTCTATTCATTAGTGAAGCAAAACCCAACCTTGGAGAAATGAAACACCACAGGGGCCTTTTCTCGGAAATGCCAAAGTATAAGTTTCGATTGTAACCCAAAATGGCGCTGATACATAAAATGGCGCCGCAAATGCTAACATACATGGAGTAATACATAAACTGGATTTTTCTATTCTAACAGACCCTCCTTTTAGTATGAGCTAACCATTTTATGACAGTATGCAATATGCAGAACAATAGAACGAAAAGCATGAGTAAACTTAACTATAAGCAGTCCATATCTTCAGGGTCAGGGACAGAAACAGTAAGGAGGGAAGATGTCTCAAAAATGCCCTCATCAATATCCATGAGGTCGTCTATATCTTTTTGTAACATAATTGCAACATTAGTATCATGAATGGATGTTTTCTTTGGAAGGAAAAGAGTGGTGCAATAGGAACAACAAAATGGAAGACATTGAATAAGAATACAACAAAGTATTAGCACCACAACTAAATACATTATTTTCTCGAAAATCCAACCCCAGTTTCCAAACAATGACCAACTCCAATTTCCATTCTCCATTCCTTTGACATTCTCCAAGATATCTAATACATGCTTAGTGATATTATGTTCCATATTCATGATCCTGAATACACACGACTACAGCGCACACACCACCACTCTTTGCCAAGATGAAATCAACTGCATATCTAGTCTGCTCGTAATAGATCCGCATACTTTCCAATCTAGTGGTGATATCACGCAGAGCTGCTACGGTGGAGTTAGATATTATCTGCAGCTTACATCCGAAATATTCTCTAGCTTTCTCACCCCTAGCCATAGCTGTACCACCAAACGTAATTATGGAGGAGAGAATGTATCCAAAGGTGATCCCATTACTATAATTGTTGACTTCCAAATCCGTCACTGCCTCACAAAACTCTGCAGTCAATGCTCTTTTTACCCATCTCACACTCGGCTTACTATACTTACTAAGCACGTCCGGAGGAAGCACCATTCCTAGAGCAACATCATCTGTACCATTATAAACATTTGAGTAAGTACTATTAGACAGAAAATAAAATCCTGGGTGTGCATAAAGTGGATCTTGATAATCTACGGGAGCATATCTGGTGTTCATTCCAAAGGTACTTGGATCCTTATCTTTCATTAGAGACATCCTATTTTTGAACAATACTATTCCAGAACAATTGATGTACAGAAATGCGTCAGTACTATTTACTATAGGGCAACATGCAGGATAATAACCAGCTTTTCGGGTAACTGTTAAATCTTGGTAATGCCAGCCCACTAAGGTAACGTTCTGTTCTTTCATATATACATTGTTACAATACATATTATTGTCACACCCCGGATATCCCTTTCCTCATGGCTTTCTGTAATACAAACAAGGGCCGGGATATCCCAAACCAAACTCACCCCTTACCTCTACAAATTGGGATGGGCAGGTATACGTATAATTGACACGAGACAATGGATAAGCAGTCCATAAACTTGTGACAGATTCTGTAGGATAACAAGCTGTACCTTCTCCAAAAAATCTTTTATGTGTGTCTAAAAAACATTATTTGGTGTCATTCTTTTCTGCCGAACCCTTGACACACGAGGTTGCATCCTGATTATGTTCCAAGACCCATGACACCCCACCGAAAACCAATAGCAGCAAGATCACAAGAACAGTACATATGAACTTTTTCTTGGTAGACCAGAAAACATGTATGTGAACAGGGAAAATCACTGGCTGCTCTTCCTCAGCAACCACTCTGCCAAAGGGATGCATAACGAATGCTAAAATGGGAGGACGAAATACAAGCAAGAGAAGTATATGAGTTCCCAGTGTCTGTCAGAGCCTCACTGGTACAGGCTCGTATTGTTCATCAAAACGTTGGCGCTCTTGAGCACCGGCGGTGGAGCTTGCTCTGTCCTAAGCTCGTATTCCCACGTCGACCAGGATAATATATCCCTAAGGGGATACGTTTGATCTATCCTGTCCAATGTTCAAACAATGCACAAATCTCCCCTAACCCTAAACTGACTCCGTTGGTACTATGGCAAAGTACACCCTAACTTACACAGTCCATCCCTAACTAATCTGACTTCTCCTTTGGTACACCGTCCCCCAGCCGAGGGCGCAAATTGTACCGAGTCACTCCAGGCACAGAAGGATCAACAAAAAGAGGCTCCTGGATAGCTCGTATTTCCGGAGGAACTGTTGCATTCAGCACTTCATCATTCTCCTCATCTGTTTGCGTCCAGGTCAGCCTGGCGTCGCTGAATCTCCTATTCCATCCTTCACCCACTGATCATAGGGCAAAGGCAAGGGGATTCTGCGACAGTGAGTCGCATGAATCCAGTTCTTAATGCCAGCGACCTTGACTGCGGTGCGTGTAGCTAGCAGGACCTGCTCTGGTCCCTTCCAACACAGCTCCAAACTTTTCTTCAGCTGAAAATTCTTTAAAAGGATGTAGTCCCCAGGCTGAATGTTGTGTCCGGGCACCTCTGGTGTATCTGGCAGGGTTTCCTGGACCTGTTGGTGAATAGAACGCAAACTTTCAGTTAACTGGCAAAGATAGTCAATCAACAACGGGTACTCAATATCAGAAAACCGCCGAGGGCACGGGACGCCCCAGACATTTGCCGGGCATCCAAACATGACCTCATACGGTGACAATCCTGTCCTAGAATGTGCTGTGGTTCTTGTTTACAAGAGAGTTAATGGTAAAGCATCTGGCCATTTCAACCCTGTCGTCTCCTGTATTTTTGCCAATTTGAGTTTGAGAGTACCATTGTACTTCTCAACTAAACCTGTTGACTGTGGATGGTTGGCAACATGAAACTTTTGCTTAATACATAAACCATCACAAATCAATTGAATCACCTTTGCATTGAAATGACTTCCATTATCACTCCAAATCAAATGGGGCAAGCTGAAACGAGGAAAGAACTCCTTCAGGAGTACCTTTGCTGTCGTAACAGCTGTATTGTCTTTAGTGGGATAAGCCTCAACCCATTTACTGAATGCACAAACTATTACACCTTTCTAATTCTATATAATCCATCTGAAGGACCTCAAAAGGGAAAGTGGGTGGTGCAAAATTACCAGGCGGTGTGGGGGTATCCTTTCCAGAATTGTGCTTCATGCACACCATACAGTGCTACACTAAATGTGCAGCCGTTTTTGAAATGTTCTCATTTTGCCATATGGGATCTAACAACTTGCAAATACCCTTAGCACTAATATCGGCTGGGCCATGGGCCATCATAACGACAGGAAGAACATATGCATCGGCAACATCCATCTCTGTTTTCCTGACTTATCAATCCAACATCCTTCATCATTCAATTGTGCTGTACTTTCCTGCCACCTTGCCAACTCTTCGATTGTGGCTTCACTTTGGATCTCTTTCACATTCTCAAGTGTATCCTCAAACATGGTAACTTCAGGCACCCACCCAGCGGGGCCTGCTACAAACATTCTTTTCATCTTAGTCCGGGCCGTTTCTTTAGCTGTCTGATCCGCAAAAGCATTTCCCCTTCCTACATAGTCAGTGACTTTTCGGTGGGCGCTACACTTCACTATAGCCAATTTCTTAGGGAGTGTCAGAGGAGACAAAAACCTCAATATAAGGTGCCCGTGCTGGATTTTGGTGTCATGTGAAGTAAGAAACCCTCTCTCACCCCAGAGCCGCCCAAAATTGTGCTTGACCCCAAAGGCATACTGGCTGTCAGTATAAATGTTGACAACCAGTCCCTCACTTAATTTGCAAGCTCGTATAAGGGCAACAAGCTCAGCAGCTTGAGCCGACTGATAGGGAACTTGTGATGTCTCTACTACTGTACGCAATGTAGTAATAGCATAGGCAGCCATGGCAGTGCCATCTGGTAGATTAAAACAAGAGCCATCGACATACAGTTCCCCTAGTGGGCCAGATAAGGGAACATCAGTCAAGTTTACCTGTCCTTTCGTCTCTTCTTCCGTCCGGTAGATACAATCATGTTTGTCGACTGCATCACTCTCGGAAGGGAGGGGCAGTAACGTGGCTGGATTCAGAGTGGCACATCTTTTGATCGTAATATGCTTGGCAAAGAGGGTCAATTCATAGCCAGTAAGACATGCACTGGTGAGGTGCTGTGTCTTTGTCTTATTCAAAAGTGTATCCACAGCATGGGGTACCATGACTGTGAGATCAGTATCCAGTACAAGTCCAGCCGATTGTCTGATCGAAGTGGCCACGGCCGTGACCGCTCTTAGACAACTCAGGAGGGCTCTCGCGACTGGATCAAGAACAGCAGAGAAATAAGCACACGACCGTTGCTTATCTCCAAATTTTTGTGTTAAAACAGAGAGCGTGCAACCAGCCATCTCATGGACGTACAACACAAACAATTTATTATGGTCTGGGGTGCCAAGTACTGGAGCCGAACAATGCGCAGTTTTCATTTGCTCAAAAGACTGCTGACAGTCAGGCGTCCAGGGCAAGGGCTCATGCACGTCCTTAGTCGTTAGTTCAAGCAAGGGTTTGATTAGTAGGGAGTAATTGGGTATCCACTGCCGACAGTAGGAAGTGACACCTATAAAAGCACGCACATCTTTTTGAGTTTGTGGAACAGGCATTTTGACAATGGTACTGATGTGCTCAGGGGTCAATTTCCTACCCTCCTTCGACAGTAGGTGACCTAAGTAGGTGACCTCCTGTTGACAATACTGAAATTTAGAAAGAGAAACCTAATGGCCATGATGAGCCAAATGCAGCAACAATATAACTGTACTGTCTTTACAACCTTGCTCTGTGTCAGAAGCGATAAGGAGATCGTCAACATACTGCACCAATACATTACCTGTAGGAAGCGAAAGGGAATCTAATTGACTTTTTAAAGCCTGACTATAAATGCTTGGACTCTCAGTATAGCCTTGAGGAGTTCGACAGAACCTAAAGCGTCTTCCAGCTAGGGTGAACGCAAACAGATATCTGCTATCTGGATGAATAGGAATACCGATGAACGCATTTTTCAAATCAATGACAGAAAAGAATTTAGCAGTGGAAGGAATCATTGTCAAAAGTGTAGTAATATCTGGGTCCACTGGAAATTGAGGAATTACTATTTTATTAACTTCGCACAAATCAATCACAAAGCGTTAAACATCTTCATGATCATCAAGGGAACCTGAGGGTGTCCGTTTACGGATCGGAAGAATGGGGCTAGTACAAATATTCGCAGACGTCTCCTCCACCACTCCCTTCTTGATCAAATGAGGCTTGCTCTCCAGCCTGTGGTATTTTATACTGAGGAATACGAGGCAAAACAGCATTGTCTTGAACTTGGATCGAAACCGGCGGGATGTGCAACACTCCCACATCTGTACACCAGTCGCCCACAAAGTGGATGGTATGTCAGCAAATTCAGCAGGAAGAAGGAGAGACAGGCACTGTCTAGTACTCACATTTGGGCCCATGGTCATATAAACACCTTCCGGGGAACATTAAATAGTAGCATGCAATTTCTTCAACAAGCCTAACCCCATAAAATTTTCACCACAATTAGATGTCAGCAAAAATGGAGAATCTACAGTGAAAGGACCAATAGTCAATGCAAGAGGCCTTGAAATGGGGCTCACAACCGGTAAACCAGAAAAACATACCGAAACATTATGATGGCCAGACAGAGCCGCCCCAGGGACCATACTTCGAGAAACAGAACTCTTCGTTGCACCTGTGTCTACCAAAAATTCCTTAGTCGAACCTTGCAGTTCCACTGTTACTTAAGGACCACGCTGATCTACAGGTATCGGAACTGGTCCCCCACTCTGTCCCTGGCTATCCTAGCTGTAAGACATTCCAGTCACTTCCTCCATGTCATAATCATCATGATAATACTGTCCATCACGAGGGTCGTCAAAATAAGTATTGTCAGAACGACCCTGCGAGGCTGTAGCGTTCTGAGTCCTATCAGCTCCACCAGCTCCACGACCCCGTGCGCGAGAACCTCGTTCTCTAGGGACCGCTAGCTTTTGCAAAAGCCCTGGGCACTCACTACACCAGTGACCCTCCTCCTTGCAATATGCACACTTATTCGGCCCCAAAGGTGTTGTATTCGGCTGCCTACTAGAACGCGGAAGCTGGAAGGGGTGGGAGCACACTGCTTCACCTCCCAGCACAGTTCGCCCCTTAGCATTCTGGTCAATGCAGTTCATAGTACATGCTTACTTCAAATTTCACTGGAGTATTCCACCAAAGTTGGTGCAGGTTAGTGCTGTAAATCTGTAGACACGTGTTTCTGGATATCATCCGTCATCAGTACAGATAAAAACGAATTTAATTTGGGGTTGCTGAGCAGGCTGCCACAATCTTTTCAGGTCTCAGTACCTCTCACAGGCGCACAGGTGCATCTCCACAAGCTCGTCAGCTCAATGGCTCAAGGGAGACTTTTCAAACCGGAAGGGATGGGAGCACACTGCTTTACCTCCCAGCACAGTTCGCCCCTTAGCATTCTGGTAAATGCAGTTCATGGTACATGCTTTCTTCAAATTTCACTGGAGTATTCCATCAAAGTTGGTGCAGGTTAGTGCTGTAAATCTGTAGACACGTGTTTCTGGATATCATCCGTCATCAGTACAGATAAAAACAAATTTAATTTGGGGTTGCTGAGCAGGCTGCCACAATCTTTTCAGGTCTCAGTACCTCTCACAGGCGCACAGGTGCATTTCCACAAGCTCGTCAGCTCAATGGCTCAAGGGAGTCTTTTCAAACAGAAAGGGGTGGGAGCACACTGCTTCACCTCCCAGCACAGTTCGCCCCTTAGCATTCTGGTCAATGCAGTTCATGGTACATGCTTACTTCAAATTTCACTGGAGTATTCCACCAAAGTTGGTGCAGGTTAGTGCTGTAAATCTGTAGACACGTGTTTCTGGATATCATCCGTCATCAGTACAGGTAAAAACAAATTTAATTTGAGGTTGCTGAGCAGGCTGCCACAATCTTTTCAGGCTCAGTACCTCTCACAGGGGCACAGGTGCATCTCCACAAGCTCGTCAGCTCAATGGCTCAAGGGAGCCTCATCAGTACAGATAAAAACGAATTTAATTTGGGGTTGCTGAGTAGGCTGCCACAATCTTTCCACATGTGTGCCTGTGAGAGGTACTGAGACCTGAAAAGATTGTGGCAGCCTGCTCAGCAACCCCATATTTAATTCATTTTTATCTGTACTGATGACGGATGATATCCAGAAACACGTGTCTACAGATTTACAGCACTAACCTGCACCAACTTTGGTGGAATACTCCAGCGAAATTTGAAGTAAGCATGTACCATGAACTGCATTGACCAGAATGCTAAGGGGCGCACTGTGCTGAGAGGTGAAGCAGCGTGCTCCCACCACTTCCTGTTTGAAAAGGCTCCCTTGAGCCATTGAGCTGACGTGCTTGTGGAGCTGCACCTGTGCACCTGTGAGAGGTACTGAGACCTGAAAAGATTGTGGCAGCCTGCTCAGCAACCCCAAATTAAATTTGTTTTTATCTGTACTGATGACGGATGATATCCAGAAACACGTGTCTATAGATTTACAGCACTAATCTGCACCAACTTTGGTGGAATACTCCAGTGAAATTTGAAGTAAGCATGTACCATGAACTGCATTGACCAGAATGCTAAGGGGCGAACTGTGCTGGGAGGTGAAGCAGTGTGCTCCCACCCCTTCCTGTTTGAAAAGGCTCCCTTGAGCCATTGAGCTGACGAGCTTGTGGAGTTGCACCTGTGCGTCTTTGAGAGGTACTGAGACCTGAAAAGATTGTGGCAGCCTGCTCAGCAACCCCAAATTAAATTAGTTTTTATCTGTACTGATGACGGATGATATCCAGAAACACGTGTCTACAGATTTACAGCACTAACCTACACCAACTTTGGTGGAATACTCCAGTGAAATTTGAAGTAAGCATGTACCATGAACTGCATTGACCAGAATGTTAAGGGGCGAACTGTGCTGGGAGGTGTGAAGCAGTGTGCTCCCACCCCTTCCTGTTTGAAAAGGCTCCCTTGAGCCATTGAGCTGACGAGCTTGTGGAGATGTACCTGTCCGCCTGTGAGAGGTACTGAGACCTGAAAAGGTTGTGGCAGCCTGCTCAGCAACCCCAAATTAAATTCATTTTTATCTGTACTGATGACGGATGATATCCAGAAACATGTGTCTACAGATTTACAGCACTAAACTGCACCAACTTTGGTGGAATACTCCAGTGAAATTTGAAGTAAGCATGTACCATGAACTGCATTGACCAGAATGCTAAGGGGCGAACTGTGCTGGGAGGTGAAGCAGCGTGCTCCCACCCCTTTCTGTTTGAAAAGGCTCCCTTGAGCCATTGAGCTGACGAGCTTGTGGAGATGCACCTGTGCGCCTGTGAGAGGTACTGAGACCTGAAAAGATTGTGGCAGCCTGCTCAGCAACCCCAAATTAAATTCGTTTTTATCTGTACTGATGACGGATGATATCCAGAAACACGTGTCTACAGATTTACAGCACTAACCTGCACCAACTTTGGTGGAATATTCTAGTGAAATTTGAAGTAAGCATGTACCATGAACTGCATTGACCAGAATGCTAAGGGGCGAACTGTGCTGGGAGGTGAAGCAGTGTGCTCCCACCCCTTTCTGTTTGAAAAGGCTCCCTTGCGCCATTGAGCTGACGAGCTTGTGGAGATGCACCTGTGCGCCTGTGAGAGGTACTGAGACCTGAAAAGATTGTGGCAGCCTGCTCAGCAACCCCAAATTAAATTCGTTTTTATCTGTACTGATGACGGATGATATCCAGAAACACGTGTCTACAGATTTACAGCACTAACCTGCACCAACTTTGGTGGAATATTCCAGTGAAATTTGAAGTAAGCATGTACCATGAACTGCATTGACCAGAATGCTAAGGGGCGAACTGTGCTGGGAGGTGAAGCAGTGTGCTCCCACCCCTTCCTGTTTGAAAAGGCTCCCTTGAGCCATTGAGCTGACGAGCTTGTGGAGATGCACCTGTGCGCCTGTGAGAGGTACTGAGACCTGAAAAGATTGTGGCAGCCTGCTCAGCAACCCCAAATTAAATTCGTTTTTATCTGTACTGATGACGGATGATATCCAGAAACACATGTCTACAGATTTACAGCACTAACCTGCACCAACTTTGGTGGAATGCTCCAGTGAAATTTGAAGTAAGCATGTACCATGAACTGCATTGACCAGAATGCTAAGGGGCGAACTGTGCTGGGAGGTGAAGCAGTGTGCTCCCACCCCTTCCTGTTTGAAAAGGCTCCTTGAGCCATTGAGCTGACGAGCTTGTGGAGATGCACCTGTGCGCCTGTGAGAGGTACTGAGACCTGAAAAGATTGTGGCAGCCTGCTCAGCAACCCCAAATTAAATTCGTTTTTATCTGTACTGATGACGGATGATATCCAGAAACACGTGTCTACAGATTTACAGCACTAACTTGCACCAACTTTGGTGGAATACTCCCTCTAAAAGCTTGCTGCAACAACAGCTTCGTTTTCAAATCCTTATGCTTCTTCTCCGACCTTTCTTTCTCTTCATTGTCTCGATGTTCATAATATTGAGCCATATTCAAAATAAGGGGAAGAGGTGGACCAAGTACTCTCAGAAGCCTGCAACGAGTCGCAATTTCAGGAAGCAAATTAGAGACAAATCTATTAACAAACAACCGAACACCTCCCTCAATAGACAAATCCTGTCCACTATATTCCAAAAATATATCCTCAAACCTAGTGAAAAAATCAAACACACTCTCATCTTTCTTCTGTCTACAAGCTGACAATTTATCCCAATCTACTTTCCTCGGCGGAATAAGAGAATGCATATACGTAATAATGCGACCTTGCAACGCAAACATTTCCGCACAGGGCTTATCACCTGGTTTTCTCTCTTGGTCCCATGCTTTAATTTGATCCCAAGTACCTCCCAACTCAGGAACATGGTCTTGAGTATGGACCTGTCTCCAAATATCAACCAGAACAAGAAGACCAAAAAACATTTCAATATCAGCAAGAGTCATTACCGTTGAGGAAGCAGCTTCAGTCAATTCTTGTCAAGTACCCCACAAGGCTTACCTGTTGCTTGCGAAGTATTCTCACAGAGACGACATGAGCTATCGCCCCCGTACCCACCTTACCCCTGTCACAGAGTGTACACCAACCGGGATGAAGATGGGACCGGGGAAGGAAGCTAAAGATAACGGGGATGGCGTCCAACAGATCAGAAGAAAACCACCCTCAGGTTGGGGAATGACCATCAACTCTGGCTGAAAGGAAGACTAGGGAGACCTGGTTTATAACTGGCATAAGTAATACCCTCTCTAGGTTCGCCTCTTACACACACATGCGGATCAGGCTTTACCTGGTGAAGGGAAGCACCTTGCGTGGAGTAGTCATCTATGGCAACAGAAAGAAGAAGCAGCACTCCTGCGCTGCGATTCAGGGAAACACAAATAGCTCCACAAGGTGGGTAGCACCGTCTTTGCAGTGCTCCAGAGTAATTAGATAAGGTAAACGACAAGCGCTCCTGCGCGGTGAAGAAGGTATACTAGCAAGTGCTAAGGTGCAGACAGGCAAGCAACAGTCTAGCGCTCCAGCAGAGAAACAAAAGGGAAACCAGCAAGCGCTCCTGCGCGGTAAGGTAAAGCAATGAAAAATAAGATGTACTAGCTTGGTGTCTAAGGGTAATCAATGAAAGCGCTCCAGCGCGGCGTTTCAAGGATTACAAACAGCGCTCCAGCGCGGCGTTTCAAGGATCACAAACAAGCGCTCCAGCGCGGCCTCAGAAATACCTGTTGCAAGGTCCGGTTCTGAAGCAGGCATCAGCAGCAAGATGTAGGCATCAATCCGAAGCGCTGGACCGGCGGGAACCTCTGTGGTTTATGCGGTTTCCCCCGGAAGCGCTGAGTGACGCGTTGGCGGTTTCCGATCGCGGAAGCTAGACCGCAACCCGCCTGCCACACGGAAGTGAGGAAACCTGAATCTGCATGCGCGAAAGGCAAACACGCTGCCGCCAGCTGGAAGGTAGGGAACCCCTGGGAACCATGACAATTCTTTATAATAAGCAGTAGGATTTTTCCTAGGATCAGGCAAATGAGTCTTAAGGGACAAAACTTCACTTCTTTTCCACAGAGTATAAACCCATTGTTCTTGAAACCTGGCAGCCACTGCCGCTCGAATAACATTACCATGTTGGTCCGTTAACTCCGGTATCTCGGGGTGATATATGGGATGTGTGAGAAGTTGGCCTGGTTTATGCTGTCCACTAATTAAAGTGGGCACCTTGCACCAGTCCAAACGACACTTATGATGTATGAGGTCAAAGATAACCTTTAGAAAGCTATCCTAGTGGTAGCTGTGGAGAGCAGCCTTCAGGCTTAATCTTGAAGGAATGTAAAGCAGCTTGTTTTACCAGAATATCACCTCCTGAATGACTAAATGAAAGGAGAACCACACAAGTGTTATGTAAAAATATGTATTTATTACTAAAACACTCTCTACTAACCTGTACACGAGATTAGAACACAAAGCACACAATACTTAATCAATAGAACATACGTAAGTAGCAAAATGTACAACGGGCTCCAGGGGGAGACCGAACCATATACTAAAAAAGTGGTATAACAATAACGACTTCAATAGACACAGGGCCTAGAGCACGTAGAATCGCTGGGACCCCAAGGAACCACCCAAGTCAGTGACACAGGGAGCCCACGGAGGACGGGTGCAGTAAGGAAACACGACTGCGTGCTCCGTGCAACTCTATGGGAAAGTCGCGGTTGGAAAATTACAGTTTAAGGACACTTCTAGGAGGACTTCAAGCAAACCCTTTGGAACATAAGAGGTTCTAAGGCCAACACCCTTGTGAGTACTGAGGTACCCGTGTTACCTATCCCAGAGGAGCCGGGTGCATAGGGGTCAAGTGGTGTCGGAAACCTCCGTCGTTTTCAATGGAGAGCTGCAAGAAAGTACTGCTGCCAGGAAGGCGAAGAGTGTCCGGTGGAATCCAAGCCTGGATCCGAGGTGAGAAGAACCTGAAAGCAGAGGGGACAGAGTCTGGGTCACTTAAGGTGACCAGGGGCTCGGTAGTCGAATGCCCACCGATGTCGGGTGCTTCAGGTGAAGAGAAAGGGTGTTTGTCTCTGCAGCCACGGGGACCAGGAGACGTCGATGATGACAAGCGTCTGGAGGTGAGGTGTCCCACAAAGGATGTCGAGAGCTGAGGGGTCAGTGTCCGGCTGGAGCACCAACAAGCCTTGGCAGTGGCAACCCACGCAGGCAGAGGAAACAAGTTACGGTGTGGACCAGCAAGGTCCAGGGGACTCTCCAAGCAATGGAGAGTCAGGGCACATCTGGAGCAACCAGGGAAGCCCAAGAACAACCGAGATGACCCTCGCCAGGACCCACAGGCCAACGGACCAGGGATCGCGAGGAGACCTCAAGCGGATTTACAAAGCACTAGCCCACAGAGCACTCGTGGAGTGGAGGCCGGATATTTTCGGTGCAAATGGTGCTCGGAGTTAGGACTACACGTAGTCCAATGCACAAGCTCAGGAATTGCTAACAAGCATATGCACTTGCAAATAGACGCGGTGCACAGGGGTACGGGTTGCACGGCCCCCACGAGGGATACTGGTCTCAGAATCACTAAGAGGTCAGATCTACCTCGGGCACCTTCGGGAATCTACCTCCTGTGTTGCAGAAATCTTCGGAGTCCGCAGGAGCTCTGAAGATGCAAGCCGGTCAGATGCGCTTAGGTGCCTGCTGCTGCAGGGAGATTCTTCTGTCGTCCAGCGAAGTGTAGACCGTGGAAGTACTTGGTTTCTTTGCAGAGTCTTGTCCAGGTATAATCTAAAGTCCTGTGATCAGGTTTCCCACTTTATATGCAGGGAAGGGGTTGGACTGACTCTGGGGACCCTCCTAGGGGAGAGGCAGGACAGAGGGGTGGCCACACCCATGTCCTTTGTCCAGTTTCGCGCCAGAGCAGGAGCCAAGTGGCTCCCAGAACTGGTTTGAGCTGGATTATGCACAGGGACACCAAATGTGCCCCCAGTGCAGACTTTCTGGCACTCTAAGAGTGCACCCACCCAGTCCCAATACACTAAACCCTGTCTGGGAGGTGGTCACACCTCCCTGTGACAGGAAACCTATTGTCAGGCCTTCCCCTGCTCGAGCTTGGCTCAGCAGCAGGAGGGCAGACTCGTGTCTGTGGCTGGCAGCATCCATTTTGTGCTGCCCAGGTCGAGAAAGCTGGTACCGGGTAGACCGGTGACCCATAGTAGTGGTTCTACAAGGGAGGAATCATACCTCCCACACCAGTTACTGGTGTGGAGGTATGATTCCAAGGTGTTTGACACCAAACACAACATGTTTCTAAGCAGCCGTTTTAAAGTTAGCATTTACGCGAGGTTATAATGCTCTTAAGTATATATGGTTTGGCTGCATCACAGACAACCCCGGGGAATGGATTCCGAAGGCTGCAGAGGGGCCCTACTCATGCAGGGGCACCCTCTCACATAAAACCCAGCACCCTGCCTTCAGGATTGATAAGGCCTGCCATAGGGGTGACTGATAGGTTTATATGTGTAGTGATTTAGAAGGGATATAGTGAACTTATATCTCCAGTAAGGGTGCATGCACCACCTTACACAGGCTGCAGTAGCAGACCTGTTGTGTCATTTTGAATGGCCTCTCAGGGGTGGCATAATACATGTTTCAGCCCATGGGAGGCCTCTGGGGTACCTATGCCCTGGGTACATGGTGTACCATATACTAGGGACTGATAAGGGTACCCCAGTATCCAATCTGGAGTGTACCTAAAGTACATGTGTTGCAATTTATAGGAGAAAGCAGATAGACTGGGGTCCTGAATAGCAGGATCCCAGTCAGACTAGGCCAAAAACAGTGAGACATCAGCAAAAAGTGGGGGTACCTATAAGAAGCAGATCCTACTCTCCTACAGGATGAACCTCTCTCATCGGAAACTGGGACACTGTAGTAGGACTGCCCCTATAGGCAACCAATGTGGCAACGTTACTAAAAACTTGACCTGGATCCATACCATTAGTGTACACGATCTGTAATATCAAATAAAATTTGCGGCACAACATTCCCAAAGTGTTGCTCCCAAAGACCAATGAATGTAGAGGACATATGCTTAAGAGCATGTTGCTGTTTAAAGGGCTCATAATCTTTCATCACATCCCAAACATCCTCCACACTGTAAATGGGATTACGACCCCACTAGGCGGCCTGATTAGCCACAACCTTCTTATCTTCATCTCTCATCGCAGACCGTACGAAAGGGCCAATTCGCTCTTGAAATTTTAATAAATCTCTAACCTCAAACCCACGGACTCGTGTCTCACTATTTATAAATAGCGGGGGATGAAGAACCAAAGAAGGAGAAGCAACAGAAGTAACAGGTACAATTGTTGCGGGCAGATGCGTCGCAGGAGCAAGAGCTGGGGACAAGGATGCCGACACAATAGGTGTGGCAGGAGTACTAACAGTCACCGTTGCCACAGACGGCAAAGAAACAGAAGAAAGAGGAGGGGGAGAAGCCGAAGCCACAGCCGTTGAAACGACAGCAGTAGACACAGGAACAGAAAGAACAGCTGTAGCAGACGGCCACTGCAACTCGGTATTGTCCCTCATATATTTGTGCCATAGTGTACTAAACATGATAGGGCCAAGACCATGCTTCACATACATATCAAAATTTGGAGTGCCTTCTGTAGGCACCGGCTGAGCTTCTTCCAATCGAACATCTGCAGAACAACAGCGACAGCACAAAGAAATCAATTTGCTAACTCCAGGCATTTTCAAATGAAAACAAGTCCATTATTTATGCCTGGCAAAGCAATTGCAAATGCTTTTACCTCAAAGACGGTCTTCAGACCGTACCAAATGCAAACCAAAATGGTACCATATCCACAAAGATCCAAAACAAACTCACCTGATGTATGCAGGTCAAAACGAATTAATTCTCCACTGCCGACTCTTCAGACCAAATGGCCAGATCCAAGGGTTTCGCCGTTTAAGACTCCAGTCGAGATGACCGCTGGGCGAGGCACCGTCCGGCAGGACGGAAGGGGCAGCCGCGAACAATGAGTGCTCCTCGTACAGGGATCCCTGAACCGTCAGTCCGACCCGACAATGGCCTCGACCTCCCCCCGTCCGTGGAAGAGGATGGGTCACTCACCCAAAGGAGTCCCTGTTCGGGCGCCAACTGAAAGAAGTGACCCCATTAGGGTCACCCAGGTCACTCACGACCACCTCTCAGCCTTCCATACCAAGTGAAGAGTCGGTCAGACAGTAGAGAATACAAACCAATATCTGTTTATTCAGAGGACACTCAGAGCGGAGCCCAATCTGCCCAGTCGCTAGGAGTGTTGCAGAGGGGACTGGCATCAGCAAGCATAGAGATACATTATGTACATTTCAGAACCAATGAAGGCACGCCCACAATGGAAATTTCCAAGCAGAGGCAGCAGAACAGTGCAATACAAAAAATTAAGTATCGATTCTAAGGCCGGGCACACACTATCTAGTGTTCAAGGTCGTTCTGCCCATGCCCGCCACTAGAGAAAGGGAAAGGTATGCGCTAATAAGTACAGTCTATTCATTAGTGAAGCAAAACCCAACCTTGGAGAAATGAAACACCACAGGGGCCTTTTCTCGGAAATGCCAAAGTATAAGTTTCAATTGTAACCCAAAATGGCACTGACACATAAAATGGTGCTGCAAATGCTAACATACATGGAATAATGCATAAACAGGATTTTTCTATTCTAACAGGTGCCACGAATGATACTCAGATAAAGAACAACTTTGTACAAAAGGGGTTGAGGCAATATGCTACCGCACCTACCACCTCAGTGGGACAGATTATAAGATACTTGAAGTGGGTCGCAGAAGAGGAAGTTCAGCCCCTGTCAACTTCCAATGGAGAGAAAACTCCTTAAGTACTAATAGATTCAAATGGTTCAGCACCACTATTCAACACAATATATCACTTTTTGTTCATGAATATGAAAGTGATTTATAAAGCACACTCTTCCCCTAGGGCATCTTGGCGCTGTAGAAACGGGTATAGCTACATAGCTAATTGTTCTTGCAGATACTCTGATATCTCCTAGTCCTGAGAGAAGAACCAGGTTTTCAAGGCCTTTCTAAAGGCAAGTAGCAAGGGAACATCTTTTAATTCCAATTGTAGGCTATTCCAAAGCAAGGCTGTGGTCCTGAAGAAGCTCTTCCCACCCCAGGTTGTCCTCCTAAAAGGGGTGACAACAAGGTTCATAGCTGAACTTGAGCGAAGCGTCCTCCCTGGGGTGTACCATTTGAGCTTATTCTTGAACCGGGCTGGCCCCAGTTCCTGCAGTGATTTGTAGGCCAGGCAAAGAGCCGTGAACCTAACACGTTGTTTGACTGGTAGCCAGTGGAGTTTCCTGATGGCTCCTCTGGCTTATTCATATTTAGGGATTTTAAAGAGAAATCGTGCAGCTGAATTCTGCAGAGTCTAAAGCTTATTCAGAGAGCCTAGGGCAAGATTAAGATATAGGCTATTGCAGTAATCGAGCCTTGAAAGTACCAGTGTGATGATTACTGCCTTCAAAAGCTCTGATGGCAAGAATTTTTCAATCTTTTTTACAAGCCTCAGAGAGCAAAATGAGGTAGATGTAATGTTATTCACTTGGTCTTTAAGCTTCAGCTCTTTGTCCAGCAAAAAGCCTAGGTTTTCTACCTTATTAGCTGGTTCAGGAAGAAGACCTAACTCAGGTGGCCACCATTCCGGCGTCCAGAATGAAGGGTTATTGCCAAAGATGATGACCTCAGTTTTAGCAGCGTTCAGTTTAAGACAATTGTTGTCCATCCAATTGCTTACATTGCTCATGCAAGTTCTAAATGCAGAACCTGAGTTATTCTCACGTTTCGCTAGTGACACCACAATTTGAGTGCCATCTGCGTATGATGCTAAAGAGAAGCCAGATTTTTTGATAAGTGAAGCCAGTGGCGTGACATAAAGATTGAACAATGTCATAGTTCAGCACAATTGTTATGACAATCCACACACACAGTACATATGATTCATAGTCTCCAATAGATAAACTTTGAAGGAAGTTCTTTATTCATATTCTTCTTCTTTTATAAATCTCCTTAAAAACAGTAGCCTGAATCATATGTACTGTGTGTGTGGATTGTCATAACAATTGTGCTAAACTATCATGAACAAAAAATGAAATATTTTGTTGAATAGTGGTGCTGAGCCATTTGAATCTATTGATACTCAGATAAAGGTCCTATCTGGCAGCCTCAGAGGAAGAGAGGCAGCTGCAAATCGTACAGGCTTGCACCTCATTCAAACAGAGGCTGCTTACCCTGTGACAACAGCGCATGCCACTGACTGGCATTCTGAAGCGTGGCAGCTCCTTGGAACCCTCCAGGGCCTGATCGAAGGAAATTCAAAAGGCATTAAGAGTTATATATAGATCTGCGTACCAATGTGAACACAGAGACTATGAGAAAGAAGGCCTCCAATGACCAAGGCCCATGTGGTGGTGAGAAAGCAACCCTGGAGTACCAAGTAGCTGTCTGCAGAAAATGTAACCATTTTGCGGCCGTGCACTGACAGACAAGTAGCACAAACAGAAAGGGCTGCTCATGACCGAATATCGCCCTCCGGAAGCCTAGGAGTTCAGCTGAGGACCACCCACAACCATGGACTGAAAAGGGAATCAGATTTGATGCTCAAAGAAGGCAAGTGTGCCCCAAGTACAAACTGAAGAAGATTCCATGGGTGGAAGCAGTGACCATGGCAATTGAAAATCTAGGGTCAGCTGAGGCCTCAATCCAAATGGGAGACCCCGCAGAGATGAAGTTATGAATGTGTTGGGATCCAGCACTTTCCAATGAAAAATGTCTTCACTGGGCAAGTCACACAAGACCACACAGAGATGAAGGCAAAGGTGTTCGCCATGGAACCCGGGACCCTTCTGAGCTGCCAGATGGCAGAAGAACTCCAACTGATGCAGTTCACACTTAGCATCAGCTCCTATGCAGTGGAAGACGTACTTGCTAAGTTACCAGTGCTGTTCTAAAGAATGGGTTGCATGAAGAACAAAAAGGCGAAGCTTTTACATCCATTATCCACCAGTCTGTACAAACAGTTACTCTTGTATATTCCACTTTATGTTCTGAAACAATTACAGCAAGACCTGCAGAAGCTATGGGGTCAGGGCTTCATTGACAAGGTAAATGATCTCCCTCCCTGGCTGTCCCCAATCGCTGTCACCAATAAGACCAAGCATTTGGTCAAGTATGCATATGCGTAGTCGCTTGCTTTCAGAACTGTGCCATTAACCGGGATAGACACCCAACACCCACCATGGATAACATAACTGCTGACCAGATAAGGGCAAGGTTGCTTTCCAAGCTGGCCTCAAATGCTGAATCTCATCAACTTGAATTCTACGAAAACTTCAGACAGGTAATGACCTTCGCCACCCACATGGGGTTGAGTAGCGCAAGCATCTACACTTTGTGGTCTTCCCAGCAGTTGAGCTGTTCCAGAATGCTCTTCAAGAGCTACAGGTTCACTTACTTGGTCTTATCAGTGCCAGCGACAATGTACTGATCTATGCCAGCAGCGAAAAGCAACACCACAAAGAGTCTGAGGCACTCTTCAGCATCATCAGGTAAAGGGACTCACTTAGCATCATAGGTTTCTCAAACCGAACATCACAGTTTCTGCAATGGGCTCTTAGCTAAAGGAAGAAGGCTGATCCAGGCGAGTGGAAGGATGCACAGAGCCCTCAGGATGTGCCAGAACTCCACGGTCACTGCAGATGACTCAGACCCAACCTTCATCTTCAAACAAAGCTTGAAGCTTGGGAGCAAGCAACTGTGGAGAGAAGATAAGGGCAAGCCTTTCAGGGCTTCATGTCAGTCCAGAGTCTATAAGACATCAGAAGCATGTGGACAAGCCTTGCAACATATATTGATGCTGTCCTTGGACCCAGAATAACCAGAGACTTCTGCAAAGTCACTGAAACTCCTAATACCTCCTGTATCGGTTTTCACTTTGATCGAATAGTGAGGTTGGATAGTTAAGGCGTCCTCCTGCATGGTCGCATGTGGGTCAACGCAGATAAGGTAGCACAAGGATGGCATGCAATAGCTGTAGTGCCAAGCAATTGTAATTACAAAATATATATATATATATATGATTGAGAAAAGGCCCTTCGCAAACTAGAAATGCAGTACATTTTAAATCTTGACACCAAACACCCCAAGGGGTTGAATACCTCAGAGGAATTGCACGCTAGTCTATATAACTAACTAAACATTAAAAATCCTAAGAAATCCCAGGACTGACCAAAACACTGAAAACTCAAAAAAAAAAAAAAATTTAATTATGAGGATTTCCAATAAAACTGAGCAAAGCCGCCCACTTATCCCCAATTTTAACTCACCTAATTTATACAGTTTTACACAAAAAAATCTTTTTAGAATAGCACGTCACTCTCTTTTTTCTTATATATTCACATATAGCAACAGCAGAGGAATCGCAATGTAATATGCTCATGAGGGGCTTCCTTAGTCTAAGGGCTTATATGTTGGCATATCTAGTCCATGTACTTTAAAAGGTTTGAGGTACCTATACGGAGATTGAACCAAATCAGCAAGTTAAAATGAAACATTTATGTATTTATTTATTGTAGTTGAATTGTATATATATATATATTTATTTATTTATATATATTATAAACTATATATTTATATATTTTATTGAACTTGCCATTCATAAATTTATTTATTTATTTATTCATGGATTTATTAATAACATGTATTGTCAGCATTGAGGCCTGAACAAAAAACATACAATTACTGCATTAGCGCAGCTTATAAAGGACTAAGTTGAATGTTTTGAATGTTTTGAGGATAACCATTACCTCTTTCCTTTCCATGGGTTCAACTGTTGTAGATAGGCACAGGCACAGGTCACTTTAAGTCACAATCACGTGATGGTGAAAATGCAAAAAAAGAAAAAAAGTCAATTGTATTTAAAAAACTGTTGTAGTTTGAAGCGCGTCATGTGATCAAGTCCCCTGGGAGGGACGAAATGCGTCATGGCTGCTGCATTCATTTGGGAGCAAGAATAAACATTGCAGTGAGACAAACTCCAGTGGTTCGTGCTCGTTCTTCGCGCGTATGGAAATGGCGCAATAAGAAGGAGTATTCTGCGATATATACATATATATATATATATATATATATATATATATATATATATATATATATATATATATATATATATATATATATATATATATATATATATTACCTATTGGCGGTCGCCAGTAGGTAGTTATAGTTAGAACCTAGTTTCCATAGGAAATGCGTTTTTGTTTTGCCAATAACTTTGGCACCGTTGGACGAATCTTCGCGAAATTCTCCCAAAAAATGTTTCATCCAGGTCAGCTCCTATCCTGAAAGTTTGGGGGGGATTTGTCAAGTGGGGGCGGAGAAAAAGGGGGGTCCCAAAAAGTGTTTTCTCCATGTTAATTTCCATAGGAAATTTTAGCCAGGGCTACAGCCCGAACTGCTGAACGGAATTACATGAAATTTGGCAAAAAGGTAGCTCTTGGTTCAGAAAGCGACCTTTTTAGGTCTCGCCTAGCGTTGCTGCGCACATGCACAGCTCGCTCGGCGAGATTTATTGCTTACAAGGACTTTCAGAAGAGGGCTTTAAGCCCCGCCCCTTATTTCCATTGGCTGGCGTCACCGTTTATGGTAAACGGTGGCCTCCCATTGGAAATGAGGGTTTTTGGTGGACGCCCTTTCGCCTCCGAGCCGGACTTGGTGGCCTGCTTTGCTGCTGTCGCAAAGCAGTTTCTTATCTTTATGGGGCCATGTGTTTCGAATTAGAAACACATGGTCCCATAAAGATAAGAGATCGATGCTTGTTTTAAGTCTCTTCTGTTTCTCTGTAGCGCAGCTTTCGCAAATGCCTTGCCCCCTTGGTGCTTTGAATATTTCATTTTGAAAGAATGGCAGTTTTCTCACAGAACACGTCCCTGCAGCTCCGTGCCCCTAGGACTACGATTCGTAGATAAGTTACAGTGATTTATTTATCCAACTTGCATAGCGTTCATTGCACAATTCATTTGCTTGTAGGCGCTTGAAAGAGTGGTGTTTGAAAGGAGATGTTAAAACATAAGTGGATTTTTGCTCTCGTTGGCTCTACTCTCCTTCAAGACTAACATTGCCAACCCTTAATAGTTTTCACACTCAGTCACGGCTACATTTTGCAGAAATACAGCCAGCACCAAATGACATACTGATGGGGGCTGTGTCTATCCAGCACCACACACACTGCACTTTCCCCTGCTGAGGGTCAGGCTGCATGCAAACATTAGGCGGTGGACAACCATTTTCTGACCTAGTACGATACACAACAGACTTTCTCTTCTGTGCTACACGTTCACTTCTAAATACAGTGAGTTGACAAGCCATTGTTCCCTCAAAAGCACAAGGTACACGAAACATTCCCTGGCAGAAACAGCCACACACATTATTAAAACCACAGCATGCCCTCACATCCACAAAAGGAGAAACCCCTCAATCCTGCACACTGCACTAATATGTGCAGCGTGGCTCTGTATTGAAATACCGCAGTGCTGTTGAGGGACTCTCACGCTTGAAACTGCGCGGTGGATAACCTTTCCACATCCATGGTACAAAATAAACCGCAACGTCGTACTGCACATTCTCACATGCACATAGTTTACCTCCTCTGACAAGATCCAAAAGCGTTGAGAACATGCAAATGTGGAAAATAAACTGCAAGATGTTGATTAAAAAAACCTTTGTATCTTTGGGGCAGTTATAAAACCATAAATATCCAAATCTTGTGACAACAGCCACTGCCTTATGAGGTTTGAGAGTTTCTGTAGGTTAGTTGCACAACAGTTTTCACTTCAAAATGCTGTTTAGCCGTTTAAAGATCATGGAAAAAAGCAGCAAATTTACACTTTTTTAATGTAACCTACAATCTAATTTCTATGGCATTTTCTTGGTTACGCAACAGATGGGGTGACTCAGTCAATAATTCACAGACTGCCCGTAAATGTACCCTAATATCTGTTGTCTGTTATTGATGCTTCAACAGACGACATTTGTCCGTCTCAGCCTATCTGGCAGCGTGGCATGCTTCTGCAGTAGTCCTGTCTGGAGACCATCCTGAGATTCTGTGAACAAGATTCAGCTTTGCTGGCCTGACCTGAGCAGATTGTAAAGGCATTTAACCCTGGGCCGTAAATTGGTCAGTAAGACGGGGGTGGGGGCGAGCTTCAGATTTTCCCACAATCATGCGGGCATATCATGTTAATCGTTATATGAGAAGCAGCGCATGGGGTGGGGGAGGGTTATTTAAGGACCATCGGAAAGGAGTGCAGATTATGCGGGGTACTTACAAACACAGTATTTGGTCAAATAACCATGCTTTAAGACCTTCCAAACAAAGACAAGAGTGTGTCTGAGTATTTAAAAATCCCAATTGAAATCCACCAGAAACCTTATCATACCCAACTGAAAGCTCCTGTGCCCAACTATCTAATAAATAATACATTTATTTGGGGGGTGTAACACCTCAAACACCCCCCTGAAGCTACGTCCCTGCTTTAACCAGAGAAAGACCGTGCAGGGGTGTGTGTTTGCATGCAGACAGTGATTTTGACTTCTGGCTTCAAGTGAGTGGCCTGGCAGGAAAGCAGATTGTGTTTGTTTTGCTTTAATGCCATTATCCAGCTCAAGGCTAAAGAATGTAATTGCCTAGAAGGTGTTAAGCCTGAGAAGGCCGGTGACATGCTCTCCTGCCTTTCCTATACACTTTGTAGTTAGACATTGTATGAGATTAATTTAACATGTGATTGGTGTGTTTACTTAACACAAAGTACTATTCATCTGACAGAATTGCACAAAACACTGTCCTTTGGTGTTAAACGGGGTTGAGAAAAAGAAGTCAGCCTAGGCAGTGGCTTAAATGCACTATGTGCAACCAGGAAACCTGGAAACACATCCCAGCTTCCCCCGCGTGACTAAACTGTGTGATTTAAGTAAAATCACTTTACTTCACTGAGTCTAATCTACTGGATCTTCACATTTGAGAACACCTTCAAGTAATAGAGTTCAAGAAGGGCTCTGTACATAAAGGTATCTTTTATATGCTTTAATAGCCTGTAACGTTACGTCACCTATAACAACAATATTGGCCATGATGCAAAGGACACATAACAATTGGTTCAAATATGTCCATGATGGCATGGTTGTCAGGAGGGACAGATATTTAATGTTTTTAAGTTCATGTTTAAAAACTTTCACTTCAAATAAATGTCAATGCAGTGGTCTCATCTAATGTAGTACATTGAAATACTTTCATATTTTAAAGAAACACTTTTTAAAGAAATTAAAACACTTCGTAATGTTCTTACCTGGTGTTTGTTGCGTAATTTACATCCCAGATATGTGGAAGGCCCTGCTGGAGCTTTGGATCTTACGGATGAGCCAGATCACTGGTTCACTCTTGGCTTGACTACAGGGCCCCCTTAAGACCTGGTCCAGAGTAGGCTTTTGCCCACGGCCCAACGTTCTAAGGGGCCCAGTCACCGCCCGCCCTCCACAAACCTCTCCAACGGTCTGGTGTGCCGCCAGGCTTTAATAAGGGTGTGTGCTGCTTGTTCAGTTGGTAAGTGTGCCTCTTCTGTTCCTGACTTCTCTGGTGAGACTACTCTGCAGGTAGGAAATGCTTTCTGATGCTCATAGCGGGCCCAGCTTATCCGATTTTTATTCATTGTTTCACCTTGTTCTTCTCTTCCTTATTTGCCCCCTTCTTCACCATGATCCTTTTAATCTGATCTCCCATCTGCTGACACGCCGCTGCTGACACCACTGCTGACACACCACTGCTGACACACCGCTGCTGACACGCCGCTGCTGACACACCACTGCTGACACGCCGCTGCTGACACGCCACTGCTGACACGCCGCTGCTGACGCCGCTGCTGACAAGCCGCTGCTGACACGCTGCTGCTGACACGCCGCTGCTGACATTCCACTGCTGATACATCACTGCTGACGCCGCTGCTGACATGCCGTTGCTGACACGCCGCTGCTGACATGCCACTGCTGACACACCACTGCTGACATGCCGCTGCTGACACGCCGCTGCTGACACGCCACTACTGACACACCGCTGCGGACACATCACTGCTGACACATCGCTGCTGACACATCGCTGCTGACACATCGCTGCTGACACCGCTGCTGACACACCACTGCTGACACATCACTGCTGACGCCGCTGCTGACACACCACTGCTGACACACCACTGCTGACACACCAGTGCTGACACACCACTGCTGACACACCACTGCTGCTACACCGCTGCTGACACACCGCTGCTGACACACCGCTGCTGACACGCCGCTCCTGACACGCCGCTGCTGACACATCGCTGCTGACACATTGCTGCTGACACCACTGCTGACACGCCACTGCTGACACGCCACTGCTGACACGACGCTACTGACACGCTGCTGCTGACACGCCGCTGCTGACACACCACTGCTGACACGCCGCTGCTGACACATCGCTGCTGACACATCGCTGCTGACACCACTGCTGACACACCTATGCTGACACACCACTGCTGACACGCTGCTGCTGACATGCCGCTGCTGACACGCCGCTGCTGACATGCTGCTGCTCACACGCCACTGCTGACACACCGCTGCTGGCACATCGCTGCTGACGCACCGCTGCTGACACACAGCTGCTGACACACAGCTGCTGACACACTGCTGCTAACACATCGCTGCTGACGCCGCTGCTGACACACCACTGCTGACACACCACTGCTGACACACCACTGCTGACACGCCACTGCTGACACGCCACTGCTGACACACCACTGCTGTGTGCCTCACTGCTGACACACCACTGCTGTGCACTTCACTGCTGACACACCACTGCTGACATGCCACTGCTGACACACCACTGCAGTGCTCTTCACTGCTGACACACCACTGCTGACACACCACTGCTGTGCACTTCACTTCTGACACACCACTGCTGACACACCACTGCTGACACACCACTGCTGACACGCCACTGCTGACACACCACTGCTGTGCACTTTACTGCTGACACACCACTGCTGACACGCCACTGCTGTGTGCCTCACTGCTGACACACCACTGCTGTGCACTTCACTGCTGACACATCGCTGCTGACGCCACTGCTGACACACCACTGCTGACACATCACTGCTGACGCCGCTGCTGACACGCCACTGCTGACACACCACTGCTGACACACCAGTGCTGACACACCACTGCTGACACACCACTGCTGCTACACCGTTGCTGACACACCGCTGCTGACACACCGCTGCTGACACGCCGCTGCTGACACATCGCTGCTGACACATCGCTGCTGACACATTGCTGCTGACACGCCACTGCTGACATGCCACTGCTGACACGACGCTGCTGACATGCCGCTGCTGACATGCCGCTGCTGACACACCGCTGCTGACACGCCGCTGCTGACACATCGCTGCTGACACCACTGCTGACACACCACTGCTGACATGCCACTGCTGACAGGCTGCTGCTGACACGCCGCTGCTGACACGCCGCTGCTGACATGCTGCTGCTGACACGCCACTGCTGACACACTGCTGCTGGCACATCACTGCTAGCACACAACTGATGACACATCGCTGCTGACACATCGCTGCTGACGCACCGTTGCTGACACACAGCTGCTGACACACAGCTGCTGACACACTGCTGCTGACACATCGCTGCTGACACATCGCTGCTGATGCCGCTGCTGACACACCACTGCTGACACACCACTGCTGACACGCCACTGCTGACACGCCACTGCTGACACACCACTGCTGTGTGCCTCACTGCTGACACACCACTGCTGTGCACTTCACTGCTGACACACCACTGCTGACATGCCACTGCTGACACACCACTGCAGTGCTCTTCACTGCAGACACACCACTGCTGTGCACTTTACTGCTGTGCACTTTACTGCTGTGCACTTTACTGCTGAGCACTTTACTGCTGACAAGCCACTGCTGACACGCCACTGCTGACACACCACTGCTGTGCACTTCACTGCTGACACACCACTGCTGACACACCACTGCTGACACGCCACTGCTGACACACCACTGCTGTGCACTTCACTGCTGACACACCACTGCTGACACGCCACTGCTGACACACCACTGCTGTGTGCCTCACTGCTGACACACCACTGCTGTGCACTTCACTGCTCACACACCACTGCTGACACACCACTGCTGACATGCCACTGCTGTGCGCCTCACTGCTGACACACCACTGCTGTGCACTTCACTGCTGACACCCCACTGCTGACACACCACTGCTGCTGACACACCACTGCTGCTGACACACCACTGCTGACACACCACTGCTGACACACCACGCTGTGCTCCCCAGTGATGAAGGCAGAATTGAATGCAGCCAAATTTGGAAGAGGTGGCCATGCACAGCACAGACCCACGTCATCGGAAGGAGTCAGGGCAAGGAGGAGGGTGCAAGAAGCTGCCAGCATAGCTACGATAGGAGGAACATTAGACAGGTGCATGAAAGACAAGGACGAAATCCATTTGATCCCAAAGCGGAGTCACGCGGGCGGGGGATAAGAAGGTGGGTGCAACTAAAAGAAGTGGAGTAGGAGGAGGCAAGAGCTCTGATGTAAAGAAACAACTAGCTCTGTAGAACAGATGGACGACAAGGGGTCTACCGGGTGGACGAGGCTTTACAGAGCATAGTAAGGCTGCCACTGCTGACACCCCGCTGCTGACACACCACTGCAGACACCACTGCTGACACAAAGCTGCTGACACGTCGCTGCTGACACCACTGCTGATACACCACTGCTGACACACCACTGCTGACACGCCGCTGCAGACACCACTGCTGACACACCACTGCTGACACACCACTGCTGACACACCGCTGCTGACACGCCGATGCTGACACGCCGCTGCTGACATGCCGCTGCTGACACACCGCTGCTGACACACCGCTGCTGACATGCTGCTGCTGACACGCCGCTGCTGACACACCACTGCTTCCACGCCGCTGCTGACACATCGCTGCTGATACCTCATTGCTGACGCCGCTGCTGACACGCTGCTGCTGACGCCGCTGCTGACGCCGCTGCTGACTCACCACTGCTGATACATCACTGCTGACGCCACTGCTGACATGCCGCTGCTGACACACCACTGCTGACATGCCGCTGCTGACATGCCACTGCTGACACACCGCTGTGGACACATCACTGCTGGCACACAACTGCTGACACATCGCTGCTGACACATCGCTGCTGACACACAGCTGCTGACGCACCGCTGCTGACACACCACTGCTGACAACCCACTGCTGACACATCGCTGCTGATGCCGCTGCTGACACACCACTGCTGACACACCGCTGCTGACACACCACTGCTGACAACCCACTGCTGACACATCGCTGCTGATGCCGCTGCTGACACACCACTGTTGACACATCGCTGCTGACACGCCGCTGCTGACACACCGCTGCTGACACGCCACTGCTGACATGCCGCTGCTGACACCACTGCTGACACGCCGCTGCTGACACGCCGCCTCTGACATGCCGCTGCTGACACATCCCTGTTGACACACAGCTGCTGACGCACCACTGCTGACACACCACTGCTGACAACCCACTGCTGACACATCGCTGCTGACACATCGCTGCTGACACATCACTGCTGACGCCGCTGCTGACACACCACTGCTGACACACAACTGCTGCTACACCACTGCTGCTACACCACTGCTGCTACATCGCTGCTGCTACATCACTGCTGACACGCTGCTGCTGACACACCGCTGCTGCTGACGCACCGCTGCTGACATGCCGCTGCTGACACACCGCTGCTGACACGCCGCTGCTGACACACCACTGCTGACACCACTGCCGACACGCCGCTGCTGACACACCGCTGCTGACACATCGCTGCTGACGCTGCTGCTGACACACCACTGCTGATACATCACTGCTGGCACGCCGCTGCTGACATGCCACTGCTGACACGCCGCTGCTGACACGCCACTACTGGCACACCGCTGCGGACACATCACTGCTGACACATCGCTGCTGACACATCACTGCTGACACGCCGCTGCTGACACACCACTGTTGACACATCACTGCTGATGCCGCTGCTGACACACCACTGCTGACACACTACTGCTGACACACCACTGCTGACACACCACTGCTGACACACCACTGCTGACACACCACTACTGCTACACCTCTGCTGAAACACCGCTGCTGACACACCGCTGCTGACACACCACTGCTGACACGACACTGCTGACATGACACTGCTGACACGCTGCTGCTGACACGCCGCTGCTGATACGCCGCTGCTGACACGCCGCTGCTGACACATCGCTGCTGACACATCACTGCTAACACCACTGCTGACACGCCACTGCTGACACGCCACTGCTGACACGCCACTGCTGAAATGCCACTGCTGACACCCCGCTGCTGACACACCGCTACAGACACCACTGCTGATACACCTCTGCTGACACACCTCTGCTGACACACCACTGCTGACACGCCACTGCTGACATGCTGCTGCTGACACGCCGCTGCTGACACGCCGCTGCTGACATGCTGCTGCTGACACGCCACTGCTGACACACCGCTGCTGGCACATCACTGCTAGCACACAACTGCTGGCACATCGCTGCTGACACATCGCTGCTGATGCACCACTGCTGACACACAGCTGCTGACACACATCTGCTGACACACAGCTGCTGACACACTGCTGCTGACACATCGCTGCTGACGCTGCTGCTGACACCGCTGCTGACACACCACTGCCGACACACCATTGCTGACACGCCGCTGCTGACATGCCGATGCTGACACGCCACTGCTGACACGCCGCTGCTGACACACCGCTTCTGTCACGCCGCTGCTGACACGCCGCTGCTGACATGCTGCTGCTGACACCACTGCTGACACACCACTGCTGACACGACACTGCTGACACGACACTGCTGACACGCCGCAGCTGACACACCACTGCTGACACATCGCTGCTGACACATCGCTGCTAACACCACTGCTGACACGCCACTGCTGACATGCCACTGCTGACACACCACTGCTAACACCCCACTGCTGACATGCCACTGCTGACACCCTGCTGCTGACACACCGCTGCAGACACCACTGCTGACACACCTCTGCTGACACACCTCTGCTGACACACCACTGCTGACACGCCACAGCTGACACGCTGCTGCTGTCATGCCGCTGCTGACACGCCGCTGCTGCTGACACGCCGCTGCTGACACACCACTGCTGATACATCACTGCTGACGCCGCTGCTGACATGCCGCTGCTGACACACCACTGCTGACACGCCGCTGCTGACACGCCACTGCTGACACACCGCTGTGGACACATCACTGCTGGCACACAACTGCTGACACATCGCTGCTGATACATCGCTGCTGACACACAGCTGCGGATGCACCGCTGCTGACACACCACTGCTGACAACCCACTGCTGATACATTGCTGCTGACACATCGCTACTGACACATCGCTGCTGACGATACTGCTGACACACCACTGCTGACACACCACTGCTGCTACACCACTGCTGCTACACCACTGCTGCTACATCGCTGCTGACACATCGCTGCTGACACGCCGCTGCTGACACACCGCTGCTGACACGCCGCTGCTGACACACCGCTGCTGACACCACTGCTGACACCACTGCTGACACGCCGATGCTGACACGCCGCTGCTGACATGCCGCTGCTGACACATCGCTGCTGACACACAGCTGCTGATGCACCGCTGCTGACACACCACAGCTGACAACCCACTGCTGACACATCGCTGCTGACACATCACTGCTGACACATCACTGCTGACGCCGCTGCTGACACACCACTGCTGACACACAACTGCTGCTACACCACTGCTACTACACCACTGCTGCTACATCGCTGCTGACACATCGCTGCTGACACGCCGCTGCTGACACACCGCTGCTGACACACCGCTGCTGACACGCTGCTGCTGACACGCCGCTGCTGACACACCACTGCTGACACCACTGCTGACACGCCGCTGCTGACACACCACTGCTGATACATCACTGCTGACGCCGCTGCTGACATGCCGCTGCTGACATGCAGCTGCTGACATGCCACTGCTGACACGCCACTGCTGACACGCTGCTGCTGACACGCTGCTGCTGACACGCCGCTGCTGACACACCGCTGCTGACATGCCACTACTGACACACCACTGCTGATACATCACTGCTGATGACGCTGCTGACATGCCGCTGCTGGCACGCTGCTGCTGACATGCCACTGCTGACACGCCGCTGCTGACACGCCACTACTGGCACACCGCTGCGGACACATCACTGCTGACACATCGCTGCTGACACATCACTGCTGACACGCCGCTGCTGACACACCACTGTTGACACATCACTGCTGATGCCGCTGCTGACACACCACTGCTGACACACCACTGCTGACACACCACTGCTGACACACCACTGCTGACACACCACTGCTGCTACACCACTGCTGAAACACCGCTGCTGACACACTGCTGCTGACACACCACTGCTGACACGACACTGCTGACATGACACTGCTGACACGCTGCTGCTGACACGCCGCTGCTGATACGCCGCTGCTGACACGCCGCTGCTGACACATCACTGCTAACACCACTGCTGACACGCCACTGCTGACACGCCACTGCTGACACGCCACTGCTGACACGCCACTGCTGAAATGCCACTGCTGACACCCCGCTGCTGACACACCGCTACAGACACCACTGCTGATACAGCTCTGCTGACACACCTCTGCTGACACACCACTGCTGACACGCCACTGCTGACATGCTGCTGCTGACACGCCGCTGCTGACACGCCGCTGCTGACATGCTGCTGCTGACACGCCACTGCTGACACACCGCTGCTGGCACATCACTGCTAGCACACAACTGCTGACACATCGCTGCTGATGCACCACTGCTGACACACAGCTGCTGACACACATCTGCTGACACACAGCTGCTGACACACTGCTGCTGACACATTGCTGCTGACGCTGCTGCTGACACCGCTGCTGACACACCGCTGCCGACACACCATTGCTGACACGCCGCTGCTGACACGCCGATGCTGACACGCCGCTGCTGACATGCCGCTGCTGACACACCGCTGCTGTCACGCCGCTGCTGACACGCCGCTGCTGACATGCTGCTGCTGACACCACTGCTGACACACCACTGCTGACACGACACTGCTGACACGACACTGCTGACACGCCGCTGCTGACACGCCACTGCTGACACATCGCTGCTGACACATCGCTGCTGACACATCGCTGCTGACACATTGCTGCTAACACCACTGCTGACACGCCACTGCTGACACGCCACTGCTGACACACCACTGCTAACACACCACTGCTGACATGCCACTGCTGACACCCTGCTGCTGACACACCGCTGCAGACACCACTGCTGACACACCTCTGCTGACACACCTCTGCTGACACACCACTGCTGACACGCCACAGCTGACACGCTGCTGCTGTCATGCCGCTGCTGACACGCCGCTGCTGCTGACACGCCGCTGCTGACACACCACTGCTGATACATCACTGCTGACGCCGCTGCTGACATGCCGCTGCTGACACACCACTGCTGACACGCCGCTGCTGACACGCCACTGCTGACACACCGCTGTGGACACATCACTGCTGGCACACAACTGCTGACACATCGCTGCTGATACATCGCTGCTGACACACAGCTGCTGATGCACCGCTGCTGACACACCACTGCTGAACAACCCACTGCTGATACATCGCTGCTGACACATCGCTACTGACACATCGCTGCTGACGCCACTGCTGACACACCACTGCTGACACACCACTGCTGCTACACCACTGCTGCTACACCACTGCTTCTACATCGCTGCTGACACATCGCTGCTGACACGCCACTGCTGACACACCGCTGCTGACACGCCGCTGCTGACACGCCGCTGCTGACACCACTGCTGACACCACTGCTGACACGCCGATGCTGACACGCCGCTGCTGACATGCCGCTGCTGACACATCGCTGCTGACACACAGCTGCTGATACACCGCTGCTGACACACCACAGCTGACAACCCACTGCTGACACATCGCTGCTGACACATCGCTGCTGACACATCACTGCTGACGCCGCTGCTGACACACCACTGCTGACACACAACTGCTGCTACACCACTGCTGCTACACCACTGCTGCTACATCGCTGCTGACACATCGCTGCTGACACGCCGCTGCTGACACACCGCTGCTGACACACCGCTGCTGACACGCTGCTGCTGACACGCCGCTGCTGACACACCACTGCTGACACACCACTGCTGACACGCTGCTGCTGACACGCCGCTGCTGACACGCCGCTGCTGACACATCACTGCTGACACCGCTGCTGACACACCACTGCTGATACATCACTGCTGACACCGCTGCTGACATGCCGCTGCTGACATGCCGCTGCTGACATGCCACTGCTGACACGCCACTGCTGACACGCCGCTGCTGACACGCTGCTGCTGACACGCTGCTGCTGACACGCCGCTGCTGACATGCCACTACTGACACACCGCTGCGGACACATCACTGCTGACACATAGCTGCTGACACATCGCTGCTGACACATCACTGCTGACGCCGCTGCTGACACACCACTGCTGACACATCACTGCTGATGCTGCTGCTGACACACCACTGATGACACACCACTGCTGACACACCACTGCTGACACACCACAGCTGCTACACCACTGCTGACACACCGCTGCTGACACACCGCTGCTGACACACCGCTGCTGACACGCCGCTGCTGACACATCGCTGCTGACACATCGCTGCTGACACATCGCTGCTGACACATCGCTGCTAACACCACTGCTGACACACCACTGCTGACACACCGCTGCTGACACACCGCTGCTAACACGACACTGCTGACACGACACTGCTGACACGCCGCTGCTGACACGCCGCTGCTGACACGCCGCTGCTGACACATCGCTGCTGACACATCGCTGCTAACACCACTGCTGACACGCCACTGCTGACACGCCACTGCTGACACACCACTGCTAACACGCCACTGCTGACATGCCACTGCTGACACCCCGCTGCTGACACACCGCTGCAGACACCACTGCTGACACACCTCTGCTGACACACCTCTGCTGACACACCACTGCTGACATGCCGCTGCTGACATGCTGCTGCTGACACGCCACTGCTGACACACCGCTGCTGGTACATCACTGCTGACGCACCGCTGCTGACACACAGCTGCTGACACACTGCTGCTGACACATCGCTGCTGACACATCGCTGCTGACACATCACTACTGACGCCGCTGCTGATGCCGCTGCTGACACACCACTGCTGACACACCACTGCTGACACACCACTGCTGACACACCACTGCTGACACACCACTGCTGTGTGCCTCACTGCTGACACACCACTGCTGTGCACTTCACTGCTGACACACCACTGCTGACATGCCACTGCTGACACACCACTGCTGTGCACTTTACTGCTGAGCACTTTACTGCTGACACGCCAATGCTGACACGCCACTGCTGACACACCACTGCTGTGCACTTCACTGCTGACACACCACTGCTGACACACCACTGCTGACACGCCACTGCTGACACACCACTGCTGTGCACTTTACTGCTGACACACCACTGCTGACACGCCACTGCTGTGTGCCTCACTGCTGACTAACCCTGGGCGTAGTTCGCGTAGTAGCGCTACGCGTAGCTACGCGAAGTGCACTTCACACTACGCGAGCTACGCGTAGCACTACGCGAACTGCGTAGTGCGGTAGGAATTGCTGTTCGCAATGATTGCACAGTGCTGGATGCTTGTCCGCACTGTGCAATCATTGCAAACGGCATCTTGCACAGTGCAAGCGGTCGTTTTCTGCCGCTCGAGTAGATTTGTACTCGAGCGGCAGTTTTCTCAACGCGGACTGGTAGTTTCTCATCGCGAGCGGTCGCGAGCATACGCGACCACTCGCAATGAGAAACCTGACCTCCCCGCATTGAGAATCTCGCCAGGAGGTTTATTTTCCGCTGCTGACATGCCGCTGCTGACACACCGCTGCTGACACACCACTGCTGACACGCCACTGCTGACATGCCACTGCTGACACCCCGCTGCTGACACACCGCTACAGACACCACTGCTGATACACCTCTGCTGACACACCTCTGCTGACACACCACTGCTGACACGCCACTGCTGACATGCTGCTGCTGACACGCCGCTGCTGACACGCCGCTGCTGACATGCTGCTGCTGACACGCCACTGCTGACACACCGCTGCTGGCACATCACTGCTAGCACACAACTGCTGACACATCGCTGCTGACACATCGCTGCTGATGCAGCACTGCTGACACACAGCTGCTGACACACAGCTGCTGACACACAGCTGCTGACACACTGCTGCTGACACATCGCTGCTGACACATCGCTGCTGACGCTGCTGCTGACACCGCTGCTGACACACCACTGCCGACACACCATTGCTGACACGCTGCTGCTGACATGCCGATGCTGACACACCGCTGCTGACACGCCACTGCTGACACACCGCTGCTGTCACGCCGCTGCTGACATGCCGCTGCTGACATGCTGCTGCTGACACCACTGCTGACACACCACTGCTGACACGACACTGCTGACACGACACTGCTGACACACCGCTGCTGACACGCCGTTGCTGACACGCCGCTGCTGACACATCGCTGCTGACACATCGCTGCTGACACATCGCTGCTAACACCACTGCTGACACGCCACTGCTGACACGCCACTGCTGACACGCCACTGCTAACACACCACTGCTGACACCCTGCTGCTGACACACCGCTGCAGACACCACTGCTGACACACCACTGCTGACACACCTCTGCTGACACACCACTGCTGACACGCCACAGCTGACACGCTGCTGCTGTCATGCCGCTGCTGACATGCCACTGCTGACACGCCGCTGCTGATGCCGCTGCTGCTGACTCGCCGCTGCTGACACACCACTGCTGATACATCACTGCTGACGCCGCTGCTGACATGCCGCTGCTGACACACCACTGCTGACATGCCGCTGCTGACACGCCACTGCTGACACACCGCTGTGGACACATCACTGCTGGCACACAACTGCTGACACATCGCTGCTGATACATCGCTGCTGACACACAGCTGCTGATGCACCGCTGCTGACACACCACTGCTGACAACCCACTGCTGATACATCGCTGCTGACACATCGCTACTGACACATCGCTGCTGATGCCACTGCTGACACACCACTGCTGACACACCACTGCTGCTACACCACTGCTGCTACACCACTGCTGCTACATCGCTGCTGACACATCGCTGCTGACACACCACTGCTGACACACCGCTGCTGACACGCCGCTGCTGACACGCCGCTGCTGACACCACTGCTGACACGCCGATGCTGACACGCCGCTGCTGACATGCCGCTGCTGACACATCGCTGCTGACACACAGCTGCTGATGCACCGCTGCTGACACACCACAGCTGACAACCCACTGCTGACACATCACTTCTGACACATCGCTGCTGACACATCACTGCTGACGCCGCTGCTGACACACCACTGCTGACACACAACTGCTGCTACACCACTGCTGCTACACCACTGCTGCTACATTGCTGCTGACACATCGCTGCTGACACGCCGCTGCTGACACACCGCTGCTGACACACCGCTGCTGACACGCCGCTGCTGACACGCCGCTGCTGACACACCACTGCTGACACACCACTGCTGACACCACTGCTGACACGCCGCTGCTGACACACCGCTGCTGACACGCCGCTGCTGACACATCGCTGCTGACACCGCTGCTGACACACCACTGCTGATACATCACTGCTGACGCCGCTGCTGACATGCCGCTGCTGACATGCCGCTGCAACACACCACTGCGGACACATCACTGCTGACACATAGCTGCTGACACATCGCTGCTGACACATCGCTGCTGGCGCCGCTGCTGACACACCACTGCTGACACATCACTGCTGACACTGCTGCTGACACACCACTGCTGACACACCACTGCTGACACACCACAGCTGCTACACCACTGCTGACACACCGCTGCTGACACACCGCTGCTGACACACCGATGCTAACACGACACTGCTGACACGACACTGCTGACACGCCGCTGCTGACATGCCGCTGCTGACACATCGCTGCTGACACATCGCTGCTGACACATCGCTGCTAACACTACTGCTGACACGCCACTGCTGACACGCCACTGCTGACACGCCACTGCTGACACACCACTGCTAACACGCCACTGCTGACATGCCACTGCTGACACCCCGCTGCTGACACACCGCTGCAGACACCACTGCTGACACACCTCTGCTGACACACCTCTGCTGACACACCACTGCTGACATGCCACTGCTGACACGCTGCTGCTGACATGCCGCTGCTGACACACCGCTGCTGACATGCTGCTGCTGACACGCCACTGCTGACACACCGCTGCTGGCACATCACTGCTGACGCACCGCTGCTGACACACAGCTGCTGACACACTGCTGCTGATACATCGCTGCTGACACATCGCTGCTGACACATCACTACTGACGCCGCTGCTGATGCCGCTGCTGACACACCACTGCTGACACACCACTGCTGACACACCACTGCTGACACGCCACTGCTGACACACCACTGCTGTGTGCCTCACTGCTGACACACCACTGCTGTGCACTTCACTGCTGACACACCACTGCTGACACACCACTGCTGTGCACTTTACTGCTGAGCACTTTACTGCTGACACGCCACTGCTGACACGCCACTGCTGACACACCACTGCTGTGCACTTCACTGCTGACACACCACTGCTGACACACCACTGCTGACATGCCACTGCTGACACACCACTGCTGTGCACTTTACTGCTGACACACCACTGCTGACACGCCACTGCTGTGTGCCTCACTGCTGCCTAACCCTGGGCGTAGTTCGCGTAGTAGCGCTACACGTAGCTACGCGAAGTGCACTTCGCACTATGCGAGCTACGCGTAGCACTACGCGAACTGCGTAGTGCGGTAGGAAATGCTGTTCGCAATGATTGCACAGTGCTGGATGCTTGTCCGCACTGTGCAATCATTGCAAACGGCATCTTGCACAGTGCAAGCGGTCATTTTCTGCCGCTCGAGTAGATTTGTACTCGAGCTTCAGTTTTCTCAACGCGGACTGGTAGTTTCTCATCGCGAGCGGTCGCGAGCATACGCGACCACTCGCAATGAGAAACCTGACCTCCCCGCATTGAGAATCTCGCCAGGAGGTTTATTTTCCACGCTCGCGATCAACAACTTGATGTTGCTGATCGCGAACGATGAAAAAGTCTCGCCGGGATGTCATTTTGCTCGCTCGCGATCGGCATCTTGATGTTGCTGATCGCGAACGAGGAAAAAGTCTCGCCGGGATGTCATTTTGCTCGCTCGCGGTCGCCAACTTGATGTTGAGGACCGCGAGCAAGCAAAAAATGCCCGCTACGCTACGCGTTTTTTACTGTGCTACGTGCAATTCGCATAGCGCGTAGTTGCGCAAACTACGCGAGTGTAGCGTAGTTTTCCACCCAGGCCTACTGCTGACACACCACTGCTGTGCACTTCACTGCTGACACGCCACTGCTGACACGCCACTGCTGACACACCACTGCTGTGTGCCTCACTGCTGACACACCACTGCTGTGCACTTCACTGCTCACACACCACTGCTGACACACCACTGCTGACATGCCACTGCTGTGCGCCTCACTGCTGACACACCACTGCTGTGCACTTCACTGATGACACACCACTGCTGACACACCACTGCTGCTGACACACCACTGCTGCTGACACACCACTGCTGCTGACACACCACTGCTGACACACCACTGCTGACATACCACTGCTGACACACCATGCTGTGCTCCCCAGTGATGAAGGCAGAATTGAATGCAGCCAAATTTGGAAGAGGTGGCCATGCACAGCACAGACCCACGTCATCGGAAGGAGTCAGGGCAAGGAGGAGGGTGCAAGAAGCTGCCAGCATAGCTACGATAGGAGGAACATTAGACAGGTGCATGAAAGACAAGGACAAAATCCATTTGATCCCAAAGCGGAGTCACGCGGGCGGGGATAAGAAGGTGGGTGCAACTAAAAGAAGTGGAGTAGGAGGAGGCAAGAGCTCTGATGTAAAGAAACAACTAGCTCCGTAGAGCAGATGGACGACAAGGGGTCTACTGGGTGGACGAGGCTTTACAGAGCAGATTAAGGCTGCTCGGCCCTCACTAAAGATAGTCGAAGATGCAGGTAGAAGGGATGTTTGGCAAGGATTGTAGGGGGAGAGGACATGGGAGAGTTACACGAATAGAACAAGCATTGAAAATGCAATAGGTCTCGCCTTTGATTAAGTTAAAGCCATTTGCTTTGCTAATAGTATTGTATAGCAAAGCAAATGGCTTTAACTTAATGAAAGGCGAGACCTATTGCATTTTTAATGCTTGTTTTTAAATGGTGTTAATCCGTTCAGTAGTTGCTGAGAAATTAAAAAAATAAGAGTCAAAAAATCAATTTCCCATAGGAAACTTTTGCCAAGGCTACAGCCCGAACTGCTGAACGGAATTACACCAAATTTGGCAAAAAGGTACTGCTTGGCTCAGAAAGCGACCTTTTTAAAAATAGTGTAAATCCGTTCAGTAGTTGCTGAGAAATTCAAAAAATAAAAATATCGATATCTGAGAGGTGCATATTGCAGAGAGGTGGTCCGAGGCCACGCCCCTTTTTACACTTCTCTGCAACGCAGCTCTGTGGCGCTTACTGGAGGTACCTGGTGGGCTAGTTGGACCCCAGGGACCCTCAGGACTCAAGGGGATTTAATCCCCCAATTTACAATGCACCAGGGGGCGTGTTTGCACAGTGGTGCAGGGAGGGTGCGTGGCCTGATTTGACAAGTGTGCAAACGCGCCCTGTGGCGCGTTTTAAGTTGGAGTATTAAGTCCCCTTCAATCCTAAGGGTCCTTGGGGGCCAACTAGCCCACCAGGTACCTCCAGTAAGCACCAGGGAGCTGCGTTGCAGAGTGGTGGTCCAAGGCCACGCCCCCTTTTTATACCACTCTGCAACGCAGCTCTGTGGCACTTACTGGAGGTAGCTGGTGGGCTAGTTGGCCCTCAGGGACCCTCAGGATTCAAGGAGACTTAATCACCCAACTTAAAACGCGCCACAGGGCGCGTTTGCACACTTGTCACATCAGGCCCCGCCCCCCTCCCTGCACCACAGTGCAAATGCGCCCTGTGGCGCGTTTTAAGTTGGGATTAATTCCCCTTCAATCCTGAGGGTCCCTGGGGGCCAACTAGTCCACCAGGTACCTCTCTGTAAATGCCACAGGGCTGCGTTGCAGAGAGGTGCTCCAATGCCACGCCCCTTTTTACACCACTCTGCAAACGCGGCTTCTGGTGCACTGCTGGTGGGGCGATGAGGTCCTCTTGTGTCCTGTGGACCTCAAGACACAAGTGGACTTCATCCTCTGAGCAGCAGTGCGCCAGAAGCCGCGTTTGCAGCGTGGTGTAAAAAGGGGCTTGGCCTCAGAACACCTCTCTGAAACGCAGGTCTGTGGCGCTTACTGGATGTATCTGGTGGGCTACTTGGCCACCAGGGACCTTCAGGATTCAAGGGGACTTAATAGGGATAAATACACAAAGAACCCACGGGTCCGGGATAGCAGTCAAAAAAGAAATGTGGACCAGAAAAACAATGTCGATAGGAGTGATGTTGGGAATATCCCTTTTAAAGGATGACTCCCCTCACACACCCAAAGGTGTCATGCTTCATCATAGGGGTGCCTCCTCGTGTCGGGACCTAGTCACGGCACGGGCTACAACCCCCTCTCTACGAGGAGGGAGCTCAGGGATGTTTTAATTTGATGGCACATGGGTTATCCTAAAAACCCTATGTGAGCGTGGTGTGTGGGCAAATGAAGTGCAGTGCTGAAAGTGTAAGTGATTAAAACTGCCTACAGGGTTAGCAATAAACTTTATTGAGCTACCCTCTGACAGGATTAAAATGCTGTGAATGAGCCTATCAAAATTATAAGAGGCTTCATAAGCTAGATCAACATGTTTCAGCCACAATGACCTATGCAAGTATCTTGGCTTTCTTCAGGATCTACGTGATGCAGCTACTGCCAAATAAAAGAATGCTAATTATATCAAAACAATAATAAACATCGGTATGTTTATACTGAACCAGATCATTTCATGTTCAGTCTGGTCCACCAATTGAATCTGTAATAAAGACAAAATGAAACATTGTATTGAATATCTGGCCACAAATATTCTGAAATGCATTAGCCTAAAACCCAATGTGGCAAGGCAGGGAACACTACTAAAAATTAATAGGTAGTGATATTTGTGGCACTTACCCAATCGGTAGAGAGAGTTGCCACAACTGTCCGGTGCTAATTTAGCAAATGGTACAAGCGCCAACCTAAAAAGGAGAGGGATGGCGGCATAAAGTCAGATAAAAACAAGAGAGCAGCAAAGGAGCAAGGTAGCAGCCTATGCTTTACTCATGAAATCACTGGAAAAGAGATAGTAGGGTTTCCAGGATTAAACCTAGTTGAAGCAAGCTCTTAAAAAACTAGGGGTCAGGATGAGTCGAAGAAACATCTATATAACAGTACACTGGTTAAGTGTTGGCGCAGGGTGGGCTCCAAGCCTGGTCACAGTCAACCATCAACACTGTTTCAGGGCAATCGAGTCAAAAAAAAATTTAAACTGGAAAACTACCAGAGCATAGAACTCGCATGCCAGCACCCAAGAAAGGGGGATAGGGTGGCATCTTGCACATCATGAGAGAGTCAGAATGGTAATGCGCTCGGGACCGGGGTGTATATATTTACAAGAGGGTCCTGTATTGGAATGTAAGAGGGGGCCGCTTGAAACATAGCACAAGCAAGGTGATCATGCACTCAATAAGGAGGTGGTAAGCCTCAAGTACGTATCATAAAACTGGAATCTTATGTTCTAGACGCCCCCAGAGGCCGTGTATCTATGGGCGGCTCCACTAGTCACTCAAAAAATGAGGGCACTGGGGGCTTGCGTATGGCTCACCAGATAACCCACAGCAAGTTTGGAAACAACGAGTCTATTACTGGCAATAGCAATACCCAGGGAGCTAGCGAGTGCTCAAAAAAGAGCGCAATGAAGTCAAACTTACCGCTCTAATGGAGCGAATAGTCTCGTGGCGGCTGTCCTGCCGGCAGGGGAATGAGCCGGCAAGGAAACGCTCGTTATGTAGTGTCGGACGCTCTGGAAAAGGGAATTGTAGTTTAGTCACCAAGGTTCATGGGAATTGTAGTTTTTGTCCGGCAAAGAAATGCTCGCTTTGAAATTGTAGTTTAATCGCCAATATTCATGGGAAATGTAGTTTCATAACTGTTCGGGTGTACTAAAACTTAATACCCTAATAACAGGGGCGCTACAGGTGCTGTACCAATTAGCACAGAAATAGAAAATGTAAAATGTAAACCAGAGGCACACTCAATGTTGGAATCTAGCGATGGACTGAGCAAAAGTGCCAAGGAATGTGTATGTTCCAACAGTGGAACTAAACAACCGATCTTACTAATAAAGGGCTCCCCTTACATAAGGGGTGATTGTATGGATTACAAATATCTTACAGTGGGTAGGACAAACCAGATGGACCAGACCTGGGTTCATGTTAATGCAAGCCAAGGAATATCATCGTTCAGTCCAAATCTGGAGGTCCCCAACCTAAAACCCAGCGTTGCTCAATGCGCAAGAGTTTCAATGATAGGTCTGGTGTGGTGGCTGTTAAGTTGGGTTTGTCTAGGACCACCCAGGTTAAAGAATCAGCCTGGTGCTGCATGTCGAAACAGTGTTTGGTCAGACGTGTGTTTTGTTTGGCACATCTAATGGTGCTCTTGTGTTCCTGTATGCGAATGCGTATTTTACGTGTGGTCATCCCAACGTACCTCAGGTTACAGGGGCACGTAATTAAATAAATGACCCGTTCGCTGTTACAGTTAGTGTGGTATTTGAGTACCCACGGACTATCGGTACCTATGTCAACATTTTTAGTTGGTCGTGTTTGGCCACACACCGAGCATGAACCACAGGGGTAGTGGCCCTGAACCGGTGGTAATTGCCACAGTGTGTTTGGTTGTGGTCTTATCTTTGGTGGTGGTCTTGTATGCACTAAGGTGTCTTTTAGATTGGAGCTTCTCTTAAAGGCAAACAAAGGTTTCTCTAGTGTATGTTGGCCCTTATTAAGGATCTTCCAATTGGACAGAATGGATTTTTTAACTCCAGTGGAGAAGGTACTAAAGGTATTCACACATACCAGTCTTGTCTGAGTTGGTTTACTGGGTATGCTGTCTAGTAGAGCATCTCTGTGGTTGTTAAGGGCACGTTTGAACGACCTTCGAACTAGGGCTCTAGGGTATTGTCGATCAAGAAGGTTGTCTCTAAGTGTCTGTGCATGTTCTTTATATTTCTCGATGTTTGAACAATTGCGTCTAAGCCTTAAAAATTGACCAAACGGGAGATTATCCCGAAGTGATTTGGGATGATAGCTCCCATAATGAAGCAGTGCATTACGTGCCATAGGTTTGGTATAGAGCTCAGTTTCCAAATGACCACCCAAGGGGAATATAGAGAGGTCCAAAAATGACAGTTCGTTTTTGCTGTATTCGCATGTGAAATTCAGAAACTCACTGCGAGTATTGAGCCAGGAGTGAAAGGTCTTGATAGTGGCTTCGTCTCCTCTCCAGATTACAAAGATATCATCAATGTATCTCTTCCATACTTGGATGTTAGCCAAAAAAGGATTCTCGGAAGAGAGTACAGTGTTCTGCTCAAATGTATGCATGAACAGATTGGCTAGACTCGGCGCGAAGGTACTGCCCATGGAAGTCCCGGACACCTGGAGATACAGTTGGGTTTCAAACAAGAAAAGTTCTCCTTCATGGCCATAGTGGCACATTTCATGATGAATGATAGAGGTGTAATGGTGTCCGGAACATTGATAGTCAGTAAATGTTCAATGGTGGCCAAAGTCTGATCCTGGGGGATACAGGTGTAGAGTGATTCCACATCGAATGATACGAGGTAATCTGTATCTGGGTCAAATGTAACCTCTCTGAGAAGTCTTAGGACATCCTTCGTGTCCTGTAGGAAAGTAGGCATAGTTCGGACTAATGGACGTAAGAAAAAATCAGCGATGCCGGAGATGATAGGTCTCCCAGGAGGTGGTCTCTGGGGTTTATGTATTTTCGGTAAAATATAGAAATACGGAATGACTGGTTCTTTAGTGCACAGAAATTCTGCTTCCTTTTGTGTAATCCACCCGTTATCAGCGGCCTCTTTTGTCATAGAGGATATTGTTTCTGCGAGCCTTTCTGTAGGATCTTGGTATAACTGGTGGTAGGACGTCTGCACACTCAACTGGCGCAAACATTCTGATCTATAAGTGGTGGTGTCCATAAGCACAGTGGCACCACCTTTGCCTGCTGGTTTTATAGTGATGGTATCATCCGCCTTTAAAAGGCTAAGGGCCTGTTGTTCCCGTTTCGTAGCGTCCGACACTACATAACGAGCGTTTCCTTGCCGGCTCATTACCCTGCCGGCAGGACAGCCGCCACGAGAGTAATCGCTCCATTAGAGCGGTAAGTTTGACTTCATTGCGCTCTTTTTTGAGCACTCGCTAGCTCCCTGGGTATTGCTATTGCCAGTAATAGACTCGTTGTTTCCGAACTTGCTGTGGGTTATCTGGTGAGCCATACGCAAGCCCCCAGTGCCCTCATTTTTTGAGTGACTAGTGGAGCCGCTATCGGGTGGCGGCGTGAGGAGCCCATCTGCCTACACTGTCCCTGTCGGACCCGGCTCCTCATTGGCGGAGAGGCCCCGGGATGACCCCCTCTCTTCTGCTGAGGCCCTCCTTCGACGGACTGAGGCCCTCCTAACGGGCGCGGACTCCCTACCGGCCTCCGTGGCTAAGCAGTGCAGAGCGCACCACCGGACTCACTGCCGGGCCCTCTCTGGCCCTTGCCCTCGTCCTGGACCTGCCTGCACCCCTGTAGTCCATCTTCTGGGGTGGCCGGCCTATCCCTCCCTCCCGGCCCTTCGGCCCTTCTTTTGGACTGTGGAGAGGTGTGGCCCGCCGCCGCCGCCCGTGGCACTGGATCCAGGGCCTTGGCGAGGCGTTGAGTTGCCCGAGGATCTGCGGGGGCGGGGGGGACTGACCTGGGCGCCCGGGCCTGAGTGCTGACGGTCTGGGTGCGAGGGGCCCTCCTTCCCCCCCCTCCTTGCTGGGACAGTTGGCCCCTTTTCCCCCCCCTGTCCGCACGGAGACCGGACCTCATCCCTGGTGGCGATGGGCAGGAACCGCACCGTGCAGACCCCGGCCCCTCCAACCCAAACAACAATGGACCAATATACCACGACCGACCGGGGCCCTGAAGGAGGAACGCCCGGTCCTCCTGCCCCCGTGGGGGGGGACCTCTCCGCCATCCTACAGGCGATTGGCGCATCACAGGCCTCAGTTGAGGCTAGGATAGGCGAAGTGAGGGTGGACGTGGCCCTCATTCGCCAAGACCTGCGCAATGCAACGGCACGAATTACGGAGACGGAGTCACGCGTCTCCACAGCCGAGGACGACATAGGCCGGCTTAAGACTCAGGTGGCCCACCTCCAGACCCAGACCTTGGAGCTCCACCGTCGGGCCGAGGACGCGGAGAACAGGTCGAGGAGAAACAACCTACGCCTCATTGGATTTCCCGAAGGGGTGGAGCAGGGCCACGCGGACACGTTTGTGGAGACCTGGGTCCGCTCCTGGATGCCCAAAGACTCTCTTTCCCCTTGGTTCGCGGTTGAGCGCGCCCATCGTTCCCTTGGCCCCCGTCCTCCCCCCGGGGCTCCAGCCCGGCCCATCATTCTGAGGGTCCTCAGCTTCCGAGATCGGGATGCTATCCTCCGAGCGACTAGAGCGCAGGGCTCACTGGCGTTTCAAAACAGCAAGATCATGGTTTTCCCGGACTACACTAGGGAGGTGCAGGCCCAACGTCGAACTTATGATGAGGTCAAGCAGAAGCTCCGCAACCTGGGCCTTCGCTATGGTCTCCTTTTCCCGGCCCGGCTCAGAGTGGTGTTCCAGGGCAAGGCATTCTTCTTTGAAACCCCCAGGCGGCCTGGACCTGGCTCACGGAGGAACGTCCCCTCCGGGGCCAACTGGTCTCCTCCCCACCGCGGCGAGAACAAACACGACCCCGCCGAGACGCGCCCAAACCTCAACGGCGCCGCACCAGGTCCCGCAAGCAGGGGGACCGCCGCGATGGGGTCTCCAGATCGCCGGATGCGGTGTCCCACCGGTCCCTCCCCCGGGCGCTATCCTCAAGATCGGTTGCTTCCAGCCCGGGGGGCTCCCTGAAGGACCTGAGCCGCATCCCAGACCCCTCCAAGACTCCACGCCCTGCCATATCGGACTCGGACTTGTCGAGGAGCCCTGCTCTTCGGGGATCTGTGGATGACGAGGGAGCTTGAGCCCAGAGACCCAGAACATGGGGGTCCACACATTGTCTTTCCGAACTGCTCTAAATGACAGCACAACAGTTCCAAATGTATTTTCAATTGTCACGAATCTTACATCCTACTATATGGAGGGGTCCATCTACGTCATGTTCACGCCCTGCTAACCGTTTTAGTTTAGCTTCTGGATTGGTTACTGCTGTTTTAGGGTGTTTTTCTTTCAGGGCGACAGATGCTTCACCTGTGGAAGTGTAGGGTGGGGGTGTTGGGGGGCGAGGGAGGGTGGGTAGACCGTTGTCTCCCAATTTGTTTTTGTTTTTGGCCGCTTATGGGCCGCTGTTTTTTGTTTTGGACAGCCTTTTCAGCACACATGCCACTGGCCCCGCTTCGTGCTTTCTCGGAATATATGGGTCTCATTCCCGAACCTCCCCTGAGATGAGACGATGCTCCCCATCTTACCTATCAGCGCAGTGCACACGCCCACCATTATGCCAGCCCCTGGACCACTCCTGGTTCCCGGATCCAGTCCTTCCATCCATGTGCCGGGGGGGTTACTCCCCCCGAGGCACTGGCCCCTTGGCCCCTTAACCAGTGCCCTGATGTCCATCCTTCCTAGACCCCTCCACGTACTATCGTGGAACGTGAATGGTCTCCTAGACCGGATCAAACGCACAGCGCCAAACGCCTGATATCCTCTTCCTGCAAGAGACACATCTTATGGGGACTCACTGCACTTTCCTTGCCCGATATGGGTTTGACAGGGTCTGGCACTCTGGCTATGCACGGGGATCCCGGGGGGTGGCCATATTGATGCGCAGGGGTTTTCCCTTCCAACTGACAAGGGTGGAGACTGATGTCCAGGGATGCTCCATCGCCATTACGGGTAGGGTCGAGGGGTACCCTCTAAATCTCCTTTGCACATACATTCCTCCCACGATACAACCCACAACCCTCAAGCGCCTCACGATGCTGATTTCGACTTTCTCCCAGGGTTTGACGGTCGTCGGGGGCGACTTTAATGCGGTTCTGCAGCCACAGCGCGACTCAACGGGTACTCCCTCGGCGACTCGCCTTGCCTCCGCTAAGCGTCTCTCTGACTGGTCCGCTGCACTGGGCCTCTGCGATGTATGGAGGGTATGGAACCCCCGACTGGACCAATACACCCATACCTCAGCGGCACACCATACCCATTCTCGCATAGACCTACTACTGCTGCCTGCCCTTGACTGCCAAAGTGTGACTGGGGTGGCTATTCTCCCCCGTGGCATTTCCGACCACTCTCCCGTCTCTCTCCGTCTCGGGCGACCCACTGAGGGCACCCGCACGGTCTGGCGGATGAACGCCTGGTTTTTGCAGGATGCCGATTTTGTGGAACACCTCCGGCGAGAACTTGAGCAATACCTAGCCACTAATGTGGGCTCGGTCCCCTCCCGGGCACAGTCTGGGAAGCCGGTAAGGCCACGATGCGCGGCGTAGCGCGGGGGTTGATCCATGCACGACGCGCGGCCCAGAATGCCCGCTTGTTGCAGCTAGAGGCCCAGGCGGCTCCAGTTGGAGGCAGCTCATCCTATTCCCGATGATGCACTTTCCTCCCGACAGCTCGCCCTCCTCCGTGAGGAGATTTGCCATATATCCCTAGAATCCGCCAAAACGCTTTGGCGATCCTCGGTGGCGTGCGTTTACGGATGGGGAGACAAGAACGGGAAGCTCCTCCATAGTCTCGTTTCATACCCCAGAGCCAGTCGTATCATCCCCGACATCCAGGACGGAGCTGGTACCCATCACCTCTCCTCCCGGGCCATAGCCCAGACATTTGCGGAATACTATGCCCGTCTCTATGAGGCCCGGCCCTTGGAGGCCCCCGTGGCCGAGCTGCTTTCCAAGGCCTCTGTTCGGCTGCCCAGCCTCCACCGAGCAGTCTCGGAGACGCTTGATCTCCCCCTCACCCCGGAGGGGGTGCACAGGGCCATCACTCTCCTGCACTCTGGTAAGACCCCCGGCCCAGATGGCTATCCCCAGGAGTATTTCACGGCATATCGGGAGTTGTTGGTCCCGCACTTGGTGGAGCTGTTCCGACATGTGGTAGATGCAGGCTCCTTCCCTGCAGAGACAGATGTGGCAACCATAGTGGTGATCCCCAAGACGCAGCCGCCCTCACTCGCCTGCGCGGACTATCGCCCCATCTCCCTCATCAATACAGAAGTGAAGATTTTCGCCACGGTTCTGGCGCAACGCCTCCGTCCCCATTTGCACGACTTGGTCCACCCAGACCAATGTGGTTTTATGCCCGCCCGTAGTACTCGGCATTGCATACACCACCTTCACCTCGCCCTCGCCCACCGCCAGTCGCTTACCCCGTATTTGGCTCTGCTTCTCATAGATTTCGAGAAGGCATTTGATACCATTGACTGGCGTTACCTGGAGGAGGTGCTGGAGCTGATGGGATTTGGTCTCCCCTTCAGGAGCTTCATCCACGACCTATATTCCAACCCCACGGCGCGGGTCTTGGTCAATGGAGCGCTCTCCGAGGCATTCCCCATCCGGAGGGGCACCCGTCAAGGATGCCCGCTCTCGCCGCTCCTGTTCGCCTTGGCGATGGAGCCTCTGGCCCGGCTCGTCCGGGGTAACCCTCTCATCCGAGGGTGGGAATGGGACCCCTCTCGAGTGGACAAAATCGCCCTCTACGCGGATGATGTCCTTCTCTTCCTGGCGGACCCGGAGGTCTCCGGCCCACGGAGCATGGAGGTTCTCCTTGCCTTTGAGCAGGTCTCGGGCCTGCGCCTCAACCCGGCAAAATCCACACTGGTTCCCCTTCACCCGTCTTGATCCTGCTTCGATTGGCAATCCACCATCCCCCTGCGGCGACAGTCCTTTAAATATCTGGGGATCTGGGTGACCCTGCTCCCAGAGCTCGAATGGGCCCTTAATCTCACGCCCTTGGTCAACAAGACCAAGACGGACCTTAAACGATGGCAGTCTCTCCCTCTTAATCCCCTAGGCCGTAGCGCCCTTTTTAAAATGATGGTCCTTCCCCGTTTTCTTTATATTCTCCAGAATATAACCCTTCACCTCCCAGGGAGCTGGTTCCGGGAGCTTGATGGCCTACTTACCCGATTTTTGTGGGGGGCAGACGATCACGGATGGCGCTGGCTCACTGCCGGATTCCTCCGTATGACGGCGGTATGGGGGTGACTAATCTACATCTCTACTACTTGGCCACTAGGCTCATTGTGGTCCACGACTGGTTTACCGGCGGCTGGTCCGACCCGGCATACCGAGTTGAGCTCCAAGAGATGGACTTCCCACAACTCCAGGCTTACTTGTATGGGGCTCCGATACCCCAAACCCTTCCCCCCCTTACCAAGGCCGTCTTCCTGGCCTGGCACACCGCCCTGCGCCACACGAAATGGAGCCGGAAACTTACCCAACATACACCCTTATGGCATGGAACTTGGCTGCGGGAGACTTCTTCCCTACGGGACTTCGACCACTGGGACCGCCTGGGGATCTCACTTCTTGGGGATGTCTGGACAGGGGACCACATCAGGACCTTCACAGACCTACAAAAACGCTACTCCCTCCTCCCCTCCCAGTTTTACCGATACCTACAGCTACGGCACGCCCTCAATGTGCACATCCCGTCCCCCACCTCCTTTCCTGAATTTAGTCCGCTTGAGGCACAAGTGATGATGGGAAACCTGGGCAACGGGGGGTATCAAGGATTTATCGCTCCGCATCCCTGGACTCACTGCGCACCCGCTGGGAGGGTTGGCTGGGCCCCTTAGAAGACGAAGACTGGCGTGATGCACTGATGGCCCCTAGGACCCTCACGACCTCCTCTAAACTCCGTTTGGTGCAAATATACTACCTACACACGGCATATCTAACCCCCGAACGGCTGCACAAGGCACGACTGCGGCCTACCCCGAACTGCGCACGTTGCGACCACTCCCCGCTGATTTTTATCACATGACCTGGCAATGTCCCGCCCTTACAGCATTCTGGACGAGAGTGGAACTGGAACTCACACTGGCCCTGGGGTGGGAGATCCCCCATGACCCGGTGCGCCAGCTTCTGGGGGTGTTTGATGGCCTAGGTGGCTCACGAGCCGACAAGCGTCTCCTTGGCACTGAGGTGGCTGTGGCCAAGAGGGACATTGCAGGGCTCTGGTCTCATAACAAACCCCTACAGTGCGGAGATGGAAACGAGGGTGGATTGGTGCGGATCTCAAGAGGAACCTCTCTTTGAGGCCCGAGGCTGTCCTGATTTATTTCGAAAAATTTGGGGTAAATGGTTCAACCTCATATCATAACCAATGTGGAGGTCTCGGGTGTGGGGACAAACTTATAAGGGCCCCTGGGACAGCGAGTGGGGAAGTGGGTTTGTGGCTTTTATCTCTTGCTATGCTTCCACAAGTTACTGTGCTGACACTGGCTGTCGTTGTATTGTTGTTGTGGTTTCTCTTAAATGTCAATAAAAGTTGATTATCAAAAAAAGATCGGTTGTTTAGTTCCACTGTTGGAACATACACATTCCTTGGCACTTTTGCTCAGTCCATCGCTAGATTCCAACATCGAGTGTGCCTCTGGTTTACATTTTACATTTTCTATTTCTGTGCTAGTTGGTACAGCACCTGTAGCGCCCCTGTTATTAGGGTATTAAGTTTTAGTACACCCGAACAGTTATGAAACTACATTTCCCATGAATATTGGCGATTAAACTACAATTTCAAAGCGAGCATTTCTTTGCCGGACAAAAACTACATTTCCCATGAACCTTGGTGACTAAACTACAATTCCCTTTTCCCGAGCGTCCGACACTACATAACGAGCGTTTCCTTGCCGGCTCATTACCCTGCCGGCAGGACAGCCGCCACGAGAGTAATCGCTCCATTAGAGCAGTAAGTTTGACTTCATTGCGCTCTTTTTTGAGCACTCGCTAGCTGCCTGGGTATTGCTATTGCCAGTAATAGACTCTTTGTTTCAAACTTGCTGTGGGTTATCTGGTGAGCCATACGCAAGCCCCCAGTGCCCTCATTTTTTGAGTGACTAGTGGAGCCGCCCATAGATACACGGCCTCTGGGGGACGTCTAGAACATAAGATTCCAGTTTTATGATACGTACTTGAGGCTTACCACCTCCTTATTAAGTGCATGATCACCTTGCTTGTGCTATGTTTCAAGCGGCCCCCTCTTACATTCCAATACGGGACCCTCTTGTAAATATATACACCCCGGTCCCGAGCGCATTACCATTCTGACTCTCTCATGATGTGCAAGATGCCACCCTATCCCCCTTTCTTGGGTGCTGGCATGCGAGTTCTATGCTCTGGTAGTTTTCCAGCTTAAAATTTTTTTTGACTCGATTGCCCCGAAACAGTGTTGATGGTTGACTGTGACCAGGCTTGGAGCCCACCCTGCGCCAACACTTAACCAGTGTACTGTTATATAGATGTTTCTTCGACTCATTCTGACCCCTAGTTTTTTAAGAGCTTGCTTCAACTAGGTTTAATCCTGGAAACCCTACTATCTCTTTTCCAGTGATTTCATGAGTAAAGCATAGGCTGCTACCTTGCTCCTTTGCTGCTCTCTTGTTTTTATCTGACTTTATGCCGCCATCCCTCTCCTTTTTAGGTTGGCGCTTGTACCATTTGCTAAATTAGCACCGGACAGTTGTGGCAACTCTCTCTACCGATTGGGTAAGTGCCACAAATATCACTACCTATTAATTTTTAGTAGTGTTCCCTGCCTTGCCACATTGGGTTTTAGGCTAATGCATTTCAGAATATTTGTGGCCAGATATTCAATACAATGTTTCATTTTGTCTTTATTACAGATTCAATTGGTGGACCAGACTGTACATGAAATGATCTGGTTCAGTATAAACATACCGATGTTTATTATTGTTTTGATATAATTAGCACTCTTTTATTTGGCAGTAGCTGCATCACGTAGATCCTGAAGAAAGCCAAGATACTTGCATAGGTCATTGTGGCTGAAACATGTTGATCTAGCTTATGAAGCCTCTTATAATTTTGATAGGCTCATTCACAGCATTTTAATCCTGTCAGAGGGTAGCTCAATAAAGTTTATTGCTAACCCTGTAGGCAGTTTTAACTCACTTACACTTTCAGCACTGCACTTCATTTGCCCACACACCACGCTCACATAGGGTTTTTAGGATAACCCATGTGCCAACAAATTAAAACATCCCTGAGCTCCCTCCTCGTAGAGAGGGGGTTGTAGCCCGTGCCGTGACTAGGTCCCGACACGAGGAGGCACCCCTATGATGAAGCATGACACCTTCGGGTGTGTAAGGGGAGTCGTCCTTTAAAAGGGATATTCCCAACATCACTCCTATCGACATTGTTTTTCTGGTCCACATTTCATTTTTGACTGCTATCCCGGACCCGTGGGTTCTTTGTGTATTTATGATTAAGAGTGGGGAGTGTACCCACGCTGGTCCTTAAACCTCCTCTTGCCCCCTTGTGTGTGAGACTTAATAGGGATGTCATAGTTAGAAATTAGCATTTAAAAAACCTTTGAAATTCACTGAAAAAACCATAGGTTTCAGGTACGTTATAGTTAGAAATTAGCATTTAAAAAACCTTAGAAATTCACTGAAAAAACCATAGGTTTCAGGGACGTTATAGTTAGCTGGACATTTCACTCTTACAAAACCGTAGAAATTCCACTGTTATAGTTAGTTGAGCTAACTATAACTCGCGCACCCGCAATGCACTGCTCATGACGTCACATATTACATCATTCATGACATGGTCAGTGACATCACTGATGACATCTCAAATGACATCACTGATGACATTACTGATGACATCATCCACGTGAATATCTGATGCACCTCATCACACCCTAATATAACCCTTGATACACCCACTCTAAAATACAGACTATCATTTTCGAAACCATAAACACACCAATACCAGTTAGTACATACCCACTCACTAATTCCTACGTCTACACACACATCCACTTATTCACCCATACAGACACTCATACATGCAGGCAGCCATCCATACGGCATTATCATATGCACTCACATATCTATACAGACACTCACACACCGCCACTCATTCATAGAGTTACTCACACACCTAGTCAGTCATGCAAAGAATCAATCACACTCCCACTTACTCACCTGTAAAGTTATACACACACCACCTCACTTATTTAAACATATACTAACACATACTTACACTCTTCTACAATAACTAATACAAGCACACACTGATCCATACAGCCACTCTCACAATCACTCACTCTCACATATAGTCATTTATACACTCCAACACTCACATATACTGCCTTTCACATATGCAGTTACTTACACATGTAACTCTGAGGCATCCATTCACTCACCAACACACCCATACACAGACTCACCCACCCATACAGCTCTTCACAGATGCACTCTTGAACCCATACACCCAGTGAATCATCCACTCACACATCTATGCACAGAGTTACACCCCCACCCACTCACACAGACACTCAGACACCCATACAGATACTCAGACAACCAATCAATAACCCATATAGATCCTCATTTAGCTACTCACCAACCCATGCAACCGCTTACACACCAACTGACAAACTAAACTGTGTGAATGTCTGTTTCAGTCACTAACACATGCATTCAGTAAGACACAATTAATCACTCACTTATACAGTCAGTCACACACCAACTAAATCATCCATCCAGACACTTATACACCCATTCATTCTTCAATAAACCTTGGCATATATATAAAACATATTTAAATTTTATAGAAACACTTAGTCACTGGATGATGTCATCAGTGATGTCATCAGTGATGTCATTTGAGATGTCATCAGTGTCGTCATCAGTGATGTCACTGACCATGTCATGAATGATGTAATATGTGACGTCATGAGCAGTGCATTGCGGGTGCGCGAGTTATAGTTAGCTCAACTAACTATAACGGTGGAATTTCTACGGTTTTGTAAGAGTGAAATGTCCAGCTAACTATAACGTCCCTGAAACCTATGGTCTTTTCAGTGAATTTCTAAGGTTTTTTAAATGCTAATTTCTAACTATAACGTACCTGAAACCTATGGTTTTTTCAGTGAATATATATATATATATATATATTACCTACTGGCGGTCGCCAGTAGGTAGTTATAGTTTGGACTTCGTTTCTATTGAAAAAGCGTTTTTTGATTTGCTAATATCTTTGGCGTCGTTTAACGAATGTTTGTGAAATTCTCTAAAAAAAGGTCTATCCGGGTCAGCTCTTATTCTGAAAGTTTGGGGGTGATTCGTCAAGCGGGGGCGGAGAAAAATGGGGGGTCCCAAAAAGTGTTTTTCGTGTGTTAATTTCCTTAGGAAATTTTGAGACAGGCTACAGCCCGAACTGCTGAACGGAATTACACCAAATTTGGCAAAAAGGTAGTGCTTGGTTCAGAAAGCAACCTTTTTTTTAAATGGTGTAAATCCGTTCAGTAGTTTTTGAGATATTAAAGAAAAATATATATATATATGTGGGCGGGGCCTACCCCCCCAGCACGAGCTTAGCTCTAATTGGCTGCCAACACTTCAAACCAGGAAGTGTTGGCAGCCATCTTGTGCCTCGCATCAAGTAAAAATCAATGTGCCGGTTTGTGAAGGTAGAGGTAGCCTGGCAAGGACTTTCGTTGTGGCGCTCTGCCGTTTTTGCAGACTTGGTGTGGCGCTAAGGTAAAAATCAATGTGCCGGTTTATAAATGTAAAGCGCGGACTTTCGTTGCGGCGCTCTGCCTGTCATTTTTGCCGACTTGGTGTGGCGCTGAGGCGATCGTGTTAAAAGAAGCATTTCATGAAACTCTCAGATCTGGAGCTATAATAAAAATATAAAGCTTCTGCGATGAGCGCTGCCGCTCGGGGTATGCACATTAAGACATGAGGATTAAGCCCGTCTACTTGCGATGAAGACTGCAATCAATGTGCCGGTTTGTGAAGGTAGAGGTAGCCTGACAAGGACTTTCGTTGCGGCGCTCTGCCGTTTTTGCAGACTTGGTGTGGCGCTAAGGTAAAAATCAATGTGCCGGTTTATAAATGTAAAGCGCGGACTTTCGTTGCGCCGCTCTGCCTGCTGTTTTTGCCGACTTGGTGTGGCGATGAGGCGATCGTGTTAAAAGAAGCATTTCATGAAACTCTCAGATCCGGAGCTATAATAAAAATATAAAGCGTCTGCGATGAGCGCTGCCGCTCGGGGTATGCACATTAAGACATGAGGATTAAGCCCGTCTACTTGCGATGAAGAGTGCGGTAGGACTGTCTGTACAGTGTTATTCTATGGCTAAATTGATTTATGTTGTATAGCGCAACCCTTCTGGCAAGCTTTCTATTGAGCTGGGACATTGTGTAATAAGTATTAGGGGCCCGTATGCTCCGATTAACGGTACCCATGTACCCCCTCCACGCACTGGTATCTCTTGTGTCTCCTGCAGTCTACGCAGTGCGCTTCCAGATCCACTGCACGTTATTACTACCGATGTGGCAGCAACTTTCATTTAGGGCAGCGGTTCCCAATCTGTGCGCCACTTAATGCAGGTGCACCGTTGAAACTAGCCAGGGACGGCACAAAGCAAGCACACAGTTTGGGAACCACAGGCCGGTTCTAACCCAACAAAGGCCACGGTGGATAACTTTGGGCAGCACAGGAACAGCTAATGCACTCACTGCCCCGACTGCCGGGGTACACTCCATCCTAGCGTGGTGCGGCTCCGCGCTCACCATCCCTGCCAGTGGAGGGGGGGTGGGCAACACTGTCACCACTCTTCACACCGCAGCACGTCATATGCACAGTCCTTTCCGATACAGGTTATTCAGACACACGGATGGATGGATGAATAAATTCTCCTCAGTAAGGTTTACTTAATATGGAGGTGAGACGCGAGACGCATCTTTCCTCGCCCCCTTCACTTGCAGCATCTGAATAGGGGGTACTGTATAAACAGGAGGCGCCTTTCAGAGTGCAGACCAGTTCAAGGCTCTGTACACATGGGCACTAGGAGAGCCCGCTCCGGGCGTCAGGGGTGGGGACCTCTGTTTAGCAAACAGGGGCTAAAAACTCCAGCGCTCTGGCCTGTCTGGGTGTAATATGTTCATTTATTCATTTCATCAAAGGCGGCGAGCTGAGAGGACACGTGCTCTGGCGCGAGATAAGGGAGCACAGAAGGTGTGTGGGGGGCCAATCTCAGGTTGTTTCTGGAGGGAGGGGCCAACCAAACAAGGGTTAACAAAAGGATCTGGAGCAGAGAAAGCCAGGTGTGCGGGATGTCAGAGGGCAGCACACACAAAGCCTGCAGCCTAAAAAGGGGAGGGGGAAAAGGGAGGGCAGTAAGGGGAGGGGGGCAGACATAGCAGGTCAGGTTGGCAAAGTGAGAAGCAAGGGGGCACAGACAGGAAAGTGCATGTAGGAGCGAATTGGCCAACAGGGATTAGAGCACAGGCGGCATCGAGGCAGGAGGAGGCAGCCAGCACCAGTACCTCCCACACTGGCAGGCAGCGCTGGAAGAGCATCGGGCATAAGCAGTTGACCTAAAAAGGAGACAGGACAGCCTGCTGCCCCCCAGGGGCCCGCACCCCCAGCTGGGGCCCGTGCGCTGGGGGGGACCCACCAAAACCTCCCCTCCCAATGCTCCGCCAGCAGGTAAGCAACGCTGGACTATCTTATGGGGGGGGCGCAGAGGGCAGGGGGCAAAAAGCCTTAGGTACAGAGAGAGAGGAAGAAGACGGAGGCACAGCACAGTAAACAAAAGCACACTTGGAGCCAGCAGGGGCCTCCTGGAGGGTCACAGAAGGGGGGAAGATACAGCACATAACCCTGGAGTGCATTACTGGGCACGCTGTTAGAGGGGGCACAGGTGGTATTTGGCACTGGGGGCAGGGGACAGACACATTTCTTCAAGTAGGGCATCAGGAGCGGATGTGGCCTCACCGCTAGAGCTGCCGACTTTGGAGCTGGGGAACCAGGTGGTTCAAGTCTCGGCGTGTACTCAGCATCCTGTGATTCTGGGCAAATCAATTCATCTCCCCGTGCCTACCAAAAAATTAACGTGTCCTTGTATAACGTAACTGGTTCTCGTGTAAAGCGTTCCAGTACCATCGGGTCGAGTTCGCGCGATATAAACCTGCAAAAAAAAAATGGCACACTGGGGCAAAGGCGCAGCAGTGTAAATACATCTCTGTGTATCTGTAAAAACATATGGCACAGCTACGGAGATAATTGAGGGGGTATAACTATTGGGGCACAGCAATCATAATATCCCAAGGCATCATAGTCTTGGGATATTAGATACATGTACAGATGTGGAGGGGTATCGCTCTTGGGAGTAACACCATTATACCCTGGTGGGCAGTGGGCACCGTTTTCTTAAAAACAGCGCGACACAAGACTGAGGCACCACTCGGACGGGTCCACTGAGCACAGGCGACAGGGGGCAATTCTGGACAGAGCGGGGGAGGGGCATATTATTGAAGTAGGACCCAGGGTAGGCGTAGCTCACAACAAGGTCGGATAGGGCACAAAATAGGCCCTAGCACCAAAATTAAAGTGCCTCATGAATGAATCAAATAGCTAACAACAAGTGTTCCACATTTGCCAATTGGGGGTGTTTTGAACTTCTAAAGTCGCACTGTACAGATATTATGCGAAGTATGGCAGACTATACTTATTTATGCTTGCTTCAGGCGGGCCACCAACAGTATAAACCGGCCCTTCAGCCTTCAAACAGGCAATACGCAGCTAAAAAGAGCGGCCCACACACTGACATATAACACCAGCCTATCCTGGACCAGTCTGAGCCTGGCTGAGAGACGAGACTCTGGGAATAGGCTCCGGGGTGCACTTGGGAAGGAAAGACATTTGACCATAGTGCACTGAGCACAAGAAAAGGGTACAGGGGCAGACCCCCACAATAGCACCTCCAGGCTGGCACAGCCTGGGAGAATAAGAGTAGTGCACATATGGGAAAAAGGCACGTTGCACAGCCCGAAAGTGGCACCAGTGACGCAGCACGGGTTCAGTGAAACTAAATGCAAGCAATGGAAATGCCCCCCCCCACACCTTGGTTCGGCAATAAAAGACAGCCATAATTTAGGTATATTGGCCCCTCATACCCCCTGGGCCCGGTGCCACTGCACCTGGTGCTCTATGTATAGCGCTGCCCCGTGGCACCGATAAAATTAGCAGGGGCACTATCGTTTGAATCAGCATGGTTTAGAGTACACCTCACGAATCTGGGTTATTGTATTATTTAAATAACTCGATTATGGCAACCTTTCTTTAAAAATTGTTGTTGAAATGTGCTCACCGAGACACAGGCACACAAGATGTTCTGCAAAATACAAATATCGGCGAGAAATAGATGGGGGCAAACAGGGAGGCATTTCACCTCTGAAAGCTTAGCTCTGTACTGCCGCACAACCCACTGAGCTGCAGCAAAGCCTTGTGTTCACCTGCCTGCCATTTCCATCTAGTTATAATATAAGAATTTAATAAGGGCGGGGCGTAAATGCTGCAGGAGGGTAGGGGGGACATCTCAGCTAAACGACCAAAGATGCAGGCAAAGTTACCAGCGCTATAAATAAGGTGGCCTGGCGCTATAGTATAGTTGTTGTTCCTCCAGCGGCGGTTAGCGCCTCCAATGCTTGTTTATTAATTAATCCCCCAATTTACAACGCGCCGGGGGCGCGTTTGCACAGTGGTGCAGGGAGAGGGCTTGGCCTGATGTGACAAGTATTCAAACGCGCCCTGTGGCGCATTTTAAGTTGGAGGATTAAGTCCCCTTGAATCCTGAGGGTCCCTGGGGGCCAACTAGCCCACCAGGTACCTCCAGTAAGCGCCAGGGAGCTGCGTTGCAGAGAGGTGGTCCAAGGCCACGCCCCCTTTTTACACCACTCTGTAACGCAGCTCTGTGGTGCTTACTGGAGGTAGCTGATGGGCTAGTTGGCCCCCAGGGACCCTCAGGACTCAAGGGGACTTAATCCCCCAATTTACAATGCACCAGGGGGTGCGTTTGCACAGTGGGCAGGGAGGGGGGTGGCCTGTTGTGACAAGTGTGCAAACACGCCCCGTGGCGCGTTTTAATTTGGGGAATTAAGTCCCCTTGAATCCTGAGGGTCCCTGGGGGCCAACTAGCCCACCAGGTACGTCCAGTAAGCGCAACAGAGTTGCGTTGCAGAGAGGTGTAAAAAGGGGCGTGGCCTCGGACCACCTCTCTGCAACGCAGCTCCCTGGCGCTTACTGGAGGTACCTGGTGGGCTAGTTGGCCCCAGAGACCATCAGGATTCAGGGAATTAATCCCCAAATTAAAACCCGCCAGGGGGCACGTTTGCACAGTGGTGAAGGGAGGGGGCGGGGCCTGATGTGACATGTGTGTACTTATGCAATCACTCCACTTATAAATTCACCATGCACTCTCCTTGCAGCACTCTAATCATCCAGTCACTACCCATGCACTCATGCAATGACCCGTGCACTAACTCATGCACTGCTACAATACCCTGAGCAGTACCCATGCAGTCCAGCCATCACCCTGTCACTACCCATGCACTCCTGCAATCACCCAGCGAGCACCATCAATCAATCAATCACAGAATTTGTAAAGCGCACTACTTACCCGCGAGGGTCTCAAGGCGCTGGGGGAGAAAAAAGGGGGTGCTGCTACTGGTCGAACAACCAGGTCTTGAGTAGCCTCCTGAAGGTCAGCAGGTCTTGGGTCTGTCGTAGGCTTAGTGGAAGGGTGTTCCAGGTCTTGGCGGCGAGGTGGGAGAAGGATCTGCCGCCGGTGGTGGTTCTTCGAATGCGAGGGACGGTGGCGAGGAGAGGTCGGCGGAGCGGAGTTGGCGGTTGGGGACGTAGAAGAGGAGTCGTCTGTTGAGGTAGGCTGGGCCAGTCTTGTGTGCGTGGATGAGGAGTTTGAAGGAGATTCTCCTGTCGACGGGGAGCCAGTGCAGGTTCCTCAGGTGGGGGGTGATGTGGCTGTGGCGTGGTACATCAAGGATCAGGCGTGCGGAGGCCATGTACTTATCCAATCACTCCGCCAAAACCCAAGCACTTATAAATTCACCATGCACTCTCCTTGCAGTACTCTAATCATCCAGTCAGTACCCATGTACTCATGCAATGACCCAGGCACTAACTCATGGCAAATACAGAGGAGGTCATGCTAATCACAGGGGTACCCCAACGCATAGTGTTCCCTAGTGTATGTAGGTGTTTTCACTGTATTCTAAGTGTCTTTTAGCATACCACTGGCTCTAGGCCTGGTTAGTCAGAGTCAGTTACCACTAGTACCGTCAGCAAAAAGTTGGGGGCACAGGATGACTTTCTGCTCCTCTGTTGGTTCTTTCTGCACATCTCTTGCTTCTTCCTGTACTTTTCTTCGTCTTTCTGGACTTTTGTTGCCTCTTTCTGCATTTGTGGTGCTTCTTTCTGCGCTTTTCTTCCTCTTTCTTCGCATGTCCTACCTTTGTAGGCATAGTTAGAAATTAGCATTTAAAAAACCATTGAAATTCACTGAAAAAACCATAGGTTTCAGGCACGTTATAGTTAGAAATTAGCATTTAAAAAACCATTGAAATTCACTGAAAAAACCATAGGTTTCAGGCACGTTATAGTTAGAAATTAGCATTTAAAAAACCTTAGAAATTCACTGAAAAAATGTGAAATGTCCAACTAACTATAACGTTCCTGAAACCTATGGTTTTTTCAGTGAATTTCTAAGGTTTTTAAATGCTAATTTCTAACTATAACGTGCCTGAAACCTATGGTTTTTCAGTGAATATATATATATATTCATGGAAAAAACCATAGGTTTCAGGGACGTTATAGTTAGTTGGTCATTTCACTCGTACAAAACCAGAGAAATTCGGCCGTTATAGTTAGTTGAGCTAACTATAACTCGCGCCCCGTAATGCACTGCTGATGACGTCACATATTACATCATTCATGACATGAACAGTGACATCACTGATGACATCACTGATGACATCTCAAATGACATCACTGATGACATCATCCAGTGACTGTGTGTTTCTGAAAAGTTTTAATATGTTTTAGATATATATATATATGCCAAGGTGTATTGAAGAATGAGTGGATGTATGAGTGTCTGTATGGATGATTTAATAGGTGCGTGACTGACTGTATACGTGAGTGATTAAACGTGTCTTACTGAATGCATGGGTTAGTGACTAAATTGTGTGAATATCTGTATCAGTCTGTTAGTTGGTGTGTAAGCGGCTGCATGGGTTGGTGAGTAGCTACATGAGTGTCTATATGGGTTATTGATTGCTTGTCTGAGTATCTGTATGGGTGTCTGAGTGTCTGTGTGGGTGGGTGGGGAGTGTGTGACTCTGTGCATATATGTGTGAGTGGGTGATTCACTGGGTGTATGGGTTCAAGAGTGCATCTGTGAAGGGCTGTATGGATGGGTGAGTGTGTGTATGGGTGTGTTGGTGAGTAAATGGATGTCTCAGTGGTACATGTGTGAGTAACTACATATGTGAAAGGCAGTATATGTGAGTGTTGGAGTATATAAATCACTATATGTGAGAGTGAGTGATTGTGAGAGTGGCTGTATGGCTGAGTGTGTGCTTGTATCAGTGAATGTATAAGAGAGTAAGTATGTGTTAGTATCTGTGTGAATAAGTGAGGTGCTGTGTGTATAACTGTATAGGTGAGTAAATGGGAGTGTGAATGATTCTTTGCATGATTGACTAGGTGTGTGAGTAACTCTATGGATGAGTGGTGATGTGTGAGTGTCTGTATAGGTGTATGAGTGCAAATGATAGTGCTGTATTAATAAATGACTGCATGTATGAGTGACTGTATGGGTGAATGAGTGGACATGTGTGTAGACCTAGGAATCAGTGAGTGGGTATGCAGTAACTGGTATTGGTGTGTCTATGGTTTCAAAAATGGTAGTCTGTATTTTAGAGTGGGTGTATCAAAGGTTATATTAGGGTGTGAGGAGGTGCATCAGATTATCAAGTGGATGATGTCATCAGTGATGTCATTTGAGATGTCATCAGTGATGTCACTGACCATGTCATGAATGATGTAATATGTGACGTCATCAGCAGTGCATTGCGAGGCGCGAGTTATAGTTAGCTCAACTAACTATAACGGACGAATTTCTCTGGTTTTGCACGAGTGAAATGTCCAACTAACTATAACGTCCCTGAAACCTATGGTTTTTTCCGTGAATTTCTCTGGTTTTTTAAATGCTAATTTCTAACTATAATGTCCCTGAAACCTATGTTTTTTTCAGTGAATTTCAAAGGTTTTTTAATGATAATTTCTAACTATAACGTCCATGAAACCTATGGTTTTTTCAGTGAATTTCAAAGGTTTTTTAAATGATAATTTCTAACTATAACGTCCCTGAAACCTATGGTTTTTTCAGTGAATTTCAAAGGTTTTTTAAATGATAATTTCTAACTATGCCTACAGAGGTAGGACATGTGCAGAAAGAGGAAGAAAGGTGCAGAAAGAAGAAAGAGAAATGCAGAAAGAGGCAACAGAAGTCCAGAAAGACGAAGAAAAGTGCAGAAAGAAGTAAGAGATATGCAGAAAGAACCAACAGAGGTGCAGAAAGAGGCCTTGTTTTAAAGTCATCCTGTGCCCCCAACTTTTTACTGACTGGTACTGGTGGTAACTGACTCTGACTAGCCAGGTCCGGAGCCAGTGCTATGCTGAAAGACACTTAGAATACAGTGAAAACACCTACATACACTAGGGTACACTATGGGTTGGGGTATCTCTGTCATTGGCATGACCTCCCCTGTAAGGCCCAAGTACATAATAGGGCAGGGGGATTAAAACTACCTCTAACTCAGAGGTGCAGAAAGAGGCAAAAGAGGTGCATAAACAGGCAGGAAAGGTGCAGAAACAGGGAACAGGGGTGCAGAAAGAGGCAAGTGAGGTGCAGAAAGAAGTAAGAGCAGTGCAGAAAGAACCAACAGAGGTGCAAAAAGAGGCAAGAGGGGTGCAGAAAAAGGTAGGAGGGGTGCACAAAGATGCAAGAGTGTCACAGAAAGAGGCAGGAGGGGTGCAAAAAGACGGAAGAGAAGTGCAGAAAGAGGCAAGAGAATTGCTGAAAGAAGCGACAGAGGTGTAGAAAGAAGCAAGAGAAGTGCAGAAAGAACAAGAGAAGTACAGAAAGAGGTAACAGGGATACAGAAAGAGAAAAGAGGGGTGCAGAAAGGGGCAAGAGATCTGCAGAAAAAAGCAACAGAGGTGCTGAAAGACGCAAGTGAGGTGCAGAAAGAGGCAAGAGATCTGCAGAAAAAAGCAACAGAGGTGCTGAAAGAGGCAAGTGAGGTGCAGAAAGAGGCAATAGAAGTGCAGAAAGAAGCAACAGAGGTGCAGAAAGAGGTAAGAGGGGTGCAGAAAGAGGAGAGAGAAGTGCAGAAAGAAGCAAAAGAGGTGCTCAAAGAGGCAAGAGGGATTTAGAAAGAGGCAAGAGCAGTGCAGAAAGAACCAAGAGAAGTGCAGAAAGAAGCAACAGAGGTGCAAAAGGAGGCACAAGGGGTGCAAAAAGAAGGAAGAGAAGTGCAGAAAGAAGCAACAGAGGTGCTGAAAGAGGCACGAAGGGTGCAGAAAGAGGCAAAAGAAGTACAGAAAGAAGCAACAGAGGTACAGAAAGAGGCAAGAGTGGTGCAGAAAGAGGGAACAGAGGTGTAGAAAGAGGCAAGAGAGTTGCACAAATAGGGAAGAGGGGTGCAGAAAGAGGCAGGAGGGGTGCAGAAAGAATCAACAGAGGTGCCGAAAGAGGCAAGAGAGGTGCAGAAAGAAGCAAGTGAAGTGCAGAAAGAGGCACCAGAGGTGCAGAAAGACGCAAGAGAAGTGCAGAAAGAGGCAAGAGAATTGCTGAAAGAGGCAACAGAGGTTTGGAAAGAAGCAAGAGAAGTGCAGAAAGCGGCAATTGAGGTGCAGAAAGAAGCAAGAGCAGTGCAGAAAGAACCAACAGAGGTGCAAAAAGAGGCAAGAGGGGTGCAGAAAGAGGTAGGAGAGGTGCAGAAAGAGGCAAGCGAGGTACAGAAAGAGGCAGGAGGGGTGCAAAAAGAAGGAAGAGAAGTGCAGAAAGAGGCAAGAGAATTGCTGAAAGAAGCAGCAGAGGTGTATAAAGAAGCAAGAGAAGTGCAGAAAGAGGCAAGTGAGGTGCAGAAAGAAGCAAGAGCAGTGCATAAAGAACCAACAAAGGTGCTGAAAGAGGCAACAGAGGTGCAGAAGGAGGCACGAGGGGTGCAGAAAGAGGGAAGAGAGGTGTAGAAAGAGGCAAGAGAAGTGCAGAAAGAAGCAACAGAGGTACAGAAAGAGGCAAGAGTGGTGCAGAAAGAGGGAAGAGAGGTGTAGAAAGAGGCAAGAGAGTTGCACATATAGGGAAGAGGGGTGCAGAAAGAAGCGAGGTGCAGAAAGAAGCAAGTGAAGTGCAGAAAGAGGCAACCGCGGTGCAGAAAGACGCAAGAGAGGTGCAGAAACAAGCAAGAGAAGTGCAGAAAGAGGCAAGAGAATTGCTGAAAGAAGCAACAGAGGTTTAGAAAGAAGCAAGAGAAGTGCAGAAAGAGGCAAGTGAGGTGCAGAAAGAAGCAAGAGCAGTGCAGAAAGAACCAACAGAGGTGCAAAAAGAGGCAAGAGGGGTGCAGAAAGAGGTAGGAGAGGTGCACAAAGAGGCAAGAGAGGTACAGAAAGAGGCAGGAGGGGTGCAGTCTCTAAACGTTTCCACTGTCTTGACACTGTAATCAACACAGACCTACTGAAGTGTGGACTGGAAAGCATCAGACGTACATCTATAAACCTACAATTATAGTTGGCAAAAGGAATACACAAGAATACACAACCACTCTTAAATGGCCTGACAGGAATTAACACAGTGAAAAACGTCTACCACCAGGGTTTGTCAGAAGGGTTGACTAACTCCAAATCCCTTGACTACCATGGTATTCATGTAGCAAAATACCTGTCTACAGTGTGATAATCTGCTATTAAAGGCCTGTTGGCTTTAACAGATGCTTTTCACTAGAAATAAGCCAGAAGTATTGCCTTTGTCATACTTTTTCATAATAAACAGATCTGACCAATGGTGTCAGACATAACCTTTCCACAGTGAACCAATCAGGCCTACAGCCTTTATCATTGGTATGTCACCATAACACACTCGTGCCTACTGTACCAAGTGTATGCTTTCCCATATCTTTGCCATATAGCAACCAACACGTATACATACTGTCAAAACTACAAATGTATACAAAATACAGTTGAAAAAGAAAATCTCTCCTAAAAAGGCCTAACTAGGATTATCATAGTTGAAATCTTCTATCCTCACAATTTATCAGAGGGGGAAACCAACACTAAAACCCTTGCCTGCTAGGGTAATTTGTGATATTCCATGTCACGATAAGCCTCACTACAAACTTTAATACAGAGTATCAACACCTTTTAATACCAATTGACTTAAAGTATGCTTTTACAATAAATATGTACGGCCTACTGCCTTTATTGCAACTATACATACTAAACAGATCAGGCTTATATTATACCCTAGTGCAGTGGCTTGCCACCATACCCAACTGAGTCCCTCTGTATTGAGCATAAGCTTTCCAAGAAGGCAAAAAGTGTAATAAAGGCACTCTTTTTCAAAGGAAGCAAACAACTTCTGCCAAATTAAATGCTGTACTCGGGTCAACCAACATGTGGGCGAAGCATAAGCCCCTCTAAGTACTGCTTCTAAAAGCTATTTTTCTGTTGATCACTTAAGGTCATGGCTCTGCATGTATGTTAACTTGAAGTGGCTGCTGGGGTAAAGCGCTGCTACCAACCTTGACAGCCGAAGACAACTGTAAACAGAATCTGTCAGAGATGCCATTCAAGCATGTGACTGCAAGGCGGCCCATGCGTACCTGGTAACACGTGCAACCGCTAGTCCAAGACTGCGGGCTGCACTCTCAATGGACACTCATGAGGGCTGCTGCGGGTCAATGGAAGGTGCAGGAACCGGCAAGTGCTTGTCAAAAGACCCTCTTGACAGCGCTGATGCAGGTAGAGCAAGGATGGAGCCTCCGCCAAACTGTTTCTGTATTTGTCAATAAATGGCAGCCACATCACAAATGTAACTGAATATTTGATTAAATAAAACCTACCTGCTGTCATTAGTCATAAAGGAGTAATTCGTCGGAGTATATTAATGGTGAAATAAACCACAATGCCAGGGCGGACCAAATGGCACAGAGGGCTCTGATATGCCACATAAAATAGCATCAAATCCTTAGCCCTGCACAATGATGTCACAGACTTTTTTCGACAGCGTAATCTGCACTCTAACTAGGCACGCAATCAGTTTGCTCTCAATGCTTATTAACATTTTGGTAGTATATGGAAGGCATTTCTTCTGGTTAATTTTGACTGCTCACTTTGTAAGGTACAGGTAGTCATGTGTTCCAAGGGACGGCTTGGTGTGTCTCCCATCCACAGAATACCCTGCATTCTGAGATACGGCCTGCCTCATGTTTTGAGGTACGGCCTTCCTCAAACTCCAAAGTACACTCAGAGCCATGTTACGAAGTACGGAACAGCCTGCCATGTGTTCCTATGCACGACCAGCCTCGTGTTCTGAGGTACGTCTACCCGGCCTGCCAATGTCTCCCAGGCACGACCAGCCTCGTGTTCTGAGGAACGTCTACCCGGCCTGCCAATGTCTCCAAGTTACGACCTGACCTGCGGTCATCCGGCCGTGTGATGTGCCTAATCTTGCAATTCATTATTCTATATCAGTAGAAGCACTCATTTACAAACCTATGGCGAAAGTCCTGCGAAAACGGCCGTACTATCTTAATATTGTGGGTTATGTTTATTTTTTATGCTGCTGCCATGGCTTATTTTAATCTGTCCTGACAGCCCGCATTAAAACGCTGTGGTCCAGCTCGCGCCTCCCCTCGTGCTTGCCGGCTTCGATTACCTGAACGTTCTATGATGGCGGGAGAAGCTTGGTTGTTGCCACAGTGTGCAGCTGCAGTATCCGGTTCGGTATGTCCGCATGCCCTGCCGGAGGGTTTCTGGTGCATGGAGTGTTGTCAGTGTAGATTGTTCCTTCCCACCCGAGTCTACTAGAAATCAGTGAAGATCTGGAGGCAGAGTGGGCGCGCCAGTAGATAGCTCTTGGTGGGTTAATATTACCCAAGTACTTAAAACTATATGCGTAACCTACAAGAGAATAACCCTACTTATGTTGTACCTGCACGCTTGGAGAAGACCGTTTCGACTCCTTTTATGTAAATGGTACAAGTCGACTTGACATTTCTGCTATCTCTAACTGCTACAATGACGGATTCAGCACCACTTTTCTTTACCTGCACCCGTTCCGCATTGCCCCCGGGACCTGGCCCACCCAGGGGCTTAACAATAACGAAGCGGGGGAGCCCGCGCTTTGTTTTTGTTTTATATTTGCGTCCGGATTCGCGCACCCAGCGCGAATTTGGCCGTTTAAAAAAAAAATACTTTCTTTGGCCCTGGGGTCCTTGTGAGACCCCCTGAGCAGGCCTAGGGGGTCAGGGTGTTTGTACCCTACCCCCTTTTCTTATTTTTCATCTTCCTTTTTCTGATTTCTTGTGACTCGGTTACCAAGTCACAAGATGGCTGCCAACACTTCCTGGTTTGGAATGTTGGCAGCCAATCAGAAGTCAGCTCGTGCTCGGGAGGAGTCGTGACTCCTCCTCGGTGCTCAGATATATATATTTTTTATTTCTTAAATTTCTCTGTAACTACTGAACGGATTTATACCATTTAAAATAAAGGTCTCTTTCTGAACCAAGAGCTACCCTTTTGCCAAATTTGGTGTAATTCCGTTCAGCAGTTCGGGCTGTAGCCTGTTCCAAAATTTCCTATGGAAATTAACATGGGGAAAACACGTTTTGGGACCCCCTTTTTTCTTGGCCCCCGCCTGACGAATCATCCCAAAACTTTCAAGACAGGAGCTGACCGGAGCGCCCCATTAGTTTTGAAAATTTTGCAAAGATTCGTCAATCGGCGCCAAAGATATTGGCAAAAGAAAAAACGCTTTTGAATGGAAACAAGGTCCTAACTATAACTACCTACTGGCGACCGCCAGTAGGTAATATATATATATATAAGTGAGCAGTCAGAAGATGATGCCATCAGAACAGTGTCTGACAGCTATAGTAGTGACAGGAGTGTCACTCCCTTTAGAACCAAATCTCGCTTCTACCCCCCAATGCCCCATGACAACCTTGATGCGTTTAATGAGAGTATCATGCATGATTTGAAAAAATTAAGACAACAGTCATCAAGGTCTTGGAGACAAAACTAATTTTAGACAGAAATTGGAAAAGGTTATGACAAAATGGTCTAAAAATGAGAAATGGCAGCTACGTTCCTCGGATAAAGGAGGAAATATAGTCATCTGGCCAAATGAAATGTATCTGCAGGAAGCTTACAGTCAACTGAATAACCAACAATGTTACTGTAAGATTACCAAGAGTGTATATGATGGGTTAAGATTGGGCTTTCTTAAAGATCTAAAAAACTGGTGTGAAATTAATTTGATCAGTAAAGAAGAGTTTGAATTCCTACATGTTAAACACCCAAGACTGCCAATCCTGTACCTTCTACCGAAGGTGCACAAGGATAGTGCCTGCCCTCCTGGCAGACCAATAATATCCACGATCGGTAGTTTTCTAGAGAATGTGTCCAAATATGTAGATTATTTTTTACAGCCGTATGTACGTGCCCTACCCTCATATGTACAAGACAGTACTGATTTCCTAAGACGCATTTTTGATGTACAGTGGGAACCAGATTTTCAGATGGTCTGTTTAGACGTCAGCACTGTATACCAGCATATATCATAAAGATGGTATTAATGCTATACGACATTTCTTGAGAACTATACCTATTCAACATCGAAAACACAATGACATGATTGTGGGCATGATAGAATGGTGCCTTAACAGCAATGTATTCTTGTTCAACAATGACATCTTTCAGCAAATACAGGGGACAGCCATGGGCACCTGCTTCGCCCCCAGCTATGCGAATTTACACATGAGCTGGTGGGAGGAGCAGGTGCTCAATAACACTGAAACATATGATTGGTCAGCAAATATCGTTTTGTGGTTGCGGTACATTGATGACCTCTTCATTTTATAGAGAGGGGATAAAACATCTGTTGAAGAGTTTGTAAAGGTAATCAATGTAAATGACCTCAATTTATCTTTCACTTGCCTCATTAGCAATGAATGTATTGATTTTATGGATGTCAGGTTGGAAGTGCTTGGGGATAAAATCACAACCAGGGCGTATAGGAAATCTACCTCAGGCAACTCAACATTGCATGCCACTAGCTCTCATCCAGGTGCACTAAAAAGGGGCATTCCCTAAGGGTAATTGCTTAGAGCCAAGCGCATCTGTACCACACAAGAAGCGTATAATAAAACTGAGAAGGAAATGACAATGAGATTGAGAGCTAGGGGCTATGACGAGATTACCCTCAAACAGGCTAAAGACAAAGTCAGAACTAAATCCAGGACTGGCCTGTTATTCCGTACACATGTTATTCCTGAGTCAGTGAGAGCAGGAAGATCTACTGCAGAAACAGCTAGCAAACAGATCGAGCCCTGTAGATTTATTACTACATTTAGTAAGGCACACAATCAAATAAGAAAGATCCTACATACACACTGGCATCTGCTGAGACAAGACCCTTCAATAGGAGCAGAAATGGATATTAGACCAGCCATAATCAACAGGAGAACGACATCTATCAGAGACAACATAGTCAAGAACCAGATGCCAGAAAAAACAATCTGGCTTAAACTAACCAGGGGTTTTAAGAAATGCAACAAGTGCAAACCTTGTGTGCAGGGTCTGAATGCCACTAATGTGTATACAGATCTGGGAGAGAGAGTATCTATTAACAAATCCCTAAATTGCAGATCTGAATATGTGATATACGTTTTAATATGTCCCTGCGATAAGAAGTACGTAGGTGGCACTATATTGCAAGTGCACAAAAGGATTTTGCAGCACATCAGGGCAATCAAGAATGTCGATGAAACGTACCCTGTAGCAAGGCATTTTAAACAACATCACAGCTGCAATCCCACATCTCTAAGATACATAGTAATTGACCAGATAGAAACAGCCAAAAGAGGTGGTGACAGAGAGAGGGCACTCCGACAGATGTAGTGCAGATATATCCTCAGACTAAACACAAAAGATCCTGTGGGGCTTAATGTTGACGAAGAGATCTATACCTACTTGTAAGGACAGCAATAATGTTCCTCGTTTTCTATGTTCCTGGCATTTTAATTGTTTTTAACTTGTACAGTTACCTGGGCAAACATAGACTGTAGCACAGACATTTTAGTATAAGTTTATAGGTGGCTTGATGTTTAAGTAATTATTGTGTCTCTTATCCTTTTTAAACAAAAATATATATATTTTTATTTTTCAGGGCCTGGTCAGATGTTCCTGTATCACAGGTATCTGGGTTCCGGTCCACTCTGTGGGAAGCAAAAGAGCTGATATATCTTTTTCTTCAAAGTCATTTTTTGTTTATTTACTCTTGACCAGATGGCATGACTAGTGTATGTCATCAAGTCAATTATTTTCATATTGTGGTGTATTTTTTGGTGATCTGCCTGTGCCTAATGGGGCTGTGATATTTCTGCCCAATGGGGCATTATTCTGAATGTGCAATCTAGCCAGTATCAATAATTTACCCAGTTATATTGAGCCAATGGTGCTACATTGTTATCCTTATTTAATGTGCATTTGGCGAGATAGCATGCACAATACAATATTTATTGTGTATTTCACTTTATAGAATCTGCAATTCTGAAAGGAAATTTCACCAATCATACCTTTTTTGGATTTTATTCTAGCCCACCAGGTACCTCCAGTATGCGCCACAGGGCTGCGTTGCAGAGAGGTGGTCGAGGCCACGCCCCTTTTTACACCTCTCTGCAACGCAGCTCTGTGGCGCTTACTGGAGGTAGCTCGTGGGCTAGTTGGCCCCCAGGGACCCTCAGGACTCAAGGGGATTTAATCCCCCAATTTACAACGCACCAGGGGGCGCGTTTGCACAGTGGTGCAGGGAGGGGGCATGGCCTGATGTGACAAGTGTGCAAATGCGCTCTGTGGCGCGTTTTAAGTTGGGGGATTAAGTCCCCTTGAATCCTGAGGGTCCCTGGGGGCCAACTAGCCCACCAGGTACCTCCAGGAAGCCCCAGGGAGCTGCGTTGCAGAGAGGTGGTCCGAGGCCATGCCCCTTTTTACACCTCTCTGCAACGCAGCTCCGTGGCGCTTACTGGAGGTACCTGGTAGGCTAGATGGACCCCAGGGACCCTCAGGACTCAAGGGGATTTAATCCCCCAATTTACAACGCACCAGGGGGCGCGTTTGCACAGTGGTGCAGGGAGGGGGCGTGGCCTGATGTGACAAGTGTGCAAACGCGCTCTGTGGCACATTTTAAGTTGGGGGATTAAGTCCCTTGAATCCTGAGGGTTCCTGGGGGCCAACTAGCCCACCAGGTACCTCCAGTATGCGCCAGGGAGCTGTGTTGCAGAGAGGTGTAAAAAGGGGCGTGGCCTTGGACCACCTCTCTGCAAGGCAGCCCTGTGGCGCTTACTGGAGGTACCTAGTGGGCTAGTTGGCCCCCAGGGACCCTCAGGACTCAAGAGGAATTAATCTCCCAAGTTACAACGCACCAGGGGGCGTGTTTGCACAGTGGTGCAGGGAGGGGGTGGGGCCTGATATGGCAAGTGTGCAAACGCGCCCCCTGGTGCGTTGTAACTTGGAGGATTAAGTCCCCTTCAATCCTGAGGGTCTCTGGGAGCCAACTAGTCCACCAGGTAACTCCAGTAAGCGCCACAGAGCTGCGTTGCAGAGAGGTGTAAAAAGGGGCGTGGCCTCGGTCCACCTCTCCACAACGCAGCTCTGTGGCGCTTACTGGAGGTACCTGGTGGGCTAGTTGGCCCCCAGTTACCCTCAGGATTCAAGGGGACTTAATAGGGACGTTATAGATAGAAATTAGCATTTAAAAAACCTTTGAAATTCACTGAAAAAACCATAGGTTTCAGGCACGTTATAGTTCGAAATTAGCATTTAAAAAACCTTAGAAATTCACTGAAAAAACCATAAGTTTCAGGGACGTTATAGTTAGTTGGAGATTTCACTCGTACAAAACCAGAGAAATTCCACCGTTATAGTTAGTTCAGCTAACTATAACTCGTGCCCCCGCAATGCACTGCTGATCACGTCACATATTACATCATTCATGACATGGTCAGTGACATCACTGTTGACATCTTAAATGACATCACTGATGACATCATCCAAGTGATAATCTGATGCACCTCCTCACACCCTAATATAACTTTTTATACACCCACTCTAAAATACAGACTACCATGTTCGAAACAATAGACACACCAATAACAGTTAGTACATACCTGCTCAGTGATTCCTTGGTCTACACACACACATCCACTCATTCACCCATACAGTAACTCATACATGCAGTCACTCATCAATACAGCACTATCATATGCACTCATACACCTATACATACACTCACACACCGCCACTCATCCATAGACTTACTCATACACCTACTCAGTCATGCAAAGAACCAATCACACCCATTTACTCACCTATACAGTTATACACAGACCAACTCACTTATTTATATAAATACTAACACATACTTACTCTCTTATACAATCACTGATACATGCAAACACTCATCCATACAGCCACTGTCACAATCACTTACACTCATGTATAATCATTTATATACTCCAACACTCACATATACTTCCTTTCACATATGTAGTTACTCACACATATACCACTGAGACATCCATTCACTCACCAACACACCCATACACACACTCACCCACCTATACAGCCCTTCACAGATGTACTCTTCAACCCATACAGCCAGTGAATTACCCACTCACACATCTATGAACAGAGTCACCCACCCCCCCACCTACTCACACAGATACTCAGGCACCCATACAGATACTCAGACAACAAATCAATAACCCATATAGACAGTCATATAGCTACACACCAACAGACAGACTGATACAGACATTTACACAGTTTACTCACTAACCCATGCATTCAGTAAGATACGCATAATGAGTCACTTATACAATCAGTCACGCACCTACTAAATCATCTACTCAGACACTTATACACCCACTCATTCTTCAATACACCTTGGCATATATATATATATATATATATATTAAACATATTTAAACTTTACAGAAACACACAGTCACTGGATGATGTCATCAGTGATGTCATCAGTGATGTCATTTGAGATGTCATCATTGATGTCATCAGTGATGTCACTGACCATGTCATGAATGATGTAATATGTGACGTGATCAGCAGTGCATTGCGGGGCGCGAGTTATAGTTAGCTGAACTAATTATAACGGTGGAATTTCTCTGGTTTTGTACGAGTGAAATCTCCAACTGACTATAACGTCCCTAAAACCTATGGTTTTTCCAGTGAATATATAGATATATAGACATATCTATATATCTATATATACGTATATATATATATATATATATATATATATATATATATATATATATATATATATATTCACTAACCAAAAAACACAGGTTTCAGGGACGTTATAGTTAGTTGGACATTTCACTCATACAAAACCAGTGAAATTCAGCTGTTATACTTAGTTCAGCTAACTATAACTCGTGCCCCCGCAATGTACTGCTGATGACGTCACATATTACATCACTCATGACATGGTCAGTGACATCACTGATGACATCACTGATGACATCTCAAATGACATCACTGATGACATCATCCAGTGACTGTGTGTTTCTGTAAAGTTTAAATATTTTTAATATATATAGGCCAAGGTGTATTGAAGAATGAGTGGGTGTATGAGTGTCTGAATGGATGATTTACTAGGTGCGTGACTGACTCTATAAGTGAGTGATTAAACGTATCTTACTGAATGCATGGGTTAGTGACTAAACTGTGTGAATGTCTGTATCAGTCTCTCTGTTGGTGTGTAAGCGGCTTCATGGGTTGGTGAAGAGCTACATGAGTGTCTATATGGGTTATTGATTGGTTGTCTGAGTATCTGTATGGGTGCCTGAGTGTTTGTGTGGGTGGGGGGGTGTGACTCTGTGCATAGATGTGTGAGTGGGTGATTCACTGGGTGCATCGTTTCAAGAGTGCATCTGTGATGAACTGTATGGGTGGGTGAGTGTGTGTATGGGTGTGTTGGTGACTGAGTGAATGGATGTCTCAGTGGTACATGTGTGAGTAACTACATATGTGAAAGGCAGTATATGTGAGTGTTGGTTGGAGTATATAAATGACTATATGTGAGAGTGAGTGATTGTGAGAGTGGCTGTATGGATGAGTGTGTGCTTGTATCAGTGATTGTATAAGAGCATAAATATGTGTTAGTATCTGTATGAGTAAGTGAGGTGGCGTGTGTATAACTGTATAGGTGAGTAAATGGGAGTGTGATTAATTCTTTGCATGACTGACTAGGTGTGTGAGTAACTCTATGGATAAGTGGCAGTGTGTGAGTGTCTATATAGGTGTATGAGTGCATATTGTAGTCCTGTACTGATGAGTGACCGAAAGTATGAGTGACTGTATGGGTGAGTGAGTGGATGGGTGTGTAGACCTAAGAATCGGTGAGTGGGTATGTAGTTATTGGTGTTGGAGTGTCTATGGTTTTGAGAATGGCAGTCTGTAAGTTAGAGTGGGTGTATCAAAGGTTATATTAGGGTGTGAGAAGATACATCAAATTATCACGTGGATGATGTCATCAGTGATGTCATCAGCGATGTCATTTGAGATGTCATCAGTGATGTCATCAGTGATGTCACTGACCATGTCATGAGTGATGTAATATGTGACGTCATCAGCAGTGAATTGCGGGGGCGCGAGTTATAGTTAGCTGAACTACCTATAACGGCCGAATTTCACTGGTTTTGTACGAGTGAAATGTCCAACTAACTATAACGTCCCTGAAACCTGTGTTTTTTTTAGTTAATTTCTAAGGTTTTTTAAATGCTAATTTCTAACTATAACATCCCTGAAACCTGTGGTTTTTTCAGTGAATATATATATATATATATATATATATTACCTACTGGCGGTCGCCAGTAGATAGTTATAGTGAGGACCTAGTTTCCATAGGAAAAGCGTTTTTTCTTTTCCCAATAACTTTGGCGCCGGTTGACGAATCTTCGCGAGATTTTCAAAACTTGTGGCCCGCTCCGGTCAGCTCCTATCCTGAAAGTTTCGGGGTGATTCACGAAGCGGGGGCCGAGAAAAAAGGGTGGTCCCAAAACGTGTTTTCTCCATGTTATTTTCCATAGGAAACTTTAGACACGGCTACAGCCCGAACTACTGAACGGAATTTCACCAAATTTGGCAAAAAGGTAGCCCTTGGTTCAGAAAGAGCCCTTTTTATTAAATGGTGTAAATCCGTTTAGTAGTTCCTGAGAAATAAAAAAAAGAGGTCGGAAAATCAATTTCCCATAGGAAACTTTAGACACGGCTACAGCTCGAACTGCTGAACGGAATTACACCAAATTTGGCAAAAAGGTAGTGCTTGGTTCAGAAAGCGCCCTTTTTTTTTTTTTAAATCAAAAAATAAAAGTTTCGATATCTAGAGGCACGGAGGATCCGCGGACCCTCCCTCAGGACTCAAGGGGAATTAATCCCCCAATTTACAACGCACCAGGGGGCGCGTTTGCACAGTGGTGCAGGGAGGGGGCGGGGCCTGACATACCAAGTGTGCAAATGCTCCCCTGGCACATTGTAAATTGGGGGATTAAGTCCCCTTCAGTGCTGAGGGTCCCTGGGTGCCAACTAGCCCACCAGGTACCTCCAGTAAGCGCCAAAGAGCTGCTTTGCAGAGAGGTGTAAAAAGGGGCGTGGCCTCTAAAGACCTCTCTGCAACGCAGCTCCCTGGCGCATACTGGAGGTATCTGGTGGGCTAGTTGGCCCCCAGGGACCCTCAGGATTCAAGGGGACTTAATCCCCTAACTTAAAATGCACCACAGGGCGCGTTTGCACACTTGTCACATCAGGCCCCGCCCCCTCCCTGCACCACTGTGCAAACGTGACCCGTGGCGCATTTTAAGTTGGGGGATTAATTCCCCTTCAATCCTGAGGGTCCCTGGGAGCCAACTAGCCCACCAGGTACCTCCAGTAAGCGCCACAGGGCTGCGTTGCAGATAGGTGGTCCGAGGCCACGCCCCTTTTTACACCTCTCTGCAAAGCAGCTCTGTGGCGCTTACTGGAGATACCTGGTGGGCTAGTTGGACCCCAGGGACCCTCAGGATTTAAGGGGACTTAATCCCTCAACTTAAAACGAGTCATGTGGCACCTTTGCACAGTGGTGAAGGGAGGGGGCGGGGCCTGATGTGACATGTGTGCAAACATGCCCTGTGGTGCGTTTTAAGTTGGGGAATTAATTCCCCTTCAATCCTGAGGGTCCCTGGGGGCCAACTAGCACACCAGGTACCTCCAGTAAGCACAACAGGGCTGCATTGCAGATAGGTGGTCCGAGGCCAGACCACGCCCCTTTTTATACCTCTCTGCAACGCAGCTCTGTGGCGCTTACTGGAGGTACCTGGTGGGCTAGTTGGACCCCAGGGACCTTCAGGATTCAAGGGGACTTAATCCCCCAACTTAAAACAAGCCACGTGGCGCGTTTGCACAGTGGTGAAGGCAGGGGGTGGGACCTGATGTGACAAGAGTGCAAACGCGCTCCATGGCACGTTTTAAGTTGGGGGATTAAATCCCTTTGTATCCTGAGGGTCCCTGGGGGCAACTAGCCCACCAGGTACCTTCAGTAAGCACAACAGAGTTGCGTTGCAGAGAGGTGAAAAAAGGGGTGTGGCCTCGGACCGCCTCTCTGCAACGCAGCTCTGTGGTGCTAACTGTAAGTACCTGGTGGGCTAGTTGGGCCCCAGGGACCCTCAGGATTCAAGGGGACTTAATCCCCCAACTTAAAACACGCCACGGGGCGCATTTGCAGACTTGTCACATCAGGCCCACCCCCTCCCTTCACCACTGTGCAAACGGGCCCTCTGGTGCGTTGTAGGTTGGGGGATTAAGTCCCCTTGAATCCTGAGGGTCCCTTGGGTCCAACTAGCACACCAGGTACTTCCAGTAAGCGCCACAGAGCTGCGTTGCAGAGAGGTGTAAAAAGGGGCGTGGCCTTGGACCACCTATCTGCAACGCAACCCTGTGGCACTTACTGGAGGTACCTGGTGGGCTAGTTGGACCCAAGGGACCCTCAGGATTCAAGGGGAATTAATTCCCCAACTTAAAACCTGCCAGGGGGTACGTTTGCAGAGTGGTGAAGGGAGGGGGCGGGACTGATGTGACATTTGTGTACTTATCCAATCACTCCGCCAAAACCCAAGCACTTATAAATTCACCATGCACTCTCCTTGCAATGCTCGAATCATCCAGTCAGTATCCATGCACTCATGCAATGACCCATGCACTAACACATGCACTGCTACAATACCCTGAGCAATACCCATGCAGTCCAGCCATCGCCCTGTCAGTACCCATGCACTCCTTCAATCACCCAGCCAGCACCATGTACTTATCCAATCACTCCACCAAAACCCAAGCACTTATAAATTCACCATGCACTCTCCTTGCAGTACTCTAGTCTTCCAGTCAGTACGCATGTACTCATGGAATGGCCCAGGCACTAACACATGCACTGCTACAATCCCCTTAGCACTTCCCATACAGACCTCTAACCACCTACACACTACTGATTCACTCCTCCAATTACCCAGGTAGTACCCATGCACTCCAGAAATCCCTCTGTCACTACCCATGCACTCCTCCAATCACCCAGCTAGCACTATGTACTTATCCAATCACTCCGCCAAAACCCAAGCAGTTATAAAATCACCATGCACTGTCCTTGCAGCACTCTAATCATCCAGTCACTACCCATGTACTTATGCAATGATCCAGTCACTAACACATGCACTGCTGCAATCCATTGAGGACTACCTATGCAGTCCAGTAATCTCCCAGCTACTACCTATGCAGTCCTCCAATCACCCAGCCAGTCCTTATCCAATCACTATGCCAAAACCCAAGCACTTATAAATTCACCATGCACTCTCCTCGCAGTACTCTAATCATCCAGTCACTACCCAATAAGTCATGCAATGATCCAGGCACTAACACATTGACTGCTACAATCCCTGTGTACTACCCATGCAGTCCTCTAACCACCTACACACTTCTCATTCGCTCCTTCAATTCCCCTGGTAGTACCCATGCAGTCCAGCAATTACCCAGTCACTCCCTGTGCAGTCCTCTAGTCACCCAACTACCATGTACTAATCCAAACACTCCGAAATACCCAAGCACTTATAAATTCACACAGGCACTCTCCTTGCAGTATTCTAATCTTTCAGTTAGTAGCTATGTACTCATGCAATGCTCCAGGCACTACCTGATCACTGTTACAATCCCATATGCCCTACCCATACAGTCCTGTACCCAGTTACACACTTCTCATTTGCTCCTTCAATTCCCCAGGTAATGCACATGCAGTCCCGCAATCACACTGTCACTCCCTGTGCACTCCTCCAGTCACCCAGCCACTACCATGTACTAATCCATACACTGCTCCAATAGCCAAGCACTTATAAGTTCACCACGCACTCTCCTTGCAGTACTCTAATTATCCAGTCAGTACCCATGTACTCATGGAATGACCCAGTCACTAACACATGCACTGCTGCAATACCCTGAGGACTACCTATGCAGTCCAGTAATCTCCCTGGTACTATCTATGCAGTCCTCCAATCACCCAGCCAATCCTATGTGCTTATCCAATCACTGCGCCAAAACCCAAGCACTTATAAAATCACCATGCACTGTCCTTGCAGCACTCTAATCATCCAGTCACTACCCATGTACTCATGCAATGACCCAGGCACTAATTCATGGCAAATACATAGGAGGTCATGCTAATCACAGGGGTACCCCAACGCATAGTGTACCCTAGTGTATGTAGGTGTTTTCACTGTATTCTAAGTGTCTTTTAGCATAGCACTGGCTCCGGTCCTGGTTAGTCAGAGTCAGTTACCACCAATACCCGTCAGTAAAAGTTGGGGGCACAGGGAGGACTTTCTGCTCCTCTGTTGGTTCTTTCTGCACATCTCTTGCTTCTTCCTGCACTTTTCTTCGTCTTTCTGGACTTCTGTTGCCTCTTTCTGCATTTGTCTTGCTTCTTTCTGTGCTTTTCTTCTTCTTTCTTCACATGTCCTACCTTTGTAGGCATAGTTAGAAATTAGCATTTAAAAAACCTTTGAAATTCACTTAAAAAACCATAGGTTTCAGACACGTTATAGTTAGAAATTAGCATTTAAAAAAACCTTAGAAATTCACTGAAAAACCATAGGTTTTAGGGACGTTATAGTTAGTTGGACATTTCACTCGTACAAAACCATAGAAATTCCCCCGTTATAGTTAGTTCAGCTAACTATAACTCGCGCCCCATAATGCACTGCTGATGACGTCACATATTACATCACTCATGACATGGTCAGTGACATCACTGATGACATCACTGATGACATCACTGATGGCATCATCCATGTGATAATTTGATGCATCTTCTCATACCCTAATATAACCTTTGAGACACCCACTCTAAATTACAGACTGCCATTCTCAAAACCATAGACACTACAACACCAATAACTACATACCCACTCATTGATTCTTAGGTCTACACACACATCCACTCACTCACCCGTACAGTCACTCATACTTATGGTCACTCAGTACAGGACTATCATATGCACTCATACACCTATATAGACACTCACACACCGCCACTCATCCATAGAGTTACTCACACACCTAGTCAGTCATGCAAATAATTAATCACACTCCCATTTACTCACCTATACAGTTATACACACACCAGCTCACTTACTCATACAGATACTAGCACATTCTTACGCTCTTATACAATCACTGATACAAGCACACACTCATCCATACAGCCACTCTCACAATCACACACTCTCACTTATAGCCATTTATATACTCCAACACACATATATACTGCCTTTCACATATGTAGTTACTCACACATGTACCCCTGAGATATACATTCACTCACTAACACACCCATACACACACTCACCCACCCATACAGTCCATCACAGATGCACTCTTGAAACCATGCACCCAGTGAATCACCCACTCACACATCTATGCACAGAGTCACACACACCACACCCACACAAACACTCAGGCACCCATACAGATACTCAGACAACCAATCAATAACCCATATAGACACTCATGTAGCTATTCACAAACCCATGCAGCCGCTTACACAGCAACAGACAGAAGGATACAGACATTCACACAGTTTAGTCACTAACCCATGCATTCAGTATGATACGTTTAATCACTCACTTATAGAGTCAGTCACGCACCTACTAAATCATCAATTCAGACACTTATACAACCACTCATTTTTCAATACGCCTTGGCCTATATATATAAAACATATTTAAACTTTACAGAAACACACAGTCACTGGATGATGTCATCAGTGATGTCATCAGTGATGTCATCAGTGATGTCACTGACCATGTCATGAGTGATGTAATATGTGACGTCATCAGCAGTGCATTGCGGGGCGCGAGTTATAGTTAGCTGAACTAACTATAACGGGGAATTTCTATGGTTTTGTACGAGTGAAATGTCCAACTAACTATAACGTCCCTAAAACCTATGGTTTTTTCAGTGAATATATATATATATATATATACTACTGGAGGCCGCCAGTAGTTAGTTATAGTTAGAACCTAGTTTCCATAGGAAAAGCATTTTTTGATTTGCCAATAACTTTGGCGCCGTTTGACGAATCTTCACGAAATTTTCAAAACTAATTGTTAACTCAGGTCAGCTCCTGTCTTGAAAGTTTTGGGGTGATTTGTCAAGGGGGGGCCGAGAAAAAAGGGGGGTCCCAAAACGTGTTTTCTCCATGTTAATTTCCATAGGAAACTTTAGACACGGCTACAGCCTGAACTGCTGAAAAGGAATTACACCAAATTTGGCAGAGAGATAGCTCTTGGTCCAGAAAGCACGCTTTTTTTTAAATGGCGTAATTCCGTTCAGTAGTTTTTGAGATATTTAAAGATTTACAGATATCGATATTTGAGAATTGTGAGATCTGATTGGCTGAGCCCTCCCGAGCACGAGCTTGCCTCTTATTGGCTGCCAACACTTAAAACCAGGAAGTGTTGGCAGCCATCTTGTGCCTCGGACCGAGGGAGAGGGAAAAAGGTGACAGTAAGATTAAAAAACAAAAAAGGGGGCAGGGTAGAAACACCCTGACCCCCAGGCCTGCTCAGGGGGTCCCACAGGGATCCCCAGGCCTAAAAAAAGCATTTTTTTTAAAAAACATTTTCAGCCGGGTCACGCTGGGTGCGCGAACCCCGTCGAAAATGAAAAACGAAGCGTGGGCTCCCGCGTTTTGCTTTTTAAAGCCCCCGGGTGGGCCTGGTCCCGGAGGCAATCCTTAATTCTGTAGCGGGGGCCCGCGGGGGCCCCCGCAGCCCCGGGGACCGCCACCTCCCCGGGGCTTTATAATTTATTCGCGGGGGGCACACGGCCCCCCCGCAGCCCCGGGGACCGCCACCTCCCCGGGGCTTTATTAAAATACGATGGGGGGCCTCACGGGCCCCCCAAGCCCCGGAGACCACCACCTCCCCGGGGCTAAAATAAATAATGTGTGTGGGGGGGCTCGAGCCCCCCCACACTGCCCCGGGGACCACCACCTCCCCGGGACACTGTTTATTTAAATGCAGGGTCCGTTACGGACCCCCGGGGACCACCACCTCCCCGGGGCTTAAAACATGTGGGAGGGGGGCCGCACGCCCCCCTCCTGGAGCCATTGATGGCCCTGGGGACCGCCACCCCCCAGGGCCGGCTCTTGCAATGTCCCAGGGTGCCCACCCCCGGGACATTGCCGTTTGCAATGACAGGGCAGGAGTCGCGCAGCTCCCGCCCTGTCATTGCAAATTCTGCTTTAGTTTTTGGACGCGAGAGCAGGAAACCTGCTCTCGCTTCCAAAAACCAAAGCAGAATTGCTTTTGCACAAGGGGAGCTGCATGTCAGCAGCTCCCCGTGTGCAGAAACAATGCCGGCTCCCGCAGGAGGCGGGGAGCCGGCAGGACCGTGGGGGCATTGGAGCTCCCCCCATGGTCCCCAACAGTGAGGCCAGGCCCCGGGGGATGGGTGCCCCGGGGCCAGAAGTGGCCCGGGAGGGGGGCCGCTTTCCCTGCAACAAAAAAAATTAAAAATAATAAAAGGAAAGGCCGGCCCCGGGGGATGGGGTCCCCGGGGCCATAATTGGCATGAGGAGGGGGGCCAAACGGCCCCCCTCCAAATAATTAAATAGATCAAAAAAAAGACTGGCCATGCCCCGGGTGATGGGGCCCCGGGGCCGAAATTGGCCTCGGGAGGGGGGCCACGCGGCCCCCTTCCCGTTTAAAAAAAAAAAAACATTTATAAAAAGGGGTCAGGCCCTGGGGGATGGGGTCCCCAGGGCCCAAAAAATGTAAAAGAAGGGGGGCCACACAGCCCCCCTTCTAAAAATAAATATTTTTTAAAAAGCCGGCATCTCACCGAAGGCCCCGCCCCCTCCCTCCACCACTCTGCAAACGCGCCCCCTGGCACGTTGTAAGTTGGGGAATTAATTCCCCTTGAATACTGAGGGTCCCTGGGGGCCAACTAGCCCACCAGGTACCTCCAGTAAACGCCACACAACTGGATTGCAGAGAGGTGGTCCGAGGCCACGCCCCTTTTAACACCACTCTGCAAATGCGCCTCTTGGCGCACTGCTGGTGGGGCGATGAGGTCCTCTTGTGTCCTGAGGACCTCAGGACACAAGTGGACTTCATCCTCCGAGCAGCAGTGCACCAGGAGCCTCGTTTGCAGAGTGGTGTAAAAAGGGGCGTGGCCTTGGACCACCTCTCTGCAATCCAGCTCTGTGGCGCTTACTGGAGGCACCTGGTGGGCTAGTTGGCCCCCAGGGACCCTCAGTATTCAAGGGGAATTAATTCCCCAACTTACAACGCACCAGGGGGCGTGTTTGCAGAGTAGTGTAGAAAGGAGGCGTGGCCTGGTATGAGAAGTTAGCAATCCTGCTGTGTGGGACTTACTGGAGGTAATAGGAGTGGTAGTTGGACCCCAAGGTTGACGTTGGGGGCTAACTACGCCTCTTGTTACCTCCAGTAAATCCCACACAGTGGGATTGCTAAGAGGTGTTTGGAGGCCACGCTCACCTTTCTCCACCACTTTACAAACGAGACTCCTATGTTATAGTTAGAAATTAGCATTTAAAAAACCTTAGAAATTCACTGAAAAAACCATAGGTTTTAGGGACGTTATAGTTAGAAATTAGCATTTAAAAAACCTTAGAAAGTCACTGAAAAAACCACCGGTTTTAGGGACGTTATAGTTAGAAATTAGCCTTTAAAAAACTTTAGAAATTCACTGAAAAAACCATAGGTTTCAGGGACGTTATAGGTAGTTGGACATTTTACTCGTACAAAACCAGAGAAATTCGGCTGTTATAGTTAGTAGAGCTAACTATAACTCGCGCCCCCGCAATGCACTGCTGATGACGTCACATATTACATCACTCATGACATGCTCAGTGACATCACTGATGACATCTCAAATGACATCACTGATGACATCATCCGCGTGATCATCTGATGCACCTCCTCACACACTAATAAAACCTTTCATACACCCACTCTAAAATACAGACTACCAATATCGAAACCATAGACACACCAATAGCAGTTAGTACATACCCGCTCAGTGATTCATACGTCTACACACACATCCACCCACTAACCCATACAGTCACTCATACACGCAGTCATTCATCAATACAGCCACTGATATATCCACTCATATAAACACTCACACACTGCCACTCACCCAAAGAGTTACTCAAAAACCTAGTCAGTCACCCAAAGAATTAATTATACTGCCATTTACTCACCTATACAGTTATACACACACCACATCACTTATTCATACAGATACATACTATCTTCAACAATTACTGACATAAGCACACACTTATCCATGCAGCCACTGTCACAATCACTCACTGTCACATATACTCACTTATATACTCCAACACTCACAAATACTGCCTTTCACATATGTAGTTACTTACACATATACCACTAACATATCTATTCACTCACCAACACAGCTATACATACACTCACTCACCCATACACTCCCTAACACACGCACTCATAAACGCATACACCCAGTAAATTACCCACTCACACATCTATGCACAGAGTCACACACCCCCCACCCACCTACACAGACATTCAGGCACCCATACAGATACTCAGACAACCAATCAATAACCCATATAGACACTCATGTAGCTACTCACAACCCATTCAGCCGCTTACACACCAACTGACAGACTGATACAGACATTTACACAGTTTACTCACTAACCCACGCATTCAGTAAGACAAGTTTAATCACTCACTTATACAGTCAGTCATGCACCTACTAAATCATCTATTCAGACACTCATACTTCAATACACCTTGGCAATTATATATCTAAAACATATTTAAACTTTACAGAAACACACAGTCACTGGATGATGTCATCAGTGATGTCATCAGTGATGTCATTTGAGATGTCATCAGTGATGTCATCAGTGATGTCACTGAGCATGTCATGAGTGATGTAATATGTGGCGTCATCAGCAGTGCATTGCGGGGCGCGAGTTATAGTTAGCTCTACTAACTATAACAGCCAAATTTCTCTGGTTTTGTACGAGTAAAATGTCCAACTAACTATAACGTCCCTGAAACCTATGGTTTTTTCAGTGAATTTCTAAGGTTTTTTAAATGCTAATTTCTAACTATAACGTCCCTAAAACCTATGCTTTTTTCAGTGAATTTCTAAGGTTTTTTAAATGCTAATTTCTAACTACAACGTCCCTAAAACCTATGGTTTTTTCAGTGAATGTATATATATATCTATATTACCTACTGGCGGTCGCCAGTAGGTAGTTATAGTTAGGACCTATTTTCCATAGGAAATTCACAACATTCTATTTCCAATAACTTTGGCGCCGGTTGATGAATCTTCGCGAAATTTTCAAAACTCGTGGGGCGCTCCGGTCCGCTCCTATCCTGAAAGTCTCGGGGTGATTCGTCAAGTGGGGGCCGAGAAAGAAGGGGGGTCCCAAAACGTGTTTTCCCCATGTAATTTTCCATAGGAACCTTTAGTCGCAGCTACAGCCCGAACTGCTGAACGGAATTACACCAAATTTGGCAAAAAGGTAACCCTTGGTTCAGAGTCGTGCCTTTTGGTTAAATGGTGTAAATCCGTTCAGTATTTCCTGAGAAATTTGAAAAAGAAAACACATATATATCTGGGCGGAGCCTAGCCACACATGTCATCGTGAGATCTGATTGGCTGACAGCACTTCATCCTGGAATTGCTGGCAGCCATCTTGGGACCAATATAAATGATAGTACCCCATTGAAATGCATTGTAGTGAATCGAAGATTTTGAGGGTTACCAAAAGGAGAACTATAAAGGGTGATAACAGACTTTAGTTACATTAGAATTCATTTGTTGATGGTACCATACTAATTTCAGGAATTGTGGTGTGTTCTAAGGTGATTTTACCCTGTGAAAAACCTTCTGCTGGGATATCATAAATCATGTTTGAGAGAAAACTATTTTCACATGCTTGTCCCATACAGTTTTGGAAGGTGCTCCAGAAGCTAAAATGAGAGCATATTTTCTGTAAATTCACATTATCTTTCTCAGTCATGTGAGAATGAAGTCTGACATTCTCAGTAAAACATGTACATCCAACAAGGGCAGAGACTGTCAGTTGATTCCTTTGTGTTCTACTGCAGCTTCCCAGAGTGTTCTAAAGAACAACTAGAGTGCTAACAGCCTTACTTATGACAAAAGTATGGCACACCTGAAGCCATCTTGATTGGAATAAACTGGTAACACTTGAAACATTTAATTTAAAAAGGAACAAAATGATGGGGTTCATTTTGTCATAGAAATTATGGTTAGTGCTGTAGAAAGAAAAATTAGGACATGTTTCAAGTGTGATCTCAAATATCTTCCTGTTATATTTCAACAGGAGCAGCCTGTCAGTTGATGCCTTTGTGTTCTACTGCAGCTTCCCAGAGTGTTCTAAAGAACAACTAGAGCGCTAACAGTCTTACTTATGACAAAATTATGGCACACCGAAGCCATCTTGATTGGAATAAACTGGTAACTCTTAAAACATTTAATTTAAAAAGGAACAAAATGAGGGGGTTCATTTTGTCATAGAAATTATGGTTAGTGCTGTAGAAAGAAAAATTAGGACATGTTTTAAGTGAGATCTCAAATATCTTCCTGTTATATTTCAACAGGAGCAGCCTGTCAGTTGATGCCTTTGTGTTCTACTGCAGCTTCCCAGAGTGTTCTAAAGAACAACTAGAGTGCTAACAGCCTTACTTATGACAAAAGTATGGCACACCTGAAGCCATCTTGATTGGAATAAACTGGTAACACTTAAAACATTTAATTTAAAAAGGAACAAAATGATGGGGTTCATTTTGTCATAGAAATTATGGTTAGTGCTATAGAAAGAAAAATTAGGACATGTTTCAAGTGTGATCTCAAATATCTTCCTGTTATATTTCAACTGGAGCAGCCTGTCAGTTGATGCCTTTGTGTTCTACTGCAGCTTCCCAGAGTGTTCTAAAGAACAACTAGAGCGCTAACAGTCTTACTTATGACAAAATTATGGCACACCTGAAGCCATCTTGATTGGAATAAACTGGTAACTCTTAAAACATTTAATTTAAAAAGGAACAAAATGAGGGGGTTCATTTTGTCATAGAAATTATGGTTAGTGCTGTAGAAAGAAAAATTAGGACATGTTTTAAGTGAGATCTCAAATATCTTCCTGTTATATTTCAACAGGAGCAGCCTGTCAGTTGATGCCTTTGTGTTCTACTGCAGCTTCCCAGAGTGTTCTAAAGAACAACTAGAGCGCTAACAGTCTTACTTATGACAAAAGTATGGCACACCTGAAGCCATCTTGATTGGAATAAACTGGTAACACTTAAAACATTTAATTTAAAAAGGAACAAAATGAGGGGGTTCATTTTGCCATAGAAATTATGGTTAGTGCTGCAGAAAGAAAATTTAGGGCATGTTTTAAGTGAGATCTCAAATCCTCTTCTATTTCATTAGAAAATTCTGACATGCAGACTGAAACAATCACTTTCAAAACCAGCAGTAGACTTCCAGTTAACTCCCTGGTGAGCAGTAGCTTTACTACAGTGATCTAATGAACAACTAGAGTGCTAACATTCTGAATTTATGGCAAATGTGTGACACATCTGAATGCCTTCTTGATGGAATCAAAGTAAAAAACTGAAAGCATTTCCTACTGAGGAGACTGCAGTAAACGACGAAATTAGGAAACTTCATAACAAATAAGTCTCCCAAGATGGCCACCAGAGAAAAAAGAGCCCAAATGTAGCACAAATATCACCCAGATGTAGCCCACATATAGCCCAATGACAGAAGTGTGCAAAACACTTTTTATTTTTAGTTTTTCTGCAGTTTTATATAGTGCAAACTGGTCAGGTATTGGAGCGTTACATCTTACTTGGACCCCTTATTGCGTATTTTGCACGAAGTACATGAGATTGATCTTGCGAAACATTGAACTTTACGATTCTGTTAACCTGAAGTTGCTCTGAACCGGGCTTTGTAACACCCGTTTTAACCTACTGGTTTTAATTAATTCTCACTGTATTGTATTAGGAAAGAGGATTTACTGTTTTTATGTACACTTTTATGATCTATGTTTCTAAATCAGATCAAATAAAGTTTAATGAATTCTATGGCAGGACGGAGGCGAGGATTATGCATATCTTTCCTCACTTTATTTGCATAGCAGTTCAAAGAAAACATAACACAACAATCATTAAACAAAAGACTACACAACCCATGAACCATTAGGGGGGTAGTCTCCAAGGCAACTATAGTCCAATCATATCACAGTCCATCGTATATAATATCGTGACGTCCCTTCCGCTTCCTCTTTCTTCACTGCTCGTCAGTTAAGTGCATTCCTTACATTCTTGGCTTAATCTGACGTTGTTGCTGTTTGTATAGCGGTTTCTTGTGCACGTTATTAGCATTATTGCCTTGGTATTGTTTCATATTCCCTGCGCAGCAGGCTCTTGCCCGAGCGCGTTCTCCCCCTCGCAGTTTCTCCCACTGTGTGCTCTGCGCGCAGTGAGATCCTGTCAGGCGCGTCTGGTCCGAGCGAGGCAGCTCCGTCCAGATCTCCCGCTGGTCTTTACGCGCGTTTGGGAATCCGGTCACTCCTTTAGTGTCCGCTTGATTCCCGACCAACCCTCGCCTAATTTTGACACCGCTACGCGGTGATTTCCCCACATGGCCACGTTAGTGACCAGCACCACCTGGTGGTGGTAATTGGTATTGCGCCTCAGTCTATTCTTATAACAGCTTCGGGGAAAGCCCAGCAGTTGGAGCACCGGCGAGGGGGCTGTCTTAAGGATTTTAAGGGCATTTGTTCTGTGCTCACACCCTCTGCTATCATGTCTTCTCCAGAAGACCATTTTTACTCCTCCTACCAGGAAGTGGAGGAGGAATGGCCCCCCAACTTCTCCCTCCAGCAGCGGACAAAGCCCTCTCTCTGGCTTTTTCTAGGGCGCTGGCTCCTCTTAGGGATCAGGTTGATAAGCTGGCGAAAAGCATCCCTGGGGTGTTCAGTGACCCAGATCTGGTGGTGGCGGGTCCAAGTAGCTCCCAGATGGGGAATAAAAGGGCCGTTAAGCATAACGCGGGGCACTTGGAAGGATTTGATAAACTTACGGAGACCTTCCTCAAGAGTGCGCGATCGCTAAAACATGCACCCTGCCGGGAGGAGGAGGGGCCCGGAGAAAATTGTGACACTGTCACCACTATTGTAGACCCCGACGGCGGGTTTCCCTTAGAGGGAGAGGGTGTATCGGAGGACGATTTCTCCTCCGATGAGGATAAGGACTCGGGGCGTCCCTGGCGTCCAGAGTCCCACTCCTCTCAGTCCCCGGTTGGGGACTGGGTCCTCTCGGACATGTTCGAGCCTACCCAAATTTACCATCCTAGGTCGGCAGAGTGGACACCTGATGCCAAAGTGGCAGAGTATGTGGTGGGGAAAATCCATCAACCCCTTGAAAGGGAGGTCAGGAATAGGATGAGGGGAGAATGCCCCAGGCCCTCACTGAAGGGGGAAGGTGGCACACACGCCTGAAATTGATGAGAAACTATATACCTTTTTCTCCAAGTATATGAGGGATCCCAAGAAAGGAATTGATAGGTCTTGGACGTGGTAGGGCCCTTGACCCAAATTATTCAATTGACGGAGCGTTCCAAAGAGTCAGGATCCCCTTTGTCCACGGATATTGTGGCTGGTTGGGCGCACTACCCTAAACCCTAAAACACTACCCCCCCACTACCCAAACACCACTGCACTACCCAAAACCCTAAAACACTACCCCCAGCACGACACCCTACACTACCCAAACATAACTGCACTACCCTAAACCCTAAAACACTACCACCAGCACGACTCCCTACCCTACCCAAACACCACTGCACTACCCTAAAACACTACCCCCAGCACGACTCCCTACACTACCCAAACACCACTGCACTACACTAAACCCTAAATATACCCCCAGCATGACCTCCCACACTACACAAACACCACTGCACTACCCTAAACCCTAAAACACTATCCCCAGCATGACCCCCTACACTACCCAAACACCACTGCACTACCCTAAACCCTAAAACACTAACCCCAGCATGACCCCCTACACTACCCAAACACCACTGCACTACCCTATACCCTAAAACACGACCCCCTACACTACACAAACACGACTGCACTACCCTAAACCCTAAAACACTACCCACAGCATGACCCCCTTCACTACACAAACACCACTGCACTGCCCTAAACCCTAAAACACTACCCCAGCACTACCCCCTACACTACCCAAACACCACTGCACTAACATAAACCCTAAAACACTACCCCCAGCACAACCCCCTACACTACACAAACACCACTGCACTACCCTAAACCCTAAAACACTACCCCCAGCACGACTCCCTACACTACCCAAACACCACTGCACTACCCTAAACCCTAAATCTACCCCCAGCATGACCCCCTACACTACACAAACACCACTGCACTACCCTAAACCCTAAAACACTACCACCAGCATGACCCCCTACACTACTCAAACACCACTGCACTACCCTAAACCCTAAAACACTACCCCAGCATGACCCCCTACACTACCCATACACCACTGCACTACCCTAAACCCTAAAACACTACCCCCAGCATGACCCCCTACACTACTGCACTACCCTAAACCCTAAAACACTACCCCCAGCACGACCCCCTACACTACCCAAACACCACTGCACTACCCTAAACCCTAAAACACTACCCCCAGCACGACCCCCTACACCACCCAAACACCACTGCACTACCCTAAACCCTAGAAAAGAAACCCCCACCCCATGCCCAATCCCCCTTACCTCTCACTCCTCATGGTTCCTCTCTCCTCGTGGTTCCTGCTTCACGTCATCTCTGAGGGGCGGTGCACGTCGTTGTGAGGAAACGGAACAGCCTCTGTTTCCTTACAACGACATGGATCGTCTACATGTTTTTAGAACGCATGGTCATTTACCATACATACCTTTACAACAAAATTCGTTGTAAAGGCATGCGTGGTAAATGACCATGCGTTCTAAAAAAATGTGCAGTAATGACTTCGTGATGTACAACGCATGCGTGGTAATGCATGCGTTGTAATGGTATCGCAAAGTAAAAAAAGTCGTTGTAACGGCTGTTTACCGATCGAAGCTGGCCCCTGTTCTTCAGTGAGATGTTTATTTGATTAATTAGGAGGAAGGAATGTGGTTTTTTTACCGAAAAGTGCATTCCCGGCTGTTGTATTGTGAAAGTGTCCGCGTGGCCTGGTTTCACTTCCGGTGAGAGAGTGGAAGAGTCTGTTTGGATCTAAAGGAGTTCTGTTGTTGGACGGGGCCGGCGCGACATATCATCAGAAAACATAGCTAATGGAAAGCGTCCTCCCTGAAGTGTGGAGCAGTGCCATGAGAGGTCAACGAGTGTGCGTCCCACCGCAGTATGACCGTACCGCGTGACCCATGTGCCGCCTCCAGGGTACGGGAGGCAGAAGCGGCATCGCAGGTCCTCTTGAAGACCGTTGTAGCACTAATTCTACATTTTGGTACTAGGGCATTTTAACTTCGTTGTTCCTGCCAGATACAAAGAGAAGATCCTGTGTTATTCAGTGCCCTCGTTACCTTTTTGTGGGTTGTGGTGCTTGTCACTTCGCTGCCCCGCCGGTGCACACGACTGGGCACCCCACCTCGTGTGCCATCTGCAGGGCCTCTGCCCTCGGATCTCTGGTTTCGGTTTCTGGAGTGGCAACATAAACAGTTGCTCCCAAAGGACTAGCCTGAACACTTAGGTGAATATCCCCTGCACCAGCATTCCACGGAAATTCTTTCCTAGCTCTCCCACGTCAACGAGCACGGCTCCGCTCGCGACACCGTATGACGTCATCGGAGCCATAAGAGGACCTCGTCGGCGTGCTGACGTCAGTTCCACATTGGACATTTCACTCGTACAAAACCATAGAAATTCCCCCGTTATAGTTAGTTCAGCTAACTATAACTCGCGCGCCCGTAATGCCCTGCTGATGACGTCACATATTACATCACTCATGACATGGTCAGTGACATCACTCATGACATCACTGATGACATCTCAAATGACATCACTGATGACATCATCCAGTGAATGTGTGTTTTTCTGAAATTTAAATATGTTTTATATATGTATATCTCAAGGTCGATGGAAGAATAAATGGGTATATAAGTGTCTAAATGGATGATTTGTTTTTGTAAAATTGATTGTATAACTGACTAAGTGTATCTTAGTGAATACATGGGTTAGTGAGTAATGTTTAAATATGAAAATATCTGTATCAGTCTCTCACTTTGTGTATAAGTGGCTGCATGGGTTGGTGAGTAGCTACATGAGTGTCTATATGGGTTATTAGTTGGTTTTTTGAGTATCAGTATGAGTGTCTGAGTGTCTGTATGGTTCGGTGGGGGTATTACTTAGTGCATAGATGCATGAATGAGTGACTCACTGTTTGTATGTGTTGAAGACAGCATGTGTGCAGGACTGTATAGGTGGATGAGTATGTGTATGGGTGTGTTAGTGAGTGAATGACTGTCTCAATAGTGTCTTTATGAGTAACTACATATGTTTTAAACTAGTATATGTGAGTATTGGTGTATATAAGTGAGTATATGTGAGAGTGAGAGATTGGAAGAGTTCCTGTACAAATAAGTAGGTGTTTCTATAAGTGATTGTTTAAGAGAGTAAGCATGTGTAAGTTTCTGTAGAAGTAAGTGTGGTAGTGTGTGTATAACTGTATATGCAAGTAAATGGATGTTTGATACTTTGTTTGCATGTGTGACTATGTGTGTGAGTAACTCTATGGATGAGTGGCGGTATGTAACAGGATGTATAGGTGTATGAGTACATATGATGAGTGAGTACATGTATGAGTGACTGTATAGGGACTGTTGGTGAATGAGTGGATGTGTGTGTAGATCTTGGAATTACTGAATAGGTGTGTTGTAACTGGTATTGGTATGTCCATTGTTTTGAAAATGTTAGTTTGTATTTTTGAGTGTGTGTATCAAAGGTTATATTAGGGTGAGAGGAGGTCTGCCACTCTATCACAAGGATGATGTCATCCGTGATGTCATCAGTGATGTCATTTGAGATGTCATCAGTGATGTCATGAGTGATGTCAATGACCATGGAATGAGTGATGTAATATGTGACGTCATCAGCAGTGCATTGCGGGCGCACGAGTTATAGTTAGCTGAACTAACTATAACGGGGGAATTTCTATGGTTTTGTACGAGTGAAATGTCCAACTAACTATAACGCCCCTGAAACCTATAGTTTTTTCAGTGAATATATATTTATTCCTGTTAGGTCCAATCGTTTAGAACCAACAAACTATACTTGTTCATTAAAAATACTAGGATGTTGTGAAATATATGTCTGCATCCAGAATGCATCAGGATAGTTTATCTGCACTAGCAAAATATGCACAAGCGGAGCATTAAATGCAATGTGCATTCGAGGCAGTGTCCTAGTCTATAGAGAAAGCCAGATTGTATATGTAGGTAGATGTTTAGCAAAGTCCTGCTGATCTCCGGTGCACATGCCGGCACGTTGGTGGTCCATGGATGGCCTCACTAGTGCTTAATTTGAGCCGGTTGTTTACAGTCCTGGGCACCAACACTTAATTGTCATCTCTAACACTTAATTGTCAACACTGACGCTTATGACAGTCTGCCACATGGTGGCTCTGTCTGTCTAATTTAGAGATGAGCACATAATAGTTGTTTATTAATTCAGTATACATTAAAAATGAGGACTGCCTGCCACCCAAGCCTTTAGGGTCGTGGAATAGTCTGATTGTCACACTTATAAGAGTGTGATGGTTAGTAGTTGTGTTGGTACTGCCATTGGCGGCGCTGGGAGGGACAATGGGTGGTGCAAGCTGCAGTGGCCTCCTGACGCGGGCCCTGATTTGTTACAAATTGAGCACCGGACCCCACATCTCTGATATGTGAAGTCAGGCTTCCAGGGCAGCGGTCAGGGTAGCAGTGTGAAGCTGGGACCCGTGCTGCCATGAGTTTTCCTACAAGGGTGAATTTTTGCAGTTGAGTTGAGCAACAGAAGGGTCACAGGGAGTCATTGTGACTTTAGCAGTCACTAAGCAGTGGGTACAACGGGGTTAAACGTCACAGGGGACACGTGGGAGAAAGTTCACACTCCATGGATGCACATAACAGAAAGGGGTGAGCTAGCCGCAGGGGAAGGATTGAACCTCAGGCAGGGCATGTCTCGCCAGCCTCCCGCCTCAGAGGCTTCTTGAATACCCCCCTCTCTCACCTCACTGCAGGCCACTAAGAATGCCCCAGTAGTCTTTCAGGGCGCTTTGGAAAGGACGCAGAGCTCTGCTCTCAATGGTGATGATCTTTGGGTGGCTCCCTGCAGCATCAGCTCTCTGATCTTGGCCTCTTTGTAGACCGGGGTCCTCAGCATCACGTGAGCAGCTGGGCCTGGATGTCTGGGCTGAATAAGGCAGCGCTGTCTGCAAGGCAGGCAGTCTGCTGCCTCCCTCGTCAGTCTCACCAACAGCAGGTCCTTTCCTCAGAAGCATGGTCTCTATTCCTTCAAGAGAGACTCACAAGTTTCGGCCTCTGCTTCAGAGCATTCCTGTTCACTCTGCTGGGGCAGAGAGCTCCTTGAAGTCAAAAAGTGACCATGTATAGCTAGTTCACTGGGCCACTGTATATCAGAACCAATGACAGCTGCCATCACACCAAGATGGACACTCAGGTTAAAGATTACACATGACATTTTGAAGGGACCCAACCAATGACAAGTTAATGTTCATGTTGGTGCAGTTCAGTCCCATGGAAACCACTATTCCAAATGATGCTCAGCTATACTGGCTAGAGCTGGGCTCAGGATGTGGGGGTGACAGTCTGCCCATCTCCTTTATTGACGTGATTTGCAGTGGCCCTGCCAGTGGTCCTTCTCTCGGGCCTCAGCTTGACCTCCTGGAACTGCTTGAATCAGGGAATGTGAACCCAAAAAACGTTCATTCTCCTTTGAGGTGCAAGTGAATTCAGAACCAGACACACAGCGCCTGTCTCACATGGGCTGTTACAGGGATGAGGCGAGGAGTGGGGAGCAGAGGAGGACACGCTGTAAAACAGACACAGTTCATGTTCTGCACCACCGCTATCACTGTGGAGCACCCTGAAAACCAGAGGCTGCCTGCATGCGGGCACACCAGACTGGTGTACTCAAACCTCATTCTACCATTCACTCTGCTTGCACACCTCTCACACTCAGGGGGAACAATTAGGCCCAACAATGACACAATTCACGGATTTCACCAGGGAGAAGCAGTAGGCAACCTCCCCAACGTGAGCAGCAAATAAAAGGCCTGTACCCCATGACTGTCAATCTGCTCCTATTGAATGCTAGTCATGTCAGGGTCTAGACATGAGGATGGTTGTCACTCATGTTAAAATGAGTACCACTTTAGGTTGCCTACAGTCCAGTAAAGCCTTGAAATGAGCTAGGAGGCAACACAAACATCATGCACGACATCTGCCTGCGGACTGTGCAGGAAAACATACTGGGTCTGTCAGAATGTAGAAATGAGGAGGAAGAAGGCAAATGGCTATTGTGCCGCCTGGGACCAAGACTGCCAGGCGTACCTCGGCCCTCGTACAGATCCCTAACTTGAAGTGGACTCCAGTCCTTTTGGACTGGGAGCAATCCTACACCAGGCCGATACACATTAAAATGTTCTACCTGTGAGCTCCAGCAACAGCCTTCCTGTCAAATGAAGCACAAAGCCACTGGTGCCATGGTTCCATGGGTGGTCTGTCCGCCTTCCGCTTCACATCGAGAAGTGGACTCTACAAGTTCAAGACTATCAGTTCTGGATTGTCTAACTCCCCAGTCTGAGAAATCCCTCTCGCCATGTTCATGCTACTCATTGCACAAGTCCTCTGTTTAATGTCCGCCTGCATTCACATCACCAGGTGTGACCATGCAGGTATAACGAAAGGTGTCCTGCATGCTTGAGCGGTCAGGTGCAGACCAAGACACTGCACGTGTCATGCGCTGTTGTGAGGGAATTTGATCTCCACGCCTTGGTTCTCTTCCCTGAGGCAGCCACACAACAGTGCTGTCCAAGGTGTCACTATGCCTCAGTGTGTCACATCTCAGTGGCCTTGCAGGAGAAGGCTTGGTCTTCCAGTCTCTGAACGGTGACTTCAATGAGAACTACTTAAGCGTGGAACATCATTCCTGCTCGTGACATGAAAGAGTTGGCTTCTCCTTGTCCCAAAGCCTTTCTCAGAAACATTAGCATACCTCATGCTCGGGGTAATTCTCTGATCTGTTGAAACGCTGGTCAAATGTCCACGTTAAAAACAAATCTCACTGTGCTAAGTTAAAACTTCTTTTTATTGCATAAAACATCTTACACATTGCATTAGGCCACATTGACATTACATCAATAATTATCAATTTTCTTCTCGTAACACGCAATAGAATCAAGTGTTCCCCACTTGTACTGTATCTATATGTTACATTCCACTGTGCGAGTATTTTAGTCTTCATCTTCATTAGAAATTGAAAATCTACTCTGGACAACTGGAGCTGTGCATAGGAGTCCCCGATATTCATTCCATTTGTTCCATACCCTTCCCCACTTCTGGGGGCAGCCTCTGTTTATGTATATTGTCTTTTCGGCCACCATACACCAATCTACATCTTTTTCCCCAGTCTTTTAGGGCTGGTATCGCATCTGCCCCCCAATACCGTGCTATATTTCTTTTAGCAATGATAAATCCCAATGTTACTGCTACCTGTTCCCCTCTCCCCAGATCCGTCGCATCCCATATATTGAGTAGGCACCATTTGGCCGAAAGTTGCAATTTTTTCCCACACACTATATTCAATTTTTGTAGTATTCCCTCCCAATAGTAATGAATTTTCGACACTTCCATATTATGTGGAAAAAGGATCCCTCTTGCCCACAACCTCTGCGACACAATGGGTCTGAACGTTTCCCCATCTTAACCAGTGTGGTACATGGTATGTATGTCCTATGCAACATTTTCAGCTGAATTAGGTGGAAGCGGGACCAAATAGCTACCTCTCTAGGGGAGGCTAGGGCGTCCGGCCATTCTTCCTCTTGTATATCCGGGATATCTCTTATCCAGTTTTCATGCAATCGTGTTAATATATCTGGTGTGTTATTCACTAGTTCCTTGTATGTTAGTGATATCGCTTTCTGGGGCATATGTTCCTCAAGTAACCTGTTTTCTAGTGGTGATGATTCTGGCAAGTTCTCCCCCTTGGGAATCTTTGCCTTCAGGGCATGTCGGAGTTGTATGTAACGGAATGTCTCAATGGGGGCTAAGCTGAATGTTTTCTGTAAATCCACAAATGGAATTATCCCCATTCCTGAGGTTTATGTCACCCACCCGTGAGATACCCAACAGGTTCCACTTATCAAATCCCTGTCTCTTGCCCATATCTACCAACAAGTCTGAGTCCCATAAGGGTGTCGCTAGGGTTATCTTGTTTTTCCAGCCCAGCAATTTGAGCGTGGAGTGCCATGTTTGAATCGATAGGGCCGTAGGTCCTTCTAAATGGTCAGTTCTGGGTTTAGTGTACAATGTTCGTAGGTGTCCCCATGGTTGTAAGACTAAGCGATCCATTCAGAGTGCTGGCTCCGTCATAGGTTGAAGTCCCTATTGGTTAATGACAGTCAATTGTGCCGCCCGAAAGTAAGTTTGGATATCTGGAAGTGCAGTCCCACCATCGTACCGTCCCAGGGTTAATTTGTTTAGGGCAATTCGAGGTGCCCCCCCATCCCACAGTAGTGTTCTAACCTCACCCTGTATGGCTCTAAAATGATTATCAGGGACTGGGAATGGCGTGTTCTGTAAAATATATAGGAAACGTGGCAAAGCCATCATTTTAAAGAGTGCTGCTCTGCCCAGTAGGGAGAGGGGGAGTGAGCGCCAATGCTGCACATCTTCCTTCAATCGGTTCAGTGGTGCGTGTAAATTTTTGTGGTGAATAGGTCTTGGTGAGGCGTAACAAAGAAACCCAAATAACGGAATCCTTCTGTCACAACTTGTGCCTCACAGTCTTGGGGCAGACGTCGCGTTGGTCCATATAGGCCAAAGATTACTGATTTGGACCAATTGATCATGAATCCGGAATATCTCCTGAACATGGCAAAGATATTTAGAATTCTGGCGATAGAGGACCGGAGTGAAGCCACGTAAAGAAGGATGTCATCGGCATATAGTGATATTTTATCCTCCCAGTCCACCGTCCAGCGGAGGCCTTGGATCTACGGATCCCCTCGTATCCAGGCCCCCAATTGCTCCAGGACCAGTGTGAACAATAGGGGGGAGAGGGGACAGCCCTGCCTAGTTCCCCGATGAAGCGGAAATACCTCCGATATTCTCCCATTCACCACTACCTGCGCCAATGGCACTGTATAGAGAAGTCTGACCCAGGCTAGGAATCGGGGACCCAGACCTCGGTGTTCAAGCACTGCCATTAGGTATGGCCACTCGATGGTATCAAAGGCCATACAGGCATCAAGCGAGAGAACCACTGCATCTTCTTGGATCCTATTTATACGCCCTAGCACCCCATGTAGCCAGGGCAGATTGAGGGCTGTATTTCTTCCTGGCATGAACCCGGATTGGTCAGGGTGTACTAGCTGGGCAATGATTGGAATAAGTCTGAGAGCCAATAGTTTGGCCAGAATTTTTGCCTCAGCGTTAAGTAAGGATATGGGTCGGTATGACCCACATTGATCTGGTGGCTTCCCCTCCTTGTGTATTATTGCGATTGAGGCAAGTCTTTGGTCTCTAGGTAAAACATCCTTTTCCACACTCTCTTTGTACATTTCCAGCAGGTGGGGTACTGTGTATTTGGTCTTATGTTTATATAGTTCAATTGGTAGTCCATTAGGACCCAATGCTTTCCCCCATGCAAGCGCCGCAATGGCCTGCGTTACTTCCTCAAAAGTCAAATCCTCATCAAGACGTTTTTTATCTGTAATTGTGAGTACCAGCAGGGGTCTGTCCCTAAGGAGGTCTAGGGCATCTTGTGTGGTAGTAGTCGTCTTGGAAGTGTAGATATGCTCATAGTGGGCAGCTAATGTCTCTGCTGGGGATCAGTGCAGTTTTCACCCGTCGGTGATGGAATAGAAGCAACCCAACGGCTTGCTTTTTCCGCTTCTCTAGCCAAGCGAGAAGTCTACCCGCTATGTCCCCATGTTCATTAATCCAGTGTTGCACTAGTTTAAATGTGGCTACAGCCCCTCCTGCAGTCAGGTCCTTATATTCCTGTTGTTTAAGGCTCAGTAAGTGTTTTGTGTCGTCATAATTTACTCTGGTTAATTGTATTTCAAATGTTAGGAGGTCACGCTCTAACTCTTCTACCTCTTTTCTTGTGTCTCTCTTGTGTCCTACAATCAGGTAGAGGGCTTTGCCTGTTATTACCATTTTGTACGCCTCCCATAGCGTCACTGCTGAGGCGACCAAGTTTAGATTTTCACTAAAATATTGTTTTGTCGCTTTTGTAAGCTCTTTCTTAAAACTTGGCCTGAGAAAGTGAACGGGGTTAATGGCGATAGTGTTACTGGTTCTCTCCTGTCTCGTACTATATATCATCCAGATTAGGGAGTGGTCGGAAATCCCTCGAGGTAAGTGTCGTACGTCGCTAAAGCCTGGTAGTTGTGGTGCCAGTGAGACTAGCCGATCAATAGGTGAGAGGCTGCCGTGTACACCTGAGTAAAAGGTGAATTCTCGACGAGTTGGATTGAGCATTCTCCAAACATCCACCACTCCCAGGGCATTGAAAAACTCGGCCAACCGTGTTTGAGTTGTGTGTGTTTTCCTTACTGGAAGTCGGTCCAGCGTATCGTTTAATGTGATATTGAAATCTCCGCCCATGATCAAGTGCCCTGTGGGTAAGTCCAACATGAATTTCCCGAGATCTGGAAGTGTCGTGGCATGTAGTGATGGAGGGGTGTACACTGAAAGTATATTAATCTTTTCGCCCTCCCATTTTCCAGAGATTGCTGCGTATCTACCCGCCTTGCCTACCCATGTGTTCTCTATGATAAATGGGAAACGTTTCTTAAGCAGTATACCCACTTCTCTGGACCCAGTTGTGAATCCCGCGTGTACCACCATTTTATATCCCCAACCATCTAGTGCTTTGCATGCATTGCCGAGCAGGTGTGTTTCTTGCAGGAGAATGACATCTGGGGAGTGTCTTTTCAGAAACTGGAGTACTACCCCACGTTTAACTTTGTCTCCTATGCCATTTACAGTCCATGACATTATCTTAAATCAGGGATTACACTAGTAGCCATGTTTGAGAATGAATATGCTGTCAACACATCGGATCTTAGGTAAGTCTACTTTACTTTTTGGCCCGCGTGTTGCTTTTGATGCTGGCTCCAAGTGTGCCTGTTGCTGTGCTATGACTTGCGCGATTTTGTTGTAGTCGTGTTGCGTATCCAAAAATGCAATGTGCAAACATAACAATTTAACTACCCCCCCAACAAATTTACCTGCCCAGATTAACCCCCCTCCCTGCATCCCTGCTTGACGAGACCATTGTAATCCGCCACCCCCAACTTAGCAGAGCACCTGTCGACCCCCCAACTTGATAAACTTTTGAAGAGGGACCGCTTAGAGGCAAATCATCTCTTCTCCCCAGACTCAAGAGATGGAGAAATGAATATTGCCCCCCTCGTTGCGCTCACCCAGCCCTCGGTTGTGTCTCTTCTCAGTCTTCATCCCGGGAACCTCTTAGAAACTTCTTATTCACCCCTGGGCCCTGTGCTTTGTATACAGACATTGGTTTGCATATTACAAATTGCAGACGTTCAGGTCTGTTTTACCATTCAGTCCTCTTGGTGGGTTGGGGACAATTCCTCCCCTCGGTTCCACGCTGCTGCTTAGCTGAGGGGCCCCTAACAGTGCGTCACCCCTCAAGCCATGACCACCCGACTCCGGTGTGTCAAGTACCATGTTTTGCCTTTATCTTCAATACCTAACTTTACTGGAAAGAGAATAGAGTATTTTACACCTGTGTCCCTTAATTTTTGTTTTACGGATTGGAAGCTGCATCTCTGTCTCTGCACCTTCAGGGTGAAGTCCAGAAAGAAGGTTATTCGTGCATTTTCGTAGAGCACCGGCGGAGCTATCCTAGCCATCTGCAATATTACATCTCGATCTCTGAAGTTGAAGAGTCTAGCAAGGATAGGTCTAGGTGGTGCGCCCGGTTGGCTTTTACCTCCTGGCACTGTGTGGGCTCGCTCAACTGAAAAGAATTTCGATAAACCATGTGGCTGCAGGTGTTTGAGGATAAGTTCCTCCACTAATAGGTCTGCATTTGGCCCTTCTGCTCGTTCCAGGACCCCCAACATGCACACGTTGTTACATCGCGACCTTCCCTCATAATCATCTAGTCTTGCTTCCAGATTCGCCATGACCGCTTGTATGTCCCCAACCTGGTCTTTGAGCATTTTAGAGTCTTGCCGCAGGGCCACCGTGGTGTCTTTAACTTCCTTAACTCTGGCTCCCATGTTCTGGAAGTCTGCCCGAATGAGGCATATTTCCGTTGTGATGGTGTCCATACGTCCCTCCAGGGTTGTCTGTACTCCTTGGATCGCTGCCATTAAATCACTAAGCAACACTGCGTTCCCAGTTGGCGTATGTGATGGTACACCAGATGTCTGATCCCGGGGGCTACTGCTATGTCTGTTCCTTTGGGGGGGGCAAATTTGTCCAGTTTTGTTTGGTGAGTTCCTTTCATATTTTTGCCGCTGGACATTTCTACTGGGTCTGTTTTTAAATTGATGCCAAGGGTAAAGGTCACCAGGGTCCTACCTGCCGCCTGCCACCAGGCTTAGATGCACCTGGACGGCCTGTCAGGTTTCTCCCGGTGTATTGATGCCTCCTCAATGTTGTGAGTACCCCCGCTGTCGTGCTGCTTGGTTTTCAGCCTCTGTTGTTGCATCCAGGTCCCAGAGTTATGATGTTACTTATGGGGCTAGTATCTGGTTGGTCACTCTGGCTTTTATTCCATTCATATGCTCCGTTTCACCTTCTTCCCCCCCAGGCAGCACCTCGGAGTTAAAACAAAGGGGGGGAGAGGAGCGCGCCGAGTCCCCACCACCAGACAGCTGCATGCGGCGCTGGCCTTCAGATCTCACCCTGGCCAGGGTCCTCCGACGATGCAGCCCATGCCCGTCACTCCGCTTTGGCAGCCGCACAAGTCTGCTATTTTCACTCACCTGTGTTGAAGTCTCGGGTGCCTCCGTAGCGCGGCTGCGCCCCCCTCTCCCACGCCCTCGCTGTCTCGCCGGATGGTGCGTCACAGCCCTGCGGTCCTCATTTAGACTGGTGTCGCCTTGCCGCGTCCAAGCCGCATTGTGTTTCTCTCTGACGGCCAATGTTGCCGGTTTCGGTAATGGGCTCATCAGGTGTCCGTCTTGCTCGCCAGCCTCCGATCACCCAGGCCGGGGCCTCGGATTCGGATTATGTTACGGATAATAGCGGGGAAGGCGTCGGGTTGCGGAGACTCTAGAAAGTGGCCATCTTCCCTGGCGGTTGGCCACGCCCCCCCCTTACTGTGCTAATTTAGACTTGGGAAATCTTTGCCTGTTACTTATCTTCCATTTTGTGATTAAATCCTACAAAAATCACTGGAAAGCTAACTTCAGACCCACACTGACTTTCATTCATCTTTTGGGTGCAAAACAATTTGGACTCTGCCCTCTCTGCAGGGACTAGCTGTTGTCCTTCAGAATATGAATGAGACAATGAGAGAATAAGGCAGGATCTACGTGAGCTCGCTTTGCTGCCTCTCTCAACTGTCTTCGCCATGATCGACCATGGTGCACTGCTGGTCTTCCGCTGTGACCATTAATTCTGTATATAGTTCAGTTGAAGGCGATAGTCCAACTTTAAAACGTTCTCTGGAACACTTGTGATTGGGTTCAGATCTCAGATCAGGGTCCCTATACACCCAGGGATCCACCTCCATCTTTCAATTTCCTGAAATCCCATTGGTTGATCAGATAGCGGGACACAGAGTGGAGGTCCCTGGTTGGTGCACAGTGAAGTGCTAGTTTCTGTAGATAATCCTTTTCACCTGTATGTTAATGAATGGTGAAGAAGACTCTGATTTGATTCTTGCATCATCTGGGAGCCAATGGAGTGCTTTCAGGACGGGTCTGATGTGGTTGCACCTGCAGAGGTTCAGACACACACTAGCCATGTATGCAAGTTCTTGGGAAGGCTAGAGTGAATTGTGTTAAAGGGATCAAAGTGTTCATAGACCAAGCTCTTGTCAGTTTCATTCTGTGACTGATTTGGGGTAGTTGTATCATGTTTTTAAGTTATGTTTAGGAAAACTACCTCTTCCTTACTGTATTTTCAATGTTCTAGACTGAGTTGTTGTATAGGTGTAAGTTGGGCTGCATTTTTATCTGCAAATCTACATCCCTCTAAAGCACTACACTTGCAGTTTTCTGCTGACAATTTCTTTGTATCAATTAAAAAGTCTAGGGTTGAAGTATATAAGATGCTACACTAGTGCAATTCTGGCTGTACCAAGTGACTCTTACAATTATATGTCACCCAACACTAAGGCCCTGAGTATGTGTGGGGGTGAAAGTCTGATTCCCGTGCAAAAAGGTGTTTACAGCAGGAATGGAACTTTGAATGTGGTAATTATGGTACTGATGCTGTTTTCCCCTCACAGATTTCAGAAGGTGAAACCTCCAAAGTGTATTGAGGGAAAGGGCACAAAACAAATGGCAAAACATGCGGATGTAGGTACATTAAAAACTGAACCCGTATGTTATATTTCATTTCCAAGATTTAAAACGTGGAATATGGGTATTAACTGTACTCCCTAAATGCCCCAGACTGGCCCTCTTTATAAGTTGGGCTCAATATCATTACCCCCTGGTGGCGAGCTATTTAATGGACGTGGTAAATACCACCTATTCTGAGTTTTCAACTTGAAAGTAGGCACAGCATGCAGAACGAGTATTTAACACACCGAACTCCAAGTTTTGCCATATTTCCAGATCTTTTTCACTTTATAAATTGTGGCAGGATTGACCTTCCGAAATCTATCAGGGCAAAACTGCGAGGGTGCGATAATTATCACAAAACTCGTAATTCCGATCCCTGTGTAAGCTACAGTTTGGTGATGGTTTTGTACCAGGGAAGAACACTTTCCTGAACCTGAGGTGCCTTTTTCATACCATGGACTGGGCGAGATGCACAGCGACAGAGGGATGGGTGGTGTCCCTGGATGTGGAGAAGGCATTTGACGCCCTCGGGTGACGTTACCTTATGGCGGTTTGAAGCACATGGGCATGGGCCCGCTCTTCCTCAAGTGGGTGCTGCTGTATACTAGCCCTGTTGCCCGGGTGTGCAGGGGGGGAGTAATATCGGAACCGTTTTCCGCGGCTAGGGGGACGAGACAGGGGTGCCCATGGTCCCCATTACTGTTCAACCTGGTGATGGAACCACTGGCGTGTCAGTGGGGGGACCGGGCGCCGCAGTGGGGCCTAGTGGGGCTGGGCAGCTGCCGATCGTTCCCCTTTATCAGATGTTCAGAGGGAGGCGCTATCAGACACGGGGTTACCCTGGCAGTTTGACACCCTGAAGTACCTGGGTTCCAAGTATACCACGAGGAGACTGCCTTGTTCGAAGGGATCCTGGGTAAAGCGTTGGCATCCATTTGCCTATAGCTCCCCTTCTGGATCAGCTCACCGCTGGCACCAATGGGTAGGATTGCTGTATCTGAAATGTTGGTATTGCCCAGAATGCTACACTTTTTCACAGCCCACCCGGTGGTCTGAGGAAGTCTATTTTTTTTAGACTTGCAGAGTTTGTTGGCACAACTAAAATGGGGCAATAGTAGGCGTTGAGTGGCTCTCAGCAAATTGTATGTGCCACTACACGAGGGCCGGTATGGTGCCCCGTGCTACAAGCTGTACTACGCGGCAGCTCAGCTGCAATGGCCCATGCGGTGGCTGGTCCGTACGCCACAGCTGGAACATTCGAGTGTGCTCCACGAACTGGGTGGGCGACCTCTTCTCCATAGACTTCTAGATGCCACAGCGCCCGAGATGTCAGATGGTATATTACTGTGAGTAGCTACTCGCGTATGGAGGTGTTACCTCTGTGGAAACGTGAGGTCCACGCCCTATGCTCCCAACCTCTCATTATGGACAATGCCAGAATGCAGTTTACGAGTGACATACAGGACCCGGGATAGGGGGAGGTCGGGATTTGCACGTGGGCAGACGTGATGACAGACAAGGTAATGCGTGCGCTTGAGGAGTTGACAGAGGAATATGGGCTGGGACAGGAGCATTTTCTGCTCTTTTCTGCCCTCCGGGGTGTGAGGTGGAGGATGTGGGTTTCTGACAGGGAGCGCCCCCCGTTGGGCGCAGCGCTAACTGGGAGGGATTGCTCTGGGGCCCTCCCTTATCTATATGCCGCACTGTGGAGCGACTCTGCATGAGAGACTATAACACTGAGAGACTGGTGGAAGAACGTACTGAACATCGATATCCCGGACAAGGTGTGGCCTCGTTGTCTACAATAAGTTAGGCAGGTGACACGCAATGCGGAGTTTCGCCTCATTAAGTTCTATTATCTGCACCATGCATATCTTTCACCAAGGAACAGCGGGCAAATGTACCTGGGTGTGGCTAGTAGGTGCCCCCGATGGGTGACGGAGAGGCAGACTTCATTCATTTGACGTGGTCGTGTGTGGTGCTATATCCCTTCTGGCAGCAGGTCGCACGGATGGCGAAAGAGGTCACAGGCTGTTTGTTCCCCCTGGATCTATTGCGGTGTATTCTCGACATAGAGAGGTCCGGGAGGGTTCCAGAACCTGGTGTAGTGTCGCGCTCTAGTGTTCTGGGTCACGTGTGGCCAGGAATGCGGGGGGCGATATCGCGAGAGTGATCGCGGCTGGGAGAGAGAGCGGAGAGTGGCTCCCGGCGCTCCTGCCGGAGGTAGAAATAAAGAGGTTAACATTACGCCGTGTCTGCCTTTCATTACCCCTTGCACCTCACTACAAATTGGCGACGAGGCTGGGGGAAGGCGACCGGCAGAGCAGTCTTACCGTGCGCACCGCGCACGCGTCGAGCACCCGTTTCCGGCTAGGAGCGCGGCAGGGGCCCCGGTTCCAAAAAGCACCATGACGAATCCAGACCGGTAGCTACGGGGAGAGCCTGTGATCCCATACACCGGAGGACCACAGTGCACCACCCCGGTCCAGACCTCCTCCACGTGGTGGAGCACCTTGTCGGAGGGACACGATCTCCAGGAAGACAACTACAGGTACCAGCGCCCCACCACAGCGCCTGGCCAGGACACCACACGGTCCCCTACAGCGCCAGGCTACGGCCTCCAGCGGTTCACCCCAGCCCAGTCAACAGGGTCCACATTTGTCAGGCCCAGAAGAAGGGGAGAACAGGGCAGAGCGCAACCACACACACGCATGTGTCTGAGCACGTACCAAGCACGTGGAAGCTGCGTGAACCTGGCTCACCAAGGGCCACGCCGCACAGGAGCGAACACGTCGTCCCACGAAGGGGCAACAGGTCCACCAGGGCAGAACGCTACGGGGAGCCCCCCACCCAGAGAGGAAGACGCGCCAAACGTAAGGCGAGCAGGGATGTGTGCACAAACGTTCTCCCTCACAAATTCATTACCTTTCCTGCCCCAACCCGGAGAACCGGTGATGAAATGGGAGGATTGGAAGGAATATTTCCTGAACTATTTGTCGGCGTTGGAGGATGAAGGTGAGGAGGTATTCCCGAGTACAAGAAAAAAAAAGATCCTGCTTCACAATCTAGGCCCTGAAGGTGTCAGGGTATACAGGAACCTAGTAAAAAAGACCCGTCCACCAGAAGACGTAGATGTATTTCAACACGCCATAGACGATCTGGACAGCCACTATCAACCGGTGGTGTGCACAGCTTTTGACCGCTTCAATTTTTTTCAAAGAAAACAGAAGGTAGGAGAATCGGTGGACGATTATGTGGCGGCGTTGAAGAGTCTAGCCATCACATGCAAGTTCGGAGGACTGCATGATGAGTTCATACGGGATCAAATCATCATGCACACGGTGAACACGTCCATACAAGAAAAGTTGTGGGTCAGTGGTGATTCCCCTCTGAAGGAGATTGTCGCGCTTGTCAAGAAAGCCGAACTCTCTAAGCGGTGTGCAGAGGCCGCAAAAAGGGAGACAACCAGTAGACCACTAGTAGGAAAAGTAACAGAGGCCCCAACACACGAGAGAAGGCCGCAGGCCAGGGGTAACTCAGGAAGACACAAAAGACCGGAGACGAGGGCACCGACGAGTACACCGTTCCAAGGGGATGCTAAGAAAGGTGGCTACAGATGCGGCAACAGTGCTCACGTGGCTACAGACAGACAATGCCCAGCCTTCAGATCTAAATGTCTATATTGTGGGATCATGGGACATTTTGAGAAGGTCTGCAGACGCAAACCCAGGAAGGCGACGGAGAAGTATGTATCACAAGAATCAGACCCGGAAGGAGAAATAGAGGGAGAGGAAGAAGATGAGGTACTGTGCATCGAAGAACACGTTTTGGGTGTGGACGGCTCCCGCACACGCAAACCGTTGTGTGAAGTGACAATAGGGGGAGTCCCAGTCTCCACGGTGGCAGACTCAGGATCGCCATATACAATCATACAACGCAAAGTGTGGGATCGGGACTTCGCTCCAGTGATTGGCACGCATCTTCTCCCCTCCGACATCAAGCCGGTCACCTTCACAGGAGAACCCATACCGATGGTAGGGTTCCGGAAATTGCTATTCGAATTCAAAGGCCGCACGACAGAAGGGAAGCTGTACGTTGCAGAGAAGGGGCTATCGGTGTTGGGGTGGATGGACCAAGGAGGACTAGGAATTCAACTAAATCCTGGTGGACTGACACAAGTGCTCTGCACGTCTTATCCTCGACATCCCCCGACGCAGCCACATCACACCCCACCTGAGAGACCTGCACTGGCTCCCTATCAACAAGAGGATAACCTTCAAGCTCCTCACCCACGCACACAAAGCACTCCACAACTCCGGACCAGCCTACCTCAACAGACGACTCAGCTTCTACACCCCCACCCGCCAGCTCCGCTCGACCAGCCTCGCCCTCGCCACAGTCCCCCGCATCCGGAAAACGACCGCCGGCGGCAGATCCTTCTCCCACCTCGCCGCCAAGACCTGGAACACCCTCCCCACCAACCTCCGACAGACCCAAGACCTACTGGCCTTCAGAAGACTCCTCAAGACCTGGCTCTTCGATCAGTAGCAGCACCACCCCCCTCTTCCCCCAGCGCCTTGAGACCCTCGTGGGTATGTAGTGCGCTTTATAAGTGACATGATTGATTGATTGATTGATTGATGACCGACCAAGCGCAAGGATATGAAGCAGACAGATGGAAGGAGGAGTTCCCGAAAGTCTTCGGTGGCACGATTGGCAAATTGGCAAAGTTCACACACAAAATATGCCTCAAGGAGGGTGCAAAGCCAGTGAGTCATAAAGTGAGGAACATTCCGTTCAACAGCAGGGAAGCGGTACAACACGAACTACAACGCCTGGAAGACAACGGAGTGATAGAGCCGATAGAGAGTGCGGAATGGCTAGCTCCCCTAGTTGTGGCCAGGAAACCGAATGGCAAGGTGCGTTTGTGCATCGACTTACGAGAACTCAACAAGAACATAGTCGTGGACAAGTTTCCTCTTCCTCGGATAAATGAAATGTTGGCACAGACAAAGGGGGTCCAGTGGTTCTCGACCATAGACTTGACCTCGGCATACCACCAGATAGCACTACACCCGACAAGTAAGAAACTGACATCGTTCATCACGCCGTTTGGATGCTATCAATTCCGGCGGATGCCCTTCGGACTGGCGTCCGCGGCGGCAGTGTTCCAAAAGTTAATGCATAAACTGTTCAAGAACACAGAGGGCGTACAGTACATCCAAGATGACCTCCTGATCATGGGAAAGACCAAAACAGATCATGACGCCAAACTCACGAATGTGCTGCGCATCCTGGCGCAAAATGGCCTAACGGCAGAATGGGACAAGTGCAAGTTTGGAGTTTCAGCCGTGACGTATCTGGGTCACGAGATGAGTGATAAAGGGATCACTCCCAAGACAGCCAATATGAAAGCCATCAAGGAGGCACCCACACCTAGGAACAAAGACGACGTCAGGTCCTTTCTAGGCATGGCAGAGTTCTACAGCAAGTTTGTGCCCCACTTCGCTACCAAAACACACAGCATGCAGCAGTTATTAAGAGAAAAGACGAACTTTGTGTGGACAGAGGCATCGGATGTGGAATTCAGTCAAATAAAGGAGGACATCTGTGAAGCAGTGCCCTTACAGGGGTTTGACCAGGAAGCGCTCTCGATCCTCACCACGGACGCCCGCGACAAAGGTTTGGGAGCAGTCCTCATGCAAAAGCCCGGAGACGGAACACTGACGACGGTCAGCTTTGCGTCGAGATCACTGTCCACCACAGAGGAGAAATTCAGTGTGATAGAGAAAGAGATGTTGGCAGTCATCTGGGCAATGGAACGGTTCCGTCAATTCCTATGGGGCTCACGGTTCCTGTTAAGGACTGATCACAAACCCCTGGTCAAGGTCCTTACGTCCAGCCACCATGCGAGCGCCACCCCTCGCATAGCAAAGATGACACTGAAGCTGTTGGACTACGTGTACGACGTCGAATACATCCCGGGCACAAAAAACAAAGTAGCTGATTACCTTAGCAGAGCGGCAGCCATGGAGGACGCACCGCAGCCAACTGAGGAAGATGAATACACCATCGCTTTCGCAGAAGATCAGGAAGCAGTCATAAGTGCACAAGAGTGGGGGACGGCGTACGCAAATGACGTGTGTCTCACGGAAGTGAAAGGCTTCGTGATCTCAGGGTGGCCAGAGAAAAAACACTTAACGCCAGAACAGCGGAAATTCTACGAAGTACGGGAAGAACTGTCCTTAGAGGATAAAAATATGTTTTTACTTAGAGGAGACAAAGTTGTGCCTCCAGAAACGATGGTGAAAAGGTTAATGACCATCTTACACAAGGGACATCTGGGCATTGTAAAGACAAAACAGAGGGCTAAACAGGCCTATTGGTGGCCTGCACTGGACAGTCAGGTGGAAAGGCATGTCAGAGAATGTGTACAGTGCAGTAATGCGGACAAGTCCCAAACCACGATGAGACCTCCGTTGGGAAAGTTTCACCACCCGGTCAATCCATGGGATGAAGTTGCGATTGACATCCTGGGCCCAATCCTGAACGCACAGAGTACGCCTATGTACATAGTAGTGCTGGTGGACCGATATTCCAAATGGCCAGAAGTGGAAATACATGACACAGTGGACACAGACACAGTGCTGACGTTCCTCACTTCCCTCTTCCTGAGAGAAGGGATCCCCAGAGTCATAACTTGTGACAATGGACCACAATTCATGTCTGACAAATGGAAGTCTTTTGTGGAGAGGAATGGTATCTGGACGAAACACACACCAATATATCATCCAGCTGGCAACGGTCTAGCCGAACGTTTTAACAGAGTAGTGATGGGGTCCGTACAAGCAGCCATCAACGCAGGAAAAAAATGGGAAACAGAACTCCAACGTACCATCTGGGCTTACCGCATCACTCCCACAAAAACTGGATACAGTCCGTTCAAGATCTTAAGGGGTCGCGACCCGTTCACAAGAGATAACATTGCATGGAAACAAAGGACATTACAAAGCAAATGGTCACCTGCGGTGGTGCGGAGCAATCTAGAAATGGCCCAAAGGTTATACACGGATCACTACAACCGACAGCACAATGTCAAGGAAGAGCCTTTGGAAAGAGGAGAATGGGTCAGAGTAAAGTTGGCTCAACTGAAAAGGAAAGGAGAAAGCAAGTTCAGTACTCCTTTAAGAGTACGAGAGACATATGCAAGATCTGCCTTATTGAGTGATGGGAAGATATGGTCCAAAGACAGGATGACAAGATGCAACAAAATATTGCAATGGGAAAGGGCAGGAGACACACAAGAAGGAGGCGAGGAAGAAGATAATCACGACGCAGACAACCTGATGACGGCTGGAATGCCAGAAACCGGTCCTAGGATGCTTGTTTCCGGTCCAGGGAAGACATGGCTTGGCAGTTCGGGCTGGACTGTTCCCATGAGGCACAGGGTCAGACTGATTTGCATATGGCCATGTCTGAACTGGGGTGGTGGAGTGAGCTAAAGAATGATGATGGATTAAACCCAGATCAGTTGACTGGGGGTGAGTGTTTGATTGGCTCAAACGTTCCGTCCATCATCCCCTTTTGTATCGCTTTGTTCGCCCTAAGTTGGCGGGGGTATGCCCAGACGTGGGTCCCTTGCTCACTTTGCCACTGGATTCAAGCAAGCCTGGCTGATGACGGCTGGAATGCCAGAAACCGGTCCTAGGATGCTTGTTTCCGGTCCAGGGAAGACATGGCTTGGCAGTTCGGGCTGGACTGTTCCCATGAGGCACAGGGTCAGACTGATTTGCATATGGCCATGTCTGAACTGGGGTGGTGGAGTGAGCTAAAGAATGATGATGGATTAAACCCAGATCAGTTGACTGGGGGTGAGTGTTTGATTGGCTCAAACGTTCCGTCCATCATCCCCTTTTGTATCGCTTTGTTCGCCCTAAGTTGGCGGGGGTATGCCCAGACGTGGGTCCCTTGCTCACTTTGCCACTGGATTCAAGCAAGCCTGGCTGATGATGGCTGGAATGCCAGAAACCGGTCCTAGGATGCTTGTTTCCGGTCCAGGGAAGACATGGCTTGGCAGTTCGGGCTGGACTGTTCCCATGAGGCACAGGGTCAGACTGATTTGCATATGGCCATGTCTGAACTGGGGTGGTGGAGTGAGCTAAAGAATGATGATGGATTAAACCCAGATCAGTTGACTGGGGGTGAGTGTTTGATTGGCTCAAACGTTCCGTCCATCATCCCTTTTGTATCGCTTTGTTCGCCCTAAGTTGGCGGGGGTATGCCCAGACGTGGGTCCCTTGCTCACTTTGCCACTGGATTCAAGCAAGCCTGGCTGATGAAGGCTGGAATGCCAGAAACCGGTCCTAGGATGCTTGTTTCCGGTCCAGGGAAGACATGGCTTGGCAGTTCGGGCTGGACTGTTCCCATGAGGCACAGGGTCAGACTGATTTGCATATGGCCATGTCTGAACTGGGGTGGTGGAGTGAGCTAAAGAATGATGATGGATTAAACCCAGATCAGTTGACTGGGGGTGAGTGTTTGATTGGCTCAAACGTTCCGTCCATCATCCCCTTTTGTATCAACCTGATAACCGGAGCAGAGACGTCGGACAGACGCGCCGCAAATAGCGGGGCAGAAGAAACAAGCCCCAGGAACACACCGGAGAGCGGTGGTGATGAGAGTCATCAGGAACAGTGGGAGAGTCGGGTGGATGGAAGATGGGAGGCAAGATGTCAAACTCACAACTCACCAGGGGCTACCGAATCCAGTGGCAGCAGGGACGATAACATCAAGACACCACTGAGACACACCCGTTCTGGCAGAGCGGTGGTGTTCCCCAAGAAGTACCGTGAGTATGATGTGGCGATATGAATGCACGGCTCCATCCGGTCTTCCAGAGACATTGGGTTTGTTTGGTATTACAGTGTAAAGGGGGAAGATATGTAGTGTCGCGCTCTAGTGTTCTGGGTCACGTGTGGCCAGGAATGCTGGGAGCGCGAGGGGCGATATCGCGAGAGTGATCGCGGCTGGGAGAGAGAGCGGAGAGTGGCTCCTGGCGCTCCTGCCGGAGGTAGAAATAAAGAGGTTAACATTACGCCGTGTCTGCCTTTCATTACCCCTTGCGCCTCACTACACCTGGCATTGGTTTTAGCGAAGTGCTGTATAACAATGGCGTGGAAATCATCCGTGGCACCGCTGGTGCACAGATGGTGCGCTGAGCTGTGTAAGTGGGCCGCGGCTGAATTGGCAGTCCACAGGAGGTTGCGCACTAGAGGACAAGGGGAGGACCCGCTACATCGTTGGGATACCTACTTAGAACAAGCATTTTCAATGCAATAGGTCTCGCATTTGCGAGCGTTAAGCTTATTGGCATTGAAAATGACAATGCCATTTATTTATGTGTTTTTAAAAGGAACACATATATAAAAGGGATTGTTATTTTTACTGCCAAGAGCTCAAACTCTCGCAAATGCGAGACCACTATAATGGTGGCCACGCTCGCTTTTTTAGACGCTGCTCGCATATTCAGGTTACTGTGAGCAGCGTCTAAACAAAGGGGCGCGGCCAACATTAAAGTGAAAGCGCGTATGGCGCTTCCACTCAGTTTTTAAAAAAATAAGTAATTTCAAAAGGTTCTGTAGCGCGGTCGCTAAAGTGAAAGCGGCCCGCGCTGGTAATTAAATAATTAAATAGGCGGGGCTGCGAAAGTGGACCGCGCTGTATATTAAATAATTAAATAAGCACTGCCGCTATAAAGCAGACTGCGCTGTAATTTTTTTTTTTTACTTTTTATTGGCACTTGTTGGAGTGACATATTACAATACAACCTTATGCATCACATCAGATCATGAACAGGTGATTACAATTCAGCATTGGACATCCCATGTATCGCCCCCTCTCTCCCCCTGTTCAGGAATTATGTCATGCATTAACATTGTCGGTCCATGTCTTTGTGCTGAGGGGGAGGTGCAGATGTTGCCTCGATACGTATTCCATTTCCCCCATACCGTATCCCATTTTTTGGTGCATCCTCTATTCTTTTAGACCGTTCCTTCAGCCAACATGCACCAGTCAACATCCCGCTCCCATTCTACTATTGTTGGTGGCTCAGAAACCCCCCATCTACGGGCGATATTACGCTTCGATAGTATAAAGACAGTGGCTGCCCACAGTTGGTCCATGCAATTGAAGTCTGTGGCGTCCCACGTATTGAGCAGACATATCTTGGGGGATAGCGCTAGGGCAATCCCACACACCTCGCCAACCACCTTATTAACCGCCTCCCAATATATCTGTATCAAGGGACATTCCCAGAGTGTATGGTAAAACGTGCCCGTCTCCTCGCATCTCCGTCTACAATCTGCAGAACTACTGCGGCCCATCTTGACCAATGTCGTGCATGTGATGTATGTTTGGTGCAAAACTTTCAGTTGGACAAATCGTAGTTGTGATGGTATGGCCACCTCTCGCGGGGAGGACAGCGCATCACGCCAATCCTCCTCCTCCAAGTCTCCCACATCAGTCTGCCATCATGTATATAGGTGTTTCAACGGGTCTGGTGAATTATTAATTGTTTTCCGATAAGTGAGCGAAATTGCTTTGCTCTCCATGGGGTCTGCAAGTAATCTATCCTCAAGTGGGGTGGCTTCCGGGATCACATCTATCTCTCTGGTTGCCTCCAGTAAGGCATGCCGTTTTTGCAAGTATCGGAAGGTTTCGCCTATGGCTAATTTATATTCTTTTTGTAATTCCGCAAATGTCAATATTTTACCTTTCTTTATCAGGTCTCCAACTTGTGATATACCAATGGTATCCCATTTGTCGAATCCTCTACAATTACTTAGATTGCCCAGCATGGCTGCATGCCATAGGGGTGTCATTTGTGTCAATTTATTGCCCCAGCCAAGTTTTGTACTGGTGGTGTGCCATATGGCAACCGTGAGAGCAGTAGGGCCTGTGAGCCACTGTCCTTGATGTTTTGTGTACAGTGCCTCTCTATACCCCCCCGGCCCATCAGCCATCTGTCCATCCGACATGCTGGGTCTTGCTGTGCTCCATACACCCATTTGTTGATGATTGAAAGGTGGGCAGCCCAGTAATAGCTTCGGATGTCCGGCATGGCGATTCCCCCATCGTACCACCCATGGACCAATTTAAGCCCTGCGATGCGTGGCGGCTTTCCGTCCCAAAGCAGGTTCCTGACTTCCCCATCAATCGATTTAAAATACGCTTCGGGAACGCTATATGGGGTATTCTGCAGCGCATACAAGAGCGGAGGCAGAGCAATAATTTTATATAGCGCTGCACGTCCCAATAACGACACAGGCAGCGTTCGCCACTGGTGGACATTGCTTTGCAGTCGAGTCAAGGGGCCCAGTAGGTTTCGTTCATAGAAGAGTGATGGATCAGCCGTTGCGTATTTACCTAGATATCGAAACCCATCCGCAACGACTATGGCTTCACAGTTAGTCGGGAGGGCCGGCGCTGGCCCGGGAAGTAAGTATACAACCGATTTAGACCAGTTTATGACTGCGCTGTAATCTGAATAAAAATACATTACTATTAAAAAAAAAGCGGGCGGGTGCTCCGATGTCGTGGGTGGAATAGGGGAAGAGCATTAAAGAAAATAGTGCTCACCAACTTATAAAGCAGATCGTGTAACAACCGAAGTAAAAGGGCCAGTCCTCATGGGAGGTTACAAATGAAGACAAGGCGGTACTAAGGAGGGACTAACAAACCTATGTACGAATCAGAAGCCAGCATTTACGAAGGGCAATGACATAAGCCAATGACAAATATGGGCGGAGAGTGGGTGGGGCTTCAAGTGTATACTCCAATACAGCATGCCTTTCAGAGCGAGCAGCGCATGCTCGCTGCCCCTTGGCCCGACCTAAAAATTGGAGGCACTATCAGATGACCACCCCTGTGAAGCGGCAGAGCCCCCTTGCCAATTGCCTGACATGGAAGGGGCGACTCACCGCACAAACCATTTATTACACACAGGGAGGGGTGGTCGTGGAGAATGAGGGCTGACAGTAGTGCTTAATTTGAGCGTGTGGTTTCCGGCACTTAATCATCAACACCGGTACTTTTCATGAGCACCAGTTAAGGACATATTCATTTATGGTAGGCACGGGGAGATTACATGATTTGCCCAGGATCACAGGATGTTAAGCTGGTTAGCCTGCTCCGAAGTTGACGGCTCTGGCCATTACGCCACATCCTCTCCCCACTTTCATGGTTAGTAGTTGTCTTTGCTTTAGGCAGCGCTAACAGGCTGGTGCAAGCTGCCTTCTGACGAGAACCCCGGCACTTCTTTTTTTACAAATTAACCGCTGGCTGACAGGGAATGTGCCACCTGGAGCGTCAGGTGTAGGACCCCACTGATCTCAGGGTGGGATGCAAGATGGGACCCGAAGGACAAAGTTAAACTTTGTAACCTGAGAGAAGCTAGAATTATGCATATGTGTATACAAGTGACCGCACCGTGCATCTGACATGTAACCATGCGATGAACACATCTATGTAACTTAGCAGTGTCTAGTGTACTGTAGGGGACCGTGGGCCAAATCCATGCCAGCTCTTCGAGATATCCACGCAGGATAAATTTGCACAAAATCGTTCTGAATTGAATATTATGCACATGGGCAGTGGCTACCCTGATAATCTAGCATGGAGCCAGCCATCCTGGACCTAAGATGGACACCGGTGATGGCAAAGGTGCCTCGCCAGCTCTGCCTCTAAGAAAATAAAAGTCCCCATTCTTTTCTCAGTCGAGATAATCAAGCTACAACAGTAAAATCCAGTCCGTTTTTCGGTATTTCCAGAATTAATATGTATGAAAAAAATGTTCATATAAGGTAGGCATTTCAATGGGGTCTTTTTTTTAATGTGTTCTGAAATGCTGGATTTTATTGTTTGGTGGTAGTGACTGCATGTGCATCATCATATTTGAACCATGTGCCCTCAAATATTGTGAAACTCGAAATAAAACCGGAATAATCAAGTCACAAGCCTTTAGGCAGAAATAAATTGATAGCAAAAACGTTTGTTTTTCTAGAAAATTAACGTAACTAGTTATATTTTAATAAAATACAGTAGTGACATGTCAAAATTGTTACAAGTCAAAATATTTCAGGTCGTATTGTACTATACCTTCATATACGGAGGGGTTGAGCGCTTTTAGGGCGCTTGGGTGGAAGAGTGTGGGTTTTTGTGTGAAGAGTTAGTGTGCGCTTGAGGGTCAGAGGGCTGCTGCTCGAATCGTTCTACAGTGAACTTGGCGCTACAGCTACCAGGCTGTAGAATGTACTAGAAAGAATAGTTTTCATCCTTCAAGCTTCTGTCACCGCCCCAGGCCTCATTTTAGCCTGAGAGTGAGCGATGACTAGGATCCTATGTCCCAGTTGGATAAAAAAAAGATGCCAATGTAGGCCCCTCCTTGTGTTTGACATTTTTGAGGGCAAAATCATCCCATCCAATGTGTCTGTGTTGGGTCCAGCTGGAGATGCCACTAGACGAAACCCCCATTGAAGACACACATGGTCCAGCAGAGCTCAGTGGCGTAGCTAGCCCTATGGCCGCCCATGGCGGTCCATGATTTTGCCGCCACGCGCGGCCGGAGTGAGGAGCGGGGGGGGGGGGGAACGGGCGCCTCGAAACTGCAGGTAAGGCCGTCGCCCCCAAAACTCGTGCTCGCCCCCTCCCCTTTGCTATGCCACTGGTCCAGCTCCTTTCAGTCACACCACCCTAACTGGTAGGATACGCCAATCATTGGGCGGGTCATCTCAGCCGCAATCTTGGAGATAGCACGAAGGCCAAAGCAGCAGGTCTGAGTTACAAAAGAATACTTACCGTTTTATTGTGGATGCACAAAATAAGCGTTTCAAAAAGAACCGGGTTCGAGTCTCGGCAGGGACGCTCCACATCCTGTGATTCTGGGAACATCACTTAATCTCCCTCAAAAAATGAATGTGTCCGTCTGTAACGCAACTGGTGATCATGTAAAGAGCTCTGATACCTTCGGGTCTAGTTCGCGCTATATAAAACTCCCCCCCCCCCCAAAAAAAATACAAGCCAACGGTACAGTGGATAAGCACATCAAGCTTGAGTCCTTGGTTGATAAGTAGTGGTTGCCGGCTCTGGGGGTCCGATGTTTGGGTCCCGGCTCTGGGAGCCTGAGGACTCTGGGCGCCCGAGGTCTCTTGGGGCCCAAGGTCTTTGGGAGTCCGAGGTATCTGGGGCCCGAGTTCTCTGCTGGCTCGAGGTTTCTGGGTGCCAGAGGTCTGGCTCCTGGCTCTGGGGACCTGAGGTCTCTGGGGTACCAGATCTGGAGACCCGAGGCCCCCAGACCTTTGGCACCCAGAGCCGGGACTCAGAGACATCGGGTGCTAGAGGTATGGGTCCGGGCTGTGGGTGCCAGAGGTCTGGGGGCCCGAAGTCTGTGGGGGCCTAAGATCTCTTGGGGCTGGCTCTGGGGCCCTAGGTCTGAGCCCGGGCTCTGAGTGCTAGAGGTCTGGATCCTTGCTCTGGGGGCCTGATGTCTCTGGGAACCCAAGGTCTCTGGGAGCCTGAGGTCTCTGGGTACTGGCTCTGGGTTCCAGAGGTCTGGGTCTCGGCTTTGGGGGCCCGGTCTGGGACCCCAGAGACCTCTGGCACCCAGAGTCGGGACTCAGAGCTCTGGCACCCAGAGACCTCGGGCCCCCAGAGACCTCAGGCCCCCAGGGCTGGGCCCCAGAGACCTCGGGACCCCAGAGACCTTGGGCCCCCAGAGCTGGACCCCAGAGTCCTTGGGCCCCCAGAGAGTTCAGGCCACAAGAGACCTCTAGGCGACAGAGACCTCGGGCCCAAAGAGACCTCGGGCCCCCAGAGACCTCGGGCTCCCAGAGGCCTCAGGCCCCCAGAGCCAGGACCCAGACCTCTGGCGATCAGACCCAGGAGTCAGACCTCAGGCTCCCAGAGACCTCGGGCCCCCAAAGCTGGGCCCCACAGACCTCAGGACCCCAGAGACCTTGTGAAGGAAGTTACCCGTTTAGGGTCACCCGGGTCACTAATGACCACCATACAAAATGAAGAGTCAGTCAGACAGTAGAGAATACAAACCAATAACTGCTTATTCATATACACTCAGAGCGGAGGCCAGTCTGCCCAGTCGCTAGGAGTGCTGCAGAGGGTCTGAAATAGACAAGCATAAAGATACCTTATGTACGTTTTGTAACTGGGCTGGAACACACCCATAATAGAACTTTCCAGACAGTTGCTGCTTAAGCAATGAAATACAAAGAAAATGATCTCAGCACTCATATCTTACATAAAGTTGCAAAGTCCAAGGTTGTTCCAGTCGGGCCCGTCACCAGACAAGTGGGAGAGGGCCTCTATCTAGTAAGAAAGGTATGCACTAATAAGAACAGTTTATTCATTAGCGAAGCAAAACCCAACCTTGGAGAAATGAAACCTAACAGAGGCCTTTTCTCAGAAACAGCGAAGGATTAGTTTCGATCATGATTCAAAATGGCGCCTGAAATAGAAAATGGTGCCGCGAATGCTATCTTACATAGAACAATGCGAAAGCATAAACTTTTCTATTCTAACAGACCCTCCTTTTAGCATGAGCTAAAACATTTTCTACCGACCATGAGGAAAACATTGAATCAGAGAACAGGAGACCGTAAATAGAACTACTTATGAGTACTCCATATTCTCAACATAAGGAAGACTGTAAGGAAAGAAGAAGTCTTGAAAATGCCCTCATCAATCTGCATCAAGTAATCTATCTCTTTCTGCAGCATAATTGCAGCATTAGTGTCATGAATTGATATTTTCCTCTTGGGAGTGAGAAGAGTGGTGCAATAGGACAACAGCAGGGAAGGCATTGTATAAGGACACAACAAGACACCAATATCACGATCAAGTAAATTACCTTTTTTTTAAGAATCCAACCACAACTGCCAAAGAGAGACCAACTCCAATTCCCCCTTTTCATTTCCTTGACATTATCAAGAATGTCCAAAATGTGTTGGGTAATATTCTTTTCCATATTTGTTATCCCTACTACATACTGGTCTCCCACTACTGCGCATACACCACCACTTTTAGCCAAGATCAAATCTACTGCGTACCTAGTCTGCTCTGAATATATTCGCATACTCTCCAATTGGGTGGTGATATCACGTAAGGCTGCCACTGTGGAATTAGACAATATGTGCAGCTTGCATCCAAAATATTCTCTGGCTTTCTCACCCCTGGCCATAGCAGTACCACCAAATGTAATTGTGGAGGAAAGAATGTATCCAAAAGTAATACCATTGCTGTAATTATTGACCTCTATATCTGTCACCCCCTCACAAAATTCTTTGGTCAACGTCCCTTTAACCCATCTTACTTTAGGCTTTGCACGTTTACAAGGGACACCCAAAGGCAATACCATCCCAAGGGCCACATCGTCCGTACCATTATGGACATTAGAATAGGTCCCATTAGACAAGAAGAAAAACCCTGGGTGTGCATAAATCGGTCTATCATAATCCACTGCAGAGTATCTGGAATTCCTCACAAAGGTACTGGGATCTTTTGAATTCTCCAAAGAAGCGTGGTCTTATGCAATACTATCCCTGAACAATTTATATACAATGAAGTATCAGTACTGTTGATAATTGGGCAACAAGCAGGATATCAACCAGACTCTCGGGGAACTGTCAATTCCTTATAATGCCAACCCACCAAAGTTACATTCTGTTTATCCATATAAAAATGATCACAGTACATATTATTGTCACAACCAGGATAACCCTCCCCCAATAGTTTTCTATGGTAAAGGCATGGCCCGAGTATCCAAACCTAAACACTCCTTTCACTTCTACAAAGTCAGGTGGCCGAGTATACATATAATTCACAAGTGATAAAGGATATGCAGTCCATAAGCTAGTGACAGATTGAGTGGGGTAACAAGCTGTCCCTTCTCCAAAGAATCTCTTATGTGTCTCCAAAAATACATTGCTCGGGGCTGATCTTCTATTTCTTGTTGGGGAGATAACCTTACCCTTACTACGTAAAGGTACACTTTGATCGTTTTCCAAAACCCATGATACACCACATAATATTATTATCAACAGAAGCACAAGAACAACATATATTATTTTCTGTTTGCGGGTCCACACCATTTTATGCTGGGCAACAAGAATCACTGGCTGCTCTTCCTCAGCAACCATTCTACCAAAGGGATGCATTACGTATAATAAAAAAAAGGCCAAGATGCAAATATACACTGTGAGAAGGTGGGTTGGTATATGCTGTCCACTAGTTAAAGTGGGCACCTTGTACCTGGCCACACGACCCTTATGATGTATGAGGTCAAAGATAACCTCTATGAAAGCTATCCTAGTGGTAGCCATGGAGAGCAGCCTTCAGGCTTAATCTTGAAGGAATGTAAAGCAGCTTGTTTTACCAGAATCTCACTCTTGAATGACCAAATGAAAGGAGAACCACACAGTAGTTATGTAAAAATATGTATTTATTACTATAACACTCTCTACTAATCTCTACACGAGATTAGAACATAAACCACACAATACTTAATCAATAGAACATACGTAAGTAGCAAAATGTACAACGGGCTCCAGGGGAGACTGAACCATATACTAAACAAGCATTGGCATAGCCAATAGGTCTCGCCTTTGGGACTGCATAAGTGTTTAGCAGTGCAGCACATTATAGAGACAATAAACCTTAATTCATAAAGTATGGCAAGAAAGAAGGCCTGCAGTAGCGGGATACGAGATCTGCGATGGTGCACGTGGGAAGGCCTGATAGAGAGCACTGCTGATATATACATAATAAAACACCACACACCTCTGTCATTCTTACACCTCTTTCCCGTTCTATCTGAACTACGCTGCCACTTCCCCCAGCAGGCGGGTAGTGAAGTACTCTAGTGTGCACAGAATCATATCACTAGAAGCGGGAAAATATGTTTTGTGAATAAGGTAACGGTTTCGTGCCCCCACTTCAGTCTGTTTAAGAAAGTGAGCACGTTTTAAATAGGCCTTTATTGCTTTTCAACAAGTAGATTTAAACAATGTACACGGGCGGTCATCAATTTTAGAGTATCTTGTACAGACATCAGTACACGGGAGGTGGGGGGAGTAAAGACGGCACGGACAACGGGAGGGGGCAGGAGACAACGAGAGGGGGGCGAGATTATAGACAGCATGGACAACAGGAAGGGGGCGGGAAGAAATTTAACACGACAACGGGAGGGGCTGGTGCAGAACCAGATGAGGCTGGAACACCAAATGGCTTCCATGACACTATTCAGGATGAAACGAGAACAGCCTGCGCCTCATATTTTCCATGGGCTCGGCAGCTGCCATATTTTTGTGTGGATAATTATATTTACATTTCAATTGTATTCTCTTCATTGACTATTCATTTTAATAAAAGTACGATCTTTTTGAGCCTTTATTAAAAGTAGAAATGTATGCAGAAAAGTTCTCGAATGCTGGGTACTTTTATTTTACTTATTTATTTTTAACTGAAGCTTGTCACCCACAGCCGCAGATGGCCATTGGAAGCCCCAAATTCAATTATATTACATTACATGCACAGTGAGGAGCAGCGCCAAGCTTGCACTATAAGCCTGTGTGAGTGGTCTCTTGTTTGAGTGAATCACTGGGCCCTTTTAATCAGTTAAGTGGCTTCACCAGCCCCTCCCTCCCTTTCAGTTAAGCTGCTTCCGTGCCCAAGTTCATCAAGGTCAAAGGAGCAATTTTATAGCCCTGCGCTATTATTCACCCATGGCCTATTTAAATAAGACTGATAAGAGCCAATAAAGATTTGATCAATACAAGATAGATGACCCTGAGCACACAGTCCACGGCAGCCACAAAACTACCAGAGCCCAGCGCCGTATTCTCACAAAACATCAAGTCCTGTCCTTGAAAACCGAAATCATCACTTTATCTGTGAAAATGTTGCACTTTGAAAAATGAGCGCCAAACTTAACGGTGTCCTTGTCATGTGTTTAATTGCAAAATGTATCTAGGGAGGTGATCAAACACGTGATGCATTATCTGCTTGGGAGGAGCCATTGTTAAAATGGAAGAAGAAATTGAACGTCAGTACGTGAAGTTTTCAATTGATGTATTTTTATCTATGAGTGTACAGGAAAACATTAGCGATATTTTAATTAATTACAGAATCAATGAATCACTGTACTTCACATAAAATTCTGTCTCTAAAGCATGACTGGAAAGATCAGCGAGGGAAGGAAGAGAAAGGTATTGCATGTAAAGGAACACGAACACATGAGATGTTTTCAGACTGCCTCAACTGGTACAGTTAAAAGAGCATGTACACAAACCAGACACCCTATATTAACAACAAGAGGGAAACAAAAACAAGACAAGCCCGGCTTCAAAAGTGGTGCGCGCGCAGCAAGCAAGAAGAAAGACAGATGGCGCCTGATCGGGCGCTGAAAGCTGGCGGCTGCGCGCGTGCACGCGATCGTGAACGCAAGCTGGAGGCCAGCAAAAGCATGGGGTAGCACTTTCAAAACCCACTTACTAAAAGTCTCGCCAGAGCTTCGCATGCGCTGGCTCAGGCGAGACCTAAAAAATCGTATAACAACAACGACTTCAATAGACACAGTGCCTAGAGCACGTAGAATCGCTGGGACCCCAAGGAAACACCCAGAGGAGTGACACAGGGAGCCCACGGAGGACGGGTGCAGTGTGGGAACACGACCGCGTGTTCCGTGCAACTCTATGGGAAAGTCGCAGTTAGAAAATTACAGTTTAAGGACACTTCTAGGAGGACTTCAAGCAAACCTTTTGGAACTTAAGAGGTTCTAAGGCCAGCACCCTTGTGACTACCGAAGTACACGAATTACCTATCCCAGAGGAGCCGGGTGTATAGGGGTCAAGTGGTGTCGGAAACCGCCGTCGTTTTCAATGGCGACCTGCAAGAAAGTACTGCTGCCAGGAAGGTGAAGAGTGTCCGGTGGAATCCAAGCCTGGATTCATGATGTGAACAACCTGAAAGCAGAAGGGACAAAGTCTGGGTCACTTCAGGTGACCAGGGGCTCAATAGTCGAATGCCCACCGATGTCGGGTGCTTCAGGTGAAGAGAAAGGATGTTTGTCTCTGCAGCCACGGGGGCCAGGAGACGTCGACGATGACCAGGGTCCGGAGGTGAGCTGTCCCACAAAGGATGTCGAGAGCTGAGGGGTCAGTGTCCGGCTGTAGCACCAACAAGCCTTGGCAACTGCAACCCACATAGACAGAGGAAACAGGTTACGGTGTGGACCACCAAGGTCCAGGGGACTCTCCAAGCAATGGAGAGTCAGGGCACATCTGGAGCAACCAGGGAAGCCCAAGAACAATCAAGGTGACCCTCGCCAGGACCCACCAGTCAACGGACCAGGGGTCGCTAGGTGACCTCGAGTGAATGTACAAAGTGCCAGCCCACAGAGCACTCGTGGAGTGGAGGCTGGATATCTTTGGTGCAAATGATGCTCGGGGTCGGGACTACATGTAGTCTAAAGCACAGCCTCAGGAATCGCCAACAAGCATATGCTGCTGCATATGTACACGGTGCACACAGGTTTGGGTTGCACGGTCCCCACGAGGGATACTGGTCTCAGAGTTGCTGAGAGGTCAGATCAACCTCAGGGATGTTAGGGAACCCACCTCCTGTGTTGCAGAAATCTTCGTAGTCTGCAGGAGCTCAGGAGATGCAAACAGGTCAGGTGTATTTAGGTGCCTGCTGCTGTAGGGGAGTAACTCCTTTACTCCAAGGGAGATTCTTCTGTCGTCCAGCGAAGTGTAGACCGTCAAAGTACTTGGTTTCTTTGCAGAGTCTTGTCCAGGTATAATTTAAAGTCCTGGTGTCAGGTTTCCCACTTTATACCCATGGGAAGGAGTTGGACTGACTCTGGGGACCCTCCCAGGGGAGGGGCAGGACAGAGGGGTGGCTACACCCATGTCCTTTGTCCAGTTTTGCGCCAGAGCAGGAGCCAATGGCTCCCAGAACTGGTTCTAGCTGGACTATGCACAGGGACACCAAATGTGCCCCCAGTGCAGACTTTCTGGCACTCTAAGAGTGCACCCACCCAGCCCCAATACACTAAAGCCTGTCTGGGAGGTGGTCACACCTCCATGTGACAGGAAACCTATTGTCAGGCCTTCCTCTGCTCGAGCTCGGCTCAGCAGCAGGAGGGCAGACTCGTGTCTGTGGCTGGCAGCATCCATTTTGTGCTGCCCAGGTCGAGAAAGCTGGTACCGGGTAGACCGGTGACCCATAGTAGTGGTTCTACAAGGGAGGAATCATACCTCCCACACCAGTTACTGGTGTGGAGGTATGATTCCAAGGTGTTTGACACCTAACACGACATGTTTCTAAGCAGCCGTTTTAAAGTTAGCATTTACAGCGAGGTTATAATGCACTTAAGTATATATGGTTTGGCTGCATCACAGACAACCCCGGGGAATGGATTCCGAAGGCTGCAGAGGGGCCCTACTCATGCAGCGGAACCCTCTCACATAAAACCCAGCAAACTGCCTTCAGGATTGATAAGGCCTGCCATAGGGGTGACTGATAGGTTTATATGTGTAGTGATTTAGAACGGATATAGTGAACCTATATCTCCAGTAAGGGGTGCATGCACCACCTTACACAGGCTGCAGTAGCAGACCTATTGTGTCATTTTGAATGGCCTCTCAGGTGTGGCATAATACATGCTTCAGCCCCTGGGAGGCCTCTGGGGTTCCTATGCCCTGGGTACATGGTGTACCATGTACTAGGGACTTATAAGGGTACCCCAGTATCCAATCTGGAGTGTACCTAAAGTACATGCATTACAATTACAGGAGAAGCAGATAGACTGGGGTCCTGAATAGAAGGATCCCAGTCAGACTAGGCCAAAAACAGTGAGACATCAGCAAAAAGTGGGGGTAACTATAAGAAGCAGATCCTACTCTCCTACACAACCCCCCCCAAACGTAAGGACATTAAACTAACCTTTACCAGTTGAGTCTTCATGTTCTAAGTGGAAATATCTGGAGAGTCCATCTGCATTGGCATGGTTACTCCCAGGTCTATGTTCCACTGTATAGTCCATCCCCTGTAGGGAAATGGACTAATTCCTATATTGATTTCTAGGTCCTGAAGAAAGCCCCCGACCCCCTAGGGGCACCCAAAGGGGCTGAAACATGTCGGCCATTGAATTGGACTACCAGAGTGCAGCGGACTCATAAATAGTTCCTCCCTGCACAAACCCCCCCCCTTTTTTTTATATATTCTTCCCATACACCAAACGGAATAAAATTGCAGCTTTAGGTAGTATGAGGATCACTTTTAAACGACACAACTTCACTTGAGCACCTTCCAGGTGGAGGAAGCATACAAAAAAGAGACCCAATGATGATGCTGTCACGTATCTGATACAGGCGGAGAATCAAGATATACCGCCACACGACCTGTCTACGTGAATGAGGGTTTTTTAAGTACTGACGGATAGAACACAGTGGACCCTGGTTGCAGGTACAAGTGATCCATTCCCCATTGATTTTGATTGACTAATAGGAAGCTGAATGGATCATAGCTCCTTCAACCTACCTCCTTCCTTGATCTGAATACATGAAGGGAAATGGACCACCTCAAGAGTTTGGGGTTTTCACCCTTCATCTGTTTTAGCCATAAGAGGGGCTTATGGTCTGTCTGAACAATGAAGTGAGTGCCAAACAAGTATGGCCTCAGCTTCTTCAGAGCCCAAACCACAACAAAGGCTTCCCTCTCATTGGCTGACCAACGCTTCTCTCTGGGAGTCAGCCTTCTGCTTATGAAAGCTACTGGCTGATCCTGACCCTCCTCATTCAATTGTGATAACACAGCCCCTACCCCCAATTCAGATGCATCTGTTTGAACAATGAATTGTTTGGAATAATCAGGACTTTGCAGAATGGGAGCATTCTTTTGGAAGTTAAGTCATTTAAAGGGGTAACTATGGATCCATATCCTTTGACAAACCTCCTGTAGTACCCAATCAGGCCCAAGAAAGCTCTGCTATTCACAACTGGGAGCCAAGGGGGTGAAAAAGAACAGGTCGCCCCCCACTCACAAGGTTCAATACAAAAAAGGACCTGTTCTATCAGCTGTCTGGACTCCTATAGGTGTCCACCATATATTTTCTCAGGCACACAATATTGTGTGACACGGCAGTGGATCAGTATCTCCCATCTGCCATAGAGTGACTAAGATCACTACTTTAAAACCTAGTGTTTCGTACTGTGTCTGCTGATGTAACCCCCCTACAAGCGTATCAAGGAGGAAGGGTGAAAAAAGGTGGGAAAAAGAAGGCAGTGCCTCACGGGAGTAACACCATGGGAGTTTACAGACTGGTACTCGCCTGTATCCTCAGGTTCTCATCATTAGCAACTGACAACTTGTGAGTCAAATAAATAGTGAGGAAAAAAGAAGAAGAACAGTAACTATTTGTGTTCAGTGCAGTATAAGTGAACCCTATAAAGGAAACCGGGATCTAGCATAGAAAACCCGGTGTACCTAATCTAAAAACGGGCTAGACAACCACTAGCTGAACTACTTTATTCCTTGCTGTGTGTCTGCTCAATTAAAACCAACATGTTTCATTGCCTATGTAGACTTGCGGCAATTTCGTCAGGGTTAGGGTCAGTGTCCTCACTACACCACTTTCCTCTGTTTGTTATACCTACAAGAAACAGAGACAGTACAACACATATTCAAATATTCACTACCACCCATTAAGCATACGTAATGAGGTCAGTAGGGGTGGAAGATCCCCGCTATCCCATCTAAAATCACTTGAGCAAGTGTAGCAACCTTCCTGCTTCCTGGTCTACATGCTCTAATCTCATGGAAATGTCACACCCAGCAGTCAACTCTGCTGGCTGCCGTCCTCATAATGTCTTAATACGAAGGCGTTCTAGAAAACGGCAACCCACTGGCCGCCGCTCAGCACCTCATCGTGTCCTGCTCGCTATGGGATATTTCTAAAGCAGCGCGCGCTGCGTCAAACTGAGCGGCGGCCAGTGACCCGCGGTGTCTCGGTAAGCGGTTACTATTTTATTTTATTTATGGAGGGGGCCCCTTTCCTTCATTGCCAGGCCCCATGAGCACGGTGTTTGACGGGAGACCGTACTAACAGGGACTCCGGCTCATAGATTGGGCAGCACCGATACTTATCAGGAGGGTTAATGGGTGGTAGTGAATATTTGAATTTTTCCCTCTCTCCTACACAGACTGACTGATTGCAGCGACTGACACGGGCTCTGTGTTTGTGGACTAGTACACGTGCACAGTGTTTGAAGCAGTTTTTAAAGGGTTTGCAGGTATGCCGAAGATGGGCAACCACCCGGTAAATATATCACATATGATGTCGATATTCCCCACCAATAGCACCAAAAACATTCAGTTTGGTGTTAAGTTTGTTATATGTGTTGAAATAGTTTTTCAGTCTGATGCAATGTCTGTTATATGTGTTAATGATATGTGTTGTACTGTCTCTGTTTCTTGTAGGTATAACAAACAGAGGAAAGTGGTGTAGTGAGGACACTGACCCTAACCCTGACGAAATTGCCGCAGGTCTACCTAGGCAATGAAACATGTTGGTTTTAATTGAGCAGACACACAGCAAGGAATAAAGTAGTTCAGCTAGTGGTTGTCTAGCCCGTTTTTAGATTAGGTACACCGGGTTTTCTATGCTAGATCCCGGTTTCCTTTATAGGGTTCACTTATACTGCACTGAACACAAATAGTTACTGTTCTTCTTCTTTTTTCCTCACTATTTATTTGACTCACAAGTTGGCAGTTGCTAATGATGAGAACCTGAGGATACAGGCGAGTACCAGTCTGTAAACTCCCATGGTGTTACTCCCGTGAGGCACTGCCTTCTTTTCCCACCTTTTTCACCCTTCCTCCTTGATACGCTTGTAGGGGGTTACATCAGCAGACACAGTACGAAACACTAGGTTTTAAAGTAGTGATCTTAGTCACTCTATGGCAGATGGGAGATACTGATCCACTGCCGTGTCACACAATATTGTGTGCCTGAGAAAATATATGGTGGACGCCTATAGGAGTCCAGACAGCTGATAGAACAGGTCCTTTTTTGTATTGAACCTTGTGAGTGGGGGGCGACCTGTTCTTTTTCACCCCATTGGCTCCCAGTTGTGAATAGTAGTGAGAACGGCAGACTAGCCGTGAGAGCCTTATCATTAATACACACAGGGATATTCTTTTGAATCCCCTGCTTTTTATCCTCATATTTCAGACGGCATCATTTTACGTGTGGGTGAATCTTGACATCTAGTTGATATAGGTGTGTTTGATATGGCCAACTTTTGTTTGGCATTTACCGACGATCATATTGCCTCCATATTATCGGGGCTGTCACTCCTGCCAAATGCACCACTAAGTGGGACAGTTACAGCCCATGATGAATGGGAAAAGCTAACAAGCATTAGGAAACGCCAAATAAGAATAGCACTGCATGGAGCGCTGATGACTGAATATCTCCGTGCAGGAGCTGCACCAGCGAGTCTCCTGGTTCGACTAGAGCCTAAGATCTTTTTGGAGGATAGGAGGTTCCGGGTGGACTGGAGCTACATAGCTAACAAGTGCACCCGGGACTGGCTTATCCTCATCATCAATACAGCTAAGAGACTCAGTGAAGAACTTCTACAAGAGATATTAGACCTTGAAACAACCATTAAGGCCGACACTACTATCTTAGATACGAAAGAACAGTTGGCCAAGATTCAAGGTGACCTGGGGGAATACCAAACCTACTTGGTCAATCAGAAAATCAAAGGGTTAAAAAGGAATCTAGAGAGATTCAGTCACGAGTGGGCTTTCCCATATGTGGATGATCAATACTATCAACAAGCTCCCGACCAAGCCAAACTACAACAGGCCCCTAGGGGTGGGCGACGTCAGGGTAGGAGAACACCGAACAATTGGACATTTGAAAACATGAGTAGTGAGGACGACGAGTACCCAGGGCAACAATCTACCACTAACCCACGGGTGAGATTTAACCCCCAAGAGAGAACTGATCAAGATCTAGGAGCATTATTCCAGGCTTTTTTAGAACAGCACCCCACAGACCAAAGAGGGGCCAACCACAGAGGCAGGGGGAGGGGACGAGCACGGCAAAACTTGAACTCAACATGGCAAATGTTCTCACCCAGAATCACTCGCAGCCGGGGCAGAACACCCCTATAGATACTAACAAAAACATAGTGGTCAATCTATCGGATCACGTACTTACTGAGGATGAGAATAGGGTTCTGAATAAGGGCCTTGGTTATGTTCCAACACCAAAACATGATAGTTTTAAATTCAGAGGAGAGTTCAATGGTTTAATGAGAAAGATTAAGCTCAAAAAGTTTTTCGAGGGCAAGGAACAAGAACTACCCTCGGTTTTCGCGTCTAACCTGCGACGTCCATCACACTTTTGTCCACTCAACAACCAAGTAGGCCCGGAGGTCCAGGTCTTTGAACAAAAGGTCATGAAAGACATCATGGACCTTGAACTTAATTTGAAAAATACAGCTCATAGTAATATGAGCAGCAAAGACTGGCAAGCTGTGAAATCTTTGCAGAGTAATACTTCCATCACCATCAAACCGGCCGATAAGGGCGGGGTGGTGGTGGTGATGAATACACTAGACTATGAGGCCGAGGTGACCAGATTACTAGGAGTCCGGCAGCATTACAAACCCTTGATGAGGGATCCTACCAAAGAACTACAAATTACTATATCCAATTTGGTGTCTGAAGCTAGGGAGAAGAAATGGCTGACAATTAAGGAGGCCGAATTCTTGATTAATACCAAACCCAGGATCCCGGCTTTCTATATGGTGCCTAAAATTCACAAGGCCCAGCGTCCACCACCTGGGCGCCCGATAGTATCGGGCATCCAATCTTTGCTCGAACCTTTATCTCAGTTCTCTGATTTTTTCTTGAGAGAATGTGTCATCACGCAACCATCTTACATACAAGATACCACTGACATCTTAAGACATTTAGACAATGTGGTATATGACCCAGACCACCAGTTCCTGGTCACCATTGACATCGAGTCATTGTACACCAACATCCCCCAGGAAGCGACGCTGGTGGCAGCAGCTCGCGCCTTGGGGGAATGTGAATGGTTCTATGATACACCTCAGACACTTGTGTTGCAATGCATTGAGATAGCACTAACACGCAACTTCTTTGCATTCAAAGATCAACTATACCTCCAGATTTCCGGGACTTCAATGGGGGCTACTTTCGCCCCCAGTCTGGCCTGCATTTATGTAGGCCAGTTTGAATCCAACTACATCAATCATTCTACCAATCCCTTCCAGAGGAACATTGTCCTCTGGAAGAGATATATTGATGATGTCCTGTGTATCTGGGTAGGGACGGAAGAGGAGCTACAGAAATTCCTGAACTGGCTTAACACCTTGGACGAATGCCTCAAATTTACTTGGACAGTTAATAAAAATACAGCCACTTATCTGGACTTAGATATACAGGCGAGTGATAACAAATTACTGACCTGTGTACATCAAAAGCCCACTGACAAGAACTCACTCCTACATTACAGATCTTATCATCCGAGGGCTCTGCGAGATAATCTACCGGTAGGGCAATTTCTGCGTTATCGCAGAAATTGCACGTCCACTCAGAGCTATATAGAACAAACTGAGGAACTGTCCAAAAGATTGGAGAATCGTGCCTATCCCAAAAAAGTAATTAGACAAGCCAGGAAAAGGGCCTTAAATACAACCAGAAATGCCCTCCTTGAAAGGACTAATAAAGTCAGCAGCGATTGTATCCCAGTGGTCACTACTTTTGGGCCATGTTCGACCAAGATCAGACAGATCATAAGAAAACATTGGCATTTGCTCAGCACTTCATTTATGAAAATGCCCCAACCTAGATTCGCTTTCAAACGGTCCACTAATTTACGTGACCGTCTTGTACATACACGACCTGTGCAGGAATCTAGAGAAACTGCAGTGCCCCCGGGACATTACCCTTGTGGGGGGTGTTCGGTCTGTGAATTGACAACAGCTACCAAGAGCGTCACCCTTACAAATGGGAAAACATGGCATTTGAACAGGTTTAGTAATTGTAATACGGCAAATGTCATCTACAGAATTACATGCCTGTGTGACCTACATTATATCGGTCTCACGACACGTAAAGTTAAAGTTAGAATTCAGGAGCATGTGAGCACGCTAAAAGCGGGCAAACTCACGACTAAACTGGTTCAACATTTTGTCACCCAGAAACATCAACACAGGGATATACGATGGGTGGTACTAGAAAAGGTTCTAGGAGATCAGTACAACATGGAGAGCAGATTGATTTCGAAAGAAGCCCGTTGGATATATCAAGAGGGGGCAGACCAAAATGGGCTTAACGACCTCATTGAATGGAACAAAGTGGTACCATTCTAGATAGATCCCGCCATAGAACACATATTGCACTACTGGTGGTTGAGTCAATGATTGTACTAAATAATACAAACATCAGGGCTGATGGTGTCAATCTTTCTTTTGGACACCAGAGCAATTCCCCACTGGACCGAGTATAATTTAAGTGCGCGTGTTTCACTTAGGGTGTGGAGGTTGCTTGAGCAGCTTCTGCACCAAACAGATTTGAGAGGCAAGATACATACATGCCTAGGTATTTGCACCATCTTTGACTTATTTTTAATTTTTGATCAATTTTGACAATATGAATGTGGCATATACCAGGGAAATTATAACAATTTGTGAAGAATTTGTTTTTGTTTTAACTATAGAAACACGAAATACACCTGGACCTACAGCATACTTGGTCTATAGAAGTGGTCGGTGGACATTTTAAGATGGCCGCCGTGCAGGATTGACAATGTGTGAATAAGATGCGAGGACCGGAAGTGGGGCGGGTCTATTCAGTTTGACGCAGCGCGCGCTGCTTTAGAAATATCCCATAGCGAGCAGGACACGATGAGGTGCTGAGCGGCGGCCAGTGACCCGCGGTGTCTCGGTAAGCGGTTACTATTTTATTTTATTTATGGAGGGGGCCCCTTTCCTTCATTGCCAGGCCCCATGAGCACGGTGTTTGACGGGAGACCGTACTAACAGGGACTCCGGCTCATAGATTGGGCAGCACCGATACTTATCAGGAGGGTTGCAGTTTTCTAGAACGCCTTCGTCTTAAGACATTATGAGGACGGCAGCCAGTAGAGTTGACTGCTGGTTGTGACATTTGCATGAGATTAGAGCATGTAGACCAGGAAGCAGGAAGGTTGCTACACTTGCTCAAGTGATTTTAGATGGGATAGCGGGGATCTTCCACCCCTACTGACCTCATTACGTATGCTTAATGGGTGGTAGTGAATATTTGAATTTTTCCCTCTCTCGTACACAGATTGACTGATTGCAGCAACTGAGATGGGCTCTGTGTTTGTGGACTGGTACACGTGCACAGTGTTTGAAGCAGTTTTTAAAGGGGTTGCAATATGCCGAAGATGGGCAACCACCCGGTAAATATATCACATATGATGTCGATATTCCCCACCAATAGCACCAAAAACATTCAGTTTGGTGTTAAGTTTGTTATATGTGTTGAAATAGTTTTTCAGTCTGATGCAATGTCTGTTATATGTGTTAATGATATGTGTTGTACTGTCTCTGTTTCTTGTAGGTATAACAAACAGAGGAAAGTGGTGTAGTGAGGACACTGACCCTAACCCTGACGAAATTGCCGCAAGTCTACATAGGCAATGAAACATGTTGGTTTTAATTGAGCAGACACACAGCAAGGAATAAAGTAGTATAGCTAGTGGTTGTCTAGCCCGTTTTTAGATTAGGTACACCGGGTTTTCTATGCTAGATCCCGGTTTCCTTTATAGGGTTCACTTATACTGCACTGAACACAAATAGTTACTGTTCTTCTTTTTTCCTCACTATTTATTTGACTCACAAGTTGGCAGTTGCTAATGATGAGAACCTGAGGATACAGGCGAGTACCAGTCTGTAAACTCCCATGGTGTTACTCCCGTGAGGCACTGCCTTCTTTTTCCCACCTTTTTTCACCCTTCCTCCTTGATACGCTTGTAGGGGGGTTACATCAGCAGACACAGTACGAAACACTAGGTTTTAAAATAGTGATCTTAGTCACTCTATGGCAGATGGGAGATACTGATCCACTGCCGTGTCACACAATATTGTGTGCCTGAGAAAATATATGGTGGACGCCTATAGGAGTCCAGACAGCTGATAGAACAGGCCAAGAAAGCTCTGACCTGAGTCTGGGTAGTGGGAGCAACCCAGTCCATGATGGTCTGGATTTTGCTCTCCAATAGTTGAACCTGGCCTCCACCCACAAGTTGGCCCAGGTACACAACCTTACTCTGCCCTATCTGGCACTTGGTGGCCTTGATAGTGAGGCCTGCTTTTTGCAGGGCCTCTAAAACATTTCTCATGTGGACCAGGTGATCCTCCCAGGTGGAGCTAAAGACAGCAATATCATCAAGATAAGCTGCACTATAGGCTTCCAGACCTGTAAGGACTTTGTTCACCAACCTTTGAAAAGTGGCAGGTGCATTCTTCAAGCCAAAGGGCATCACCACAAATTGGTAGTGCCCACTAGGGGTTGAGAATGCTGTTTTTGGTTTTGCATCCTCAGCTAATCTGATTTGCCAGTAACCAGCTGTCAGGTCAAATGTACTCAGAAACTTGGCAGAGGCCAAAGTATCTATAAGTTCATCTGCCCTGGGTATTGGCTGGGCATCAGTCCTAGTGACTGCATTGAGACCCCTGTAGTCCACACAGAACCTCATCTCTCTCTTACCATCCTGGGTGTGAGGTTTTGGTACAAGGACTACTGGACTAGCCCAAGGGCTATCTGAGAGTTCAATTACTCCCAGTTCCAACATTTTCTGGACTTCAGTCCTGATACAGTCCCTGACATGGTCAGGTTGCCTGTAAATCTTATTTTTAACAGGCAGACTGTCACCTGTGTCCACTTCATGAGTGCACCAGGTAATCTGACTTGGAGTCAGTGAAAACATATGTCTGAACTGATTCAGGACTTGCCTACAATCAGTTTGCTGCTGGTCAGTGAGGCTGCCTGCCAAGGCTACACCATCAACTGAACCATCATCAGGGTTCTGTGAGAGCAGGTCAGGGAGTGGATCACTCTCTTCCTCCTGTCCCTCATCAGTAGCCATGAGAAAGCCCATGTCTGCCCTGTCCACATATGGCTTGAGCCTGTTCACATGGAGTACCCTATGGGGGCTCCTGGGAGTTCCAAGGTCCACCAGGTAGGTAACCTCTCCCTTCTGCTCAATGATAGTATGAGGTCCACTCCACTTGTCTTGGAGGGCTGCTGGGGCCACAGGCTCCAACACCCATACTTTCTGTCCTGGCTGATACACAGTCAAAACAGCCTTTTGGTCATGCCAGGCCTTTTGCAATTCCTGGCTAGCCTCAAGGTTTTTGGATGCCTTCTTCATGTACTCAGCCATCCTGGAGCGGAGACCAAGTACATAGTCCAAAATATCCTGTTTAGGGGGTTTGAGAGGTAACTCCCATCCCTCCTTCACTAGACATAGAGGACCCCTAACTGGATGTCCAAACAGAAGTTCAAAAGGGCTGTAACCAACCCCCTTCTGAGGAACCTCTCTGTAGGCAAAGAGAAGGTAGGGCAAAAGGATGTCCCATCTGCGCCTAAGTTTTTCAGGGAGACCTTTTATCATGCCCTTTAGGGTTTTGTTGAATCTCTCAACTAACCCATTGCATTGTGGGTGATAAGGGATGGTGAATTTGTAATTCACACCACACTCCTTCCACATTGCAGTCAAGTACCCAGACATAAAGTTTGCAACTCTGTCTGATACTACCTCCTTAGGGAAACCCACTCTGGAAAAGATTCCAAGCAGGGCTCTAGCCACAACAGGAGCTGTGGTAGTCCTTAGGGGGATTGCCTCTGGATACCTAGAGGCATGGTCCACCACCACTAGTATAAATCTGTGCCCAGATGAAGTTTGAGGATCCATGGGACCAACTATGTCAATCCCAACCCTCTCAAAGGGAACCCCCACCACAGGTAGTGGTATCAGAGGGGCTTTGTAGTACCACCTGCCTTACCACTGGCTTGGCAAGTGATACAGGAGCGACAAAACTCCTTTGTGTTCTCAGACATGTGAGGACAATGAAAGTGAGGGACAATTCTGTCCCAGGTCTTGTTTTGGCCTAAGTGTCCTGCTAATGGGATATCATGTGCCAGTGTCAATAGGAAGCCTCTAAACTTCAGCGGTATAACCAACCTCCTGGTGGCACCAGGCTTGGGGTCTCTACCCTCTGAGTATAAAAGTCCATCATCCCAGTAGATCCTATGGGACCCACTAGCACTCCCAGCAGCCTCAGCAGCAACTTGCTGTCTGAGGGGTTCAAGAGAGGGACAGTTCAGCTGCTCCTGACTCAGATCTGCCCTGGAAGGGACCCCTGTCCCCAAGAACTCAACCTGGTCAGGTTCAAGTTCCTCTGGGACAGTTCCTTCTTCAGGACTAAGATCAGCTCCCTCAAGAGTCTGATCCTCACTCTGAGGCAGGGGGGTAAACACAGCCTTACCCCTACTGCTCCTTCTCTTGGAAGGCACCTGGTCCATTATTCCAGGATCCAGGGCCTGTTTAGTGGAAGACATTTTTGCCTGTGACCTAGTCATGGCAAACACATCTGCAGGGGTGCCCAGCATTTCTGCATGTATCCTGAGTTCCATTTCAGCCCAAGCTGAAGTTTCCAAATCATTGCCCAATAAGCATTCTACAGGGAGGTCTGAACTTACCACAACCTTCTTAGGCCAGTTACCCCTCCCCAGGTGAAATTCACAACTGCCAAGGAATGGTCTGTCCTGACATTGCTTGCATTGGTCACTTGGTACATCTCACCAAGTATGATCTGGTCAGGGCACACAAGTTCTTTTGTCACCATTGTGACACTTGCACCTGTGTCCCTGTATGCCATGGCCTCCTTACAATTGATCAAAGGCTGTTGTCTGTACTTGCCCAAGTTACTGGGACTTACAAATAAGGAGGCAATATCCATGCCTCCATCACAGACTAACACAGCCTGAGTTGGAGTTCTGACTAGGCCAGAACCCATCTCAGATCCCAAGGTTAACCCTACTATACCCTTGTTCTGTGTACCACCACTTGGAACTGAGTTAGGGGGGATAGTTGCCTTAGGGGCAGTAGTGGTAGGAGTAGAATCCTTGGCCCTTGGACAATTGGCATCCTTTGTCCAATGGGTCTTCTCTTTACAGATATGACACCAAGGTTTCTTTTTGCCTTTACCCTTGTTTGATTGTGACCCCCCCCCCCAGATGCAGGTTTTTGGGGCCCTTGTGAAGACTTCTGGTCTTTACCCTTCTCCCCACCCTTATCTGAGGTCTTAGCATCTTGCTTCTTAGAGTCACCACCTTGGTTCTGAGCTTTCTGCTTCACCCTCGTTCTGACCCATTTGTCTGCCTTCTTTCCCAATTCTTGGGGAGAGGTCAGATCAGAGTCCACCAGGTACTGAGGCAACAACTGATTTTGGCAATTATTAAGGATCTGCTCCCTCATAATTAAATTGTACAATCCTTTAAAATCATTCACTTTACTGCCAAGCAACCAGCCTTCCAGAGCCCTAGTAGCACAGTCTACAAAGTCAACCCAGTCCTGAGTCTGTGTCTTCTGGGTGTCTCTGAACTTAATCCTGTATTGCTCAGTGGTTAAGCCAAACCCATCAATGAGAGCACTCTTCAAGACTGTGTAATTGTCAGCACCTTCTTCTCTAACAGTGAGGAGCTTATCTGTACCTTTGTCAGCAAAGGAGAGCCACAAGATAGCTGCACACTGCTCATGAGGGACCCTCTGTACCTTACAGGCCCTCTCTAGTGCAGTTATCCATTTGTGGATGTCATCCCCACTCTGGTAGGGAGGGACTATCTTGTTCAGGTTCCTATGATCATGAGAATACTCTCTAGTTCTAGGGACACTGTTGGTGCCACCATGGGACTCTAGTCCCAATCTTCTGGTTGCTCTCTGGAGCTCTAGGGATTCCCTGTCTAGGGCCAATTGCTCTTTCTTGAGCCTGAGCTTGATTCTCTCAATCTCTAGTAATTGGCCCTTCTTATCATAAGAGGATTCTCTCCTATGAGATACAGAGGTCCCTACAGAAGTACATGAATGGTTAGACTCCACAGAGGGAGTTCTGGATCTTCTAGGCAAACTCTGTACTCTTCCTGGTGGAGTAAAGAGAGGGCCACTGGGGCCTTCTCCCCCACCTGAAGGAAGAGTTGGATTTTCCAGGTTGGAATCATTTTGATCCCCCTGGCCAGGGTTTGACTCCAGATCAAAGAAGTGTTCACTTCCTGCTCTTTCCTCATCTCCTGTCCCACCCACTCTTTCTACTTCATCAGACCCTGGGGTCTTTCTGAGGTCATCTAAGAGCAACATCTCTATGAGACGTTGGGTGCTTGCACTTCTCCCTGTCCTCAGCTTCCTAGATGTACACATATTTCTCAATTCTTGGAATGTGAGATGGTCATACCTAGTTGGCAGAGAGCCACTGGCTTCTCCTCTAGAATACATACTAGTGTTATGTGGTGTAGGTACCTGCCTAACCTAGTGGAGACTAAACTCTCTTGAGTTAGAGAAAGGGTGTGCTAGACCCTTGACTTACCCAACTCCAAGTTCAGTAGAACTTACTTTATTCTAATCTTGATGTATTATATGTACCTAATACTTTTAGTGGTTTTCAGTTAATCACTCAATGAGATTTATCTGGTAAAACAATAGCGAGCTTGAATCCCAACCGCTGCACACCAATGTGAGAAGTTGGCCTGGTATATGCTGTCCACTAATTAAAGTGGGCACCTTGCACCAGTCCAAGCGACCGTTATGATGTATGAGGTCAAAGATAACCTTTATGAAAGCTATCCTAGTGGTAGCTATGGAGAGCAGCCTTCAGGCTTAATCTTGAAGGAATGTAAGGCAGCTTGTTTTACCAGAACAGAACCTCCTGAGTGATCAAATAAAAGGAGAACCACACAAGTGTTATATAAAAAATATGTATTTATTACTAAACACTCTCTACTAATCTCTATGTGAGATTAGAACATAAAGCACACAATACTTAATTGATAGAACAGCAGTAAATAGCACAATACACAGCGGGCTCCAGGGGGAGACCGAACCATATACTAAACAAATTGTATAAGAACAACGACTTCACTAGACACAGTGCCTAGAGCACGTAGAATCGCTGGGACCCCAAGGAACCACCCAAAGGAGTGAAACAGGTAGCCCATGTCATTTGAGATGTCATCAGTGTTGTCATCAGTGATGTCACTGACCATGTCATGAATGATGTAATATGTGACGTCATCAGCAGTGCATTGCGGGGGCGCGAGTTATAGTTAGCTGAACTAACTATAACGGCCGAATTTCTCTGGTTTTGTACGAGTGAAATGTCCAACTAACTATAACGTCCCTGAAACCTGTGGTTTTTTTCAGTGAATTTCGAAGGTTTTTTAAATGCTAATTTCTAACAATAAAGTCCCTGAAACCTGTGGTTTTTTCAGAGAATTTCAAAGGTTTTTTAAATGCTAATTTCTGACTATAACGTCCCTGAAACCTTTGGTTTTTTCAGTGAATTTCAAAGGTATTTTAAATGCTAATTTCTAACTATGCCTACAAAGGTTGGACATGTGCAGAAAGAGGAAGAAAGGCGCAGAAAGAAGCAAGAGAAATGCAGAAAGAGGCAACAGAAGTCCAGAAAGACGAAGAAAGGTGCAGAAAGAAGCAAGAGATGTGCACAAAGAACCAACAGAGGAGCAGAAAGAGGCCTTGTTGCAAAGTCATCCTGTGCCCCCAACTTTTTGCTGACGGGTACTGGTGGTAACTGACTCTGACTAACCAGGCCTGGAGCCAGAGCTATGCTGAAATACACTTAGAATACAGTGAAAACACCTACATACACTAGGGTACACTATGGGTTGGGGTACCCCTGTGATTGGCATGACCTCCCCTGTATGGCCCTAGTACATAATAGGGCAGGGGGATTAAAACTACCTCTAACTAAGAGGTGCAGAAGGAGGCAAGAGAAGTGCAGAAAGAAGCAACACAGGTGCCGAAAGAGGCAAGGGAGGTGCAGAAAAAAGCAAGTGAAGTGCAGAAAGAGGCAAGTGAGGTGCAGAAAGAAGCAAGAGCAGTGCAGCAAGAACCAACAGAGGTGTAAAGAGAGGCAAAAGGGGTGCAGAAAGGGGTAGGAGAGGTGCACAAAGAGGCAAGAGAGGTACAGAAAGAGGCAGGAGGGGTGCAGAAAGAAGGAAGAGAAGTGCAGAAAGAGGCAAGAGAATTGCTGAAAGAAGCAACAGAGGTGTAGAAAGAAGCAAGAGAAGTGCAGAAAGAGGCAAGTAAGGTGCAGATAGAAGCAAGAGCAGTGCAGAAAGAACCAACAGAGGTGCAGAAAGAGGGAAGAGGGGTGGAGAGAGAGGCAAGAGGGGTGCAGAAAGAAGGAAGAGAAGTGCAGAAAAAGCCAAGAGAAGTGCAGAAAGAGGCAAAAGAGGTACATAAAGAGACAACAGGGGTGCAGAAAGAAGCAAGACAGGTGCAGAAAGAAGCATGGAAAGTGCAGAATGAAGCAACAGGGGTGCAGAAAGAGGCAAGAGAAGTGCAGAAACAGGCAAGGGAAGTGCACAAAGAGGCAAGAGAATTACTGACAGAAGCAACAGAGGTGTAGAAAGAAGCAAGAAAAGTGCAGAAAGAGGCAAGTGAGGAGCAAAAACAGGCAGGAAAGGTACAGAAAGAGGGAAGACGAGTGCAGAAAGAGACAACAGGGGTGCAGAAAGAACCAAATAAGGTGCAGAAAGAGGCAACAGACGTGCAGAAAGAGGGAAGAGAGGTGCAGAAAAAGCCAAGAAAAGTGCAGAAAGGCAAAAGAGGTACATAAAGAGACAACAGGGATGCAGAAAGAAGCAAGACAGGTGCAGAAAGAAGCATGGAAAGTGCAGAATGAAGCAACAGGGGTGAGGAAAGAAGCAAGAGAAGTGTAGAAAGGAGCAAGTGAGGTGCAGAAAGAGCCAACAGAGGTGCAAAAAGAGGCAAGAGAGGTGCAGAAACAGGCAAGAGAAGTTCATAAAGAGGCAAGAGAATTGTTAAAAGAAGCAACAGAGGTGTAGAAAGAAGCAAGAAAAGTGCAGACAGAACCAACAGAGGTGCAGAAACAGGGAAGAGGGGTGGAGAGAGAAGCAAGAGGGGTGCAGAAAAAGGTAGATGGGTGCACAAAGAGGCAAGAGAGGTACAGAAAAAGGCAGGAGAGGTGCAGAAAGAAGGAAGAGAAGTGCAGAAAAAGCCAAGAAAAGTGCCGAAAGAGGCAAAAGAGGTACATAAAGAGACAACAGGGGTGCAGAAAGAAGCAAGACAGGTGCAGAAAGAAGCATGGAAAGTGCAGAATGAAGCAACAGGGGTGCAGAAAGAGGCAAGAGAAGTGCTGAAACAGGCAAGGGAAGTGCACAAAGAGGCAAGAGAATTGCTGAAAGAAGCAACAGAGGTGTAGAAAGAGGCAAGAAAAGTGCAGAAAGAGGCAAATCAGGAGCAAAAACAGGCAGGAAAGGTACAGAAAGAGGGAAGACGAGCGCAGAAAGAGACAACAGGGGTGCAGAAAGAAGCAAATGAGGTGCAGAAAGAGGCAACAGACGTACAGAAAGAGGGAAGAGAGGTACAGAAAAAGCAAAGAAAAGTGGAGAAAGAGGCAAGAGAGGTACATAAAGAGACAACAGGGATGCAGAAAGAAGCAAGACAGGTGCAGAAAGAAGCATGGAAAGTGCAGAATGAAGCAACAGGGGTGCAGAAAGAGGCACGCGAAGCGCAGAAACAGGCAAGAGAAGTGCACAAAGAGGCAAGATAATTGCTGAAAGAAGCAAAAGAGGTGTAGAAAGAAGCAAGAAAAGTGCAGAAAGAGGCAAGTGAGATGCAAAAACAGGCAGAAAAGGTACAGAAAGAGGGAAGACGAGTGCAGAAAGAGACAACAGGGGTGCAGAAAGAAGCAAATGAGGTGCAGAAAGAGGCAACAGACGTGCAGAAAGAGGGAAGAGAGGTGCAGAAAAAGCCAAGAAAAGTGCAGAAAGAGGCAAAAGAGGTACATAAAAAGACAACCGGGGTGCAGAAAGAAGCAAGACAGGTGCAGAAAGAAGCATGGAAAGTGCAGAATGAAGCAACAGGGGTGCAGAAAGAGGCAAGAGAAGTGTAGAAAGGAGCAAGTGAGGTGCAGAAAGAGCCAACAGGGGTGCAAAAAGAGGCAAGAGAGGTGCAGAAACAGGCAAGAGAAGTGCAGAAAGAGGCAAGAGAATTATTGAAAGAAGCAACAGAGGTGTAGAAAGAAGCAAGAAAAGTGCAGAAAGAGGCAAGTGAGATGCAAAAACAGGCAGGAAAGGTACAGAAAGAGGGAAGACGAGTGCAGAAAGAGACAACAGGGGTGCAGAAAGAAGCAAATGAGGTGCAGAAAGAGGCAACAGATGTGCAGAAAGAGGGAAGAGAGGTGCAGAAAAAGCCAAGCAAAGTGCAGAAAGAGGCAAAAGAGGTACATAAAGAGACATCAGGGGTGCAGAAAGAAGCAAGACAGGTGCAGAAAGAAGCATGGAAAGTGCAGAATGAAGCAACAGGGGTGAGGAAAGAAGCAAGAGAAGTGTAGAAAGGAGCAAGTGAGGTGCAGAAAGAGCTAACAGAGGTGCAAAAAGAGGCAAGAGAGGTGCAGAAACAGGCAAGAGAAGTGCATAAAGAGGCAAGAGAATTGTTGAAAGAAGCAACAGAGGTGTAGAAAGAAGCAAGAAAAGTGCAGAAAGAACCAACAGAGGTGCAGAAACAGGGAAGAGGGGTGGAGAGAGAAGCAAGAGGGGTGCAGAAAAAGGTAGATGGGTGCACAAAGAGGCAAGAGAGGTACAGAAAAAGGCAGGAGAGGTGCAGAAAGAAGGAAGAGAAGTGCAGAAAAAGCCAAGAAAAGTGCCGAAAGAGGCAAAAGAGGTACATAAAGAGACAACAGGGGTGCAGAAAGAAGCAAGACAGGTGCAGAAAGAAGCATGGAAAGTGCAGAATGAAGCAACAGGGGTGCAGAAAGAGGCAAGAGAAGTGCTGAAACAGGCAAGGGAAGTGCACAAAGAGGCAAGAGAATTGCTGAAAGAAGCAACAGAGGTGTAGAAAGAGGCAAGAAAAGTGCAGAAAGAGGCAAGTCAGGAGCAAAAACAGGCAGGAAAGGTACAGAAAGAGGGAAGACGAGCGCAGAAAGAGACAACAGGGGTGCAGAAAGAAGCAAATGAGGTGCAGAAAGAGGCAACAGACGTGCAGAAAGAGGGAAGAGAGGTACAGAAAAAGCAAAGAAAAGTGGAGAAAGAGGCAAGAGAGGTACATAAAGAGACAACAGGGATGCAGAAAGAAGCAAGACAGGTGCAGAAAGAAGCATGGAAAGTGCAGAATGAAGCAACAGGGGTGCAGAAAGAGGCACGCGAAGCGCAGAAACAGTCAAGAGAAGTGCACAAAGAGGCAAGATAATTGCTGAAAGAAGCAACAGAGGTGTAGAAAGAAGCAAGAAAAGTGCAGAAAGAGGCAAGTGAGATGCAAAAACAGGCAGAAAAGGTACAGAAAGAGGGAAGACGAGTGCAGAAAGAGACAACAGGGGTGCAGAAAGAAGCAAATGAGGTGCAGAAAGAGGCAACAGACATGCAGAAAGAGGGAAGAGAGGTGCAGAAAAAGCCAAGAAAAGTGCAGAAAGAGGCAAAAGAGGTACATAAAAAGACAACCGGGGTGCAGAAAGAAGCAAGACAGGTGCAGAAAGAAGCATGGAAAGTGCAGAATGAAGCAACAGGGGTGCAGAAAGAGGCAAGAGAAGTGTAGAAAGGAGCAAGTGAGGTGCAGAAAGAGCCAACAGAGGTGCAAAAAGAGGCAAGAGAGATGCAGAAACAGGCAAGAGAAGTGCAGAAAGAGGCAAGAGAATTGTTGAAAGAAGCAACAGAGGTGTAGAAAGAAGCAATAAAAGTGCAGAAAGAGGCAAGTGAGATGCAAAAACAGGCAGGAAAGGTACAGAAAGAGGGAAGACGAGTGCAGAAAGAGACAACAGGGGTGCAGAAAGAAGCAAATGAGGTGCAGAAAGAGGCAACAGATGTGCAGAAAGAGGGAAGAGAGGTGCAGAAAAAGCCAAGCAAAGTGCAGAAAGAGGCAAAAGAGGTACATAAAGAGACATCAGGGGTGCAGAAAGAAGCAAGACAGGTGCAGAAAGAAACATGGAAAGTGCAGAATGAAGCAACAGGGGTGCAGAAAGAGGCAAGAGAAGTGCTGAAACAGGCAAGGGAAGTGCACAAAGAGTGTAGGAAGGTGGAATCTGACTATATGGTTGCCCCCACTTTTTTCCTGGTGTTTTGCTGGTTTATGACTTAGTTGGACTGGGACCCTGCTATTCAGGGCCCCAGTCTATCTGCTCTCTCTAAACGACATGGAGTGCACTCTAGGTGCACTAGTGATTGGATACTGTGGTGCCTTATGAGTCCCTAGTATATGGTACCTTAGGTACCAAGGGCATAGGTACTTCACAGGCCTACCAGGGGCTGCAGCATGTATTATGCCACCCCTGGGAAGCAGTCTAAATCTGACACCACAGGCCTGCTACTGCAGCCTGGGTGAGGTGGTGCTAGCACCCCTCAATGAGATATAGGTTTCCTATATCTCTCCTGCACACACATATAAACCTATCAGTCACCCCTAAGGCAGGCCCTATCAATCCTGAGGGCAGGGTGCTTGGCTTCTATGTGAGGGGTGCCTCTGCCTGAGCAGGGCCCCTCTGCAGCTCTCAGAGTCTATTCTCTGGGGCTGTTTGTGGATGCGGTTAAACCATATACTCTTAAGTGCATTATATCCTCGCGGTAAAATGCTAACTTTGGAATGGCTGCATCAAAACATGTCGTGTTTGGTGTCAAACATCTTGGAATACTACCCCCCGCCAATCTTGGCGGCGGGGGTAGCATTCCACCCTTCTAGAGGGATAAGACATGTACCTGCTGTGGAAACGCGGTAGAATCCTAAAGAGCCCTGGCATCACAAAATGGATGCCACCAGTCACAGACACTGGGCTGCCCTCCTGCTGATGACCGAAACTCGCAGTGGAGGAAGCCCAACAATAGGCATCCTGTCACAGGGAGGTGTAACCACCTCCCAGACAGGGTTTAGTGTATTGGGGCTGGGTGGATGCACTCTTAGAGTGCTTTGAAGTCCTGCACTGGGGGAGCAGAAGGCTCCTCTGTGCATATGCCAGTTCAAACCGGCTCAGGGGCTACCTGCCCCTGCTCTGGCGCGAAACTGGACAAAGGGAAGTGGGTGTAGCCACCCCTCCCTTAACCCTCCCATAGGTGGGGTCATAGAGCTAGTCCATCCCCTCTTTTCAGTATAAGAAGGGGAACCCTTGAACTTGCTAGTTAGATAACCCCTGGACGACGCTCTACAGAAGAATCCTGGCCCTTCGACGTTCCACTACCTTTGGAAGACAGAAGAATCTCCCTTGGAGTCAAGGAGTGACTCCCCTGCTTGGCAGGCACCAAAAACGACAACGACGGTCGCAAACTACGCCGCTCCCGCCGGAGTCCGAAGTCCCTGCAGCCCAAGAAGTGGATTTCCTGACTTCTCCAAGGCCATCGTGAGTCCCCAGCGAAGCTGAGGCAAGTGGACCCCACGAGTGACGAGGAACTGCGACCCCTGGGTACCGTGCACTATTGTCGAGTGCAACCCCTTCACAACGTTCCACGAACTTGTGCTTTGGACCACGTGTGGTCCCGACCTCCAGCAGGAATCTCTCCGAAGATCAGAGGCCTACACCGTCCCGAGTGACCGTGGGCCCCTGTTGAGTGATTCCGCCCGAGGTGTCTTCGCGATCCCTTGCCAGCCGGCTCGTGGGTCCCCAGAAGACTTCTTAAAGAAACCAAAGGGCTCCCCTGGTTGCTCCAGGCCTGCCCTGAATTACCTTCGCTGGGTGAGTCCCTCAGACCTTGCTGGTCTGTGCCATCGACTTTTCTTCATCTCCCCGAGACTTGCTGTTGCCAAGGCTTGTTGGCTCCGATCGAGTTGCCGACACTGCAGTAAGCTGCAAACTTTGTGGGACACACAGAATCCAGCTTCTGGTCGTCGTCGACGCCTCCTGGACCTCGTGGCTGAAGAGTCAAGGCACCCGCAACCGACCTGAATCAACCGACGACGGTGGGCATCCATCTTCCTTGCCCCGAGTCACTGCCAAGTGACTTTGAACACTGTCCCCTCTGCTTTCAGGTCATCCTTCTTCAGAATCCAGGCTTGGATTCCAGCGGACACTTCTTCAGCTCCCGCAAGCAGCAAGTCTTCTTTGTTCACCATTGAAAACGACGCCGCGACCCGACACCAAAGGACACCTATGCACCCGGCTTCCCTGGGTGAGGTAACTCCAGCACTACAGTGCTCCTGTGGGTGTGGGCCCTAGAACTACTTACCCTGTAAGTGACTTGCTTGTAGGTTCTCCCGAAGTATCCTAGAACTCTTAATTTCCAACCGCGACTTGCCCCATTGAAGTTAACGGCGATCCGCGCCTGTGTATCCACACTGCACGCGTCCCCCGTGGGTCCTTTACTTACCTGCCTTGGGTGGTTTCGTGAGGCCCCAGCACTTCTGAAGGCCCTAGGCCTTGTCTCCCTGCAAGTCGTTGTTGCTAAGTCCCTTTTTTAGTATATGGTCTGGTACGCCCCTAGGGCCCCAGCCATATTTTGTGCTTAACTTATTGTGAAACGTTGATTTGTGCATATGTTTGTCTTCTAATCTCATAAAGAGATTAGTAGAGAGTTATTTAGAAATAAATACATAAATATTTGATATATATACCTGTGTGGTGTCTTTTCATTTGGTGATTCAAGAGATTATATGGTAAAACAAGCTGCTTTACATTCCTTCAAGACTTAGCCTGAAGGCTGCTCTCCACAGCTACCACTAGGATAGCTTTCTTTAAAAGGTTGTCTTAAACCTATCTACCATAAGAGTCGATTTGCCCTGGTGCAAGGTGTCCACTTTAATTAGTGAACAGCATATACCAGGCCAACTTCTCACAAAGAGGCAAGAGAATTGCTGAAAGAAGCAACAGAGGTGTAGAAAGAAGCAAGAAAAGTGCAGAAAGAGGCAAGTGAGGAGCAAAAACAGGCAGGAAAGGTACAGAAAGAGGGAAGACGAGTGCAGAAAGAGACAACAGGGGTGCAGAAAGAAGCAAATAAGGTGCAGAAAGAGGCAACAGACGTGCAGAAAGAGGGAAGAGAGGTGCAGAAAAAGCCAAGAAAAGTGCAGAAAGAGGCAAAAGAGGTACATAAAGAGACAACAGGGATGCAGAAAGAAGCAAGACAGGTGCAGAAAGAAGCATGGAACGTGCAGAATGAAGCAACAGGGGTGCAGAAAGAGGCAAGAGAAGTGTAGAAAGGAGCAAGTGAGGTGCAGAAAGAGCCAACAGAGGTGCACAAAGAGGCAAGAGAATGTCTGAAAGAAGCAACAGAGGTGTGGAAAGAAGCAAGAAAAGTGCAGAAAGAGGCAAGTGAGATGCAAAAACAGTCAGCAAAGGTACAGAAAGAGGGACGACAAGTGCTGAAAGAGACAACAAGGATGCACAAAGAAGCAAATGAGGTGCAGAAAGAGGCAACAGAAGTGCAGAAAGAGGGAAGAGAGGTGCAGAAAAAGGCAAGAAAAGTGCAGAAAGAGGCAAAAGAGGTACATAAAGAGACAACAGGGGTGCAGAAAGAAGCAAGACAGGTGCAGAATGAAGCATGGAAAGTGCAGAATGAAGCAACAGGGGTGCAGAAAGAGGCAAGAGAAGTGCTGAAAGAAGCAACAGAGGTGTAGAAAGAAGCAAGAAAAGTGCAGAAAGAGGCAAGTGAGGAGCAAAAACAGGCAGGAAAGGTACAGAAAGAGGGAAGACGAGTGCAGAAAGAGACAACAGGGGTTCAGAAAGAAGCAAATGAGGTGTCTAGATGAAACTATACCCCTGACTACCCAGAAGAAATCAAAAAAGCTCTCAGCCCCTTGGTACGATCTTACGCTGAAAAATGCAAAACTTAGATGTAGGCAATTGGAAAGGAAATGGAGACGCCAGTACCTCGAGAGGGATAAGCTCATTTTAAGAAGCGCACTGAATGAATATAAAAACAAACTAAGGAAGGTCAGAGCAAATTACATCTATTAGCAGATCACCGCGGCCCCTAATAAAGCGGGGAAAACTTTCGAAATTCTTAAAGAATTCACCGATCCATCCCGCTTCAAGCAAGTGATCACTTCGTCACAGATATTGTGTGACAACCTGTCGGAATATTTTGACAGCAAAATCACAACTATTTTGGAGGGGATCAATAACATACCAGCAGTTACACACTCGAGTGCACACTTCCACAGTCCCGCTCATCCGAAACTACTTCCTGTCCCTCCCTCCTTAGATCTTTTCCCTGCCGAATTACCACTGGTGACACTCACCAGACTGGACCCTATCTCCAGCGAAGACTTTAAAACCTTGTATAGAGCTATTAAATCAGGATCCCCGCTGGACCCCATGCCCCCAAAGCAGTGGCTAGTATGGGAAGAAGAGTTGGCAGGCCCCTTCGACAACTCTGCAATCACTCTCTGGAAACCCAGAGGGTACCCGACTGCTGGAAGAAAGCAATAGTAAAACCATTGCTGAAAAAAGCTTTCTCTGATCCCGCAGAACTTTACTAACTTCAGACCTATTTCCCTTCTTCCTTTCCCTATAAAAATCTTGGAAAGGCATGTAAGTTCACTTCTGTCACAACATCTAGAAGACTCTGCATGGCTTGAGGAGGAGCAATTTGGATTCCGTCCTGGTCATGGAACAGAGACCGCTCTTATCTGCGCAGCCGATGAACTAAGGAGGACCATAGACAACGGACAATCGGCCGTCCTTGTCCTCCTAGATCTATCGGCTGCGTTCGATACGGTTAACCATCACATCCTCACATCCAGGCTCTCAGCAGCGGGTGTGGGGGGACCAATGTTAAACTGGTTAAAGTCATACTTGCACAACTGCTACCAAGCCGTATCTCTACCCCCATTTCGTTCCAAATTCAGAAAAACAACTCATGGTGTCCCCCAGGGCTCTTCCCTCAGCCCTATCTTGTTTAATGTTTACATTAAACCTTTGATCACACTCATAAAAACCTATAACATCAAACTAATCAACTACGCGGACGACACCCAATTAATTTTGTCATTGAATAATAACCAGGAGGACACTATCAGAAACTTTCAAGCATGCATTGTTGACATCCTTGATTGGATGAACTCCAATTCACTGAAGATGAATGGAAATAAAACAGAATTTCTTTGCTGTCCTTCCTCTAAAATCCAGATGTCCCTACCATCGAACTTCTGGCCGCTGCCATTGGAAAAGCCCTTGAGCAATCCTGTGGCAGTAAGAAACTTGGGTGTGACCATCGACCAAGGATTAACTTTAGAAAACCAAGTGAATAAAACCACCGGAACCTGTTTGGCTTTGATCCGTGCTCTTAGGAAGCTTTACCCTCTGCTCGATATACCTGCCAGGTCATTGATCTCCAGAGGGGTAATACTAAGTAGGCTGGACTACTGCAACGCCCTGTTGCTAGGAGCTCCCAGTTACCTTCTAAAAAAGTTAGAGCGTATTCAGACCATGACTGCCAAGTTGACACTGAACAAACCCCGACATTCATCCGCTATAGAAGCCTTGAAGGAGCTTCATTTGCTACCTGTCAAGCAGAGAATAGCTTTCAAATCTCTATGTATTGCTCATAGGGCATTACACAATAAAGGGCCAATACCCCTTCAAAACAAGATAAAAAAGTACACCCCCGGCAGGAACCTCCGCTCTACTAATGGTAACTATGCCCAGGAGATCAGGTACAAGAAAGTTAGACAAGGGGGAAGCACCTTCATGGTGAACGCGACCCGGTTATGGAATAGACTTCCAGCCTCCTTACTCTCTCAAACTGATCTACAAAAATTCAGGAAGGCACTGAATACCTGGCTATTTCCCCACTAGCGGCCACTGTTTAGCTTTCCATCTGCTACATCTTACACTATAGTTTAGCAGCAGCATACCATTTTTGGTCACAGTGCGCTCTATAAATAACCCCTACAATACAATACAATACAGGTGCAGAAAGAGGCAACAGACGTGCAGAAAGAGGGAAGAGAGGTGCAGAAAAAGGCAAGAAAAGTGCAGAAAGAGTCAAAAGAGGTACATAAAGAGACAACAGGGGTGCAGAAAGAAGCAAGACAGGTGCAGAAAGAAGCATGGAAAATGCAGAATGCAGCAACAGGGGTGCAGAAAGAGGCAAGGCAAGAGAAGTGTAGAAAGGAGCAAGTGAGGTGCAGAAAGAGCCAACAGAGGTGCAAAAAGAGGCAAGAGAGGTGCAGAAACAGGCAAGAGAAGTGCACAAAGAGGCAAGAGAATTGCTGAAAGAAGCAACAGAGGTGTAGAAAGAAGCAAGAAAAGTGCAGAAAGAGGCAGGTGAGATGCAAAAAAAGGCAGGAAAGGTACAGAAAGAGGGAAGACGAGTGCAGAAAGAGATAACAGGGGTGCAGAAAGAAGCAAATGAGGTGCAGAAAGAGGCAACAGACATGCAGAAAGAGGGAAGAGAGGTGCAGAAAAAGCCAAGAAAAGTACAGAAAGAGGCAAAAGAGGTACATAAAGAGACAACCGGGGTGCAGAAAGAAGCAAGACAGGTGCAGAAAGAAGCATGGAAAGTGCAGAATGAAGCAACAGGGGTGCAGAAAGAGGCAAGAGAAGTGCAGAAACAGGCAAGAGATGTGCACAAAGAGGCAAGAGAATTGCTGAAAGAAGCAACAGAGGTGTAGAAAGAAGCAAGAAAAGTGCAGAAAGAGGCAGGTGAGATGCAAAAAAAGGCAGGAAAGGTACAGAAAGAGGGAAGACGAGTGCAGAAAGAGATAACAAGGGTGCAGAAAGAAGCAAATGAGGTGCAGAAAGAGGCAACAGACATGCAGAAAGAGGGAAGAGAGGTGCAGAAAAAGCCAAGAAAAGTACAGAAAGAGGCAAAAGAGGTACATAAAGAGACAACCGGGGTGCAGAAAGAAGCAAGACAGGTGCAGAAAGAAGCATGGAAAGTGCAGAATGAAGCAACAGGGGTGCAGAAAGAGGCAAGAGAAGTGCAGAAACAGGCAAGAGATGTGCACAAAGAGGCAAGAGAATTGCTGAAAGAAGCAACAGAGGTGTAGAAAGAAGCAAGAAAAGTGCAGAAAGAGGCAAGTGAGATGCAAAAACAGGCAGGAAAGGTACAGAAAGAGGGAAGACGAGTGCATAAAGAGACAACAGGGGTGCAGAAAGAAGCAAATGAGATGCAGAAAGAGGCAACAGAGGTGCAAAAAGAGGCAAGAGAGGTGCAGAAACAGGCAAGAGAAGTGCACAAAGAGGCAAGAGAATTGCTGAAAGAAGCAACAGAGAGTGTAGAAAGAAGCAAGAAAAGTGCAGAAAGAGGCAGGTGAGATGCAAAAAAAGGCAGGAAAGGTACAGAAAGAGGGAAGACGAGTGCAGAAAGAGATAACAGGGGTGCAGAAAGAAGCAAATGAGGTGCAGAAAGAGGCAACAGACATGCAGAAAGAGGGAAGAGAGGTGCAGAAAAAGCCAAGAAAAGTACAGAAAGAGGCAAAAGAGGTACATAAAGAGACAACCGGGGTGCAGAAAGAAGCAAGACAGGTGCAGAAAGAAGCATGGAAAGTGCAGAATGAAGCAACAGGGGTGCAAAAAGAGGCAAGAGAAGGGTAGAAAGGATTAAGTGAGGTACAGAAAGAGCCAACAGAGGTGCAAAAAGAGGCAAGAGAGGAGCAGAAACAGGCAAGAGAATTGCTGAAATAAGCAACAGAGGTGTAGAAAGAAGCAAGAAAAATGCAGAAAGAGGCAAGTGAGATGCAAAAAGAGGCAAGAGAGGAGCAGAAACAGGCAAGAGAATTGCTGAAAGAAGCAACAGAGGTGTAGAAAGAAGCAAGAAAAGTGCAGAAAGAGGCAAAAGAGGTACATAAAGAGACAACATGGGTGCAGAAAGAAGCAAGACAGGTGCAGAAAGAAGCATGGAAAGTGCAGAATGAAGCAACAGGGGTGCAGAAAGAGGCAAGAGAAGTGCAGAAACAGGCAAGAGAGATGCAGAAACAGGCAAGAGAATTGCTGAAAGAAGCAACAGAGGTGTAGAAAGAAGCAAGAAAAGTGCAGAAAGAGGCAAGTGAGATGCAAAACCAGGCAGGAAAGGTACAGAAAGAGGGAAGACGAGTGCAGAAAGAGACAACAGGGGTGCAGAAAGAAGCACATGAGGTGCAGAAAGAGACAACAGACGTGCAGAAAGAGGGTAGAGAGGTGCAGAAAAAGGCAAGAAAAGTACAGAAAGAGGCAAAAGAGGTACATAAAGAGACAACAGGGGTGTAGAAAGAAGCAAGACAGGTGCAGAAAGAAGCATGGAAAGTGCAGAATGAAGCGACAGGGGTGCAGAAAGAGGCAAGAGAAGTGCAGGAACAGGCAAGAGAAGTGCACAAAGAGGCAAGAGAATTGCTGAAAGAAGCAACAGAGGTGTAGAAAGAAGCAAGAAAAGTGCAGAAAGAGGCAAGTGAGATGCAAAAACAGGCAGGAAAGGTACAGAAAGAGGGAAGACGAGTGCTGAAAGAGACAACAGGGGTGCACAAAGAAGCAAATGAGGTGCAGAAAGAGGCAAGAGAATTGCTGAAAGAAGCAACAGAGGTGTAGAAAGAAGCAAGAAAAGTGCAGAAAGAAGCAAGTGAGATGCAAAAACAGGCAGCCAAAACAGCAGTGTCCCGAGGGTGGGCACCCCTGGACACTGCAGGAGCCGGCCCTGGGGGGTGGCAGTCCCTAGGGCCATGGAGGGCTCCAGGAGGGGGGCCGCGCGGCCCCCCTCCCAACTATTCAAAGCCCCGGGGAGGTGGTGGTCCCAGGGGCTTGGGGGGGCCCGCAGGGCCCCCGCAAATAATTCAAGAAAGCCCCGAGGAGGTGGCGGTCCCCGGGGCTTGGGGGGTTCCGTGAGGCCCCCCACTCTAATTTTTGTTTTTAAAATACAAGCCCCGGGGAGGTGGCAGTCCCCGGGGCAGCAGAAGGGCCGTGTGCCCCCATGCATATTTAAGAAAAGCCCCGGGGGTGGCGGTCCCCGGGGCTTGGGGGTGCCTTGGAGGCCCCCCCACAGATTAAAAAATAAGCCCCAGGGAGGTGGCATCCCCGGGGCAGCGGAGGGGTCGTGTGCCCCCGTGCATATTTAAGAAAAGCCCTAGGGGTGGTGGTCCCTGGGGTTTGGGGGGGCCTTGGAGGCCCCCCCACAGATTAAAAAATAAGCCCTGGGGAGGTGGCGGTCCCCGGGGCCGCGGGAGGGCCACGTGCACTCCCGCATATAATTTACATAGCCCCGGGAAGTGGCGGTCCCCGGGGCAGCGGTCGGGCCGTGTGCCCCCGCGCATATTTAAGAAAAGCCCCAGGGGTGGTGGTCCCCGGGGCTAGGGGGGCCTCGGAGGCCCCCCAACAGATTAAAAAACAAGCCCCGGGGAGGTGGCGATCCCCGGTGCTACGGGGGGGCTGTGTGCCCCCGTTCATATTTAAGAAAAGCCCCGGGGGGTGGTGGTCCCTGGGGATTGGGGGGGCCTTGGAGGCCCCCCAACAGATTAAAAAACAAGCCCCGGGGAGGTGGCGGTCCCCAGGGCTGCGGGTGCCCCCGCGGGCCTGCGCTACATAAATAAATTGCCCCCGGGACTTCGCCCACCCGGGGGCTTTGAAAACAAAGCGCGGGAGACCGCGCTTCATTTTTTTAAAAATTTCGGACGGATTCGTGCACCCGGAGCGACCTCGCCTGAATTTTTTTAAAAAAAATGCTTTTTTGGGGCCTAGGGTCCCCCTGAGCAGGCCTGGGGAGTCAGGGTGTTTTACCCTGCCCCCTTTTCTTATTTTTTTATCTTTTTTTTACCTTTTTATTTCTCCCTCCATCCGAGGCACAAGATGGCTGCCAACACTTCCTGGTTTGTAGTGTTGGCAGCCAATCAGAGGCAAGCTCGTGCTCGGGAGGAGATGTGTGGTTAGGCTCTGCCCAGATATCGAAAGTTTTCTTTTTTTTAATTTCTCAGGAACTACTGAAGGGATTTACACCATTTAAAAAAAAGGTCGCTTTCTGAACCAAGCGCTACCTTTTTGCCAAATTTGGTGTAATTCCGTTCAGCAGTTCGGACTGTAGCTTTGTCTAAAGTTTCCTATGGAAATTAACATGGAGAAAATGCGTTTTGGGACCCCCCTTTTTGTGATGTCATCAGTGATGTCATTTGAGATGTCATCAGTGATGTCACTGACCATGTCATGAATGATGTAATATGTGACGTCATCAGCAGTGCATTGCGGGGGCGCGAGTTATAGTTAGCTGAACTAACTATAACGGGGGAATTTCTATGGTTTTGTATGAGTGAAATGTCCAACTAACTATAACGTCCCTGAAACCTATGGTTTTTCAGTGAATTTCTAAGGTTTTTTAAATGCTAATTTCTAACTATAACGTGCCTGAAACCTATGGTTTTTTCAGTGAATTACTATATAAGTGGTGCTGAGTAATTGAAAGAGTGCATCATAAGTGATTGGGTAATTGCATAAGTGCATCAGTACTGTCTGGATTATTAAATGAGTACATATGTAGCTGTTGAGAGACTGAAAGATTGTATGGATAGGGCCAGCGTAATTGTATGAGGGCATTTGTTCTACATAGCTGCTTCTATGTGTGTATAAGTAATGTCTTTGTGATTGCTGGACTGCATGGGTACTACTTTGGTAATTGCAGGAGTGAATCGGTAGTGTGGAGACGGTTAGGGGACTGCATAGATTGTGCACATTTGAGTGTAGCACTTCATGTCTTAATGCCTGAGTCATTGTACAAGTACAAGGATAGTGACTGGATACTTAGAGTGCTGCAAGTTGACAGCAGGGTGAGTTTATAAGTGCTTCTGTTTTGGCACAGTGATTAGATAAGGACATGGTTCTGTCAGGATGATTGCAGGAGTGGACGGAGAGTGACAGTGTGATTGCTGCACTGCATGGCTACTACCTCGGTTATTGCAGGAGTGAATCAGTAGTCTGCAGGGGGTTAGGGGACTGCATAGATTGTGCACATTTGACTGTAGCTCTGCGTGTCTTAATGCCTGAGTCATTGTACAAGTGCATGGATACTGACTGGATAGTTAGAGTGCTGGTAGTTGACAGCAGGGTGAGTTTATAAGTGCTTGTGTTTTGGCACAGTGATTAGATAAGGACATGCTTCTGTCAGGATGATTGCAGGAGTGGACAGAGAGTGACAGTGTGACTGCTGAACTGCATGGCTACTACCTGGGTTATTGCAGGAGTGAATCAGTAGTTTGCAGGGGGTTAGGGGACTGCATAGATTGTGCACACTTGACTGTAGCACTTCGTGTCTTAATGCCTGACTCATTGTACAAGTATATTGATAGTGACTGGATACTTAGAGTGCTGCACGTTGACAGAATGGTGAATTTATAAGTGCTTGGCTTTTGGCGCAGTGATTAGATAAGGACATGGTACTGACTGGATGATTGGAGGAGTGCACGAACAGTGACAGTGTGATTGCTGGACTGCATGGCTACTACCTGGGTTATTGCAGGACTGAATCAGTAGTCTACAGGGGGTTAGGGGACTGCATAGATTGTGCACATTTCACTATAGCAATGAGTGTCCTAATGCCTGAGTCATTGTACAAGTGCATGGATAGTGACTGGATAGTTAGAGTGCCGGTAGCTGACAGCAGGGTGAGTTTATAAGTGCTTGTGTTTCGGTACAGTGATTAGATAAGGACATGCTTCTGTCAGGATGATTGCATGAGTGGACAGAGAGTGACAGTGTGATTAGTGCACTGCATGGCTATTACCTGGGTTATTGCAGGAGTGAATCAGTAGTCTGCAGGGGGTTAGGGGACCGCATAGATTGTGCACATTTGACTGTAGCACTGCGTGTCTTAATGCCTGAGTCATTGTACAAGTGCATGGATAGTCACTGGATAGTTAGAGTGCTGGTAGTTGACAGCAGGGTGAGTTTATATTTGCTTGTGTTTCGGCACAGTGATTAGATAAGGACATGGTTCTGTCAGGATGATTGCAGGAGTGGACAGAGAGTGACAGTGTGATTGCTGAACTGCATGGCTACTACCTGGGTTATTGCAGGAGTGAATCAGTAGTCTGCAGGGGGTTAGGGGACTGCATAGATTGTGCACATTTGACTGTAGCACTGCGTGTCTTAATACCTGACTCATTGTACAAGTACATGGATAGTCACTGGATAGTTAGACTGCTGGTAGTTGACAGCAGGGTGAGTTTATATTTGCTTGTGTTTCGGCACAGTGATTAGATAAGGACATGGTTCTGTCAGGATGATTGCAGGAGTGGACAGAGAGTGACAGTGTGATTGCTGAACTGCATGGCTACTACCTGGGTTATTGCAGGAGTGAATCAGTAGTCTGCAGGGGGTTAGGGGACTGCATAGATTGTGCACATTTGACTGTAGCACTGCGTGTCTTAATACCTGACTCATTGTACAAGTGCATGGATAGTCACTGGATAGTTAGAGTACTGGTAGTTGACAGCAGGGTGAGTTTATAAGTGCTTGTGTTTCGGCACAGTGATTAGATAAGGACATGGTTCTGTCAGGATGATTGGCGGAGTGCACAGAGAGTGACAGTGTGATTGGTGGACTGCATGGCTACTACCTGGGTTATTGCAGGAGTGAAACAGTAGTCTGCAGGGCGTTAGGGGACTGTATAGATTGTGCACATTTGACTGTAGCACTGTGTGTCCTAATGCCTGAGTCATTGTACAAGTGCATGGATAGTGAGTGACTGGATAGTTACAGTGCTGGTAGTTGACAGCAGGGTGAGTTTATAAGTGCTTGTGTTTTGGCACAGTGATTAGATAAGGACATGCTTCTGTCAGGATGATTGCATGAGTGGACAGAGAGTGACAGTGAGATTGGTGCACTGCATGGCTATTACCTGGGTTATTGCAGGAGTGAATCAGTAGTCTGCAGGGGGTTAGGGGACTGCACAGATTGTGCACATTTGACTGTAGCACTGCATGTCTTATTGCCTGAGTCATTGTACAAGTACATGGATAGTGACTGGATAGTTAGAGTGCTGGTAGTTGACAGCAGGGTGAGTTTGTAAGTGCTTGTGTTTTGGTACCGTGATTAGATAAGGACATGGTTCTGTCAGGATGATTGCAGGAGTGGACAGAGAGTGACAGCGTGATTGGGGCACTGCATGGCTACTACCTGGGTTATTACAGGAGTGAATCAGTAGTCTGCAGGGGGTTAGGGGACTGCATAGATTGTGCACAATTTACTGTAGCTCTGCGTGTCTTAATGCCTGAGTCATTGTACAAGTGCATGGATACTGACTGGATAGTTAGAGTGCTGGTAGTTGACAGCAGGGTGAGTTTATAAGTGCTTGTGTTTCGGCACAGTGATTAGATAAGGACATGCTTCTGTCAGGATGATTGCAATAGTGGACAGAGAGTGACATTGTGATTGGTGAACTGCATGGCTACTACCTGGGTTATTGCAGGAGTGAATCAGTAGTCTGCAGGGGGTTAGGGGACTGCATAGATTGTGCACATTTGACTGTAGCACTGCGTGTCTTAATGCCTGAGTTATTGTACAAGTGCATGGATTATGACTGGATAGTTAGAGTGCTGGTAGTTGACAGCAGGGTGAGTTTATAAGTGCTAGTGTTTCGGCACAGTGATTAGATAAGGACATGGTTCTGTCAGGATAATTGCAGGACTGGACAGAGAGTGACAGTGTGATTGGTGGACTGCATGGCTACTACCTCGGTTATTGCAGGAGTGAATCAGTAGTCTGCAGGGGGTTAGGGGACTGCATAGATTGTGCACATTTGACTGTAGCACTGCATCTCTTAATACCTGAGTCATTGTACAAGTGCATGGATAGTGACTGGATAGTTAGAGTGCTGGTAGTTGACAGCAGGGTGAGTTTATAAGTGCTTGTGTTTTGGCACAGTGATTAGATAAGGACATGGTTCTGTCAGGATGATTGCAGGAGTGGACAGAGAGTGACAGTGTGATTGGGGCACTGGATGGCTCCTACCTGGGTTATTGCAGGAGTGAATCAGTAGTCTGCAGGGGGTTAGGGGACTGCATAGATTGTGCACATTTGACTGTAGCACTGCGTGTCTTAATGCCTGAGTCATTGTACAAGTGCATGGATACTGACTGGATAGTTAGAGTGCTGGTAGTTGACAGCAGGGTGAGTTTATAAGTGCTTGTGTTCCGGCACAGTGATTAGATAAGGACATGCTTCTGTCAGGATGATTGCAGGAGTGGACAGGTAGTGACAGTGTGATTGGTGGACTGCATGGCTACTACCTGGGTTATTGCAGGAGTGAATCAGTAGTCTGCAGGGGGTTAGGGGACCGCATAGATTGTGCACATTTGACTGTAGCACTGCGTGTCTTAATGCCTGAGTCATTGTACAAGTGCATGGATAGTCACTGGATAGTTAGAGTACTGGTAGTTGACAGCAGGGTGAGTTTATAAGTGCTTGTGTTTCGGCACAGTGATTAGATAAGGACATGGTTCTGTCAGGATGATTGGCGGAGTGCACAGAGAGTGACAGTGTGATTGGTGGACTGCATGGCTACTACCTGGGTTATTGCAGGAGTGAAACAGTAGTCTGCAGGGCGTTAGGGGACTGTATAGATTGTGCACATTTGACTGTAGCACTGTGTGGCCTAATGCCTGAGTCATTGTACAAGTGCATGGATAGTGAGTGACTGGATAGTTACAGTGCTGGTAGTTGACAGCAGGGTGAGTTTATAAGTGCTTGTGTTTTGGCACAGTGATTAGATAAGGACATGCTTCTGTCAGGATGATTGCATGAGTGGACAGAGAGTGACAGTGAGATTGGTGCACTGCATGGCTATTACCTGGGTTATTGCAGGAGTGAATCAGTAGTCTGCAGGGGTTAGGGGACTGCACAGATTGTGCACATTTGACTGTAGCACTGCATGTCTTATTGCCTGAGTCATTGTACAAGTGCATGGATAGTGACTGGATAGTTAGAGTGCTGGTAGTTGACAGCAGGGTGAGTTTATAAGTGCTTGTGTTTTGGTACAGTGATTAGATAAGGACATGGTTCTGTCAGGATGATTGCAGGAGTGGACAGAGAGTGACAGTGTGATTGGGGCACTGCATGGCTACTACCTGGGTTATTGCAGGAGTGAATCAGTAGTCTGCAGGGGGTTAGGGGACTGCATAGATTGTGCACATTTGACTGTAGCACTGCGTGTCTTAATGCCTGAGTCTTTGTACAAGTACATGGATAGTGACTGGATAGTTAGAGTGCTGGTAGTTGACAGCAGGGTGAGTTTATAAGTGCTTGTGTTTCGGCACAGTGATTAGATAAGGACATGGTTCTGTCAGGATGATTGGCGGAGTGCACAGAGAGTGACAGTGTGATTGGTGGACTGCATGGCTACTACCTGGGTTATTGCAGGAGTGAAACAGTAGTCTGCAGGGCGTTAGGGGACTGTATAGATTGTGCACATTTGACTGTAGCACTGTGTGTCCTAATGCCTGAGTCATTGTACAAGTGCATGGATAGTGAGTGACTGGATAGTTACAGTGCTGGTAGTTGACAGCAGGGTGAGTTTATAAGTGCTTGTGTTTTGGCACAGTGATTAGATAAGGACATGCTTCTGTCAGGATGATTGCATGAGTGGACAGAGAGTGACAGTGAGATTGGTGCACTGCATGGCTATTACCTGGGTTATTGCAGGAGTGAATCAGTAGTCTGCAGGGGGTTAGGGGACTGCACAGATTGTGCACATTTGACTGTAGCACTGCATGTCTTATTGCCTGAGTCATTGTACAAGTGCATGGATAGTGACTGGATAGTTAGAGTGCTGGTAGTTGACAGCAGGGTGAGTTTATAAGTGCTTGTGTTTTGGTACAGTGATTAGATAAGGACATGGTTCTGTCAGGATGATTGCAGGAGTGGACAGAGAGTGACAGTGTGATTGGGGCACTGCATGGCTACTACCTGGGTTATTGCAGGAGTGAATCAGTAGTCTGCAGGGGGTTAGGGGACTGCATAGATTGTGCACATTTGACTGTAGCACTGCGTGTCTTAATGCCTGAGTCATTGTACAAGTACATGGATAGTGACTGGATAGTTAGAGTGCTGGTAGTTGACAGCAGGGTGAGTTTGTAAGTGCTTGTGTTTTGGTACCGTGATTAGATAAGGACATGGTTCTGTCAGGATGATTGCAGGAGTGGACAGAGAGTGACAGCGTGATTGGGGCACTGCATGGCTACTACCTGGGTTATTACAGGAGTGAATCAGTAGTCTGCAGGGGTTAGGGGACTGCATAGATTGTGCACAATTTGACTGTAGCTCTGCGTGTCTTAATGCCTGAGTCATTGTACAAGTGCATGGATACTGACTGGATAGTTAGAGTGCTGGTAGTTGACAGCAGGGTGAGTTTATAAGTGCTTGTGTTTCGGCACAGTGATTAGATAAGGACATGCTTCTGTCAGGATGATTGTAATAGTGGACAGAGAGTGACATTGTGATTGGTGAACTGCATGGCTACTACCTGGGTTATTGCAGGAGTGAATCAGTAGTCTGCAGGGGGTTAGGGGACTGCATAGATTGTGCACATTTGACTGTAGCACTGCGTGTCTTAATGCCTGAGTTATTGTACAAGGGCATGGATTATGACTGGATAGTTAGAGTGCTGGTAGTTGACAGCAGGGTGAGTTTATAAGTGCTAGTGTTTCGGCACAGTGATTAGATAAGGACATGGTTCTGTCAGGATAATTGCAGGAGTGGACAGAGAGTGACAGTGTGATTGGTGGACTGCATGGCTACTACCTCGGTTATTGCAGGAGTGAATCAGTAGTCTGCAGGGGTTAGGGGACTGCATAGATTGTGCACATTTGACTGTAGCACTGCATCTCTTAATACCTGAGTCATTGTACAAGTGCATGGATAGTGACTGGATAGTTAGAGTGCTGGTAGTTGACAGCAGGGTGAGTTTATAAGTGCTTGTGTTTTGGCACAGTGATTAGATAAGGACATGGTTCTGTCAGGATGATTGCAGGAGTGGACAGAGAGTGACAGTGTGATTGGGGCACTGGATGGCTCCTACCTGGGTTATTACAGGAGTGAATCAGTAGTCTGCAGGGGGTTAGGGGACTGCATAGATTGTGCACATTTGACTGTAGCACTGCGTGTCTTAATGCCTGAGTCATTGTACAAGTGCATGGATACTGACTGGATAGTTAGAGTGCTGGTAGTTGACAGCAGGGTGAGTTTATAAGTGCTTGTGTTCCGGCACAGTGATTAGATAAGGACATGCTTCTGTCAGGATGATTGCAGGAGTGGACAGAGTAGTGACAGTGTGATTGGTGGACTGCATGGCTACTACCTGGGTTATTGCAGGAGTGAATCAGTAGTCTGCAGGGGGTTAGGGGACCGCATAGATTGTGCACATTTGACTGTAGCACTGCGTGTCTTAATGCCTGAGTCATTGTACAAGTGCATGGATAGTCACTGGATAGTTAGAGTGCTGGTAGTTGACAGCAGGGTGAGTTTATATTTGCTTGTGTTTCGGCACAGTGATTAGATAAGGACATGGTTCTGTCAGGATGATTGCAGGAGTGGACAGAGAGTGACAGTGTGATTGCTGAACTGCATGGCTACTACCTGGGTTATTGCAGGAGTGAATCAGTAGTCTGCAGGGGGTTAGGGGACTGCATAGATTGTGCACATTTGACTGTAGCACTGCGTGTCTTAATACCTGACTCATTGTACAAGTGCATGGATAGTCACTGGATAGTTAGACTGCTGGTAGTTGACAGCAGGGTGAGTTTATATTTGCTTGTGTTTCGGCACAGTGTTTAGATAAGGACATGGTTCTGTCAGGATGATTGCAGGAGTGGACAGAGAGTGACAGTGTGATTGCTGAACTGCATGGCTACTACCTGGGTTATTGCAGGAGTGAATCAGTAGTCTGCAGGGGGTTAGGGGACTGCATAGATTGTGCACATTTGACTGTAGCACTGCGTGTCTTAATACCTGACTCATTGTACAAGTGCATGGAAAGTCACTGGATAGTTAGAGTACTGGTAGTTGACAGCAGGGTGAGTTTATAAGTGCTTGTGTTTCGGCACAGTGATTAGATAAGGACATGGTTCTGTCAGGATGATTGGCGGAGTGCACAGAGAGTGACAGTGTGATTGGTGGACTGCATGGCTACTACCTGGGTTATTGCAGGAGTGAAACAGTAGTCTGCAGGGCGTTAGGGGACTGTATAGATTGTGCACATTTGACTGTAGCACTGTGTGTCCTAATGCCTGAGTCATTGTACAAGTGCATGGATAGTGAGTGACTGGATAGTTACAGTGCTGGTAGTTGACAGCAGGGTGAGTTTATAAGTGCTTGTGTTTTGGCACAGTGATTAGATAAGGACATGCTTCTGTCAGGATGATTGCATGAGTGGACAGAGAGTGACAGTGAGATTGGTGCACTGCATGGCTATTACCTGGGTTATTGCAGGAGTGAATCAGTAGTCTGCAGGGGGTTAGGGGACTGCACAGATTGTGCACATTTGACTGTAGCACTGCATGTCTTATTGCCTGAGTCATTGTACAAGTGCATGGATAGTGACTGGATAGTTAGAGTGCTGGTAGTTGACAGCAGGGTGAGTTTATAAGTGCTTGTGTTTTGGTACAGTGATTAGATAAGGACATGGTTCTGTCAGGATGATTGCAGGAGTGGACAGAGAGTGACAGTGTGATTGGGGCACTGCATGGCTACTACCTGGGTTATTGCAGGAGTGAATCAGTAGTCTGCAGGGGGTTAGGGGACTGCATAGATTGTGCACATTTGACTGTAGCACTGCGTGTCTTAATGCCTGAGTCATTGTACAAGTACATGGATAGTGACTGGATAGTTAGAGTGCTGGTAGTTGACAGCAGGGTGAGTTTGTAAGTGCTTGTGTTTTGGTACCGTGATTAGATAAGGACATGGTTCTGTCAGGATGATTGCAGGAGTGGACAGAGAGTGACAGCGTGATTGGGGCACTGCATGGCTACTACCTGGGTTATTACAGGAGTGAATCAGTAGTCTGCAGGGGGTTAGGGGACTGCATAGATTGTGCACAATTTACTGTAGCTCTGCGTGTCTTAATGCCTGAGTCATTGTACAAGTGCATGGATACTGACTGGATAGTTAGAGTGCTGGTAGTTGACAGCAGGGTGAGTTTATAAGTGCTTGTGTTTCGGCACAGTGATTAGATAAGGACATGCTTCTGTCAGGATGATTGCAATAGTGGACAGAGAGTGACATTGTGATTGGTGAACTGCATGGCTACTACCTGGATTATTGCAGGAGTGAATCAGTAGTCTGCAGGGGTTAGGGGACTGCATAGATTGTGCACATTTGACTGTAGCACTGCGTGTCTTAATGCCTGAGTTATTGTACAAGTGCATGGATTATGACTGGATAGTTAGAGTGCTGGTAGTTGACAGCAGGGTGAGTTTATAAGTGCTAGTGTTTCGGCACAGTGATTAGATAAGGACATGGTTCTGTCAGGATAATTGCAGGAGTGGACAGAGAGTGACAGTGTGATTGGTGGACTGCATGGCTACTACCTCGGTTATTGCAGGAGTGAATCAGTAGTCTGCAGGGGGTTAGGGGACTGCATAGATTGTGCACATTTGACTGTAGCACTGCATCTCTTAATACCTGAGTCATTGTACAAGTGCATGGATAGTGACTGGATAGTTAGAGTGCTGGTAGTTGACAGCAGGGTGAGTTTATAAGTGCTTGTGTTTTGGCACAGTGATTAGATAAGGACATGGTTCTGTCAGGATGATTGCAGGAGTGGACAGAGAGTGACAGTGTGATTGGGGCACTGGATGGCTCCTACCTGGGTTATTACAGGAGTGAATCAGTAGTCTGCAGGGGGTTAGGGGACTGCATAGATTGTGCACATTTGACTGTAGCACTGCGTGTCTTAATGCCTGAGTCATTGTACAAGTGCATGGATACTGACTGGATAGTTAGAGTGCTGGTAGTTGACAGCAGGGTGAGTTTATAAGTGCTTGTGTTCCGGCACAGTGATTAGATAAGGACATGCTTCTGTCAGGATCATTGCAGGAGTGGACAGAGAGTGACAGTGTGATTGGTGGACTGCATGGCTACTACCTGGGTTATTGCAGGAGTGAATCAGTAGTCTGCAGGGGGTTAGGGGACTGCATAGATTGTGCACATTTGACTGTAGCACTGCGTGTCTTAATGCCTGAGTTATTGTACAAGTGCATGGATACTGACTGGATAGTTAGAGTGCTTGTAGTTGACAGCAGGGTGAGTTTATAAGTGCTTGTGTTTCGGCACAGTGATTAGATAAGGACATGGTTCTGTCAGGATAATTGCAGGAGTGGACAGAGAGTGACAGTGTGATTGGTGAACTGCATGGCTACTACCTGGGTTATTGCAGGAGTCAATCAGTAGTCTGCAGGGGGTTAGGGGACTGCATAGATTGTGCACATTTGACTGTAGCACTGCGTGTCTTAATGCCTGAGTCATTGTACAGGTGCATGGATTGTGACTGGATAGTTAGACTGCTGGTAGTTGACAGCAGGGTGAGTTTATAAGTGCTTGTGTTTCGGCACAGTGATTAGATAAGGACATGTTTCTGTCAGGATGATTGCAGGAGTTGACAGAGAGTGACAGTGTGATTGGTGGACTGCATGGCTACTACCTGGGTTATTGCAGGAGTCAATCAGTAGTCTGCAGGGGGATAGGGGACTGCATAGATTGTGCACATTTGACTGTAGCACTGCGTGTCTTAATGCCTGAGTCATTGTACAAGTGCTTGGATAGTGACTGGATAGTTAGACTGCTGGTAGTTGACAGCAGGGTGAGTTTATAAGTGCTTCTGTTTTGGCACAGTGATTAGATAAGGACATGGTTCTGTCAGGATGATTGCAGGAGTGGACAGAGAGTGACAGTGTGATTGCTGAACTGCATGGCTACTACCTGGGTTATTGCAGGAGTGAATCAGTAGTCTGCAGGGGGTTAGGGGACTGCATAGATTGTGCACATTTGACTGTAGCACTGCGTGTCTTAATACCTGACTCATTGTACAAGTGCATGGATAGTCACTGGATAGTTAGAGTACTGGTAGTTGACAGCAGGGTGAGTTTATAAGTGCTTGTGTTTCGGCACAGTGATTAGATAAGGACATGGTTCTGTCAGGATGATTGGCGGAGTGCACAGAGAGTGACAGTGTGATTGGTGGACTGCATGGCTACTACCTGGGTTATTGCAGGAGTCAATCAGTAGTCTGCAGGGGGTTAGGGGACTGCACAGATTGTGCACATTTGACTGTAGCACTGCATGTCTTATTTCCTGAGTCATTGTACAAGTGCATGGATAGTGACTGGATAGTTAGAGTGCTGGTAGTTGACATCAGGGTGAGTTTATAAGTGCTTGTGTTTTGGTACAGTGATTAGATAAGGACATGGTTCTGTCAGGATGATTGGAGGAGTGGACAGAGAGTGACAGCGTGATTGGGGCACTGCATGGCTACTACCTGGGTTATTACAGGAGTGAATCAGTAGTCTGCATGGGGTTATGGGACTGCATAGATTGTGCACAATTTACTTTAGCTCTGCGTGTCTTAATGCCTGAGTCATTGTACAAGTGCATGGATACTGACTGGATAGTTAGAGTGCTGGTAGTTGACAGCAGGGTGAGTTTATAAGTGCTTGTGTTTTGGCACAGTGATTAGATAAGGACATGGTTCTGTCAGGATGATTGCAGGAGTGGACAGAGAGTGACAGTGTGATTGGGGCACTGGATGGCTCCTACCTGGGTTATTACAGGAGTGAATCAGTAGTCTGCAGGGGGTTAGGGGACTGCATAGATTGTGCACATTTGACTGTAGCACTGCGTGTCTTAATGCCTGAGTCATTGTACAAGTGCATGGATACTGACTGGATAGTTAGAGTGCTGGTAGTTGACAGCAGGGTGAGTTTATAAGTGCTTGAGTTCCGGCACAGTGATTAGATAAGGACATGCTTCTGTCAGGATGATTGCAGGAGTGGACAGAGAGTGACAGTGTGATTGGTGGACTGTGTGGCTACTACCTGGGTTATTGCAGGAGTCAATCAGTAGTCTGCAGGGGGTTAGGGGACTGCAAAGATTGTGCACATTTGACTGAAGCACTGCGTGTCTTAATGCCTGAGTCATTGTACAAGTGCATGGATAGTGACTGGATAGAGTGATGGTAGTTGACAGCAGGGTGAGTTTATAAGTGCTTGTGTTTCGGCACAGTGATTAGATAAGGACATGCTTCTGTCAGGATGATTGCAGGAGTGGACAGAGAGTGACAGTGTGATTGGTGTACTGCATGGCTACTACCTGGGTTATTGCAGGAGTGAATCAGTAGTCTGCAGGGGGTTAGGGGACTGCATAGATTGTGCACATTTGACTGTAGCACTGCGTGTCTTAATGCCTGAGTCATTGTACAAGTGCATGGATACTGACTGGATAGTTAGAGTGCTGGTAGTTGACAGCAGGGTGAGTTTATAAGTGCTTGTGTTTCGGCACAGTGATTAGATAAGGACATGCTTCTGTCAGGATGATTGCAGCAGTGGACAGAGAGTGACAGTGTGATTGGTGGACTGCATGGCTACTACCTGGGTTATTGCAGGAGTGAATCAGTAGTCTGCACGGGGTTAGGGGACTGCCTAGATTGTGCACATTTGACTGTAGCACTGCGTGTCTTAATGCCTGAGTTATTGTACAAGTGCATGGATACTGACTGGATAGTTAGAGTGCTGGTAGTTGACAGCAGGGTGAGTTTATAAGTGCTTGTGTTTCGGCACAGTGATTAGATAAGGACATGGTTCTGTCAGGATAATTGCAGGAGTGGACAGAGAGTGACAGTGTGATTGCTGAACTGCATGGCTACTACCTGGGTTATTGCAGGAGTCAATCAGTAGTCTGCAGGGGGTTAGGGGACTGCATAGATTGTGCACATTTGACTGTAGCACTGCGTGTCTTAATGCCTGAGTCATTGTACAGGTGCATGGATAGTGACTGGATAGTTAGACTGCTGGTAGTTGACAGCAGGGTGAGTTTATAAGTGCTTGTGTTTCGGCACAGTGATTAGATAAGGACATGTTTCTGTCAGGATGATTGCAGGAGTTGACAGAGAGTGACAGTGTGATTGGTGGACTGCATGGCTACTACCTGGGTTATTGCAGGAGTCAATCAGTAGTCTGCAGGGGGATAGGGGACTGAATAGATTGTGCACATTTGACTGTAGCACTGCGTGTCTTAATGCCTGAGTCATTGTACAAGTGCTTGGATAGTGACTGGATAGTTAGACTGCTGGTAGTTGACAGCAGGGTGAGTTTATAAGTGCTTGTGTTTTGGCACAGTGATTAGATAAGGACATGGTTCTGTCAGGATGATTGCAGGAGTGGACAGAGAGTGACAGTGTGATTGCTGAACTGCATGGCTACTACCTGGGTTATTGCAGGAGTGAATCAGTAGTCTGCAGGGGGTTAGGGGACTGCATAGATTGTGCACATTTGACTGTAGCACTGCGTGTCTTAATACCTGACTCATTGTACAAGTGCATGGATAGTCACTGGATAGTTAGAGTACTGGTAGTTGACAGCAGGGTGAGTTTATAAGTGCTTGTGTTTCGGCACAGTGATTAGATAAGGACATGGTTCTGTCAGGATGATTGGCGGAGTGCACAGAGAGTGACAGTGTGATTGGTGGACTGCATGGCTACTACCTGGGTTATTGCAGGAGTCAATCAGTAGTCTGCAGGGGTTAGGGGACTGCACAGATTGTGCACATTTGACTGTAGCACTGCATGTCTTATTTCCTGAGTCATTGTACAAGTGCATGGATAGTGACTGGATAGTTAGAGTGCTGGTAGTTGACATCAGGGTGTGCAATGTTTGCCATATAGAGATGATAACTGCCTACAAACCAAAACTTAGGAACACCGAGAAGGTTTATCGAAACATTTGTCTTAATGAACTTTTTCCAGTTAACTTCTATTGGCCTGGATGTACTTACAGTGTGAGAAGCATGCACAATTGGTTTGAAATAAAACAGCTGGAAGGTACTTTCAAATCAGCTGTCTCCTGAAATCCTATATAGAACTGTTCCACCATGGAGGAATCAGAAATCATGGCTAGATTTGGAAGTACCAATCTCCCCAAATGCATTACCCACCTGGAAAGCATAAAACTGTCTTTAATTGGAATCAAGAGGTTTGAAGAATCTGAATCTTAGGAAGTTCTGGTCTCATCAATCTTTAAACATTTTAGAGCAGATTTTTCACTTTTTTAATATGCAGTAGAAATAATTAACAAATAAACATATTATGGCTCTCATTAAGGTCCTCACAATTCTTGATAAGGACAGTTATCGGAAATGACAAGATCTGTAGGAACACTGGGGACTTGCATAGTTCCCCTGGAGATTTCTGTGGTGATTCCTGGAGATTTCGGTGAGCATCTCCAGTCCAACCATTGGTTGAATGAGATGCAGGCTGGCCTCCTTCCTAGAAGTATTGAAGAGTCAGTCCTGGTATATATAAAACAAATTGCCTCTTTTTGCAAGATCACCCCCATTTTTTTGGACTGATGCTGTTGGGGTTTGGACTATGTACCCTGGAACCCTGCTAACCAGGCCCAGTGCTTTTGGTCTGACTCCTAAAAACGTGTTAAAGTGGTTAAAATCCCTGAGTTGCACATTTAACATACCTATAAGTTCCTAGTATATGATACCGCTGTGCCCAGGGCCTGTAAGCTAAATGGCACTAGTGGGCTGCAGCACTTAATGTGCCATCACTAAAGTGACCATGTAACAGCGTGACTCTAGGCCTGCCAAAGCAGTCAAGCTGACCAGTTTGAAAACTGCCATTTCTACCTGCAAATTCACCCTTTTGCCAGGCTTAAACTTTCCTTTTTATATAGTAGTAAGTCCCCCTAAAGTATCCTTATGAGCTTTAAGGCAGGTTGCATAGTATCTAAATGTTGGACATATTTATTTAGGGGCAGATTTATTATGGTATTGCCTTGCCCGTGCATTATGCATGATGTCACAATGCAATACCTAAGTTAGATTTACCAAGCAACACACAGCCACCTTGCGCAGCCCTGCGTTGCTTGGTAAATCTGAAGTAATGCAGGGCAGCACAAGTCATTGCCTTGCGTTACTCTACCCTGGGAAGACATTTCATAAGTGGAGCGTGGGTGTTCGCAGGCATCCGCCCATGAATTGAGGAGCATTCCCAGATTTTCCAAATCTGGGTAAGCAGGGAATTAGTCAAAATGCTATGCCTTCCCCGGTAAGATGCAACGAGGAGGAATACCTTTATTTCTCCTTGTTGTTTCCTCTTTCTAAGTGTGCGGCATTCTGCAGCACACTTAAGAAGAGGAAAAAAACCTCAGAGGATTGTTTTTGTGCAGGTAGGTGTCCTTTCCTGCACAAAAACAATCCTACCTGCAACGCAGGCACCCTTCCAGCATGGCGCAAGGGTGCCTGCATTGGAGCTAGGCAGCAGATTGTGTGCCAGTGCAGTCAGAGAGCAGGAATGCACCATATGTTGATAGATATGGCACATTCCTACTCCTCTCCCTTTCATGCAGCGCAGCAAGTTGTCATGCTGCGCAGCGTGAAATAATGATAAATCTGGCCCTTAATATTTTTACATGTTCTTACAGTGAAAAAGGCCCCAAACCAAAGTTTCACTTTAGAAAAGCTGTCTGTGCCATAGAAAAAATGGGGTTACTTTATTACACTTATTGAAGCAAACTTCAGATTGGCACCAGCTAGAAAAATACTTCAAACATTAATTTTCCTAGTTATACAAGATCCAACTTAACGCTAAAGTTGAATTTTGTCTGTTTCAGAAATAGTGTCTTTAGAAAGTCATTTTGTTGCCTAAAGCCTGTAGTAGCCTTTTCAGAGTTAATGCCCAACTGTCATCTAGAAGCCTTTCTGGCCCCCAGCAAGGAGGTGTTAATGGCTCCCAGGGAAGGGAACAAGGAGGGCCTTGGGGTGGAGAAGGTGTGACCTCTTCCTGACAGGATGGCCTGTGGGATGTGCCCACCAACTGCACAAGTTTCAAAAGGGCATTCCCTGTCACAGGCAGAGGTAACTCCACCTAGGCCTGCCCCTTCCATTGTCTAGTTAGTCATGGTGACGCCAATCCCACTTTTGGGGGGGGGGGGGGTATCTCAGAACTGGTTTGCATGCGAGTTACTCATTTTCCGAGGCACACACAGGGGAACAACGGTTCTGCCATGTTGGATTTTGACAGAGCAGTGCACTGTGGGATTGTCTACGGCCAACTCCCAGGAAATGATGTCAAAGTGGGTAGGCTTGCCCCTGGTAACTTTTTACCTATTGTTCAGGGGGTCTCTCCCACCCACAAGTTAGTGCCAGGCATAAATATGGCACCCCAGGATACCTTCTTCAGAACACATTTGGACCTCTGGAAGACAGAAGAAGGATTGTACCTCCTGTTGAACCTATGGGGTGGGCCTACTCTCTCTTGTACCCAGGACAAAGAAATGGACTCCAAGGGTCAGTTGGATGACCTCCTGTTAAGCTACAGGGTCCCAAAAGCTGCAAGAATCCAGTTTCTTTCAAGAGCCCAGCTGACCAGTTGCAACTGGATTTGCCCTGGGTCCTGGTGGCTTCTGGGAGAATGAGCCCTAACCTGCACATGGTGCCCACAAGGCCCTGGACCCTGGTGTTAGAGTGTACTCCTCTGACCCTAAAACCTGCAAAACTGGCTACTTAGAATAATTTTCAGAATTTTTCCTTAAGAGAATCAGCGGAGACCGGGACCGACGCCGAAACCCCAGCCACCAACATCGAATAACCAGTCAGATTCAACATGCCTGTTTTCCCCACTGAAAAGATGTTGACTTCCAGAAATGTTTCTAAGCTCAAACTTAGAGGTACTCCACAGAGGCCATCGTCGAACAGCATCCGACCACTAGCGAGACCTTCCGTGGTAGAGATTCTGGGCTTCCCCCACTGAGAGCTTCCCTCAGTCGATGCTGGCTTTGCCACTTTTCCTCCTTGAGTTGAGGCTTAAACGAAGGAAATGCGCTTCACCAGGTTGCCGTCGAGCCCTCCTTTGAACCCAGCCTGCAGTCCAACCTGCTGACGACCCATCTGGGGAGGACTTTTCTCCAGAAAATCTTCCAAGTCAGAAGGTAAACTTTCCACCAGGACAAACCTGGTCCCTACACCCAACCGCAGTAGCTAACAGTCGATCTTAATTTTTTACTTGGACCCGGTCTAGTGTGACCGGATAACCGCAATTGGAGTTTTTAGACACTATTGTAACTTACAACTTCTGAAAATTATCTCTGGCACCCTACATCCAATTTTAGTTGTTTTGGTGTCTATTTGTTCATTAAATTATTTTACTCTATTTTTATAGATTGGAGTGGGATTTTTATTGTGTTGTGTTTTCTATTTTTCAACCGTTTTGGTATTGATAAATGCTTTACACATTTCTCCTAAGTTAAGCCTGCCTACTCTGTGTTACAGCTACCAAAGATTGAGCTCAGGTTTAAATTATTTAGACCCAACTGGAGCTGGTACAGAATTGGATTTGGATGTCTGTCATACAAGTGCACTGATTTTTTTTAGTTCTTTCAGCCCCTTTCAATATAGTTGACCAAGCCATTCTTCTGGACCGTATATAGGCAGTTGGTATAAGGGGCATAGCTTTGAAGTGGTTCCTTTCCTTCCTGAATGGTCATTCTCAAGTGGTCCAGCTTGATCTGTTTGTCTCACACAGAGTTTGGGCCTCTTACGGGGTAGCTCAAAGGGGCATATCATCAAGGGCTGGCGATATAATTATCGCCGCTTTAGTGTCCGTTTTTGGGCGAAAAGCGGCGATAATTATATTGCATTATTTCCAAGGACACGCTATTGCGTGTTTCCTTGATTCAGCTCCCGTTTTGTTTACGCCTCGCTTTGCATCTCTAATGAGATGCAAAGTAGGCGTTCCCTGCGAAAACTAATGGAAAATGATCGCTAACTGTCCTTCTCCGTATTTGCAATACGGCCCAGGACACCCATAGCGACATTAAAAACAGCGCTAACCGCTGTTATCGCCGGTATTGTACGTCTGCTTTTTTCATGACTACCCTATCTTTGACATGGGAGGTGGATTCAGTGGCTGAATCCACATCTCCCTATCATCAAGATTTCCCCTATCGCTGCGGGAATATTGCTGGATTTCCAGCGATATTCCCGCATAACGCCGCTTTTGCTGGATTATTTATCGCCCTGGAGAAACGCGTTGTTGATAACGCGTTATCCGGGCGATAAATTCCTGCGATAGGCGGCGATAAATATAAAAGCGCTAAGCGCGCTTTGCGATATTTATTGCCGTCTGTTGCTGATATGCCCCTAAGTTCTTTGTTATTGCCCACATTTTTTATAATTTCATGAGACCTCTTGATCTCACTCTTGCTAACTGCCAGGCCAGGTCCTCCCTGGACTGGAAACAAGCATCCTAGGACCGGTTTCGGGCTATCAGCCCTCATCAGCCAGGATAGCTTGACTCCAGTGGCATGGAGAGCACAGGACCCACGTCTGGGCATACCCGTCCCACTCGGGGTGACAAATGCAAAAACAACAATTGATGGACAGAATGCAGAACAATGTCGTACATTCACCCCAGTACAGAGATCTGGGCCAATGGGCTTGTGAATAAGCCCCTAAATTTAGTGGCCTGTTTATTACAGGAAGCGAGTTTGTGGAAGAATACTGTAAACACAACTTTAGAATGGGGAGGTACGAACTCAAGCTGTCCAGCCTAAAGCAAATAAAACCAGCAAGTGGAAAGGCTGTAAATCCATCGTTTTTTTGCTCACCATGCCATTCCAATTTGGACCCAGCCATATGCAAATCAGTCTTGACCCTGCGCCCAATGGGAACAGTCCAGCCCGAACTGCCAGGCCAGGTCCTCCCTGGACTGGAAACAAGCATCCTAGGACCGGTTTCGGGCTATCAGCCCTCATCAGCCAGGTATGCCCAGACGTGGGTCCTGGGCTCACTGTGCCACTGGAATCAAGCTATCCTGGCTGAAGAGGGGTAAAACCCCAGAAACTGGTCCTAGGATGCTTGTTTCCGGTCCAGGGAGGACCTGGCTTGGCAGTTTGGGCTGGACTGTTCCCATGAGGCACAGGGTCAAGACTGATTTGCATGTGGCCAGGTCTAAACTGGGGTGGCATGGTGAGCTAAGAGTGATGGATTTAACCCAGAACTCTTGACTGGGGGTGAATGTTTTGATTTGTTCTGCATTCTGTCTATCAATTGTGTGTCTTTTGCTTTCTCGCTCTAAGTGCGCCAGGTATGCCCAGACGTGGGTCCTGGGCTCACTGTGCCACTGGAATCAAGCTATCCTGGCTGAAGAGGGTGAAACACTGAAACCGGTCCTAGGATGCTTGTTTCCGGTCCAGGGAGGACCTGGCTTGGCAGTTCGGGCGGGGCTGTTCCCATGAGGCACAGGGTCAAGACTGATTTGCATATGGCCAGGTCTAAACTGGGGTGGCCTGGTGAACAAAAGAATGATGGATTTAACCCAGATTTCTTGACTGGGGCTGAATGTTTTGATTTGTTCTGCATTCCGTCCATCAATTGTGTGTCTTTTGCTTTCTCGCCCTAAGTGCGCCAGGTATGCCCGAGAAGCCCCACGGAGGACCAGGCTGGGACCTCGGGGTCAGGGAAGGGCAAGGAGAAGAAGAAGAGGAACCCGCGTTTCAGTACGCAGGAAAACCAGATCCTCATTACGGAGGTGATAGAACACCACCACCAACTGTTCATCACCTCCACTGTGTCATTGGCAACTAAAAATACAATATGGCAGTCCATCTTGGCCAAGGTGTGTTAGACCTGGCATCATTGGCGCGGGTCTCCCTTCCTCCTTTCTCTTCTTACCTTTTATGTTGACTGGATTTAGATGCTCTGGGCGCTGTGCCACTGCCAATCAGTGACACAGCGCGAATGCTCCCTGTGTAAAGATAACTGTATGAATTGGGATAACCATAGTTTAGCTCGTTTGGTTTACCTGTCAGCCCCTAGTATCAGTGCACTGTGTGTGCCCAGGGCTGGTAGACCAAATACTGCTGGTGGGCCTGCAGCGCTGATTTGCGCTACCCACCGAAGCGGCTTTTCAAGTATGCCTGTGTAGCATGTTCTAATAGCGAGTTACCCTCCATTTCACTGTTTACTGTTGTGAGGCCACCCGTTCTCATAGGCCAGAATGTGCAGGCTGAGTATTGCATGCCTTAATCCTACCTGCCCCCAGGAACCTGATAGGAACGTCGACTTTGGTATGTTTAAGCTCAGAACATTGAGATACATCTTTTAGTAAGGATTATTAGCGTAGCCCGTGTTCGAAAATGCCTCTACTAGGAACGAGGTATTTTCCGGCCTAAGCTTTCCTGTAGGCTTTGCTAGCGTGTGTATTGGCCGTCTGGTTTTGGAGCAGCAGGGCCAGCTGGGTCAGACCTGGCTGGAGAGAGAGATCGGCATTTAGAGTATGGGGAGGGGTGACTCTTTGATCCGAGCAGGGCCGTGCCTGGCAAGGTGAATGATGGCTCCATCTCCCACTGGGCGTCTGATAGCAGACCCCCAGATTCTCAAAGGGCAGGATGTCGCCTCGTAAACCAAGTGCTCCCCGACCCCACCGAACTGGTTCTGGCTGGATGCAGTGATTTGTGACTGCAGAGAACAAAGACTTTTTAGGTATAAAAACGCTACGCTGAAACCTGGTGGGGTGTGTTCCTTCTGGATGTCAAGACGATCCTCTGTCCGAGCGGACAGAGGAAAGGACTTTGAAACTTTCACCAAGCTTGCTGAAGAAACTACCCAAGGGCCTGAATTGAGAGCGCCTCCTGCTGAAGTCTCAGGGACATTAGACTTCACCCCGTCAGCCGCCCGAATTCCTTTGCTAGGGATTCTACTTGCAGGTGAGGCCTCCGTCGAGTAATCCGGAACCTCTAGTTCTACTGTGAGGAACGCGGACTGGTAACCCTTGTGAACTCTGTGTGTGGGCCGCCGCAGCTAAGAGAGAGCTGCCGCCGCTGAGTGCCCGCCTTAATTTGAATCCTCAGAACCTTCGCTGAAACTGTGTGGGCCGCCGCAGCTAAGAGAGAGCTGCCGCCGCTGAGTGCCCGCCTTAATTTGAATCCTCAGAACCTTCGCTGAAACTGTGTGGGCTGCCGCAGCTAAGAGAGCTGCTGCCGCTGAGTGCCCGCCTTAACTTGAATCCTCAGAACCTTCGCTGAACCTGTGTGGGCCACCGCAGCTAAGAGAGAGCTGCCGCCGCTGAGTGCCCGCCTTAGTTTGAATCCTCAGAACCTTCGCTGAAACCGTGTGGGCCGCCGCAGCTAAGAGAGCTGCCGCCGCTGAGTGCCCGCACTTGTGTCAGCTGTGCAACATCGTGAATTGTCCTGTGGGCCGCCGCAGCTAAGAGAGCTGCCGCCGCTGAGTGCCCGCACTTGTGTCAGCTGTGCAACATCGTGAATTGTCCTGTGGGCCGCCGCAGCTAAGAGAGCTGCCGCCGCTGAGTGCCCGCACTTGTGTCAGCTGTGCAACATCGTGAATTGTCCTGTGGGCCGCCGCAGCTAAGAGAGCTGCCGCCGCTGAGTGCCCGCACTTGTGTCAGCTGTGCGACATCATGAATTGTCCTGTGGGCCACCGCAGCTAAGAGAACTGCCGCCGCTGGACGCCCGCACTTGTGTCAGTTTTGCATCATCGTTATTTGTCCTGTGAGCCGCCTCAGCTAAGAGAGCTGCTGCCGCGGAGTGCTCGCACCTTTGCTAACTTTGCATCACCGAGATTTGTCCTGTGAGCCGCCGCAGCTAGAGAGAGCTGCCGCCGCTGAGTGCTCGCACCTTTGCTAACTTTGCATCATCGTGATTGGTCCTGTGAGCCGCCGCAGCTAAGAGAGAGCTGCTGCCGCGGAGTGCTCGCACCTTTGCTAACTTTGCATCACCGAGATTTGTCCTGTGAGCCGCCGCAGCTAAGAGAGAGCTGCCGCCGCTGAGTGCTCGCACCTTTGCCAACTTTGCATCATTGGGATTTGTCCTGTGGGCCGCCGCAGCTAGAGAGAGCTGCTGCCGCTGAGTGCCCGCATCTTTGTCAACCTTGCACCATCGTAAATTGTCCCGTGGGCCGCCGCAGCTAGGAGAGCGCTGCTGCCGCCGTGAGCCCACCACGGAGCTGCACGACGAGAGTCATCGCCACCACCAGCCCGGGCCGCCGCAGCAGCGTGCTGCTGCCGCTGGGAGCCCGTCTGTCCCCGAGTGCCCGAATCATTGTGAGTGCACGTTGCGGACCACTGCCATCGAGAACTGTGGTCGCTGGGAGTCCGCCTGTCACCGTCTCCGCTTCTTCGAGAAGCTACGTGCTGTGTCCCCGTCCAACGGCAGGTATCTGGTGCGCAACGGGTCGCGTAGAACCAGGCCTTAATCTCAGTCAGTGCCACGTTCTGGTGAATACGTATTGCCTTTTTAAGTCCCTACTGATTTACGTGCATTGTGACTGGTTAAAACGCTTTTGAGAGTCTCGTACTAAACCTTAGATAAAGATACTATTTTTCTATACCTACTTGAGTTGTGTCCTTTTGTGGTGTCGTTACTGCCTTATTGTGCATGGTCATAAATGCTTCACACACTGCCTCTGAGATAGGCCTAACTGCTCGTGCTACGTTACCACAGGGTTGAGCAGGGGTTATCAAAGGGGGTAGCCCACTTGCCCTGACTTAGGAAGAAGGGTCCCTATTTGGACAGTGGCGCCAGCCATTGCCAACTAGAGACCCCCATTTCTAACAAGGTGAATGCAGTCGGAGTGAAGAGAAGGGAAGTGGACGACTGCAAGAAGCGCTGGACTGATGTGAAGCGCAAAACCAAGCTGAAACTCGCAGCCAACCTGAAAGCAGCAATGCAGACTGGAGGTGGGAGTCCAGCGACACACCAGGAGCTGGATGAGATGGAGGAAATGGTGACCCGAGTCATCATTGGGGAGACGGTGGCAGGAGTTGGGGGACCGGAGACTGCACAACATGACCTGAGCCAACAGCAACAGGGTGAGTAACGACCAGGGACTGGGGGACGGGGGAGATGGGCACAATGGCACACATGCACAATTAAGTATAGCACATCTGCGGACAAACCATGCCGAAGAGTCACAACTCCGACCAAGAGCCCAATTTACCCAAGTCTGCAATATCTCAGCACTGTATAAGCACAGAAGTGAAAGGCACACCGCCTGAAAGGGATAAGGGCCAGCCAAATCAGAGCTGAAGGGGCAACACACCCACAATGCAGCACACACACATAAGAATCAGAGCACCTCAACATTGACAACAATGTGGTACAAACTGCAACACTTTCACAACAGAACAGAGGACACAACTGCTGCCGCTTGTGTGTAGAAAATGGCCATTCGCATTTGGCATAGCAGGAAACTGTGAGATGATAATGTACAAGTACAACCTCACATCCCTGATGGTGTAGAAATGTCAACTGTCCCGCATCAAATAGGCATCTCCTCACAAACAGTCACAATGTACATTGTCATGCAGTCTGTTAGTAAACTTGTACAATGCGTGAATATACATGTGAACACAATGTCAATCTGCATCTCCCCTTCACATTGCAGAGGGAGAATCAACACCTCCTGCAGAGCAGACCCAACAACTCAGCACTGATGATGAAGAGGACCCCCCCAACATCGACACCGACGCCCTCCAACAGCTCATGGACAGCTTCGGAACCCCACCTCCAGGAGCAGGGCAGCCCAGCTGCATCGAGGAGACCCCACCCCCTGCACAGACCACACAGCAGGAAGCACCCACCACCACGGCTGTCTCCCAGGACCCCCACGACCAACACATGGCATTCCAACGCCGTGTGTTAGGGTGCCTGGAGAAGATGGCTGATCAGCTGCGGGTGGGGTTCGACCTCATGGCAGCCAAACTAGATGCCATACGTGGGTGTCTAAGTCCCATCAGGGACCACTTACAGTCCCTAACGGACACCCACTGTCCGCTCCATGCTCTCCAACAATCCATGGCTGACATCGCCGGAGTCATGACTCTGAGCCAAGAACAACTGTCTAGTCAGAGTGGCTCCAGCGATGTCAGCCGGGAGTTGGGACACATAAGGAGAATGATGGAGAGCTTGGAGCGGATGCAGGCGGAAAGAATGTTTGCCACGGCTGCACACCAGCGAGATGTAGCTGTGATCTTCCATGACCTGCAGATCCTCGTCATGGCATTGCCGCCACAAGGCCTGGCTCGGATGAATGCTGCTGCTACTACTCCATCCACATCTCCGCCCCATGAAGTGTCAGTGCCACACAGTGCGGCAGACATTCCACCTCCGGCCCCTGATGTGTCAGTGCCACACAGTGATGCAGACTAAACACCACCACCCACATGTGAGGCACCTGACACATCAGAGGACGAAGATGATGATGAATCTGGCTTTGTGGTAAGAATGAAGTGGTAGCATTCATCTCCGCCATATGGCCTGTTTCAGCTTGGTTCTGCCCTCTGCATCATGCCCTGTAATAACACCTTCCACTGTCCCCCGATACACTCAGCGACACTCACCTTGGACCTCGACATGGACTGCCATATTTTGTTTGGTTACCAATGACACAGCAATCACACTGCAGACTGAAGTCTTCCTCTTCCGATGAACTTGTCAATCCCTAAAGGACTCTGGCTGGCCCTCCACGGGGCAACAATGTAAAGTGGTGTTTGCATGAACGTAAAAAAAGCACTTGACATGCATTTCTCTCCAAAAGGAGATGAACGTGTTACATCCTGACAGGGTATTTTTAATCATAGCCAATACTATGGCTTACAATGCCTACTGGCGCAAACATGCTCGTTATATAAATACACATATATAACTTAAAGATATATTCAGTCTGGTTACTTTACATTGTACTGTACAAAGCATACTAGGCCTCCAATACAGGACTTTAGCTGGGGATTGAAACAGTGCAAGGGTAAAAAGTACTCAATGAAATGCTACAATGGTCGTGCAGCCCCCAGGGGTGGCGGGGCCTGGGTGTACAGTACTAAAACATTCACAGTAACTAGGCACAGGCCGTGGCTGTCAAGAGGCCATCGCCTAAAGCATGTACAAGGACTCTGGTCGTGGGCAGGGGCCTGGAAGTTCCCCTACACATCCTTGCCACGGGTGCTGAGCATCAGATGGAAAGGCAAAAATAGTCTTTTGGGGGACACGGGGCGCTCGGCCAGTTGGAGGGCAGTCTCTCCGGTTACAGACGCCGACAAAATGCCACCGGCCACGCTAATTGTTGACAACCCCCGAACACCGAATTACCTGAAACCTCACGGGCCGAACTCCTTCGCGATTAATTTCCCCTCCAACCTCTCAAGTAAAGCGAAGAGAAATTTCAAACATAGACTGATTAGACAGCACCCTGAAACACTATTCGCTGACACCTACCACTGCTCCTCCAAAGGGCAGATAAAAATGGATCTTATCTTCCATACTGAAAGACCCGACAACTGGAACGCCATCCTCACAACACATCTCCACATCTCCAAAACTACCATCACATCCCATAGCTGCAAACTGACGACCTCTCTCTCTAACCGCCAGACGCAGAGCGGGAACATCTCCATAACCATCTACACGAATGGCACAGTCCTGATACAAGCTAATAATGATAATCTCGAGGTTTTCGACTCCCTCTTCCCCTCGCTAAAAAAGGCCCCCTTGCACATTATTCGACCTGGCCCGACCCCTCCCTTCCCCCCAGTGAGCCTGCCTCGCCAGGTGAGGCGCCAGACCCTTCTCGCGTCCTCTACGAGAACCTCCTCCCCGCCCCCGCGAGATACTTCCCGCAACTTTGCTCCTCCGAATAACGACCCCATCCCCCCTGGCGGACGACCCTCCCACCCTCGCCTCCCCTTCCATCCCAACCAGCCAACCAGGAATGAGCCATACTCCCAACCACCGACTCCCCACGACTCTATTCCTCCCTCAGGCCACACGAAGCCCAATCCACGACATGAGCCAGTGCTCCTCCTGCCCATGATCCCTCCCAGAGATAAATCAGGTAGCTCCTCCTCCAATAGCCACCACAACTTGGACCCGTCCCCCACCTCCTTGGTCAACTCTGCCCAAGACACCCTCCCTCCCACCTCGGATAGCATGATGCATCGCCTCACCCACCTTGAAACTCAGCTTGAAATCCTAATCCGAGGCCTGAACGAAATTTTAACTAACCTGGACACGGTCCGAAAGCCCATTCATCCCCCCACCACAGCGCCAAATCCCACCCAACTCTGGCCTGCCAAGGTGCCGCCCCTAGCGGGCTCCCTGCCCCCTCAGGTCCCGGCCATCGACCCCTAGAAGAACGGTTACTGAGAAACGCTTAGAGAGACCCAGAAGATCGAAAGCCGCACTGTCCTCTCTGGAAGCGGCAGATCTAGCCTCAACCTACGACTCTCCCTCCACTACCTCCCCCAAATCTAAGATCCAAGTGATTACTGGAGTCGGAAGAGACCACCCTCCACCGAAAGCCCCAAGACCCCCGGCTCACCTCACTTCTCTACTTAGGGCCCCATCTACAAAGAATCAGAGCAAGGAAGGGTCCCCCATCAACTGCATGCTCCTAAACTGCAGATCAGCCTCTAAACATGCAACCGAACTAGCAGAAGCCATCCTCTCCCACGATATAGACATAGCATTCATCACGGAGACTTGGCTCAACAATCTCTCCTACCCTAGCTTGGACATGCTGGTGCCTCCTGGATTCAAAATGATCAACAAAGACAGAAAAGTTCAAAGAGGAGGAGGTATAGCAATCATACACAAGAATAACATCTCCATTACGGAAACTGCCTCTTGCCTGTACAGCTCCTTTGAATGTCTCACAGCCAACATCAAGACAAGTGACAACAGGCCAACACTTTGCCACCTCCTGTATCACCCCCCAGGCAACACCGCCGCATTCGGGGAACACCTCTCCGACCTGATTGCCCATTGCTCACTCGGAAACTCAAACAACATAATTCTTGGCGACCTCAACCTAAGGTGGAATGAAACAAATAACTCGCTAATTCAAACCCTAAATAACCTCCTACTAGAAAATAATCTGACCCAACACTGCTCAGAAGAAACTCATCACAGAGGAGCAACCCTGGACGCAATTATTGCCCAAAGCAGTGCAATTACCATCGACCACATCCTTCCCGTAGACTGGTCCGACCACCACATCATTTTATTTCACATCAACCAATCGGTCCCAACTCAACCCCCACGCAGGACCCCCCAAATGGATTAGAAACACAGCTCAGATCCCTCGAGCGGAACTAGAAGAAAGGGTAAGCTCGCTCCTCCCCAACATCACTGAGCACCTCCCCACTACCGAACTCACCTCTCTCTACAACTCAAATATGACGCTCATCCTGGACCAACTAGCTCCTCTGAAACTAAAAAAAGACAGGAGCATTCCATCCAGATCATGGTTCACCACTGACATCAACGAAGAAAGAAGACAACTAAGAGCCTCTGAAAGACTCTGGAGGAACAACCCCACCGTCATCCACCGCGATCAACTCCAAGCAGCCCGCAGGAAGTACAAAAAGCACATTAAGAACAAAAAAACATCTTTCTTCTGCTCCGTGCTAGACAATGCAAAAAACAGACCTAAAGAGCTCTTCAATATCATCAGGAAACAAACCTCCAAGCCCGTTGCCTCCCCAATTCAGGCATCCAAAGAACTGTGTGACAACTTCGCCATCTTTTTCAACGACAAAATTGCCAAGATCGATCTCTCACTAGGCACCAATCACATCCCCTCCACCGAGAACCCGACGCTTGAAACCAACGACAGCGCCTCCAAGAACCCCCCAAAACACTGGTCCTCCTTCATTCCCATTCAGGAAGCAGAGATAGTCAAACTAATCTCCAGCGCTAAGCCCTCATCCCACGCCCTTGATCAGCTACCCCTCAACTGACCAAAGACCTGAAGCTCGTCCTAGCCCCGCTATGGTGCAAGATCATAAACAGCTCACTAAGATCAGGAGTCGTACCAGACTGCCTCAAAGTCGGTCAAGTCACGCCACTGCTGAAAAAGCCCGGCCTAGACACTGAGGATCTGAATAACTTCAGACCTGTCTCAAACCTACCTCTTCTGTCCAAAATCCTGGAAAGATGTGTACTTCCACAACTGACCCAACACTTGGACAACATCAACCTTCTAGATCCCCACCAATCGGGCTTCAGAAAAGGCTGCAGCACTGAAACCGCGATCCTTAATGTCATAGACGATTTACACAAGTCACTTGACTCGGACCAGTGTTGCCTTCTCATTCTCTTGGATCTATCAGCTGCATTCGATACGGTCGACCACAAACTTCTCATCAAGGTTCTACAAGAAAGGGCAGGTCTTGAAGAGACGGTCCTACACTGGTTCTCTTCCTTCCTCCACAACCGCTCACAAAGAATAAAAATCAAAAACTTCGAGTCCGACCTTCACCCCGTTAACAGGGGTGTTCCACAAGGGTCAGTGCTCTCCCCTCAGCTTTTCAACATCTACATTGAACCCCTTACCACTCTACTCAGAAAATCCAACATCCCTTTCCACCTATATGCTGACGACACACAGTTATATCTGGAAACCACCTCCATTGATGACATCCAGAGACTCAACGCCACGCTCAGAGAGGTACAACATTGGCTCTCAAGTAATCATCTAAAACTCAATCAAGAGAAAACGGAAATTCTCCTCATCTCCAAAAAAGATGAGAACCCCCAAATTGCAGAATGGCTCAAAGCTATTGATGCTCTCAATGGTAACCTCACCCTGGCGGAATCGGTAAAATCTCTAGGTATCACCCTAGACCCGAAACTGGACATGAACAAACACATTACAAGTTCCGCTAAAAGCGCCTTCCTTAATTTGAAGCTACTGCACAAAATAAAACCCTTCCTCCCGCCCAAGGACCTTCAACAAGCCACCCAAGCACTGGTGCTGTCCAGACTCGACTACGGGATTGCAACCCTGACCGGTACAGCAAAATCCCACCTCGCCCCCTCAAAACAACCTTCAATGCAGCAGCCAGAATGGTCACCGGAACTAAGAAATTCAACCACATCTCGCCCGCACTCAGAGAACTAAAATGGCTCCCAATTGAAATGCGGGCCAGCTTCAGAACAGCCTGCCTCACGCACAAAGCCCTTCACACAGGCAAACCGGAATACCTGGCCGCCAAACTCAAAAGGGCCAGCCAGTCCAGGAACCTCAGGAGCTCCAATAATCTGCTACTCATCCCGCTAAAAACACGCAAACAAAAAACCGCGGCCAGGTCGTTTGCTGGTAACGCCCCAAAATCTGGAACTCCATCCCCCCACATCAGAACGATCCCCTCTTTTGCAAAATTCAAAAGCCTGCTCAAAGTCCTCTTCCTCGACCGCTCACTAGCGAACCGATAGGATCCACGGAAGTACCTTAGCCGCCACTCCATCTGACTTTAACTCTGTGTCCTGTGACACTGACATCCTCTACCCCCGGACCCCTGCTGGAAATCCTATCCCCTCCCTCCGCCCTGAACAAGAAATCTTATCGGCTACTCGTTCTGTGTGACCTGCACTCTTCATGCTTCCTTCCGCTCAATCACTCCTCTGTTCGAACTCTACCCGTCGCGAATCTCTATGCTCTACTATGATTTCTGCACTGCTTGTTTGCTTATAAGTTACCTGTTGTGAAGCGCTCTGATACCCTCGGGTCCAGCTAGCGCTATATAAAACTCCTAAAATAAATAAATAAACATGGCCCTGTACTGGTCCAGCTTCAACACTCCACTGAATGCGAATAAAACATTCTAATTCACACAGATGTGTCATGGCTATGATCAATCAAGTATGAAAGTATGGATGAATGTAGGGACAGTGATTCCACAAAAAGGTACTCCCTGGGTAATGCTATCAATGCGCATGTATGGCCGTGACCCAGATAGGCAGTGAGACACATATTGTCATTCAAATCAACACTCATCACAGTTGAATACAAGTGAAGGTGCGTAGACTTTATTAGCATATGCGTGTCAGTACGGGCAAGATAAGTGCCACAACATGCAGACCAATGCAGCAGTATGTCAGAATGAGGAACGTTGCCAAGCGCCGCTGTCCACTCCGGGGGAGTGCCTCACCTTTCACAGGTGTATGTTAACCCGCGTTGTTGTCCGCTCATGTAGTCGGAGTCCAGGCGAATGCAGCCATGTCCACTGTTGTCGTGGGATATGTGACCAGATCTCCAAGATGCAACAAGGTGTTGGGACATGTGCAATGGGTTCCATTCTGTTGTGGCTGCAGGTACGTAGTTACTCGTCCATGAAAGCGATTGCAGCTTCGTAGGCTATCATTTCCAACATGAGGTCATTGTCGACTTCATCAAACAGGACGGCGAGGCAATCCATTAGCAGGTCCGGACAGATGTGCTGCGTCCACCCCCTTTCACCAACTAGCACTACAGCCCAATAGGGGAGCGGTTCAATGTGGTCACTGCACACGAGGAGTTGTGCAATCTCCCAGGTCCAGCTGCCAGCATGTATGCCAAGTATCAAGGCATCCCATAGACGGGTGTCACGGTGACACTCATGGTCGTGGGCCAACAGGGGGCGCACACACATGTCGAAATCCAGTTCGGCTACCGTCCAGTTGGATAGGCAGACATCCATGGACCACTCGAATATGCACGAGCGACAATGCAACACAGGCTGAACGCAGGTGACGTTGGCAAGGCGGAAGCTTAGCCGGTAACTGATCCGCAGCACTGCCAATGGCAGTAACCCCAGTAAATGCAGCATACGTGCACAGTACAGTTCCATGTGACAGGGGTTGTGCATGTGTCCGGGATGTTCTGCCATTGCGTTAGTGGCTCTGGTTGAAGCGGCACTGTTCTGACCTGCGCCAGTTCTGTGGATGAAATGCCACAGCTTGGATCAATGGGTTGTTTTAGTGTGCAACGGTTGTACGCCTGGGATGGTGTGGGAGTAAGTGTGAAGGCCATTCCATGCAATATAACTTCGAGCAAGGACTTCTGTGTGTGGGGTGTGTATACGTTGGTCTTTCGTCGGGCTGTGCGTAGTGTGGGAGTCATCATCAGCTGCTATAGTATCTGTCAGGGGTGCCGGGCACATGCAATTCCGAGGTCGGAGGTGCAGATGTGCTTCCGCCTGATAGTTCAGACAAAGGAGCTTTCATCCCTAATGTTAGTTTGTCATCTGCTTGCATTCAGGAAATGTGATGTGGCTTGTTGGGGGTGGGGTGGGATGTGTGCGACTTTGGGATTCATGTTTGACATGTCTTGCATGTGGCAAATGAGCGGCATCACTGTGTGTTACGTTGCCTCACAGCTGCTCCTCCCTCCCCCGAGCCTATTTACTTGTGTGCGCTGCGCGGTTGCATCACTTGCACTCCTACGGCACACCATTGTCATGCCTGTCTGCGCATGTCCACAAGCCTGACAACGACACTGTGATGTTGGCCGTTGTAGGTGGGCGGCCACGTGAGTGTAGGCCTATGGTAAGGATAGGGCGGACACAGATGTAGAGTTCATGCCTGGCTGAACTCGCGCTGCGATTAAGGCTAGGCATTTGGCTCATGCTGCGGCAATACAGATACACACAACACTTGGCATGTATGAGCCAAGACCCCGAGCGGTCTTGCGCCCCATCATTTCTCCGTTCGTGCGAGCCCGCCCTCCGGGTGCATGCTACATTGCAACATTGTCGATTGCGGGCCGGGTGGCGCCGACACTACAACAGAGACACACGCATTAGTCACGTCCTTGTCCAGGCCAGCACTGAACCACGCCCAGAGCCCCGGGCAAATTCTTCACACCCCTACGCTGGACTGGCGTACGCCGGCCCAGCCCACTCCGCTTACGCTTACAGGGGGGACGACAAAGCTACGTGTCCAAGGTCTTACCCACTGCCTGAGGTGACATGGTTGCGTCCGCTGTCCACAGCACAATGTAATGTGGTAGGGCCCGGGGCCATCATGCATACATAATGACCACACGGACACACTTAGATAGATAGTGGAACTGGCTACGGGCACGTGCGCCCTTTTTATTACCAGGGTCACATGTCCAGTGACGCCTGTGCTGGATGGGTGTGGGGTGAGTGTAAGCCAGCCCTCAGGGAGTGGTTGGTGCTGGCAACAACTAGAACAGTGATCATCGGATCACACACACAAGACTCAATCATAAAGGGTCCATGACTTGTGGTGCACTGAGGTAGGGGCACCAGCTCTGACATCACACACACAAGACTCAATCATAAAGGGTCCATGACTTGTGGTGCACTGAGTTAGTGGCACCTGAAGAGCTGAGCAGGGTATCAAGCTGATGATGGCATCCAAGACAGGTGTGAGCAACTTTGATAGGCTGGCTGTAAGACTCCTCCGACTCTGGCAGTTGTTGGTTGGAGGTGGTCCTGGCGGTGGTGGCGGGTGTGCAGCCAGCGATGATGGCGTGTCCTTGCAGGTCAGGATTGGATTTGATATGTGTGAGCCCTGCTGACCGCAGTGTAGGCCGGAGGCAGCGGTCAGCAAGGGCCCACAGCCACGTGGTGTTGACTTGAACTGCACAGAGTCAGTGGCACCTGAAGCGCTCAGCGGGTGCGCAGCCTGCGATGGTGCGTCGTCCGTGCGGGCCGCACTGGAAGCAATGTCTGTTGCCTACTGGACTGCGCCATAAATAAATCAAGACTCAATTTTAATTGGGGGACCTGCTGACCGCAGTGTAGGCCGAAGGCAGTAGTCAGCACACACATAACTCCGCGGTGCTGTGCCGCTGGGTGCGCTGGGGGCCTGTGTCGCGGAAGCCAGCGATCGGCTGAGGAGGCTGGCGGTCACGGCAGCGGACTCGTGGCACGGTGAGGGGCGCCGCCCTGGCAGACGAGTTGGCCATCCCGGAAGTGAACCACGCCCAGAGCCCCGGCCTATTTATTCACACTCCTACGCTGGACTGGCGTACGCCGGACAAGCCCACTCCGCTTACGCTTACAGGGGGGGACAACACAGCTACATGACCTAGGTCTTCCCCACTGCCTGAGGTAACATGGTTGCGTCCACTGTCCACAACACTACAAACACCAGCAGTATATGTCCACATGGACATGTCTTTGCTCTGCATACTGAAGTCTGTCCAGCACATCACCGCCACACTTGGCATTGTGTACATTCTTATTCATGGGTGACTTGCCTCCTTCACACATACTTGGTTCCCACCTCTCCCCACATTCTGCAATTGTGTGACTGAGGGGCCATGCCGTTTTCGGAAGGTCAGCTGTCTTGTTCTGCGCTGCCTCGGTGGTAGTCCGGGGGGGGGGGGGCTTGGGGGTGGTGGCGGTGGGTGTTGTGGACCTCTTGGGTCTCCGAGCTGCATGATCAGTAGCTCCATGACATGTGTTGGTCTTCAGATGTGGCTCTGGGCTGGGCTCCCTTTCATACTGCAGGTTGTCGTCCTGCTTAACACCAGTAAAAGGCAGGTGTTAAATCCCTGCTGCTAACGCGCTTTATCGCCTGTTTTTGGATCGCATCGCAGATCTGGCTGGTCGTTGAGAATATCGCGAAGTGGTGTTTTTGTGTGTTTTTGCACGGGAACGCCTACTCTGCATATCATTAGAGTTAGTTGTCGCTCTCATCCGTGGCGATGTTTTTTGCGGAAGCTATCGCTGGAAAACTGGCGAGATCGGCAGTTTGCACCAGCTTGAGAATAGGGCGATAAATCTATCGCCACTTTTGCGGCGCTAAAGTGCCGATAAATCGGCGATAAGTCCTTGAGAATATGCCCCCTGGTTTTCACCTTGATGTGTAAAGCATATGCTATGTTTATGACATCTGTGGCAGCTCGTTTCGGAGAGTTGGATAAGTTTAGAGCCACTGTTCATTAAAGCTTTTGTGTTTTGTGTTTATGTTTAGCTACACAATAATTATGCATTCTGTCTGCAACTGTGCCTTTTTTGGAACACATATATTACTGGATATAAACAACTTCCTCATTTATCCTTGCAGGCACCAGGGTCTTGATTTGAATGGTGCCGCAGGCGCAGTGGCACAGGGGCCAAAAGATTTAGTAAACCCACTGAGCACTGATTTTTGCAATATTTCACTACTAAACAAGCAGTCACAAGGTGCAGATCCCTTGTAGGCACTATGGTAATGATTTGAATGGTGCAGTGGCACAGGGGCCAAAGCTCTTGGAAACCCACTGAATGCCGATTATTGCTTTAAACAAGCAGTCACAAGTGCAATTACCTTACAGGCAATAGTGCAATGATTTGAATGGTGCAGCAGGTGCAGTGGCACAGGGGCCAAAAGGTCTAGGAAACTCACTGAACATCGATTATTGCAATATTTTACTACTAAACAAGCAGGAGTACTTTTTTGGTTCTTTTGGAACCTATGCACCCAAAGTAACACATAGCCTAAAGCATCAGTGTAATAAAAGCTTTAACCTATGGGACTTTTCTGTCCACCTACAGCTTATGTTACATTCAGTGCATTTATATGGCACATTTTCACAGTTTTTGTATGGTTCTAAAATGCTTCTGAATCTGGACACACTAACACCTTGGCATGGGCATTCTCTATTTTATAACATTAGCACTTCAGCCATTGTAAACACTATATAAATACTTATAACTTACCATAAAGCATGCCATACCAAGGATTGGCAAAGCCAATAGGTCTCGCCTATGCGAGATCTATTGGCTTTGTCAATGTTTTTTAGCCATATTATACAGCAGTGCTAGTTTCAGTGCAGCATAACTGAATTTTTTTTTAAAGCGCTATAACACGGGCAAAGCTGGCTGTGACATACAGCTTTTTTACATTACTTCCAGCCATTTGCAACATAGCTAAAAACCTTAGCAAAGCCAATAAATCTCACAAGGCAATAGCTATTGACTTTGCCAATGCTTGATTATGTAGTTGATTTAAAACAGGTCGAGTGATTGTCTTTTCTGTGATGTTTTTTGGACCTAGTCCACTTTATCTAGGGATCAATAAATCGGCAATTGCTAAGCTACAGCTAGTACAGAATGCTGCCAGGAGACTGATGCTTGAAATTCCTAAACATCAATTAGTCTCGGCGGGTAATTCCAAATTGCATTGGCTACCGGTGGACAAACGCATTACCTTTAAGTCTTTATGCATTGTTCATAGGGCGGTGCAAAATACTGGGCCCAGAGGATTGATAACAATGTTCCAGAGATGTATCCCCACTCGACAGCTGAGGTCCGCCAGCTACAATCTTGTAGTTGTTCCTAAATTTAGGAAGACCAGGTGGAGAGGTAGGGCCTTTTCTGTGGCCGCAGCAGAGCGGTGGAATGCCCTCCAATGAGCTATCAGTGATCTGCAGCAACACAATAGCTTTCGGAAAGCGTTGAAGACCTGGCTTTTCACCCTTTAATTAACTGCCAGCACTTTCCCTTATCGGATATGAGAATATTACTTTTTGTCTTTTTTCAGAGCTCTCCTTTCTTTTAGCGCCTTGACGCCTTATGGTAGATGTGCGCTTTATAAATCTATGTCATTTCTCTTCATTGTGTAAAAGGTGAACTTGGGCCTGGCTTGGCTCGGAAACAGCGTTCACACGATTTGGAGAAGGTTTGTGTTGTGATTGTATTTGGTATACCTGGAAGAAAGACTACGTGCATGCCTAGGTAAAGGTAGAGGAACTACACCAACATGCCCAACAATAATTCTTTAATAGTATAACGAAACGAGAAATTACAATGCTTAGCTGTATTAAACATTTATTCAATTTGTTCGTGAGATATAACGTATTCAGTAAAGAAGGAAAAGTATGCATTTCTTTCTAGAAACCCTGAAATCTCAACACACTGCATGCCGAAAACATTACTGGGCAAGAACAGGGGTAAACTACTTTTATTTGGAAAACAGTCTGAGAGTAGCATGACTGCAAAAGACATCACTGTGGTTGGGGCACTGTGCTGAACCCACTTGTTTACTGGTTTTAGGTATCGCCTTTTTTGGTCCAAAGCCAGGATCAGACTGGGACAGAAAATAGGCCTAGGCACCAAAATAAAAGTACCCCCGTTCCCCCCCACTGAATTTGAAAGCAAATAAAGCGGCCCATGTTTGCAAATTGGAGCAGTTTTGAACTTGTAAAGACATGCTGGGGCATATTTACAGCAAAATGAAGAAGTGTGGCGTTGAGCAAACATTGCTAACGCCATGCTTCTCCATTCTGAAAACGCAGGGTTGTGCCGTATTCACAAGAATGTGGCGCACCCATACGTTTCCCCTAGCACTGGCACTGAGTTCAGCTGCCTAGCGCCAACACAGGCACCCTTGCACCATAGTGCAAGTGTGTCTGCGTTGGGGGGAAGATTGTTTATGTGCAGGAAGGTCACCCTTCCTGCACACAAACAATCTATAAATGCTGTTTTGTAACTTCTATGGGGGATATTCTCAAGAACGTGCGATAAACATCGCCAAAATAGGTTAACGCAAGTTCTCATATCGCCGTCTATCGCGGGAAAATAACTCTGTGTTAACGTCGTATTCTCAACACGGCGGTAACATGCGATAGTCTCCCGATAAAGCGTCAAATGTCCGCGATAACATTACCGGGACGGCGATGAAAATCCAAACCCGAACGCGAAAAAAGTTGCGATGGGCCCAACCGCGATAAGACAATCAGCGAAAAGCAGCGCCAGGCCTGCAAATCACACACGTCAGGCGGGAAAAATCACTACAAAAGCAGAAAAAAAATAACACAAACAAAAACCAAACTACAGCGAAGCACAATGGAGGCAGCCGGAGCAGGTACAGAGGACGGCCAGAACCCCACAAGCCCCCGGAGGACCAGCCTGGGACCTCGGGGACAGGGAAGGGCAAGGACAAGAAGAAGAGGAAGACGCGCTGCAGTCCGCAGGAAAACAGGATCCTGATCACGGAGGTGATAGAACACCATCAACAACTGTTCGTCACCTCCACTGTGTCATTGGCAACAAAAAATGCAACATGGCAGTCCATCCTGGACAAGGTGAATGCAGTCGGAGTGCTGAGGAGGACAATGGAAGAGCTCAAGAGGCGCTGGAATGATGTGAAGCGCAAGACCAAGCAGAAACTCGCCAACAACCAGAAGGCAGCAATGCAGACTGGAGGTGGGAGTCCAGCGCCACAGGAGGAGCTGGATGAGATGGAGGAAATGGTGTCCACAGTCATCAGTGGGGAGACGGTGGCAGGAGTTGGGGGACCGGACACTGCTCAACATGACCTGACACAACAGCAACAGGGTGAGTAACGACCAGGGACTGGGGGGACGGGGGGAGATGGGCACAATGGCACACATGCACAATCAAGCGGAGCACAGTGCACACCAACAATGACTCTGGATCATGTCCCTGATCCCCTTGGCACACTGCAGCACACATAGAAACAGCACGTAGGCCCCCGTCGACTATGTGCCCAGAGGAGGCCCGCCCACACATCACTTATCTCACAACCAACCTATGCACATGTGCTGAACCCAGCAAAGCTGCGGGTCCGTGAGCCACACTGACAATGCAAGTGACACTGCATGACGAGTAGCATGGCTGCAGTCCGATCATCATGACATGGTGCACGCCACCACACTGAAGTGGCTGAGTGTGGACCACATCCGTAAAGGAGCAGGTCACACTCTGACACATCCACCTGCACAAACAACCCCTGACGTCAACAACACATCTGCGGACAAACCATGCCCCAGAGTCCCAACTCCCACCAAGACACAAATCCACCCAAGTCTGCAACATCTCAGTACTGTATGGGCACAGAAGTCAAAGGCACACCGCCTGAAAGGGACAAGGGGCAGCAAAATCAGAGCTGCAGGGGCGACTCTCCCAAAATGCAGCACACACACATGACATTCAGAGCACATCAGCATTGACAACAATGTGGTACAAACTGCAACACGTTTACAACAGGACAGAGGACACAACAGGTGCCGCTTGTGTGTAGAAACTGGCCAATCACATTTGTCATAGCAGGGAAATGTGAGATGTCAATGTACAAGTACAAACACATATTCGTGATGTTGACGAAATGTCCACTGTCCCGCATCAAATAGGCAGCTCCTCCTAAACAGTCACAATGTACATTGTCATGCAGTCTGCGTGTGAACTTGTACAATGCGACAACATACATGTGAACACAATGTAATACTGCATCTCCCCTTCACATTGCAGAGGGAGCATCAACACCTCCTGCAGAGCAGCCCCAACAACTCTTCACTGATGACGATGAGGACATCCCCAACATCGACACCGAAGCCCTCCAAACCCTCATTGACAGCTTCGGCACCCCACCTCCAGGAGCAGGGCAGCCCAGCTGCATCGAGGAGACCCCACCCCCTGTACAGACCACACAGCAGGAAGCACCTATCACCCCGGCTGTCTCCCAGGACCCCCACGAACAACACATGGCCTTCCAACGCCGTGTGTTAGAGGTCCAGGAGAAGATGGCTGATCAGGTGCGGGTGGGGTTCGACCTCATGGCAGCCAAACTTGATGCCATACATGGGTGTCTGATTCCCATCAGGGACCACTTACAGTCCCTAACGGACACCCACAGTCCGCTCCATGCTCTCCAACGAACCATGGATGACATCGCTGGAGTCCTGACTCTGAGACAGGGACAACTGTCTAGTCAGAGTGGCTCCAGCGGTGTCAGCCGGGAGTTGGGACACATGCGGAGGATCATGGAGAACATGGAGCGGATGACGGCGGAAAGAATGGCTGCCACGGCTGCACACCAGCGAGATGTGGCTGGGACCTTCCATGCCCTGCAGCACATCGTCATGGCATTGCTGCCTCAAGGCCTTGCGCAGATGAATGCTGCTGCTGCTTCTACATCCACATCTCCGCCCCCTGATGTGTCAGTGGCACACAGTGCTGCCGACATTCCACCACCACCCACGTGTGAGGCACATGTGACATCAGAGGACGAAGATGCGGGTGAATCAACCTTACTGGTAAGGAGGAGGCAGTAGCATTCATCTCCGCCATATGGCCTGTTTCTGCTTGGTTCTGCCCTTTGCATCATCACCTTCCACTGTCCCCCGATACACTCTACGACACTCACCTTGGACCTCGACATGGACTGCCATTTTCTGTTTGGTTACCAATGACACAGCGATCAGACTGCGGACTGAACTCTTCCTCTTCCGATGTACTTGTCATTCCCTGAAGGACTCTGGCTGGCCCTCCACGGGCCAATAATGTGAAGTGGGGTTTGCATGGCCCCGTACTGCTCCAGCTGCAACACTCCACTGGATGTGAATTAAACATTCAGAATCGCACAGATGTTTCATGCCTTTGATCATTCAAGTATGAGAGTATGGATGAATGTAGGGTCAGTGATTCCCCCTTACGTCCATGTTGCTCATGTCGTGGGACTTGAGTCACAGGGTGCAACATTGCCGATTGCGGTCCGGGTGGCGTAGACACTACAACAGAGACACAAGCATCAGTTACTTCCTTGTCCAGCCCAGAACTGAAGCACGCCCAGAGCCCCGGGCTCATTGTTCCCACCCCTACGCTGGCCTGCCATACGCCAGGCCAGTCCACTCCGCTTACGCTCAGAGGGGGGACGACAAAGCTACATGTCCCAGGTCTTCCCTGTAGCGATCTGCTGATCACTGGTCTAGTTGTCAGCATGCCACAGCCACTCCCTGAGGGCTGGTTAACACCCACACCACACCCATCCAGCACAGGCGTCACAGGACATGTGACCCTGCCAATAAAAGGGGCCTAGCACATCACATTCCCCACTGCCGGAGATGACATGATGGCGTCCGCACCACGCGACCCAATCATGAAGGGTCCATGACTTGTGGCGCACTGAGTTCCCATGGGGCACAGGGTGAAGACTGATTTGCATATGGCTGGGTCCAAACTGGGGTGGCGTAGTGGGCAAAAGAACGATGGATTTAACCCAGATCTTTTGACTGGGGGAGAATGTTTGCATTGTCAGCATTCCGTCCATCATTTGTTTGCTGTAGCACTGAGGTGGTGGCACCCGCTGCACTGCGGTCGGCACGGGCCTACCGCCACGGGACGATGACTTGCGGTGCACAGGGTCAGTGGCACCCGCTGCACTGCGGCTGGCAGGGGCCTACCGCCACGTGACGATTACTTGCGGTGCACAGGGTCAGTGGCACCCGCTGCACTGCGGCTGGCAGGAGCCTACCACCACGTGACAATGACTTGCGGTGCACAGGGTCAGTGGCACTCGCTGCACTGTGGCTAGCAGGGGCCTACCGCCATGTGACGATGACTTGCGTTGCACAGGGTTAATGGCGCCTGAAGAGCTGAGCGGGTGTGCAGCCTGCGATGATGCGTAGGCCTCGATGAGCCGTCCTGCTAACCGTGGTTCTATTTGAATTGTGAATCCTGCTGGACCGTAGTGCATGCCGAAGGCAGCAGTCAGCACACACATGACTCCGCGGTGCGGTGCCGCAGGGTGTGCTGGTGGCCTGTGGCGCAGAATCCAGCGATCGGTTGAGGAGGATGCACCGGCACGTGGTGGGCCCTCTTGGAGACACGCCGGTGGCGGCAGGTGAGCATTGAGGCCTGGGTGCGCAGGGGCGGCCAGTCATCGCTGGGCGGAGGACCAGTCTGGGGACCAGGGCTGGGGTGCAGCAGGCGCACAGGATCGCGCAGGCACCACCGGTCACGGCGGCGGACTCGTGGCTGGGTGGGGGGCGCCACCCTTGCTGACACGACCCTGCATGAGATGATCGTGATGTGCACGGGTTGGTTTGGGACGTAGCCACCTCGTCTCCAGTGTGAATGTGTCCGTTGAAGGTGGTCGGCCACGTGTGTGTAGGCCTATGGGCAGGTTGTGGCGGAGCCTGAGACACACGCAATAGTCACTTTGGTGGTGGATTGGTGACGTGTGCATTCCCACAGTTGTGAGTTGGGGGATTGGGGAGTTGAGGTGTGTGGTGTGTTCAGTTGGTACTTGTCGATGGGCAGTGCATTTCCATGGGGGCCATCCTCAAAGCGCTGGTTGGTGGCGGACTTGCAGACATGTGGGAATCATTCACACTGCCTGGGGAGTTTGCGACGACATTGGTGGACAGGCCACGGTGGTCCACTTTTGTATGCACAGCGATGGCATGCGTGTGGTTGCTGTTGCGGTGATTGTGTGCAGTGTCGGCAGGGGGCACAAGTCATACACGTGTGCTGTGAATTGCCCCAACACGTGCGTGACGACAGCTATGGCGTAGTTCCCTTGCGTGGTCTCAAGATGTTCCTGCGCAGTGTGGGGGGAGTGAGGGGCAGGGGTATCGAGCTGACACACAGTGATGCTTTCAGGTATGATGAGTCCTGCATGATGTGACCGTAACAGCAGTTCGTGTGGTCGTTACCTTCCTCTTCATTCCTACGACGGTTACGGCCACATGTAGTTCTGTTACGGTCTTCTCATGCATGGTTTATCATGCCTGTGGGCATTCTGGTTTGTCCAAGTGCAGTACACTGTACCAGATTAGGCATGTGACTATACGGAAGTTTGACCATTGTCACCATTTCTCCCACAGGTTTCTGAAGACTCGTTGCCCTGTTGAAGTTCCCCGTTGGGAATGGAACACGTTGGCTGAGCTTTTCGTTTTGTTTGTTTGTGTATTTGTATTAAAGTTCTGTGTTTACACTACTGTTGACTACTGGACTTCATGACCTGGCGCACCCACATTTCGGTTACTATGATCTTGGGTCTGGGGCACGGAGGCGTCTAGCACGGCTGGCGTTGGGGTTGGTTGCGCAGGTACACTACGAATTGGAACTATCGTGTGGTGCGGATACAGGGGCCCGCCGTTACTTTTGTGGACATGCATCCATGACATGTGTGAGGGAGTTTGATGGGGCTGGCTGTGTGACTCCTCCGACTCCGGCAGTTGTTGGTTGGAAGGTACCAGGGGCCAACAGGTGCAGCACAGCCAGCAGCTTTGTCTGTGGGGGGATGTAGGTTGTCGGCTGTGTTCGTACCGTCAGCCTGTGGGCAATGTGGGTCAGGATGCGGAGGATGGTTGTCCTTTTGAGCCTGTGTTGGCCAATGGCTTCCTCTGGCGTTGAGTCTCTGGGGCTGGTGCGTTTTAGGGTCGTCTGCTGTCCTGCACTGCCTAGGTGGTAATCCGGGGAGGGGTGGTCCGCGGGGGGTGGTTCCTGGGGGTGGTGGCAGTGGGTGTTGTGGCCCTCTTGGGTCTCCGAGCTGCATGATCAGTGTCTCCATGGCATCTGTTGGTCTTCAGATGTGGTTCTGGGCTGGGCTCCCTTTCTACTGCAGTTGGTCGTCCTGCTTAACACCAGTAAAAGGCAGGTGTTAAATCCCTGCTGCTAACGCGCCTTATCGCCTGTTCTTGGTTCGCATCGCAGATCTGACTGGTCGTTGAGAATCTCGCGAAGTGGTGTTTTCGTGTGTTTTTGCACGGGAACGCCTACTCTGCATATCATTAGCGTTAGTTGTCGCACTCATCTATCGCTATCGCTGGAAAACTGGCGATATCGGCAGTTTGCACCAGCTTGGGAATAGGGCGATAAATCTATCGCCACTTTTGCGGCGCTAAAGTGCCGATAAATCAGCGCTAAATCCTTGAGAATATGCCCCATTGCTTTTTGACGCTGCCCCAGATTTACAAGGATGTGTAAATCTGAGGCAGCGCCATGCAAGAGCAGGTGTTAAAATGGCAAAACGGTGAGAAATACTTTTATTTCTCCTTGTTTTTGCTTTTTCTATGTGTGCTGCAGAATGACTGTCTAACTTCCTGCACATAAACAATCATTAAATAATGATGAAAACACCACTTCGCGAGATTCTCAACGACCAGCCAGATCTGCGATGCGAACCAAAAACAGACGATAAGGCGCGTTAGCAGCAGGACCTGCCTTTTACTGGTGTTAAGCAGGACGACAACCTGCAGCATGAAAGGGAGCCCAGCGATGGCGATGTTTTTTGCGGCTGCTATCGCAGGAAGACTGGCGATATCGGTTGTTAGCACCAGCTTGTGAATAGGGCAATGAATCTATCGCCACTTTGGCTGCGATAAAGTGCCGCTAACTCAGCGATAAGTCCTTGAGATATGCCCCTAAGTGTCTTAACGCTGCCTTGTGAATAAGGCCCCTTTCACGCTAAACTTAGCGTGAAAGGGGCGTGCAGTGGGTGTTGCGGTGGGCGTTAGTTAGAGTGCTGGTAGTTGACAGCAGGGTGAGTTTATAAGTGCTTGTGTTTCGGCACAGTGATTAGATAAGGACATGCTTCTGTCAGGATGATTGCAGGAGTGGACAGAGAGTGACAGTGTGATTGGTGGACTGCATGGCTACTACCTGGGTTATTGCAGGAGTGAATCAGTAGTCTGCAGGGGGTTAGGGGACTGCATAGATTGTGCACATTTGACTGTAGCACTGCGTGTTTTAATGCCTGAGTTATTGTACAAGTGCATGGATACTGACTGGATAGTTAGAGTGCTGGTAGTTGACAGCAGGGTGAGTTTATAAGTGCTTGTGTTTCGGCACAGTGATTAGATAAGGACATGGTTCTGTCAGGATAATTGCAGGAGTGGACAGAGAGTGACAGTGTGATTGCTGAACTGCATGGCTACTACCTGGGTTATTGCAGGAGTCAATCAGTAGTCTGCAGGGGTTAGGGGACTGCATAGATTGTGCACATTTGACTGTAGCACTGCGTGTCTTAATGCCTGAGTCATTGTACAGGTGCATGGATAGTGACTGGATAGTTAGACTGCTGGTAGTTGACAGCAGGGTGAGTTTATAAGTGCTTGTGTTTCGGCACAGTGATTAGATAAGGACATGGTTCTGTCAGGATGATTGCAGGAGTTGACAGAGAGTGACAGTGTGATTGGTGGACTGCATGGCTACTACCTGGGTTATTGCAGGAGTCAATCAGTAGTCTGCAGGGGGATAGGGGACTGCATAGATTGTGCACATTTGACTGTAGCACTGCGTGTCTTAATGCCTGAGTCATTGTACAAGTGCTTGGATAGTGACTGGATAGTGAGACTGCTGGTAGTTGACAGCAGGGTGAGTTTATAAGTGCTTGTGTTTTGGCACAGTGATTAGATAAGGACATGGTTCTGTCAGGATGATTGCAGGAGTGGACAGAGAGTGACAGTGTGATTGCTGAACTGCATGGCTACTACCTGGGTTATTGCAGGAGTGAATCAGTAGTCTGCAGGGGGTTAGGGGACTGCATAGATTGTGCACATTTGACTGTAGCACTGCGTGTCTTAATACCTGACTCATTGTACAAGTGCATAGATAGTCACTGGATAGTTAGAGTACTGGTAGTTGACAGCAGGGTGAGTTTATAAGTGCTTGTGTTTCGGCACAGTGATTAGATAAGGACATGGTTCTGTCAGGATGATTGGCGGAGTGCACAGAGAGTGACAGTGTGATTGGTGGACTGCATGGCTACTACCTGGGTTATTGCAGGAGTGAAACAGTAGTCTGCAGGGCGTTAGGGGACTGCATAGATTGTGCACATTTGACTGTAGCACTGTGTGTCCTAATGCCTGAGTCATTGTACAAGTGCATGGATAGTGACTGGATAGTTACAGTGCTGGTAGTTGACAGCAGGGTGAGTTTATAAGTGCTTGTGTTTTGGCACAGTGATTAGATAAGGACATGCTTCTGTCAGGATGATTGCATGAGTGGACAGAGAGTGACAGTGAGATTGGTGCACTGCATGGCTATTACCTGGGTTATTGCAGGAGTGAATCAGTAGTCTGCAGGGGGTTAGGGGACTGCACAGATTGTGCACATTTGACTGTAGCACTGCATGTCTTATTGCCTGAGTCATTGTACAAGTGCATGGATAGTGACTGGATAGTTAGAGTGCTGGTAGTTGACAGCAGGGTGAGTTTATAAGTGCTTGTGTTTTGGCACAGTGATTAGATAAGGACATGGTTCTGTCAGGATGATTGCAGGAGTGGACAGAGAGTGACAGTGTGATTGGGGCACTGCATGGCTACTACCTGGGTTATTGCAGGAGTGAATCAGTAGTCTGCAGGGGGTTAGGGGACTGCATAGATTGTGCACATTTGACTGTAGCACTGCGTGTCTTAATGCCTGAGTCATTGTACAAGTACATGGATAGTGACTGGATAGTTAGAGTGCTGGTAGTTGACAGCAGGGTGAGTTTGTAAGTGCTTGTGTTTTGGTACCGTGATTAGATAAGGACATGGTTCTGTCAGGATGATTGCAGGAGTGGACAGAGAGTGACAGCGTGATTGGGGCACTGCATGGCTACTACCTGGGTTATTACAGGAGTGAATCAGTAGTCTGCAGGGGGTTAGGGGACTGCATAGATTGTGCACATTTGACTTTGGCTCTGCGTGTCTTAATGCCTGAGTCATTGTACAAGTGCATGGATACTGACTGGATAGTTAGAGTGCTGGTAGTTGACAGCAGGGTGAGTTTATAAGTGCTTGTGTTTTGGCACAGTGATTAGATAAGGACATGGTTCTGTCAGGATGATTGCAGGAGTGGACAGAGAGTGACAGTGTGATTGGGGCACTGGATGGCTCCTACCTGGGTTATTACAGGAGTGAATCAGTAGTCTGCAGGGGGTTAGGGGATTGCATAGATTGTGCACATTTGACTGTAGCACTGCGTGTCTTAATGCCTGAGTCATTGTACAAGTGCATGGATAGTGACTGGATAGTTAGAGTGCTGGTAGTTGACAGCAGGGTGAGTTTATAAGTGCTTGAGTTCCGGCACAGTGATTAGATAAGGACATGCTTCTGTCAGGATGGTTGCAGGAGTGGACAGAGAGTGACAGTGTGATTGGTGGACTGCGTGGCTACTACCTGGGTTATTGCAGGAGTCAATCAGTAGTCTGCAGGGGGTTAGGGGACTGCATAGATTGTGCACATTTGACTGTAGCACTGCGTGTCTTAATGCCTGAGTCATTGTACAAGTGCATGGATAGTGACTGGATAGTTAGAGTGCTGGTAGTTGACAGCAGGGTGAGTTTATAAGTGCTTGTGTTTCGGCACAGTGATTAGATAAGGACATGCTTCTGTCAGGATGATTGCAGGAGTGGACAGAGAGTGACAGTGTGATTGGTGTACTGCATGGCTACTACCTGGGTTATTGCAGGAGTGAATCAGTAGTCTGCAGGGGGTTAGGGGACTGCATAGATTGTGCACATTTGACTGTAGCACTGCGTGTCTTAATGCCTGAGTCATTGTACAAGTGCATGGATACTGACTGGATAGTTAGAGTGCTGGTAGTTGACAGCAGGGTGAGTTTATAAGTGCTTGTGTTTCGGCACAGTGATTAGATAAGGACATGCTTCTGTCAGGATGATTGCAGGAGTGGACAGAGAGTGACAGTGTGATTGGTGGACTGCATGGCTACTACCTGGGTTATTGCAGGAGTGAATCAGTGGTCTGCAGGGGGTTAGGGGACTGCATAGATTGTGCACATTTGACTGTAGCACTGCGTGTCTTAATGCCTGAGTTATTGTACAAGTGCATGGATACTGACTGGATAGTTAGAGTGCTGGTAGTTGACAGCAGGGTGAGTTTATAAGTGCTTGTGTTTCGGCACAGTGATTAGATAAGGACATGGTTCTGTCAGGATAATTGCAGGAGTGGACAGAGAGTGACAGTGTGATTGCTGAACTGCATGGCTACTACCTGGGTTATTGCAGGAGTCAATCAGTAGTCTGCAGGGGGTTAGGGGACTGCATAGATTGTGCACATTTGACTGTAGCACTGCGTGTCTTAATGCCTGAGTCATTGTACAGGTGAATGGATAGTGACTGGATAGTTAGACTGCTGGTAGTTGACAGCAGGGTGAGTTTATAAGTGCTTGTGTTTCGGCACAGTGATTAGATAAGGACATGGTTCTGTCAGGATGATTGCAGGAGTTGACAGAGAGTGACAGTGTGATTGGTGGACTGCATGGCTACTACCTGGGTTATTGCAGGAGTCAATCAGTAGTCTGCAGGGGGATAGGGGACTGCATAGATTGTGCACATTTGACTGTAGCACTGCGTGTCTTAATGCCTGATTCATTGTACAAGTGCTTGGATAGTGACTGGATAGTTAGACTGCTGGTAGTTGACAGCAGGGTGAGTTTATAAGTGCTTGTGTTTCGGCACAGTGATTAGATAAGGACATGCTTCTGTCAGGATGATTGCAGGAGTGGACAGAGAGTGACAGTGTGATTGGTGTACTGCATGGCTACTACCTGGGTTATTGCAGGAGTGAATCAGTAGTCTGCAGGGGGTTAGGGGACTGCATAGATTGTGCACATTTGACTGTAGCACTGCGTGTCTTAATGCCTGAGTCATTGTACAAGTGCATGGATACTGACTGGATAGTTAGAGTGCTGGTAGTTGACAGCAGGGTGAGTTTATAAGTGCTTGTGTTTCGGCACAGTGATTAGATAAGGACATGCTTCTGTCAGGATGATTGCAGGAGTGGACAGAGAGTGACAGTGTGATTGGTGGACTGCATGGCTACTACCTGGGTTATTGCAGGAGTGAATCAGTAGTCTGCAGGGGGTTAGGGGACTGCATAGATTGTGCACATTTGACTGTAGCACTGCGTGTCTTAATGCCTGAGTTATTGTACAAGTGCATGGATACTGACTGGATAGTTAGAGTGCTGGTAGTTGACAGCAGGGTGAGTTTATAAGTGCTTGTGTTTCGGCACAGTGATTAGATAAGGACATGGTTCTGTCAGGATAATTGCAGGAGTGGACAGAGAGTGACAGTGTGATTGCTGAACTGCATGGCTACTACCTGGGTTATTGCAGGAGTCAATCAGTAGTCTGCAGGGGGTTAGGGGACTGCATAGATTGTGCACATTTGACTGTAGCACTGCGTGTCTTAATGCCTGAGTCATTGTACAGGTGAATGGATAGTGGCTGGATAGTTAGACTGCTGGTAGTTGACAGCAGGGTGAGTTTATAAGTGCTTGTGTTTCGGCACAGTGATTAGATAAGGACATGGTTCTGTCAGGATGATTGCAGGAGTTGACAGAGAGTGACAGTGTGATTGGTGGACTGCATGGCTACTACCTGGGTTATTGCAGGAGTCAATCAGTAGTCTGCAGGGGATAGGGGACTGCATAGATTGTGCACATTTGACTGTAGCACTGCGTGTCTTAATGCCTGATTCATTGTACAAGTGCTTGGATAGTGACTGGATAGTTAGACTGCTGGTAGTTGACAGCAGGGTGAGTTTATAAGTGCTTGTGTTTTGGCACAGTGATTAGATAAGGACATGGTTCTGTCAGGATGATTGCAGGAGTGGACAGAGAGTGACAGTGTGATTGCTGAACTGCATGGCTACTACCTGGGTTATTGCAGGAGTGAATCAGTAGTCTGCAGGGGGTTAGGGGACTGCATAGATTGTGCACATTTGACTGTAGCACTGCGTGTCTTAATACCTGACTCATTGTACAAGTGCATGGATAGTCACTGGATAGTTAGAGTACTGGTAGTTGACAGCAGGGTGAGTTTATAAGTGCTTGTGTTTCGGCACAGTGATTAGATAAGGACATGGTTCTGTCAGGATGATTGGCGGAGTGCACAGAGAGTGACAGTGTGATTGGTGGACTGCATGGCTACTACCTGGGTTATTGCAGGAGTGAAACAGTAGTCTGCAGGGCGTTAGGGGACTGCATAGATTGTGCACATTTGACTGTAGCACTGTGTGTCCTAATGCCTGAGTCATTGTACAAGTGCATGGATAGTGACTGGATAGCTACAGTGCTGGTAGTTGACAGCAGGGTGAGTTTATAAGTGCTTGTGTTTTGGCACAGTGATTAGATAAAGACATGCTTCTGTCAGGATGATTGCATGAGTGGACAGAGAGTGACAGTGAGATTGGTGCACTGCATGGCTATTACCTGGGTTATTGCAGGAGTGAATCAGTAGTCTGCAGGGGGTTAGGGGACTGCACAGATTGTGCACATTTGACTGTAGCACTGCATGTCTTATTGCCTGAGTCATTGTACAAGTGCATGGATAGTGACTGGATAGTTAGAGTGCTGGTAGTTGACAACAGGGTGAGTTTATAAGTGCTTGTGTTTTGGTACAGTGATTAGATAAGGACATGGTTCTGTCAGGATGATTGCAGGAGTGGACAGAGAGTGACAGTGTGATTGGTGGACTGCGTGGCTACTACCTGGGTTATTGCAGGAGTCAATCAGTAGTCTGCAGGGGATTAGGGGACTGCATAGATTGTGCACATTTGACTGTAGCACTGCGTGTCTTAATGCCTGAGTCATTGTACAAGTGCGTGGATAGTGACTGGATAGTTAGAGTGCTGGTAGTTGACAGCAGGGTGAGTTTATAAGTGCTTGTGTTTCGGCACAGTGATTAGATAAGGACATGCTTCTGTCAGGATGATTGCAGGAGTGGACAGAGAGTGACAGTGTGATTGCTGAACTGCATGGCTACTACCTGGGTTATTGCAGGAGTGAATCAGTAGTCTGCAAGGGGTTTGGGGACTGCATAGATTGTGCACATTTGACTGTAGCACTGCGTGTCTTAATACCTGACTCATTGTACAAGTGCATGGATAGTCACTGGATAGTTAGAGTACTGGTAGTTGACAGCAGGGTGAGTTTATAAGTGCTTGTGTTTCGGCACAGTGATTAGATAAGGACATGGTTCTGTCAGGATGATTGGCAGGAGTGCACAGAGAGTGACAGTGTGATTGGTGGACTGCATGGCTACTACCTGGGTTATTGCAGGAGTCAATCAGTAGTCTGCAGGGGGATAGGGGACTGCCTAGATTGTGCACATTTGACTGTAGCACTGCGTGTCTTAATGCCTGATTCATTGTACAAGTGCTTGGATAGTGACTGGATAGTTAGACTGCTGGTAGTTGACAGCAGGGTGAGTTTATAAGTGCTTGTGTTTTGGCACAGTGATTAGATAAGGACATGGTTCTGTCAGGATGATTGCAGGAGTGGACAGAGAGTGACAGTGTGATTGCTGAACTGCATGGCTACTACCTGGGTTATTGCAGGAGTGAATCAGTAGTCTGCAGGGGGTTAGGGGACTGCATAGATTGTGCACATTTGACTGTAGCACTGCGTGTCTTAATACCTGACTCATTGTACAAGTGCATGGATAGTCACTGGATAGTTAGAGTACTGGTAGTTGACAGCAGGGTGAGTTTATAAGTGCTTGTGTTTCGGCACAGTGATTAGATAAGGACATGGTTCTGTCAGGATGATTGGCGGAGTGCACAGAGAGTGACAGTGTGATTGGTGGACTGCATGGCTACTACCTGGGTTATTGCAGGAGTGAAACAGTAGTCTGCAGGGCGTTAGGGGACTGCATAGATTGTGCACATTTGACTGTAGCACTGTGTGTCCTAATGCCTGAGTCATTGTACAAGTGCATGGATAGTGACTGGATAGCTACAGTGCTGGTAGTTGACAGCAGGGTGAGTTTATAAGTGCTTGTGTTTTGGCACAGTGATTAGATAAAGACATGCTTCTGTCAGGATGATTGCATGAGTGGACAGAGAGTGACAGTGAGATTGGTGCACTGCATGGCTATTACCTGGGTTATTGCAGGAGTGAATCAGTAGTCTGCAGGGGGTTAGGGGACTGCACAGATTGTGCACATTTGACTGTAGCACTGCATGTCTTATTGCCTGAGTCATTGTACAAGTGCATGGATAGTGACTGGATAGTTAGAGTGCTGGTAGTTGACAGCAGGGTGAGTTTATAAGTGCTTGTGTTTTGGTACAGTGATTAGATAAGGACATGGTTCTGTCAGGATGATTGCAGGAGTGGACAGAGAGTGACAGTGTGATTGGTGGACTGCGTGGCTACTACCTGGGTTATTGCAGGAGTCAATCAGTAGTCTGCAGGGGATTAGGGGACTGCATAGATTGTGCACATTTGACTGTAGCACTGCGTGTCTTAATGCCTGAGTCATTGTACAAGTGCGTGGATAGTGACTGGATAGTTAGAGTGCTGGTAGTTGACAGCAGGGTGAGTTTATAAGTGCTTGTGTTTCGGCACAGTGATTAGATAAGGACATGCTTCTGTCAGGATGATTGCAGGAGTGGACAGAGAGTGACAGTGTGATTGCTGAACTGCATGGCTACTACCTGGGTTATTGCAGGAGTGAATCAGTAGTCTGCAAGGGGTTTGGGGACTGCATAGATTGTGCACATTTGACTGTAGCACTGCGTGTCTTAATACCTGACTCATTGTACAAGTGCATGGATAGTCACTGGATAGTTAGAGTACTGGTAGTTGACAGCAGGGTGAGTTTATAAGTGCTTGTGTTTCGGCACAGTGATTAGATAAGGACATGGTTCTGTCAGGATGATTGGCGGAGTGCACAGAGAGTGACAGTGTGATTGGTGGACTGCATGGCTACTACCTGGGTTATTGCAGGCGTGAAACAGTAGTCTGCAGGGCGTTAGGGGACTGCATAGATTGTGCACATTTGACTGTAGCACTGTGTGTCCTAATGCCTGAGTCATTGTACAAGTGCATGGATAGTGACTGGATAGTTACAGTGCTGGTAGTTGACAGCAGGGTGAGTTTATAAGTGCTTGTGTTTTGGCACAGTGATTAGATAAGGACATGCTTCTGTCAGGATGATTGCATGAGTGGACAGAGAGTGACAGTGAGATTGGTGCACTGCATGGCTATTACCTGGGTTATTGCAGGAGTGAATCAGTAGTCTGCAGGGGTTAGGGGACTGCACAGATTGTGCACATTTGACTGTAGCACTGCATGTCTTATTGCCTGAGTCATTGTACAAGTGCATGGATAGTGACTGGATAGTTAGAGTGCTGGTAGTTGACAGCAGGGTGAGTTTATAAGTGCTTGTGTTTCGGCACAGTGATTAGATAAGGACATGCTTCTGTCAGGATGATTGCAGGAGTGGACAGAGAGTGACAGTGTGATTGGTGTACTGCATGGCTACTACCTGGGTTATTGCAGGAGTGAATCAGTAGTCTGCAGGGGGTTAGGGGACTGCATAGATTGTGCACATTTGACTGTAGCTCTGCGTGTCTTAATGCCTGAGTCATTGTACAAGTGCATGGATACTGACTGGATAGTTAGAGTGCTGGTAGTTGACAGCAGGGTGAGTTTATAAGTGCTTGTGTTTCGGCACAGTGATTAGATAAGGACATGCTTCTGTCAGGATGATTGCAGGAGTGGACAGAGAGTGACAGTGTGATTGGTGGACTGCATGGCTACTACCTGGGTTATTGCAGGAGTGAATCAGTAGTCTGCAGGGGGTTAGGGGACTGCATAGATTGTGCACATTTGACTGTAGCACTGCGTGTCTTAATGACTGAGTTATTGTACAAGTGCATGGATACTGACTGGATAGTTAGAGTGCTGGTAGTTGACAGCAGGGTGAGTTTATAAGTGCTTGTGTTTCGGCACAGTGATTAGATAAGGACAGGGTTCTGTCAGGATAATTGCAGGAGTGGACAGAGAGTGACAGTGTGATTGCTGAACTGCATGGCTACTACCTGGGTTATTGCAGGAGTGAATCAGTAGTCTGCAGGGGGTTAGGGGACTGCATAGATTGTGCACATTTGACTGTAGCACTGCGTGTCTTAATGCCTGAGTCATTGTACAGGTGCATGGATAGTGACTGGATAGTTAGACTGCTGGTAGTTGACAGCAGGGTGAGTTTATAAGTGCTTGTGTTTCGGCACAGTGATTAGATAAGGACATGGTTCTGTCAGGATGATTGCAGGAGTTGACAGAGAGTGACAGTGTGATTGGTGGACTGCATGGCTACTACCTGGGTTATTGCAGGAGTCAATCAGTAGTCTGCAGGGGATAGGGGACTGCATAGATTGTGCACATTTGACTGTAGCACTGCGTGTCTTAATGCCTGAGTCATTGTACAAGTGCTTGGATAGTGACTGGATAGTTAGACTGCTGGTAGTTGACAGCAGGGTGAGTTTATAAGTGCTTGTGTTTTGGCACAGTGATTAGATAAGGACATGGTTCTGTCAGGATGATTGCAGGAGTGGACAGAGAGTGACAGTGTGATTGCTGAACTGCATGGCTACTACCTGGGTTATTGCAGGAGTGAATCAGTAGTCTGCAGGGGGTTTGGGGACTGCATAGATTGTGCACATTTGACTGTAGCACTGCGTGTCTTAATGCCTGAGTCATTGTACAGGTGCATGGATAGTGACTGGATAGTTAGACTGCTGGTAGTTGACAGCAGGGTGAGTTTATAAGTGCTTGTGTTTCGGCACAGTGATTAGATAAGGACATGGTTCTGTCAGGATGATTGCAGGAGTTGACAGAGAGTGACAGTGTGATTGGTGGACTGCATGGCTACTACCTGGGTTATTGCAGGAGTCAATCAGTAGTCTGCAGGGGGATAGGGGACTGCATAGATTGTGCACATTTGACTGTAGCACTGCGTGTCTTAATGCCTGAGTCATTGTACAAGTGCTTGGATAGTGACTGGATAGTTAGACTGCTGGTAGTTGACAGCAGGGTGAGTTTATAAGTGCTTGTGTTTTGGCACAGTGATTAGATAAGGACATGGTTCTGTCAGGATGATTGCAGGAGTGGACAGAGAGTGACAGTGTGATTGCTGAACTGCATGGCTACTACCTGGGTTATTGCAGGAGTGAATCAGTAGTCTGCAGGGGTTTGGGGACTGCATAGATTGTGCACATTTGACTGTAGCACTGCGTGTCTTAATACCTGACTCATTGTACAAGTGCATGGATAGTCACTGGATAGTTAGAGTACTGGTAGTTGACAGCAGGGTGAGTTTATAAGTGCTTGTGTTTCGGCACAGTGATTAGATAAGGACATGGTTCTGTCAGGATGATTGGCGGAGTGCACAGAGAGTGACAGTGTGATTGGTGGACTGCATGGCTACTACCTGGGTTATTGCAGGCGTGAAACAGTAGTCTGCAGGGCGTTAGGGGACTGCATAGATTGTGCACATTTGACTGTAGCACTGTGTGTCCTAATGCCTGAGTCATTGTACAAGTGCATGGATAGTGACTGGATAGTTACAGTGCTGGTAGTTGACAGCAGGGTGAGTTTATAAGTGCTTGTGTTTTGGCACAGTGATTAGATAAGGACATGCTTCTGTCAGGATGATTGCATGAGTGGACAGAGAGTGACAGTGAGATTGGTGCACTGCATGGCTATTACCTGGGTTATTGCAGGAGTGAATCAGTAGTCTGCAGGGGTTAGGGGACTGCACAGATTGTGCACATTTGACTGTAGCACTGCATGTCTTATTGCCTGAGTCATTGTACAAGTGCATGGATAGTGACTGGATAGTTAGAGTGCTGGTAGTTGACAGCAGGGTGAGTTTATAAGTGCTTGTGTTTCGGCACAGTGATTAGATAAGGACATGCTTCTGTCAGGATGATTGCAGGAGTGGACAGAGAGTGACAGTGTGATTGGTGTACTGCATGGCTACTACCTGGGTTATTGCAGGAGTGAATCAGTAGTCTGCAGGGGGTTAGGGGACTGCATAGATTGTGCACATTTGACTGTAGCTCTGCGTGTCTTAATGCCTGAGTCATTGTACAAGTGCATGGATACTGACTGGATAGTTAGAGTGCTGGTAGTTGACAGCAGGGTGAGTTTATAAGTGCTTGTGTTTCGGCACAGTGATTAGATAAGGACATGCTTCTGTCAGGATGATTGCAGGAGTGGACAGAGAGTGACAGTGTGATTGGTGGACTGCATGGCTACTACCTGGGTTATTGCAGGAGTGAATCAGTAGTCTGCAGGGGGTTAGGGGACTGCATAGATTGTGCACATTTGACTGTAGCACTGCGTGTCTTAATGCCTGAGTTATTGTACAAGTGCATGGATACTGACTGGATAGTTAGAGTGCTGGTAGTTGACAGCAGGGTGAGTTTATAAGTGCTTGTGTTTCGGCACAGTGATTAGATAAGGACAGGGTTCTGTCAGGATAATTGCAGGAGTGGACAGAGAGTGACAGTGTGATTGCTGAACTGCATGGCTACTACCTGGGTTATTGCAGGAGTGAATCAGTAGTCTGCAGGGGGTTAGGGGACTGCATAGATTGTGCACATTTGACTGTAGCACTGCGTGTCTTAATGCCTGAGTCATTGTACAGGTGCATGGATAGTGACTGGATAGTTAGACTGCTGGTAGTTGACAGCAGGGTGAGTTTATAAGTGCTTGTGTTTCGGCACAGTGATTAGATAATGACATGGTTCTGTCAGGATGATTGCAGGAGTTGACAGAGAGTGACAGTGTGATTGGTGGACTGCATGGCTACTACCTGGGTTATTGCAGGAGTCAATCAGTAGTCTGCAGGGGATAGGGGACTGCATAGATTGTGCACATTTGACTGTAGCACTGCGTGTCTTAATGCCTGAGTCATTGTACAAGTGCTTGGATAGTGACTGGATAGTTAGACTGCTGGTAGTTGACAGCAGGGTGAGTTTATAAGTGCTTGTGTTTCGGCACAGTGATTAGATAAGGACATGGTTCTGTCAGGATGATTGCAGGAGTAGACAGAGAGTGACAGTGTGATTGGTGGACTGCATGGCTACTACCTGGGTTATTGCAGGAGTCAATCAGTAGTCTGCAGGGGGTTAGGGGACTGCATAGATTGTGCACATTTGACTGTAGCACTGCGTGTCTTAATGCCTCAATCATTGTACAAGTGCATGGATACTGACTGGACAGTTAGAGTGCTGGTAGTTGACAGCAGGGTGAGTTTATAAGTGCTTGTGTTTCGGCACAGTGATTAGATAAGGACATGCTTCTGTCAGGATGATTGCAGGAGTGGACAGAGAGTGACAGTGTGATTGGGGCACTGCATGGCTACTACCTGGGTTATTGCAGGAGTGAATCAGTAGTCTGCAGGGGGTTAGGGGACTGCATAGATTGTGCACATTTGACTGTAGCACTGCGTGTCTTAATGCCTGAGTCATTGTACAAGTGCATGGATAGTGACTGGACAGTTAGAGTGCTGGTAGTTGACAGCAGGGTGAGTTTATAAGCGCTTGTGTTTCGGCACAGTGATTAGATAAGGACATGGTTCTGTCAGGATGATTGCAGGAGTTGACAGAGAGTGACAGTGTGATTGGTGGACTGCATGGCTACTACCTGGGTTATTGCAGGAGTCAATCACTAGTCTGCAGGGGATAGGGGACTGCATAGATTGTGCACATTTGACTGTAGCACTGCGTGTCTTAATACCTGACTCATTGTACAAGTGCATGGATAGTCACTGGATAGTTAGAGTACTGGTAGTTGACAGCAGGGTGAGTTTATAAGTGCTTGTGTTTCGGCACAGTGATTAGATAAGGACATGGTTCTGTCAGGATGATTGGCGGAGTGCACAGAGAGTGACAGTGTGATTGGTGGACTGCATGGCTACTACCTGGGTTATTGCAGGAGTGAAACAGTAGTCTGCAGGGCGTTAGGGGACTGCATAGATTGTGCACATTTGACTGTAGCACTGTGTGTCCTAATGCCTGAGTCATTGTACAAGTGCATGGATAGTGACTGGATAGCTACAGTGCTGGTAGTTGACAGCAGGGTGAGTTTATAAGTGCTTGTGTTTTGGCACAGTGATTAGATAAAGACATGCTTCTGTCAGGATGATTGCATGAGTGGACAGAGAGTGACAGTGAGATTGGTGCACTGCATGGCTATTACCTGGGTTATTGCAGGAGTGAATCAGTAGTCTGCAGGGGGTTAGGGGACTGCACAGATTGTGCACATTTGACTGTAGCACTGCATGTCTTATTGCCTGAGTCATTGTACAAGTGCATGGATAGTGACTGGATAGTTAGAGTGCTGGTAGTTGACAACAGGGTGAGTTTATAAGTGCTTGTGTTTTGGTACAGTGATTAGATAAGGACATGGTTCTGTCAGGATGATTGCAGGAGTGGACAGAGAGTGACAGTGTGATTGGTGGACTGCGTGGCTACTACCTGGGTTATTGCAGGAGTCAATCAGTAGTCTGCAGGGGATTAGGGGACTGCATAGATTGTGCACATTTGACTGTAGCACTGCGTGTCTTAATGCCTGAGTCATTGTACAAGTGCGTGGATAGTGACTGGATAGTTAGAGTGCTGGTAGTTGACAGCAGGGTGAGTTTATAAGTGCTTGTGTTTCGGCACAGTGATTAGATAAGGACATGCTTCTGTCAGGATGATTGCAGGAGTGGACAGAGAGTGACAGTGTGATTGCTGAACTGCATGGCTACTACCTGGGTTATTGCAGGAGTGAATCAGTAGTCTGCAAGGGGTTTGGGGACTGCATAGATTGTGCACATTTGACTGTAGCACTGCGTGTCTTAATACCTGACTCATTGTACAAGTGCATGGATAGTCACTGGATAGTTAGAGTACTGGTAGTTGACAGCAGGGTGAGTTTATAAGTGCTTGTGTTTCGGCACAGTGATTAGATAAGGACATGGTTCTGTCAGGATGATTGGCAGGAGTGCACAGAGAGTGACAGTGTGATTGGTGGACTGCATGGCTACTACCTGGGTTATTGCAGGAGTCAATCAGTAGTCTGCAGGGGGATAGGGGACTGCCTAGATTGTGCACATTTGACTGTAGCACTGCGTGTCTTAATGCCTGATTCATTGTACAAGTGCTTGGATAGTGACTGGATAGTTAGACTGCTGGTAGTTGACAGCAGGGTGAGTTTATAAGTGCTTGTGTTTTGGCACAGTGATTAGATAAGGACATGGTTCTGTCAGGATGATTGCAGGAGTGGACAGAGAGTGACAGTGTGATTGCTGAACTGCATGGCTACTACCTGGGTTATTGCAGGAGTGAATCAGTAGTCTGCAGGGGGTTAGGGGACTGCATAGATTGTGCACATTTGACTGTAGCACTGCGTGTCTTAATACCTGACTCATTGTACAAGTGCATGGATAGTCACTGGATAGTTAGAGTACTGGTAGTTGACAGCAGGGTGAGTTTATAAGTGCTTGTGTTTCGGCACAGTGATTAGATAAGGACATGGTTCTGTCAGGATGATTGGCGGAGTGCACAGAGAGTGACAGTGTGATTGGTGGACTGCATGGCTACTACCTGGGTTATTGCAGGAGTGAAACAGTAGTCTGCAGGGCGTTAGGGGACTGCATAGATTGTGCACATTTGACTGTAGCACTGTGTGTCCTAATGCCTGAGTCATTGTACAAGTGCATGGATAGTGACTGGATAGCTACAGTGTTGGTAGTTGACAGCAGGGTGAGTTTATAAGTGCTTGTGTTTTGGCACAGTGATTAGATAAAGACATGCTTCTGTCAGGATGATTGCATGAGTGGACAGAGAGTGACAGTGAGATTGGTGCACTGCATGGCTATTACCTGGGTTATTGCAGGAGTGAATCAGTAGTCTGCAGGGGGTTAGGGGACTGCACAGATTGTGCACATTTGACTGTAGCACTGCATGTCTTATTGCCTGAGTCATTGTACAAGTGCATGGATAGTGACTGGATAGTTAGAGTGCTGGTAGTTGACAGCAGGGTGAGTTTATAAGTGCTTGTGTTTTGGTACAGTGATTAGATAAGGACATGGTTCTGTCAGGATGATTGCAGGAGTGGACAGAGAGTGACAGTGTGATTGGTGGACTGCGTGGCTACTACCTGGGTTATTGCAGGAGTCAATCAGTAGTCTGCAGGGGATTAGGGGACTGCATAGATTGTGCACATTTGACTGTAGCACTGCGTGTCTTAATGCCTGAGTCATTGTACAAGTGCGTGGATAGTGACTGGATAGTTAGAGTGCTGGTAGTTGACAGCAGGGTGAGTTTATAAGTGCTTGTGTTTCGGCACAGTGATTAGATAAGGACATGCTTCTGTCAGGATGATTGCAGGAGTGGACAGAGAGTGACAGTGTGATTGCTGAACTGCATGGCTACTACCTGGGTTATTGCAGGAGTGAATCAGTAGTCTGCAAGGGGTTTGGGGACTGCATAGATTGTGCACATTTGACTGTAGCACTGCGTGTCTTAATACCTGACTCATTGTACAAGTGCATGGATAGTCACTGGATAGTTAGAGTACTGGTAGTTGACAGCAGGGTGAGTTTATAAGTGCTTGTGTTTCGGCACAGTGATTAGATAAGGACATGGTTCTGTCAGGATGATTGGCGGAGTGCACAGAGAGTGACAGTGTGATTGGTGGACTGCATGGCTACTACCTGGGTTATTGCAGGCGTGAAACAGTAGTCTGCAGGGCGTTAGGGGACTGCATAGATTGTGCACATTTGACTGTAGCACTGTGTGTCCTAATGCCTGAGTCATTGTACAAGTGCATGGATAGTGACTGGATAGTTACAGTGCTGGTAGTTGACAGCAGGGTGAGTTTATAAGTGCTTGTGTTTTGGCACAGTGATTAGATAAGGACATGCTTCTGTCAGGATGATTGCATGAGTGGACAGAGAGTGACAGTGAGATTGGTGCACTGCATGGCTATTACCTGGGTTATTGCAGGAGTGAATCAGTAGTCTGCAGGGGGTTAGGGGACTGCACAGATTGTGCACATTTGACTGTAGCACTGCATGTCTTATTGCCTGAGTCATTGTACAAGTGCATGGATAGTGACTGGATAGTTAGAGTGCTGGTAGTTGACAGCAGGGTGAGTTTATAAGTGCTTGTGTTTCGGCACAGTGATTAGATAAGGACATGCTTCTGTCAGGATGATTGCAGGAGTGGACAGAGAGTGACAGTGTGATTGGTGTACTGCATGGCTACTACCTGGGTTATTGCAGGAGTGAATCAGTAGTCTGCAGGGGGTTAGGGGACTGCATAGATTGTGCACATTTGACTGTAGCTCTGCGTGTCTTAATGCCTGAGTCATTGTACAAGTGCATGGATACTGACTGGATAGTTAGAGTGCTGGTAGTTGACAGCAGGGTGAGTTTATAAGTGCTTGTGTTTCGGCACAGTGATTAGATAAGGACATGCTTCTGTCAGGATGATTGCAGGAGTGGACAGAGAGTGACAGTGTGATTGGTGGACTGCATGGCTACTACCTGGGTTATTGCAGGAGTGAATCAGTAGTCTGCAGGGGGTTAGGGGACTGCATAGATTGTGCACATTTGACTGTAGCACTGCGTGTCTTAATGACTGAGTTATTGTACAAGTGCATGGATACTGACTGGATAGTTAGAGTGCTGGTAGTTGACAGCAGGGTGAGTTTATAAGTGCTTGTGTTTCGGCACAGTGATTAGATAAGGACAGGGTTCTGTCAGGATAATTGCAGGAGTGGACAGAGAGTGACAGTGTGATTGCTGAACTGCATGGCTACTACCTGGGTTATTGCAGGAGTGAATCAGTAGTCTGCAGGGGGTTAGGGGACTGCATAGATTGTGCACATTTGACTGTAGCACTGCGTGTCTTAATGCCTGAGTCATTGTACAGGTGCATGGATAGTGACTGGATAGTTAGACTGCTGGTAGTTGACAGCAGGGTGAGTTTATAAGTGCTTGTGTTTCGGCACAGTGATTAGATAAGGACATGGTTCTGTCAGGATGATTGCAGGAGTTGACAGAGAGTGACAGTGTGATTGGTGGACTGCATGGCTACTACCTGGGTTATTGCAGGAGTCAATCAGTAGTCTGCAGGGGGATAGGGGACTGCATAGATTGTGCACATTTGACTGTAGCACTGCGTGTCTTAATGCCTGAGTCATTGTACAAGTGCTTGGATAGTGACTGGATAGTTAGACTGCTGGTAGTTGACAGCAGGGTGAGTTTATAAGTGCTTGTGTTTTGGCACAGTGATTAGATAAGGACATGGTTCTGTCAGGATGATTGCAGGAGTGGACAGAGAGTGACAGTGTGATTGCTGAACTGCATGGCTACTACCTGGGTTATTGCAGGAGTGAATCAGTAGTCTGCAGGGGGTTTGGGGACTGCATAGATTGTGCACATTTGACTGTAGCACTGCGTGTCTTAATACCTGACTCATTGTACAAGTGCATGGATAGTCACTGGATAGTTAGAGTACTGGTAGTTGACAGCAGGGTGAGTTTATAAGTGCTTGTGTTTCGGCACAGTGATTAGATAAGGACATGGTTCTGTCAGGATGATTGGCGGAGTGCACAGAGAGTGACAGTGTGATTGGTGGACTGCATGGCTACTACCTGGGTTATTGCAGGCGTGAAACAGTAGTCTGCAGGGCGTTAGGGGACTGCATAGATTGTGCACATTTGACTGTAGCACTGTGTGTCCTAATGCCTGAGTCATTGTACAAGTGCATGGATAGTGACTGGATAGTTACAGTGCTGGTAGTTGACAGCAGGGTGAGTTTATAAGTGCTTGTGTTTTGGCACAGTGATTAGATAAGGACATGCTTCTGTCAGGATGATTGCATGAGTGGACAGAGAGTGACAGTGAGATTGGTGCACTGCATGGCTATTACCTGGGTTATTGCAGGAGTGAATCAGTAGTCTGCAGGGGGTTAGGGGACTGCACAGATTGTGCACATTTGACTGTAGCACTGCATGTCTTATTGCCTGAGTCATTGTACAAGTGCATGGATAGTGACTGGATAGTTAGAGTGCTGGTAGTTGACAGCAGGGTGAGTTTATAAGTGCTTGTGTTTCGGCACAGTGATTAGATAAGGACATGCTTCTGTCAGGATGATTGCAGGAGTGGACAGAGAGTGACAGTGTGATTGGTGTACTGCATGGCTACTACCTGGGTTATTGCAGGAGTGAATCAGTAGTCTGCAGGGGGTTAGGGGACTGCATAGATTGTGCACATTTGACTGTAGCTCTGCGTGTCTTAATGCCTGAGTCATTGTACAAGTGCATGGATACTGACTGGATAGTTAGAGTGCTGGTAGTTGACAGCAGGGTGAGTTTATAAGTGCTTGTGTTTCGGCACAGTGATTAGATAAGGACATGCTTCTGTCAGGATGATTGCAGGAGTGGACAGAGAGTGACAGTGTGATTGGTGGACTGCATGGCTACTACCTGGGTTATTGCAGGAGTGAATCAGTAGTCTGCAGGGGGTTAGGGGACTGCATAGATTGTGCACATTTGACTGTAGCACTGCGTGTCTTAATGCCTGAGTTATTGTACAAGTGCATGGATACTGACTGGATAGTTAGAGTGCTGGTAGTTGACAGCAGGGTGAGTTTATAAGTGCTTGTGTTTCGGCACAGTGATTAGATAAGGACAGGGTTCTGTCAGGATAATTGCAGGAGTGGACAGAGAGTGACAGTGTGATTGCTGAACTGCATGGCTACTACCTGGGTTATTGCAGGAGTGAATCAGTAGTCTGCAGGGGGTTAGGGGACTGCATAGATTGTGCACATTTGACTGTAGCACTGCGTGTCTTAATGCCTGAGTCATTGTACAGGTGCATGGATAGTGACTGGATAGTTAGACTGCTGGTAGTTGACAGCAGGGTGAGTTTATAAGTGCTTGTGTTTCGGCACAGTGATTAGATAATGACATGGTTCTGTCAGGATGATTGCAGGAGTTGACAGAGAGTGACAGTGTGATTGGTGGACTGCATGGCTACTACCTGGGTTATTGCAGGAGTCAATCAGTAGTCTGCAGGGGGATAGGGGACTGCATAGATTGTGCACATTTGACTGTAGCACTGCGTGTCTTAATGCCTGAGTCATTGTACAAGTGCTTGGATAGTGACTGGATAGTTAGACTGCTGGTAGTTGACAGCAGGGTGAGTTTATAAGTGCTTGTGTTTCGGCACAGTGATTAGATAAGGACATGGTTCTGTCAGGATGATTGCAGGAGTAGACAGAGAGTGACAGTGTGATTGGTGGACTGCATGGCTACTACCTGGGTTATTGCAGGAGTCAATCAGTAGTCTGCAGGGGGTTAGGGGACTGCATAGATTGTGCACATTTGACTGTAGCACTGCGTGTCTTAATGCCTCAATCATTGTACAAGTGCATGGATACTGACTGGACAGTTAGAGTGCTGGTAGTTGACAGCAGGGTGAGTTTATAAGTGCTTGTGTTTCGGCACAGTGATTAGATAAGGACATGCTTCTGTCAGGATGATTGCAGGAGTGGACAGAGAGTGACAGTGTGATTGGGGCACTGCATGGCTACTACCTGGGTTATTGCAGGAGTGAATCAGTAGTCTGCAGGGGGTTAGGGGACTGCATAGATTGTGCACATTTGACTGTAGCACTGCGTGTCTTAATGCCTGAGTCATTGTACAAGTGCATGGATAGTGACTGGACAGTTAGAGTGCTGGTAGTTGACAGCAGGGTGAGTTTATAAGCGCTTGTGTTTCGGCACAGTGATTAGATAAGGACATGGTTCTGTCAGGATGATTGCAGGAGTTGACAGAGAGTGACAGTGTGATTGGTGGACTGCATGGCTACTACCTGGGTTATTGCAGGAGTCAATCACTAGTCTGCAGGGGGATAGGGGACTGCATAGATTGTGCACATTTGACTGTAGCACTGCGTGTCTTAATACCTGACTCATTGTACAAGTGCATGGATAGTCACTGGATAGTTAGAGTACTGGTAGTTGACAGCAGGGTGAGTTTATAAGTGCTTGTGTTTCGGCACAGTGATTAGATAAGGACATGGTTCTGTCAGGATGATTGGCGGAGTGCACAGAGAGTGACAGTGTGATTGGTGGACTGCATGGCTACTACCTGGGTTATTGCAGGCGTGAAACAGTAGTCTGCAGGGCGTTAGGGGACTGCATAGATTGTGCACATTTGACTGTAGCACTGTGTGTCCTAATGCCTGAGTCATTGTACAAGTGCAGGGATAGTGACTGGATAGTTACAGTGCTGGTAGTTGACAGCAGGGTGAGTTTATAAGTGCTTGTGTTTTGGCACAGTGATTAGATAAGGACATGCTTCTGTCAGGATGATTGCATGAGTGGACAGAGAGTGACAGTGAGATTGGTGCACTGCATGGCTATTACCTGGGTTATTGCAGGAGTGAATCAGTAGTCTGCAGGGGGTTAGGGGACTGCATAGATTGTGCACATTTGACTGTAGCTCTGCGTGTCTTAATGCCTGAGTCATTGTACAAGTGCATGGATACTGACTGGATAGTTAGAGTGCTGGTAGTTGACAGCAGGGTGAGTTTATAAGTGCTTGTGTTTCGGCACAGTGATTAGATAAGGACATGCTTCTGTCAGGATGATTGCAGGAGTGGACAGAGAGTGACAGTGTGATTGGTGGACTGCATGGCTACTACCTGGGTTATTGCAGGAGTGAATCAGTAGTCTGCAGGGGGTTAGGGGACTGCATAGATTGTGCACATTTGACTGTAGCACTGCGTGTCTTAATGCCTGAGTTATTGTACAAGTGCATGGATACTGACTGGATAGTTAGAGTGCTGGTAGTTGACAGCAGGGTGAGTTTATAAGTGCTTGTGTTTCGGCACAGTGATTAGATAAGGACAGGGTTCTGTCAGGATAATTGCAGGAGTGGACAGAGCGTGACAGTGTGATTGCTGAACTGCATGGCTACTACCTGGGTTATTGCAGGAGTGAATCAGTAGTCTGCAGGGGGTTAGGGGACTGCATAGATTGTGCACATTTGACTGTAGCACTGCGTGTCTTAATGCCTGAGTCATTGTACAGGTGCATGGATAGTGACTGGATAGTTAGACTGCTGGTAGTTGACAGCAGGGTGAGTTTATAAGTGCTTGTGTTTCGGCACAGTGATTAGATAAGGACATGGTTCTGTCAGGATGATTGCAGGAGTTGACAGAGAGTGACAGTGTGATTGGTGGACTGCATGGCTACTACCTGGGTTATTGCAGGAGTCAATCAGTAGTCTGCAGGGGGATAGGGGACTGCATAGATTGTGCACATTTGACTGTAGCACTGCGTGTCTTAATGCCTGAGTCATTGTACAAGTGCTTGGATAGTGACTGGATAGTTAGACTGCTGGTAGTTGACAGCAGGGTGAGTTTATAAGTGCTTGTGTTTCGGCACAGTGATTAGATAAGGACATGGTTCTGTCAGGATGATTGCAGGAGTGGACAGAGAGTGACAGTGTGATTGGTGGACTGCATGGCTACTACCTGGGTTATTGCAGGAGTCAATCAGTAGTCTGCAGGGGGTTAGGGGACTGCATAGATTGTGCACATTTGACTGTAGCACTGCGTGTCTTAATGCCTCAATCATTGTACAAGTGCATGGATACTGACTGGACAGTTAGAGTGCTGGTAGTTGACAGCAGGGTGAGTTTATAAGTGCTTGTGTTTCGGCACAGTGATTAGATAAGGACATGCTTCTGTCAGGATGATTGCAGGAGTGGACAGAGAGTGACAGTGTGATTGGGGCACTGCATGGCTACTACCTGGGTTATTGCAGGAGTGAATCAGTAGTCTGCAGGGGGTTAGGGGACTGCATAGATTGTGCACATTTGACTGTAGTGTGAGAAGTTGGCCTGGCATATGCTGTCCACTAATTATAGTGGGCACCTTGCACCAGTCCAAATCGACTCTTATGGTAGGTAGGTTAAAGACAACCTTATTGAAAGCTATCCTAGTGGTAGCTGTGGAGAGCAGCCTTCAGGCTAAGTCTTGAAGGAATGTAAAGCAGCTTGTTTTACCAGTCTATAATCTCTTGAGTGATCAAATGAAAGAGCACCACACCAGGTATATATTCAAAATATATGTATTTATTACTAAACACACCCCTCTAGTCTCTTTATGAGGCTAGAGTTCGAAGTACATAGGTTATAAGATCTTAAATCACAGTAATAGCACAAATACACGTTTGGGCCCTAGGGGCGTACCAAACCATATACCAATAAAGTGGTATGCGAACCACGACTGAACTAGACACTAGGCCTAGAGCCTCTAGAAGTGCTTGGACCACAAGGAACCACCCAAGGTAGTGACACAGGGGACCCACGGGAGACGCGTGCAGTGTAAATACACAACCGCGATACGCCGTTTACTTCTATGGAGAAAGTCGGGATCGGGAAAATAGAGGAAAGGGACACTTTAAGAAGGACTAGGACAAAACCCTTTGAGATCTAGGACTTTGAAGAGTCTCTACCCACGGGAGCACCGGAGTACTCGTGTTACCTCACCCAGGGAAGCCGGGTGCATAGGTGCCTTTCGGGGTCGGGTTTCGTCGTCGTTTCTTATGGCGATCTGCTGCAAAGTGCTGCTGGCGACCAGGAGAAAAGTGTCCGGGTGGATCCAAGAGTGGATCGGAGTTCTGAAGAACCTGAAAGCAGAGGGGACAGAGTCTGGGTCACTAGCCAGTGACCAGGAGGGCGATGGACAGATGCCCACCGATGTCGAGTGCTTCAAGTTCGTTGACGGTCGTCTTGACTCTTCAGCCACGAGGTCCGGGAGGCGTTGTCGGCGACCAGGAGCAGGATTCGGGCTGTTGCTCGATGTCTGTCGAGTGCAGAGGTGTCGGCGACCAGATTGGACCCAACAGGCCTTGGCAACGGCAAGTCTCGAGTAAGATGTAGATCGTCGATGATGCAGACCAGCAAGGTCTGGGGAACTCACCCAGCAAGGGTAAGTGAGGGCAGGCCTGGAGCAACCAGACTGCCAAGTAAAGAAAAGATTGGCCTTCGGTAAGGGCTACTAGCCAACGGGCTAGCGACCGCGAAGGAGCCTCGTGACGCCGCACGTGGAGCTGGCTTACAGGACACTCGTGGAGTGGGGGCCAGTGATCTTCGGTGCAGGTGGTGCTGGAGGCTAGGGCTACTCGGAGCCCAAAGCACGACTTCTTGGGAGACCCAGAAGATGGTGCACTTGCAAATGTGCTCGGTGTCCAGGGGTCACGGTCTCAAGTCACCCACGATAGCCACGGGCCTCAGCTTTGCTGGGGACTCAGGGTAGCCTCGGGGAAGTCTGAGAATCCACCTCTGGTGATGCGATGACTTCGGCGTCCGACGGGAGCTTCAGTGATGCGAACCGGACAGATGCTTCTTTGGTGCCTGCCAAGCAGGGGAGTCACTCCTTGACCCCAAGGGAGATTCTTCAGTCCTCTAATCTTGTCGTAGAGCGTCGAAGGTCCAGGATTCCGTGTCAGAGTTTCGTCCAGGTATAATCTAGTCTTGCTGTGGCAAGGGTTCCCCATTTTAACTAGTAAAACAGGGAGGGACTAACTCTATGACCCCACCTATGGGAGGGTCAAGGGAGGGGTGGCTACACCCACTTCCCTTTGTCCAGTTTCGCGCCAGAGCAGGGGCAGGTAGCCCCTGAGCTGGTTTGAACTGGCATATGCACAGAGGAGCCTTTTGCTCCCCCAGTGCAGGACTTCAAAGCACTCTAAGAGTGCACCCACCCAGCCCCAATACACATTATCCTGTCTGGGGAGGTGGTCACACCTCCCTGCAACAGGAAACCTATTGTCCAGGCCTCCCCTGCCGGAGTTTCGTCCAGCAGCAGGAGGCCAGACTTGTGTCTGTGGCAGCAGCATCCATTTTGTGATGCCAGGGCTTCAGAAAGAAGTTACCGGGTAAGCCAGAGTTAACATGTCTTTCCCTCTAGAAGGGTGGAATGCTACCCCCGCCGCCAGGATTGGCGGGGGGTAGTATTCCAAGATGTTTGACACCAAACACGACATGTTTAGGTGCAGCCATTCCAAAGTTAGCATTTTACCGCGAGGATATAATGCGCTTAAGAGTATATGGTCAGGCTGCACTACAAACAGCATCAGAGATGGTCTCCGAACGCTGCAGAGGGGCCCTGCTCATGCAGGGGCACCCTCTCACATAGGAACCATGCACTCTGCCTTTAGGATTGATAAAGCCTGCCTTAGGAGTGACTTATAGGTTTCTAGGTGTGTATGTATTTCGTGATATAGGTAACCTATATCACAGTAAGGGGTGCATGCACCACCTTACCCAGGCTGCAGTAGCAGACCTGTGGTGTCAGTTTGGATGGCCTTCCAGGGGTGGCATAATACATGCTGCAGCCCCTGGCAGGCCTCTGAGGTACCTATGCCCTTGGTACATAGTATACCATATACTAGGGACTTATAAGGGCACTCCAGATCCCAATCAGAGATGTGCCTAAGGCACATGGAATCCATTTTACAGAGAAAGCAGATAGACTGGGGCCCTGAATAGCAGGATCCCAGTCCAACTAAGTCATAAACCAGCAAAACACCATAAAAAAAGTGGGGGCAACCATATAGTCAGATTCCACCTTCCTACATAACCCCCCCAAACGAAAGGAGATAAGGCTAACCTTGGCCAGTTGAGCCTATATTGACTAAGTGGCCATATAAGGAAGCACCTGCACTAGCATGGTTGCCCCCTATGTTATGGTCCACTAAGCAATCCCTCACCCTAAGGGTATGAGAGGGTCTCCACCATGGGGAATCACTACCTCTGGTGTGCTTAGGTAAAGTACAAGGCTGGTGAGGTGTCTGAGTAGGGAAGTGAGGCCCTAGGAATGTTGGCCTCAGTTTCCTCAGATCACTGGTCACCATGTATGCCTGTCTTTCCATGACTGAGTTGCACTTTGCTCTAAGGGTCAACCTTTGGCTGCCTACAGCTGGGGGTTGGGTCCCTTTGGATGGAACACTGGAGGGACATGGCAGGTTTGGAACCTTCTGGTCCCAGGTTTGCCCTTGCCTACCAGAGTCCTTCTGGGGAGGTCCCTACATAAAGGTATGGGGGATCCCTCAGTGTGTAGAGGAATTTTCACCTGGCTAGGGCTACTAGACTGGCTGCCCCTAATCTGCTGATGGGGGCTTCCTCTGGACAGGGGGCCCGGGGGGTCCACTGACCTCCCTGACCTCTGCAGCCCTGGGCTGACTGAGGCAGGGTAGAGAGGGGCAGGTTACCTGCTCCAGACTGGGTACCACCGTGGAAGGGTCCTCTGCCATCAGGGGTGTGGCCAGGCCAGGCCTGACTACCTCTGTTGCAGTTCCTTCACTAGGGGTAGGGTCAGTTCCCTGAGGAGGCTGACCCTTACCTACTGTCTGGGGGGAAGAAGACTTTTCTTCAACCCTTTTGCTCTCTTTTGGGGGAGAGTGGGCCATTCTTTCAGGCTCCATCTCTCCAAAGTCTTGGGCTGGGGCTGTGGCTATCACAGCCCCACTAACCTTTGCAGGGACGCCCAACATCCTAAGATGGGTTTGGTGTTCAACTTCAGCCCAGGCTGAAATTTCCAAATCATTGCCCATCAGGCAATCTACAGGTAGGGTTGGGGACACTGCCACTCTTTTTGGGCCTGTGACCCCCTCCCAGCTGAGATTGACTATGGCCATGGGGTGATCTGTTCTGACACCATCAATGTTGGTCACCTGGTATTTAAACTCAGGTAAAAGCTGGTGAGGGGGACTAGTTTCCCTGCCACCATGGTGACACTAGCCCCTGTGTCCCTAAATGCCACAGCTTTCTGACCATTAATCATTGGCTCCAGTCTGTACCTGCCCAATGCTATGGGACCCATGGTAAAGGTGGCAAATCCTATACCACCATCAGAGTCAGAGGAGTCTGTTGAGGGGTCCCTGTCTAAACTAGGGCCCACCTCTGTTCCTCTTGCAAAAGCACCCAACTTTTTGGGTGCACTACTCCCAACTGGAGGATTACTACTGGTAGTACCAGGAGGGGTGGTAGTAGTTGTGGGAGGAACATTTTCTTTATTGCCAATCCTGGGGCAACTGGGATCAGTTTTCCAGTGCCCAGGCTTTTTACAGACATGGCAATATGGTTTCTTTTCAGGAGAGGAAGGAGTTTGGGACCCACCCCCAGAAGAGGAATTTTGGGGCCCTGTAGGGGACTTATCCTTAGATTTATCCCCACCTTTCTCTTGGGACTTAGTAGAATCTTTCTTCTGGTCACCACCCTGATTTCTAGTTTTTACTCTGGTTCTGACCCATTTGTCTGCCTTCTTTCCCAATTCTTGGGGAGAGGTCAGATCAGAGTCCACCAGATACTGGTGCAAAAGCTGGTTTTGACAATTATTAAGGATCTGCTCCCTCATAATCAAATTGTACAATCCTAAAAAGTCATGCACTTTGTTGCCATGTATCCAACCTTCCAGAGCCTTTGTAGCACAATCTACAAAATCAACCCAGTCTTGAGTCTGAGCTTTTTGGGTGTCTCTGAACTTCAACCTATACTGTTCAGTGGTTAGGCCAAACCCATCTATCAGAGCACTCTTCAAGACTGTGTAATTGTCAGCATCCTCTTCTCTTACAGTGAGGAGCTTGTCTCTACCTTTGTCTGCAAAGGAGAGCCACAAGATTGCTGCCCACTGCCTCTGGGGGACCTTCTGAACTTTACAGGCCCTCTCCAGTGCAGTTATCCATTTGTGGATGTCATCCCCACTCTGGTAGGGAGGGACAATCTTGTTTAGGTTTCTATGGTCATAAGACCTGTCCCTATCTCTAGGGATATTGCTGCCACCATGGGACTCTAGTCCCAACTTTCTTCTCTCTTTAAGGAGATCTAGGGATTCTCTATCTAAAGCCAATTGCTTCTTCCTGATCTCCAGTTGAGTTTCCTCATACTGGACCAGTCTCTTTCTTCTCTCATGAGAGGATTCCCTCCTGTGAGAAGAAACAGAGCTCCCTATGGAGGTGCCAGAGTGGTTAGACTCCTGAGAAGGAGACCTAGACTTTCTGAGCACACTCATAATCCTTCCTGGGGGGACAAAGGTGTGGTTCTCCAGATCCTCATCTTCATCTTCCCCAGAAGGGATTGGGTTTTCCAGGTCAGGGTCATTGTCACCCTCCTGGTCAGTTTCAGAGGGGGCTGGGGGTAGTAGTACCCCTGGCCCCTTCCTCATCTGCTGGCCCACCCTCTGCTCCTACCCCTTCAGTCTCTGAAGACTTACTAAGATCATAAGCCACCAACAACTCCTGGAGGTGTTGGGTGGTGGGACTTTGGCCTGTCCTTAATTTCCTCACGTTACACAAAGCTCTCAGTTCCAAGAATGGGAGTGTGTCATACTTGGAGGGGGAAGCTCAATGGCTTCCTGCAGGGCATCTTTGGATCCTGCTTTTAAAGACATTACTAGTGTGGTGTGGTGTATGCACTACCTACTCTAGTGTGGCCTACTAAACTCTCTTGAGTTGTAGAAAGGGTTGTGCTATCCCTTAACACACAACTCTAAGTTCAGTAGAACTTACTGATATTCTAAGCTTAAATTATATGTACCTTAGGTACCTTTAGTGGTTTTCAGTTGATCAATTCAATTGAGATTATCTGGTAAAACAATAGCAAGCTGGAATCCCACCGCTGCCACCAATGTGAGAAGTTGGCCTGGCATATGCTGTCCACTAATTATAGTGGGCACCTTGCACCAGTCCAAATCGACTCTTATGGTAGGTAGGTTAAAGACAACCTTATTGAAAGCTATCCTAGTGGTAGCTGTGGAGAGCAGCCTTCAGGCTAAGTCTTGAAGGAATGTAAAGCAGCTTGTTTTACCAGTCTATAATCTCTTGAGTGATCAAATGAAAGAGCACCACACCAGGTATATATTCAAAATATATGTATTTATTACTAAACACACCCCTCTAGTCTCTTTATGAGGCTAGAGTTCGAAATACATAGGTTATAAGATCTTAAATCACAGTAATAGCACAAATACACGTTTGGGCCCTAGGGGCGTACCAAACCATATACCAATAAAGTGGTATGCGAACCACGACTGAACTAGACACTAGGCCTAGAGCCTCTAGAAGTGCTTGGACCACAAGGAACCACCCAAGGTAGTGACACAGGGGACCCACGGGAGACGCGTGCAGTGTAAATACACAACCGCGATACGCCGTTTACTTCTATGGAGAAAGTCGGGATCGGGAAAATAGAGGAAAGGGACACTTTAAGAAGGACTAGGACAAAACCCTTTGAGATCTAGGACTTTGAAGAGTCTCTACCCACGGGAGCACCGGAGTACTCGTGTTACCTCACCCAGGGAAGCCGGGTGCATAGGTGCCTTTCGGGGTCGGGTTTCGTCGTCGTTTCTTATGGCGATCTGCTGCAAAGTGCTGCTGGCGACCAGGAGAAAAGTGTCCGGGTGGATCCAAGAGTGGATCGGAGTTCTGAAGAACCTGAAAGCAGAGGGGACAGAGTCTGGGTCACTAGCCAGTGACCAGGAGGGCGATGGACAGATGCCCACCGATGTCGAGTGCTTCAAGTTCGTTGACGGTCGTCTTGACTCTTCAGCCACGAGGTCCGGGAGGCGTTGTCGGCGACCAGGAGCAGGATTCGGGCTGTTGCTCGATGTCTGTCGAGTGCAGAGGTGTCGGCGACCAGATTGGACCCAACAGGCCTTGGCAACGGCAAGTCTCGAGTAAGATGTAGATCGTCGATGATGCAGACCAGCAAGGTCTGGGGAACTCACCCAGCAAGGGTAAGTGAGGGCAGGCCTGGAGCAACCAGACTGCCAAGTAAAGAAAAGATTGGCCTTCGGTAAGGGCTACTAGCCAACGGGCTAGCGACCGCGAAGGAGCCTCGTGACGCCGCACGTGGAGCTGGCTTACAGGACACTCGTGGAGTGGGGGCCAGTGATCTTCGGTGCAGGTGGTGCTGGAGGCTAGGGCTACTCGGAGCCCAAAGCACGACTTCTTGGGAGACCCAGAAGATGGTGCACTTGCAAATGTGCTCGGTGTCCAGGGGTCACGGTCTCAAGTCACCCACGATAGCCACGGGCCTCAGCTTTGCTGGGGACTCAGGGTAGCCTCGGGGAAGTCTGAGAATCCACCTCTGGTGATGCGATGACTTCGGCGTCCGACGGGAGCTTCAGTGATGCGAACCGGACAGATGCTTCTTTGGTGCCTGCCAAGCAGGGGAGTCACTCCTTGACCCCAAGGGAGATTCTTCAGTCCTCTAATCTTGTCGTAGAGCGTCGAAGGTCCAGGATTCCGTGTCAGAGTTTCGTCCAGGTATAATCTAGTCTTGCTGTGGCAAGGGTTCCCCATTTTAACTAGTAAAACAGGGAGGGACTAACTCTATGACCCCACCTATGGGAGGGTCAAGGGAGGGGGTGGCTACACCCACTTCCCTTTGTCCAGTTTCGCGCCAGAGCAGGGGCAGGTAGCCCCTGAGCTGGTTTGAACTGGCATATGCACAGAGGAGCCTTTTGCTCCCCCAGTGCAGGACTTCAAAGCACTCTAAGAGTGCACCCACCCAGCCCCAATACACATTATCCTGTCTGGGGAGGTGGTCACACCTCCCTGCAACAGGAAACCTATTGTCCAGGCCTCCCCTGCCGGAGTTTCGTCCAGCAGCAGGAGGCCAGACTTGTGTCTGTGGCAGCAGCATCCATTTTGTGATGCCAGGGCTTCAGAAAGAAGTTACCGGGTAAGCCAGAGTTAACATGTCTTTCCCTCTAGAAGGGTGGAATGCTACCCCCGCCGCCAGGATTGGCGGGGGGTAGTATTCCAAGATGTTTGACACCAAACACGACATGTTTAGGTGCAGCCATTCCAAAGTTAGCATTTTACCGCGAGGATATAATGCGCTTAAGAGTATATGGTCAGGCTGCACTACAAACAGCATCAGAGATGGTCTCCGAACGCTGCAGAGGGGCCCTGCTCATGCAGGGGCACCCTCTCACATAGGAACCATGCACTCTGCCTTTAGGATTGATAAAGCCTGCCTTAGGAGTGACTTATAGGTTTCTAGGTGTGTATGTATTTCGTGATATAGGTAACCTATATCACAGTAAGGGGTGCATGCACCACCTTACCCAGGCTGCAGTAGCAGACCTGTGGTGTCAGTTTGGATGGCCTTCCAGGGGTGGCATAATACATGCTGCAGCCCCTGGCAGGCCTCTGAGGTACCTATGCCCTTGGTACATAGTATACCATATACTAGGGACTTATAAGGGCACTCCAGATCCCAATCAGAGATGTGCCTAAGGCACATGGAATCCATTTTACAGAGAAAGCAGATAGACTGGGGCCCTGAATAGCAGGATCCCAGTCCAACTAAGTCATAAACCAGCAAAACACCATAAAAAAGTGGGGGCAACCATATAGTCAGATTCCACCTTCCTACATGTAGCACTGCGTGTCTTAATGCCTGAGTCATTGTACAAGTGCATGGATAGTGACTGGACAGTTAGAGTGCTGGTAGTTGACAGCAGGGTGAGTTTATAAGCGCTTGTGTTTCGGCACAGTGATTAGATAAGGACATGGTTCTGTCAGGATGATTGCAGGAGTTGACTGAGAGTGACAGTGTGATTGGTGGACTGCATGGCTACTACCTGGGTTATTGCAGGAGTCAATCACTAGTCTGCAGGGGGATAGGGGACTGCATAGATTGTGCACATTTGACTGTAGCACTGCGTGTCTTAATGCCTGAGTCATTGTACAAGTGCTTGGATAGTGACTGGATAGTTAGACTGCTGGTAGTTGACAGCAGGGTGAGTTTATAAGTGCTTGTGTTTTGGCACAGTGATTAGATAAGGACATGGTTCTGTCAGGATGATTGCAGGAGTGGACAGAGAGTGACAGTGTGATTGCTGAACTGCATGGCTACTACCTGGGTTATTGCAGGAGTGAATCAGTAGTCTGCAGGGGGTTTGGGGACTGCATAGATTGTGCACATTTGACTGTAGCACTGCGTGTCTTAATACCTGACTCATTGTACAAGTGCATGGATAGTCACTGGATAGTTAGAGTACTGGTAGTTGACAGCAGGGTGAGTTTATAAGTGCTTGTTCTTCGGCACAGTGATTAGATAAGGACATGGTTCTGTCAGGATGATTGGCGGAGTGCACAGAGAGTGACAGTGTGATTGGTGGACTGCATGGCTACTACCTGGGTTATTGCAGGCGTGAAACAGTAGTCTGCAGGGCGTTAGGGGACTGCATAGATTGTGCACATTTGACTGTAGCACTGTGTGTCCTAATGCCTGAGTCATTGTACAAGTGCATGGATAGTGACTGGATAGTTACAGTGCTGGTAGTTGACAGCAGGGTGAGTTTATAAGTGCTTGTGTTTTGGCACAGTGATTAGATAAGGACATTCTTCTGTCAGGATGATTGCATGAGTGGACAGAGAGTGACAGTGAGATTGGTGCACTGCATGGCTATTACCTGGGTTATTGCAGGAGTGAATCAGTAGTCTGCAGGGGGTTAGGGGACTGCACAGATTGTGCACATTTGACTGTAGCACTGCATGTCTTATTGCCTGAGTCATTGTACAAGTGCATGGATAGTGACTGGATAGTTAGAGTGCTGGTAGTTGACAGCAGGGTGAGTTTATAAGTGCTTGTGTTTTAGTACAGTGATTAGATAAGGACATGGTTCTGTCAGGATGATTGTAGGAGTGGACAGAGAGTGACAGTGTGATTGGGGCACTGCATGGCTACTACCTGGGTTATTGCAGGAGTGAATCAGTAGTCTGAAGGGGGTTAAGGGAACTGCATAGATTGTGCACATTTGACTGTAGCACTGCGTGTCTTAATGCCTGAGTCATTGTACAAGTACATGGATACTGACTGGATAGTTAGAGTGCTGGTAGTTGACAGCAGGGTGAGTTTGTAAATGCTTGTGTTTTGGTACCGTGATTAGATAAGGACATGGTTCTGTCAGGATGATTGCAGGAGTGGACAGAGAGTGACAGCGTGATTGGGGCACTGCATGGCTACTACCTGGGTTATTACAGGAGTGAATCAGTAGTCTGCAGGGGGTTAGGGGACTGCATAGATTGTGCACAATTTACTTTAGCTCTGCGTGTCTTAATGCCTGAGTCATTGTACAAGTGCATGGATACTGACTGGATAGTTAGAGTGCTGGTAGTTGACAGCAGGGTGAGTTTATAAGTGCTTGTGTTTTGGCACAGTGATTAGATAAGGACATGGTTCTGTCAGGATGATTGCAGGAGTGGACAGAGAGTGACAGTGTGATTGGGGCACTGGATGGCTCCTACCTGGGTTATTACAGGAGTGAATCAGTAGTCTGCAGGGGGTTAGGGGACTGCATAGATTGTGCACATTTGACTGTAGCACTGCGTGTGTTAATGCCTGAGTCATTGTACAAGTGCATGGATACTGACTGGATAGTTAGAGTGCTGGTAGTTGACAGCAGGGTGAGTTTATAAGTGCTTGTGTTCCGGCACAGTGATTAGATAAGGACATGCTTCTGTCAGGATGATTGCAGGAGTGGACAGAGAGTGACAGTGTGATTGGTGGACTGCGTGGCTACTACCTGGGTTATTGCAGGAGTCAATCAGTAGTCTGCAGGGGGTTAGGGGACTGCATAGATTGTGCACATTTGACTGTAGCACTGCGTGTCTTAATGCCTGAGTCATTGTACAAGTGCATGGATAGTGGCTGGATAGTTTGAGTGCTGGTAGTTGACAGCAGGGTGAGTTTATAAGTGCTTGTGTTTCGGCACAGTGATTAGATAAGGACATGCTTCTGTCAGGATGATTGCAGGAGTGGACAGAGAGTGACAGTGTGATTGGTGTACTGCATGGCTACTACCTGGGTTATTGCAGGAGTGAATCAGTAGTCTGCAGGGGCTTAGGGGACTGCATAGATTGTGCACATTTGACTGTAGCTCTGCGTGTCTTAATGCCTGAGTCATTGTACAAGTGCATGGATACTGACTGGATAGTTAGAGTGCTGGTAGTTGACAGCAGGGTGAGTTTATAAGTGCTTGTGTTTCGGCACAGTGATTAGATAAGGACATGCTTCTGTCAGGATGATTGCAGGAGTGGACAGAGAGTGACAGTGTGATTGGTGGACTGCATGGCTACTACCTGGGTTATTGCAGGAGTGAATCAGTAGTCTGCAAGGGGTTAGGGGACTGCATAGATTGTGCACATTTGACTGTAGCACTGCGTGTCTTAATGCCTGAGTTATTGTACAAGTGCATGGATACTGACTGGATAGTTAGAGTGCTGGTAGTTGACAGCAGGGTGAGTTTATAAGTGCTTGTGTTTCGGCACAGTTATTAGATAAGGTCATGGTTCTGTCAGGATAATTGCAGGAGTGGACAGAGAGTGACAGTGTGATTGCTGAACTGCATGGCTACTACCTGGGTTATTGCAGGAGTCAATCAGTAGTCTGCAGGGGGTTAGGGGACTGCATAGATTGTGCACATTTGACTGTAGCACTGCGTGTCTTAATGCCTGAGTCATTGTACAGGTGCATGGATAGTGACTGGATAGTTAGACTGCTGGTAGTTGACAGCAGGGTGAGTTTATAAGTGCTTGTGTTTCGGCACAGTGATTAGATAAGGACATGGTTCTGTCAGGATGATTGCAGGAGTTGACAGAGAGTGACAGTGTGATTGGTGGACTGCATGGCTACTACCTGGGTTATTGCAGGAGTCAATCAGTAGTCTGCAGGGGGATAGGGGACTGCATAGATTGTGCACATTTGACTGTAGCACTGCGTGTCTTAATGCCTGAGTCATTGTACAAGTGCTTGGATAGTAACTGGATAGTTAGACTGCTGGTAGTTGACAGCAGGGTGAGTTTATAAGTGCTTGTGTTTCGGCACAGTGATTAGATAAGGACATGGTTCTGTCAGGATGATTGCAGGAGTGGACAGAGAGTGACAGTGTGATTGGTGGACTGCATGGCTACTACCTGGGTTATTGCAGGAGTCAATCAGTAGTCTGCAGGGGGTTAGGGGACTGCATAGATTGTGCACATTTGACTGTAGCACTGCGTGTCTTAATGCCTCAATCATTGTACAAGTGCATGGATACTGACTGGACAGTTAGAGTGCTGGTAGTTGACAGCAGGGTGAGTTTATAAGTGCTTGTGTTTCGGCACAGTGATTAGATAAGGACATGCTTCTGTCAGGATGATTGCAGGAGTGGACAGAGAGTGACAGTGTGATTGGGGCACTGCATGGCTACTACCTGGGTTATTGCAGGAGTGAATCAGTAGTCTGCAGGGGGTTAGGGGACTGCATAGATTGTGCACATTTGACTGTAGCACTGCGTGTCTTAATGCCTGAGTCATTGTACAAGTGCATGGATAGTGACTGGATAGTTAGAGTGCTGGTAGTTGACAGCAGGGTGAGTTTATAAGGTCTTGTGTTTTGGCACAGTGATTAGATAAGGACATGGTACTGCTGAATGATTAGAGTATTGCAAGGAGACCACCTGAGGATATTCATAAGTGCTTGGGTATTGACAGAGGTATTGAATTAGTACATGCTACTGGTAGATGCCTCAAGAACTGCATTGTGAGTGACAGAGTGATTGGTGGACTGTATGGTTAGTACCTGAGGTATTTAAGACATTAATGAGTAGTGAGTAGGTGGTTAGAGGTTTGTATGGATAGTGCACAGGTGAATGTAGTAGTGGATGGATAGTGTTTGGATTACTTAATCTTACCTTTACAGTAGTAAATGTCAAAATATTCTTAAACATTTTTGCATTTGTTTTTTATAATTTAAATTTTAAAAACTTTCGAACTTTAGAATTAGGGTCTGTAAAAGAAAAGAAAAAATACAGTTATAATATATAGCATATGTGGGCGAAACAGGTAGGGAATTAAGACTTAGACTTTTGGAACACAGGTCGGCCCTAAAAACTATGAAACTGAATGCCCCCTTGGTAGACCATTACAGTATGATGAAACATAAACATACTGAATTTAACTGGTTCATAATTGAAAAAATAACCTTATCCAGGAGAGGAGGCAATATAGAAATAAAGAGAAAAAACAGGGAACAATGGTACATTTCAACCCTCGACACAATATCAAATGGATTAAATACGAAGGAAGACTGGATGAGAATAGTTCAATAGATTTAGTCCTATTTTCTGTAGATGTTCTGACTGTTACTTTTTTTATATTTCCTGAAACAATAAAATAGAGAGAATATGTTTACTGATAAACGGCGACAAACCGGACATGACAATGTGACAGTACGTTAAGAAATCGGTTTTTTATTGTTTATATGTCTCCATTTATGTCTTAGTTTATTTTATATATTTTTTCCACCACATTTATGGAGACACTTAAACCGCCTCCCCCTTTGATGACAGAAGGTCTTCACCTAAACAATAAGGTGGTTGTGACTTACAATGCAGGTGAGAGACAAATAATATATCTATTTTACCTATTCACAGTGCTTTACACGACCAGTTCCAAGATGGCGACCGCTATGGACTGAAAACGAAGTGTAGGTATCAATAAAGTTTCTTCACAATTATGTGACTAGCCGTTTTTTGTAACATCCATAGGACGTACAAGAAGGGACACCTGAATCGCTTCCCTTTTGATTATAGAAAGTCTTCACCTAAAAAACAAGGTCGTTGTGACTTTCACTGTGGGTGAGAGACAAAAAACTAATCTATTTTACCTACTCACAGTGCTCTATATGACCAGTTCCTAGATGGCGATCGCTATTTGCTAAAAACGATATGTAGGTATCAATAAAGTTTCTTCACAATCACGTGACTAGCCGATTTACGTAACATCCATGGGACGTACAAGAAGGAATAAATAATGACTGCAATTTCAAGCGGTTCATTTACTCACAAACTACGGCCGAGGAAGAACTCTAGGAGTAGCGGTATTCGTCGGAATTAAGAGGTGAGGACTGCCGAACCGCACTCGAATTGCTAAATAGACTGTAGAAGATTTGTTTGCGAAGCAGTTAACTCGAGCTATTTGTTTGTGTGATGAACAGGGCTTTTGACCTGAAATGGGGAATTTTAGAGCAGTCAGAAATCACGGTCTGTGCCCCAATCTGCCCTTTCTAGGGGAAAATGGCGTAAACAGTTAGAAGCTTTGTGGCACGGTAGAGAATGCAGTAGACACGTCAGACTTGCTGCTTTATGTATAACACTATGAAGTAAAGCATATGGTTACTGTTATTAGTTAGATGGGCATATTGTTTTGGCCCGTGTCCTAGTGAGGACATAAGGAATTAGAGGACAACGAACAGAGGGGCTGACAAAAGTTAGATTATATATATATATAAGATATTGATATAGGAAATAATACCTTCTTTAATTTCATCTAGCCACGAAAACGCGATCCTGCTGTGAGACAGACGGAATATCTGAGACTCGCTGTCCATACAATATATGAGGCCGAGATGTGTTCCGGTTCTCAAATCTATTAAAATTTGTCGAATTATTTAGACAATCTTTTGCAGGTGAGGAATACACCGCATTCTTAGAAATATATATATATAAAAAGGTATTATCACAAGGTAATAATGGGGTTTTCTATTTTCTATCATACAGGCAGCCATTATTCTGGACCATTCTTGGATCCATCTACATGTTTTTACTATCTATATGTTTGAATTAATCAGATAAGGTAATAAATATGGACCTACCTATAATAACCTAGGGTTTTTTTTTTACTACAATTACAACCATAATCCAAAAATTAAACATTCTGAACAATATATTTTAATGTTTCAGAATCCGGTAAAGCTTCACTTTACATTTACTCTATATATGGAGAATCTCCCATTGGAGTGCAACGTCACCGGTGAGTTGAAGTTCATAACTGAATGATGGGGTTTCTAAATGAACAAATGCGGGTGCGCATAAATGTGTGCAGTGGCACAGGGGAGTTGAAGTTTATAGTTGAATGAGAGTGCCTTTTTTACGCGTGCACATAGATATGTGCAGAGTGTGGTATAGAGGTATGATTTTTTGTGATTATTAGAGCACTTATAAATGTTAACTGTAGAGCTGAATAACATCATGGCAGTCTGCAGCAGAATTAGAATGCTTCTAAACCAATATATTGTGGGCACATTAAAGTGTGTGCACAAAAATGCCTTTCTGCTATTAGTGGTTAAAAGATTTGTGATAATCAGTGCACTTATAGATGTAAATTGCAGAGCTTAAATAAGACTTTTTTATTAAAGTGGGATATTATACAATATGTTATAGAGGTTGTAATAAACCCCTCTTTGTATTTGTGAAGTGCTGTTGGATATGATATGTGTATATATATGTATATATTTTTGTTTAAGGAATCTTTTATCTTTCTAAATTAGGTGGTCTTTATATGTGAGATAAGATCTGTTCATAAAGGAGAAAATATTTCTGTCCTGAAGAAGGTGGTCCTATTGAGAATGAGCCACTGAAACGCGTCGACGCCTAGGTTTTATGGTGTTAAATTTGGACATGATAGCAACCTATTATAGACAGGGAACTTAGACCCATGCTTTGTGCTATCTAAAATATTTCCAAATTAACGAACTGTATGACAAAATTTATTGTCTCTGTATATTCTCCTTTTATGTCTTTTGTTTTGTGATTAATGTATGATGTTCGGACTCATGAAATTGTTTTCTTAACATAGGATGTTTTGTGTCTAGAGTTTTGTGTATTTTAACTATTTTATGAATTGTCCCTGTGGGTTTTAGAATCTGTACAGTTTTTTATTGATTAAACAATATCTTTTATAAAAAAGAAATTTGGTATATAAGTGTTTTAATATATTTCAAAAACGGTGATTATTAATCTCCGGGTATGAATGTGGTAATATATGTGGTATGAATCAGGATGTGTTAGATTGACCATAGGGAACATTTATTTTAAACTTATAATTTTAAGAACACAACATAATTTTAGCATTATATAAATTATTTAGTTTGCCTTTTTTGCTGTTCTCAGAATATATTGAATTTCTCTATAGATAGTGATTTCAATGTTACTCATCATATAACAGTGGGCAAAAAAAAACAATCAATAAGATTGTTTAAAAAAAAAAAAATCTGTGTCAAAAATATTTTCAACATAGTCAACTATCTCTGCACATTGCGTAAAAAAAACATCCTCAATAACATTGCATATAATACAATTATCTAATATATAAAATGCTTCTTTCTAAGAGAATTTTGTAACTACAATATAAAAGAACAGAAACAATAATTCAATCAGCAATTCTTCATAACTTCCATATTCTCTAAATGATGTTCTTTAAAACATTTGCTGTCAGAATATCCCAGAACAACTGCTTAATTCATATCAATATTTTTCCTCTATTCCAAATGATATTCCTGAAATCCTTTCTACTGAAATTGTCCAAAGTAATCTTATTAATACATATTAACATATTCCCAATAGGCCGAATTATGTTCTTAGAACTTTGGCTTTAAAAATATTAGGTATGAATTTGGTAATTCGTTAGGCAAACGATATCTAAAAACCAAATGAGCATCATTACAATATGTCCATCCTTTATTGCATTTTAAATAGACAGTGTAATATCCAGATGTCGTAGAAGGTCCATCGTGGAAAATAATTGCTACTGCTACAAAAGTTCTTCCTGATATTGATAGTTGACTTGCTACAAAAGTTTTAATTAAAGTTTCCAATTTTCTTCCATCTGCTCTACAACGTTGTATCATTAAAATTATATATTGTCCAAATCTTTGTATAAATAATGTTGATAACATTTCTGATTTGCATTGGCTACACTCCATGTTTTGATTAGCTGATTTAACTAATTTGTTGAAAGACACTGTTTTACAATCTGGTATTGTCAAATATATGAATCTTTCAGTGTCTATGTTAGTGGTAGAAGTAAATGTACAATTTTCACATTCATGTTCTCATCTATAACAAAGTCCAAACAGATTTTCAATTTCTATTCCTTTATCTTCCAATACTGCAAGCATATACATTAGAAATTCCTGAGCATCTTGTTGCACATTCTGTGTAAATTGCGAAGAACCAGAACATATATCCAGAAGATTCCGAATATCAGAAACACTTTGGATTTTACTTTTATCAGTTCTCAATTTTTCAAAAATAGAATGCAACAAGGAACAAAATCTTTTTCTCGATTCTCCATAATTTGCTGTTGGAGATTTTCTAGAATAAATACGACGTTCACCACTACATTAGCATAGCAGTTGATACCTGAACTATTTTCTAACTGATATCCTACAATCTCTTGAATAGTGTCCTTTTTCTTTTTGTTTGGAATCTCAACATTGTCTTGATTTTTTTCTTCTTTTCAACTTCACTACAGATATTCTCATATCTTCGTTTTCGACCTACTACACGTTTTTCATATACAGGATATTCACCTAAGTTGGGAGCATACCGTCTTCTTAACCGATTATACTCTCTTACACAATTTGCATCTGCACTAATCTTTCTCTCATCAAAATCAATCAAATGCAATCCAGATAAAGTTCTGACTCGGGACAAAGCAACATATGCCATACCCTCTTTAAACACGGTACTTCCAATGTTTACCAAAGCACTGTCTACACTTAAACCTTGAGATTTATGAATGGTCACCGCATATGCTAAAGAAAGAGGAAACTGTTTTCTACGAACATACAAGTCTTTAACAAGCAAAAAACGAACAGAACAACGTCCAATCTGTTTTACTTCTTCAATCTGATCAAATTTAATCTTCAAAAATTCAATTCCATCTCTATTTTGATAATTAACAAAATGTACAACTTTTCCCATTGCTCCATTTACTAAACCTTTTTCCACATCCAAATTACGCTGTAAAATTACCCGACAGTTTACACATACATATAAATTCTTTTCTAAACCAGCAGTTTTAGATATTGATTTTTCCAAAGAATCCAATTTTGTTTTTAATTTTTCCGTCAAAATAATAGTAATTCCTTCATGCTCTATTTTATCAATGGCTTCCATTTTTATTATTTGTTCTTTTTCGAGCTTTAAAAGTTCTTCATTGAATGTAGAACACTCTCGCAGTGTTGGCATTAGGCAGATTATAGATTTATTTTCTGCAATTCTTTTGTATATTTTTTCTGGAACTATATTTTCATTTGGAAACAAGTTTGTAAGTAGCCGACTTTGCAAAGCTTGTTTGCCATGTTCTGTCAATATTCCAATTCTTATATCTTGAAGAATGGTTCCATAATCTACATCATTTGCCTGTCGCATATTTTTAATAAGTTCTTTGTATTCAAAATATGACCAAATGTTAACGTTTCCAACACTTCCCAAAGACTTTCTGGTGTCTTCATGCACAAGCGTTTTAAATACTGGTTGCCCTTTTACAGGAGTAAGTTGCAGTAGATCACCAAAAACTATCACATGTTTTCCTCCAAATAAGACATCGTATTCTGTTTTTAAAATTTGCTGCATTCTTAAATGCACAAAGGCAAGCATTAAGTTTGAGACCATGCTCACCTCATCAATAATCAGAAGTTTCATTTTCTTTAGCACTCTTGAAACTTCATAACAAGCTTCTCCAGATAGCTTGTGATATTCCAATTTGTTTTCATGCTCTACAGGTAGCATTAGTAAACGATGTAATGTAATTCCTTTAATGTTGTGTGCTGCCAACCCAGTTGGAGCAGTTACAACACAAGACAAATGTGAGTCAGTTGTTTTCTGTAGATAACTGGTCAAAACTTTAATTAAGAAACTTTTTCCTGTACCAGCTTGACCACTGACATACATTCGGATAGGTTGAAATGATGTGCATGTGCATTCTGTCTTTTCATGAAGAAAACCATGGTCAATCTGTTGTCTCAGTTGCTGATATATTTCTTTCTGTTCAATATTTAGTTGTTCTTCCAAGTTTCCTAAGTCCATAATATCTTCTTGAGCTTGATGCATTGCTGTTTCCACTTCACTCATGGCGATTGCTGCTTCATTTTCAAGAATTGATTGTCCTAGTGGATCTTGACTCAGTGGAGCAGAACTTTGACTGTCTTGAGAACTGTCTTTAGCAATCACAGCTGCAATAGTAGCTTCTTGATCAATTTCTTCATTCAACATTTTGAGATAATTTGCAAAAACTGTGCATTCAATGCTATCTTTACATGCATTGAAAGAATCTTGATTGCACTGAAAATCTCCAAGTAATTCCACTTCCGTACGCCAAGGCTTGAAGAGTTGCAGAAGTGCTTAATAGTAAAATTCTCTTTTATCAGGAGTATCACAACTCAGTTTCCTATGATTAATCAGATTTCCTTTACTATGTTTCACCAAATATCCTTCTGAACCAATCACTGCATATTTTTCTTCATTTATGTTCTCTGTAGTATTTCTCTTAAAACTGTAATATTGCAGCACTTCATAGAGACATATGTTTTCAAGATGAGGACATGTATTTGGATAGTATGTATCCAACATGTTTGTTTTAACAATATCTGTGCTTTCCGGTTCATTTAATGCTAAGTACTCGATTTCGCGTTGCAGCAAGACCTAGACTAACCCAAATGATTCCTCTTGACTTTGAATATAAACTTGCAGAGGACAACCGATCTGAGCATTCGTATGCTCTAATCTCTTGATGGGACAGCATCTTCATACTAAAGCTGTACAATTTCTTACTAAGACTCTTTTTTGGGAAATTTCTTCCCACATTTCTTTCAACTCCGTCTTTTCTGATTTTGTTATGTATGATGTTACTTACCGAGCAACAGCAATGGGATTATCTGCAACATACTGGATATCCATATTAGCATTCCACATCAACAGAATAACTGGATTATAATCATTAATATACTTTGATTGTTCACATCTTTTTAAATTGTAAGTATTTTTGGGAGATTTTCTAGTGATGGTATGTATCACTGCTGACATGAAACTGTTCACTCTTCCTTTGGATATTACTGGACGTGGAAATCCAAAACGACATTTGGTATAAAACTTTTCCTTCGACTTGTATTTCCGTCGACGGTATTTGCCACATCGATGAGTTTGAAACCGTAACACTTGTTGCCTTAAGGTGTTTTCTTCTCTTGTTTTTGGTATAGCACATGTAACATAGTCTTCAATAAAAGATAAAACAGTCTCATCCGAATCAGTTCCAAATTTGGGTGCATCCTTGATCCATAAAAGCATATGTATATGAGGAGCACCTCTAGCTTGATACTCCTTTATCCAAAAGAAATCAATAACTTCTCCAAGAGGAGGATTCTTTTTATTGCAGATAAAAGACATCATAGCTTGAAACCTATGATTGAAATATCTGAATACATTTACAGGATCCAAGGAACACAGTTCTCCAGGTGTCTTGAATTCAATGTTTTTAATATTTGAATTTGCTTCTCAAAGAAATTCAAGTAAATCGTCCCATGCGTATTCAGCACAGCTTAGCGTAACAAACCACGTAGGAGTTCCTAAGTTCCTTAACATGCATTTAAGTTCTCCATGACGACGATACCAATACTCATTAGTACCACGCTGACATGCCATCAAATTAATCAATTGAGATTCTAAATGATCATCTCTGTCATGTACTTTGTCCATGAGTTCCTTTGCAGAAACATTTTGAAGATGAACTGTTTTTAATATGCGGTTGACTGCATATGAAAGTCCAGACAAGTCACTTTCAAACAAAAGATGAAATATATATGGGATACATTGTCGAAATCTTGGATCTTCTGAGTACAATCTTGTTGTCCGATATTCTTATGCAGGGAATCTGTACTGGTCGTTCGTCATATCGTCCACCTTTTCCAGTGGGGAAGAGCTGTGGAAAACAACGAGCTTCCAAACTTTTTCCCAAACACTCATAGGAGTCCTGTTCGCTTTCTTCATTTGGAATAATTCAATAGTATTCCCCATCACTTCTTTGGAATGTAAAGGATGTACACTATAATGTTCATAAATTTCTTCACTTTTGGACATGTCCACTTTCTCAATTTGACCACTTGACATTTCACTATCATCTCCTAAAAGTATTTCTTCTTCTTCCACATACACATTTTTGTAGTAATCATTGTTTTTATAAGATACAATGTTGCCTTTTGCACTTTCCTGACATCCACTAATTCCTGCCAGATTTTCCCACTCTTTGTAGGAACACCATTAACTAGAATAACTAGTGGTTAACTTTCTTCTTTCTCTACACCAATAGTTTCAATATTTTTTGTTAAATCTAGAGGTAAATATACAACTCTTCCTTTTAATCCTCTCTGTAAATCTGTGGGAGGCAATTTACCTGTTTTAGGCTCCATACGAACAAAAGCCTGAAACGGGTGCACAGATTGAATCAGAATAGACTCATACGTGTTTAAATCTATCAGTTCTGGAGGAATAGCTACCAACTCTAGATTATTATGGACAGCTCTAGCTGACATTTTATTATCCTCTAATTTGTTATAACAATATTTACAAATATGTTGATCAGTACCCAAATCAAAGCAATCCTCTACCAACAAATAAGTTGCAAATTCCTTCCACTTATCATTATTTTCTCTTTCACTTTTTAAATACAGATCAACATTCCTAGTCTGATTTTTATAGTGAGTTCAGTCGACAACAAATACAAGTATAATTTGGGCTTTCACACGAAATTACCTTAAACTTTGTAATTTCTTCTTCAAACTTCTCTTTACTACTATTTTCCACATTTTCTTCAACACCTACTTCTATCAATGTCTCACTTTGTCTACTCTCTTCTTCAGGACCAAAATAACGAAACTCTATTTCATCACTAACTTTTTTTACATCTGATACTGACCCATGCAAAAGAGCACTGTTTAAGTCATTTAAAAATATTGCTGGACTGTTTGCGTAATACAATCTTCTGACTAACTTCCGCATTTGAGAATGATGTACTGCTAACATTCTAAAATGATGAAAAACACTTTGACATACTTTTCTAGAAATACAAGCCAGAGAATGACCTTGCAAACCAGTATTTTTCTCACTCTGCAAGGATCTAGTCCTTGCAACATCTTAATCTTTTGTTTAACACTTTTTTTACTATACTCTCGTAAGAAATTGCGTAAAATATCAATAGATTCCTGTCGTATACTGCAAATACTACTACAATCCCAAGTATACACTGGGGCTTTAGTATGTCTCCCTAGAACTTCATCACCTTTCACTTCTTCTACATTTCTAGGAACCATCTTTTCTTTTTCAATTGGACAACAGTTTTTTACTTCATAAGCACGACCACTGGTATCAACTGCATACAATAATGTATTGGTTTAAAAATAGCTCTCTTCATTAAAAAAAGGCTCTGAACTTGAACTGTGTTTCCATTCACCCAAAAAAATATCACAAAAGTTAGTTCTGTTAATTACTCTCTTCTTTTTACTTTTGGCCTTCATAAAATGTATTGGCTTATGTAATGATCGAATTCTGTTTAAAGCTAAAATGAATAATTTTTTTTAATTCAAAAGCCTTCTCAACAATAGTTTCAATCTGTTTCTTCTTTTTATAAAATGCTGATCTTTTTTTATATTTCTTCACATCTTTCAACAAATTAAAGACAACTCTATTGTAAAACATTCTCTTTCTAATTTCTTCATACTGATTCTTTCTCCTTTTACCATACATTGTTTTTTAAAACTTGATTTCCCATTAATTTCGCCTTTTTTCTTCTTATTCTTCTTTGTTGTTGAGATATTCTTTCTACTTTCTACATTGTGCAAATTGTTTCTACTCTTTGAAAGTCTTTTAGTAAATTCTTTTGTTCTCTTACCACAAGACTTTTTCTTTTTTCCCACTGTAGGAGAGTAGGATCTGCTTCACATGGGTACCCCCACTTTTTGCTGATGCTTCACTGTTTTTCGACTTTAGTCTGGGTGGGGCCCTGCTAATCAGAACCCCACCCTAGCTGCTTCCTCTCTAAAATGGTTTCCATGTACCTTTGGTACATCTTTGATTGGAATCTGGAGTGCCCTTATAAGTCCCTAGTATATGGTATACTATGTACCCAGGGCATAGGTACCCCAGAGTCCTGCCAGGGGCTGAAGCATGTATTATGCCACCCCTGGAAGGCCAGCCAAAATGACACCACAGGTCTGCTACTGCAGCCTGGGTAAGGTGGTGCATGCACCCCTTACTTTGATATAGGCTACCTATATCACTACCATTGCACACACATATAAACCTATAAGTCACTCCTATGGCAGGCCTTACCAATCCTGAGGGCAGAGTGCTTGGTTTTTATGTGAGAGGGTGCCCCTGCATGAGCTGAGCCCCTCTGCAGCATTCAGAGTCCCTCCTCTGATGCTGTTTGTGGTACAGCCTGACCATATACTCTTAAGTGCATTATATCCTCGCGGTACAATGCTAACTTTGGACTGGCTGCACCAAAACATGTCGTGTTTGGTGTCAAACATCTTGGAATACTACCCCCCCCCCTTCTAGAGGGAGAGACATGTACACACCGGGCTGCCCGGTATTAACTTTACAGAGCCCTGGCATCACAAAATGGATGCCGCTGCCACAGACACGGGTCTGGCCTCCTGCTGCTGACCGAAACTCCGCCAGGGGAGGCCTGGACAATAGGTTTCCTGTCGCAGGGAGGTGTAACCACCTCCCCAGACAGGACAATGTGTATTGGGGCTGGGCGGGAGCACTCTCTGGTGCTTTGAAGTCCTGCACTGGGGGCACATTTGGTGTCCCTGTGCATAACCCAGTTCAAACCGGTTGCAGGGGCTACCTGCCCCTGCTCTGGCGCGAAACTGGACAAAGGGAATGGGTGTAACCACCCCTCTTCCCTGACTCTCCCATAGGTGAGTCCCCAGAGTATGTCCAACCCCCTAACTTGGTATAAGTATGGGACCCCAGTCCTTAGGACTTTAGATTACCCTGGACGAAACTCTGAAGCCGAATCCTGGACCTTCGACGCTCTACTACAAGATTAGAGGACTGAAGAATCTCCCTTGGGGTCAAGGAGTGACTCCCCTGCTTGGCAGGCACCAAAGAAGCAATTGTCCGGTCTGCATCGCTGAAGCTCCCGCCGGACGCCGAAGTCTTTGCATCACCAGAGGTGGATTTCCAGACTTCCTCGAGGCTGCCCTGAGACCCCAGCGAAGCTGAGGCATGTAGCTGTCGTGGGTAACGTGGAACCGTGACCCCTGGACACCAAGAACTTTTGCAAGTGCATCCTCTTCCTGGTCTCCCACGAAGTTGTGCTTTGGGCTCCGAGTAGCCCTTGCCTCCAGCACCGACTGCACCGAAGATCACTGGCCTCCACTCCACGAGTGTCCTGTGAGCCAGCTCCAAGTGCGTCCACTCAAGGCTCCTTCGCGGTCGCTAGTCCGTTGGCTAGTGGGCCCTCCCGAAGGCAACTCTTCTTCTGCTTGGGCTTTCCTGGTTGCTCCAGAGGTGCCCTGACTTACCCTCGCTGGGTGAGTCCCCCAGACCTTGCTGGTCTGCATCAACGTCCTTTCTTCATTTCCACATGACTTGCCGTTGCCAATGCTTGTAGGGTCCAATCCGGTCGCCGACACCGCAGCAATCGACAGACATCGTGGGACAGCTCGAATCCAGCTCCTGGCCATCGTCGACGCCTCCTGGACCTCGTGGCTGAAGAGTCAAGATGACCATCAACCTACCTGAAGCACCCGACATCGGTGGGCATCTGCTCATCGCCCTCCTGGTCACTGGCTAGTGACCCAGACTCTGTCCCCTCTGCTTTCAGGTTCCTCAGATCTTCGATCCACCCTTGGATCCATCCGGACACTTTCGACTTGGTGGCCAGCAGCCCGCTGCAGCAGATCGCCATTGAAAACAACGACGAAACCCGACACGAAAAGACACCTATGCACCCGGCTTCCCTGGGTGAGGTAACTCGAGTACTCCGGTGCTCCTGTGGGTATTGACTCTAGAACTGCCTAGTTCTAAAGGGATTTGCTCCAAGTCCTCCTCTAAGTGTCCTTTCCTTTTAAAAACCTAACCGCGACTTTCCCCATAGAAGTTAACGGCGATTCGCGGCTGTGTTCCAACACTGCACGCGTCCCCCGTGGGTCCCCTGTGTCACTATCTCGGGTGGTTCTTTGTGGTCCAAGCACTTCTACAGGCTCTAAGCCTTGTGTCTAGCTCAGTCGTGGTTCTTATACCACTTTATTGGTATATGGTTTGGTACGCCCCTAGGGCTCAAACGTTTATTTGTGCTATTACTGTTGATATTCGACTTGTAACTTATGTACTTCGAACTCTAGCCTCATAAAGAGACTAGAGGGGTGTGTTTAAGACTAAATACATATATTTTAAATATATACCTGGTGTGGTCCTCTTTCATTTGGTCACTCAAGAGATTATAGACTGGTAAAACAAGCTGCTTTACATTCCTTCAAGACTTAGCCTGAAGGCTGCTCTCCATAGCTACCACTAGGATAGCTTTCAATAAAGGTTGTCTTTAACCTATCTCCAATAAGGGGTTGTTTGGACTGGTGCAAGGTGCCCACTATAATTAGTGAACAGCATATACCAGGCCAACTTCTCACACCCACATGTTGTAGTTCATCTAATTCTCGCTGTTGTGTTTTCTTCAAATAATAGTCCTTTTTTTGTTGTTTCCTCTTTTCTGTTATTCTAGTCATGGTAAGTTTTTTTAATGATGATGAACAACATCTGTTAAAAAAAATATATATATATAATATTATTAAAATAAATCTATAAAATATACTATTGTATTACTAAACAAACACGTTGTACATAAAAACCATTTAAACGCTTTGTTTTAAAATCACAATCCATTTACTGCAGTACACAGGTACTAACTGGATAATTGTAGGACTGAATGAGTAGTGTGTACGTGTTTAGAGGACTGCATCAATAGTGGATAGATGATTGTAATACTGGATGTATTAGTACCTGGGTCATTGCATGAGTACATGGGTACTGACTGGATCATTAGAGTACTGCAACGAAAGAGAATGGTGAATTTATAAATGCTTGGGTTTTGGCGCAGTGATTAGATAAGGACATGGTACTGGCTGGATGATTGGAGGACTGCACAGAGAGTGACAGTGTGATTACTGCACTTCATGGGTACTACCTGGGTAATTGGACGAGTGAATCAGTACTGTGTAGATGGTTAGGGGACTGCATGGATAGTACACATTTCATTGTAGCACTGCATATCTTAATGCTTCAGTCATTATACAAGTACATAGATAGTTGACAGTACTGTGAATTTATAAGTGCTTGGGTTTTGGCGCAGTGATTAGATAAGGACATGGTACTGGCTGGATTATTGGAGGAGTGCACGGAGAGTGACAGTGTGATTGCTGAACTGCATGGGTACTACTTCGGTAATTGGAGGAGTGACTCAGTAGTGTGGAGGTGGTTAGAGGACTGCATGGATAGTGCACATTTCATTGTAGCATTACATGTGTTAATGCCTAAGTCATTGTACAAGTACATTGATAGTGACTGGATACTTAGAGTGCTGCAAGTTGACAGAATGGTGAATTTATAAGTGCTTGGGTTTTGGCGCAGTGATTAGATAAGGACATGGTACTGACTGGATGATTGGAGGAGTGCCCGAACAGTGACAGTGTGATTATAGGACTGCATGGCTACTACCTGGGTTATTACAGGAGTGAATCAGTAGTCTGCAGGGGGTTAGGGGACTGCATAGATTGTGCACATTTGACTGTAGCACTGCGTGTCTTAATGCCTGAGTCATTGTACAAGTGCATGGATACTGACTGGATAGTTAGAGTGCTGGTAGTTGACAGCAGGGTGAGTTTATAAGTGCTTGTGTTTTGGCACAGTGATTAGATAAGGACATGGTTCTGTCAGGATGATTGCAGGAGTGGACAGAGAGTGACAGTGTGATTGGTGGACTGCATGGCTACTACCTGGGTTATTGCAGGAGTGAATCAGTAGTCTGCAGGGGGTTAGGGGACTGCATAGATTGTGCACATTTGACTGTAGCACTGCGTGTCTTAATGCCTGAGTTATTGTACAAGTGCATGGATACTGACTGGATAGTTAGAGTGCTGGTAGTTGACAGCAGGGTGAGTTTATAAGTGCTTGTGTTTCGGCACACTGATTAGATAAGGACATGGTTCTGTCAGAATAATTGCAGGAGTGGACAGAGAGTGACAGTGTGATTGCTGAACTGCATGGCTACTACCTGGGTTATTGCAGGAGTCAATCAGTAGTCTGCAGGGGGTTAGGGGACTGCATAGATTGTGCACATTTGACTGTAGCACTGCATGTCTTAATGCCTGAGTCATTGTACAAGTGCATGGATAGTGACTGGATAGTTAGAGTGCTGGTAGTTGACAGCAGGGTGAGTTTATAAGTGCTTGTGTTTCGGCACAGTGATTAGATAAGGACATGGTTCTGTCAGGATGATTGCAGGAGTGGACAGAGAGTGACAGTGTGATTGGGGCACTGCATGGCTACTACCTGGGTTATTGCAGGAGTGAACCAGTAGTCTGCAGGGGGTTAGGGGGCTGCATAGATTGTGCACATTTGACTGTAGCACTGCGTGTCTTAATACCTGACTCATTGTACAAGTGCATGGATAGTGACTGGATAGTTAGAGTGCTGGTAGTTGACAGCAGGGTGAGTTTATAAGTGCTTGTGTTTTGGCACAGTAATTAGATAAGGACATGGTTCTGTCAGGATGATTGCAGGAGTGGACAGAGAGTGACAGTGTGTTTGGGGCACTGCATGGCTACTACCTGGGTTATTGCAGGAGTGAATCAGTAGTCTGCAGGGGGTTAGAGGACTGCATAGATTGTGCACATTTGACTGTAGCACTGCGTGTCTTAATGCCTGAGTCATTGTACAAGTGCATGGATAGTGACTGGATAGTTAGAGTGCTGGTAGTTGACAGCAGGGTGAGTTTATAAGTGCGTGTGTTTCGGCACAGTGATTAGATAAGGACATGCTTCTGTCAGGATGATTGCAGGAGTGCACAGAGAGTGACAGTGTGATTGGTGGACTGCATGGCTATTACCTGGGTTTTTGCAGGAGTGAATCAGTAGTCTTCAGGGGGTTAGGGGACTGCATAGATTGTGCACATATGACTGTAGCACTGCGTGTCTTAATGCCTGAGTCATTGTACAAGTGCATGGATAGTGACTGGATAGTTAGAGTGCTGGTAGTTGACAGCAGGGTGAGTTTATAAGTGCTTGTGTTTCGGCACAGTGATTAGATAAGGACATGCTTCTGTCAGGATGATTGCAGGAGTGACAGAGAGTGACAGTGTTATTGGGGCACTGCATGGCTACTACCTGGGTTATTGCAGGAGTGAATCAGTAGTCTGCAGGGGGTTAGGGGACTGCAGAGATTGTGCTCATTTGACTGTAGCACTGCGTGTCTTAATGCCTGAGTCATTGTACAAGTGCATGGATAGTGACTGGATAGTTAGAGTGCTGGTAGTTGACAGCAGGGTGAGTTTATAAGTGCGTGTGTTTCGGCACAGTGATTAGATAAGGACATGCTTCTGTCAGGATGATTGCAGGAGTGCACAGAGAGTGACAGTGTGATTGGTGGACTGCATGGCTATTACCTGGGTTTTTGCAGGAGTGAATCAGTAGTCTTCAGGGGGTTAGGGCACTGCATAGATTGTGCACATATGACTGTAACCCTCGTGTCTTAATGCCTGAGTCATTGTACAAGTGCATGGATAGTGACTGGATAGTTAGATTGCTGGTAGTTACTAGCATGGTGAATTTATTACTGCTTGGGTTTTGGCACAGTGATTAAATAAGGACATGGCAGAATGATTAAAAGAGTCCACAGGGAGTGACAGAGGAATTGCTGGACTGCATATGTACTGTATTGCCGATTTTACCACTACATAAGTTACTGTATGACTTACTCCACAAATGCATGGATAGTACTTACATACTAACTATGAGATTGGACAATATAGAACCAGTAAATCAGTTCTCATGTACTTATAAAATCACATATTCACTACCTTTGCACTCCTCTAATCTGTCAGGCACCTCTCATTAATTCAGTAAATATACATAGAACTATATAAATACAATCTAAACAAATACATGAGTCATGACATACTATCTACTTAAGTAAATAACTACTACATACCAGAAAGAGTAAAATGTACTGGTTTTCTTTTGAGCTACATATTGTCCATTAAATCTAGAAATATGCGACATCATCAAACTGTACCTCTCAACAGACTTAATGAAGAAGACTAATAAACAACACCTTTTTATGAGGATTTCTAAAACCGCACAAACTGTACAAACTAATAACAGAATCTTAATTATTAACACCTTATATGATCATCTTGCAAACAGCACAGTTGTACTTCATTTTACCAAACTATCTATAATAATCCAATATTATTAAACTATACCTTTCTACAGAGAAGAAATAATCATGCCTAATAAACTGCACCTTATATGAACATTTTTGAAAATACACATTCTTAGTGCATATTTAACCAATTAATAATAAATAAGAGGCATCATTCAACTATAACCTTTCAACACACTTAAAAATATATATATTACTGTACATACTGTTTTTTAAACAAACTTCAAATACAATAGAAATTATCCCAATATACATCTGTACATTTAATAATTTAATTCAAACAACACAGTTTCATAAAAATGGCAAATCTATTTTAAATAAACCTCAAAAATATATAACTCACCTTTGAAATAAATCTGTTGACTGAAAAATCTCACACACTCAGACAGGATTTTGTTTAACACACAGTCAATATAGAACACCACACTTTCCAAAGTCAAACCAGTATTGGCAAAGTTTCCCTCTATTTTTCCATACATATACACATAAGCCACAAATGGCATTGCTTCCCAGAGATTTTCAAATTGAAAAACGAATTTCCATTGGTCATAGAGAATAACACTTTTCAACTGACATTTTAACCCCTTTTGCTTAATGCCAGTTTCTATAGCAACAGCTCATGCAACATTTAACTTAACTGTCAGGTCAAAAGTTCACCCCAGAATGTTGCAAATTACAACAGCAAGTATGGTTGCTTTTGCAAAGCATGCCCTTATCCTTTCTGCTGTACCTTTCAAACATTTGTTACTAACCAATAAGAAACATGCTTTCTAAACAAAGTAAAATGAACCCTATATTTGAATGTAGAATGTTCTTAAACAGCCAATCAAATCTCTACTTTCTTAAAAACAGCATCTTGTCCACCATTTTAGATATCTTTCATTCTACCACCTGCCTATCTCAGCTACAGACATCTTTTGATTACCTACAGAGATCCCTTCAAGATGTTTTCAGTGTGGATTGTTGGGCACAGCTATGTTTTCTGGTGCAAAAGGTATGCTGAAAGCAGAGGTATTGACAAAGACCTAGCTTTGCAAAATGTAGACACACTAATTATTTTTTTAGCCCCGGGGAGGTGGCGGTCCCCGGGGCTCATGGGGGCCACGGGGCCCCCGCCAATTATCATAAATGCTCCAGGGAGGTGGTGGTCCCCGGAGCAGCGTGGGGGCATTTCTTTAGGTAGCCCCGGGGAGGTGGTGGTCCCCGGGGCTACGGGGGGGCTGCATGCCCCCCGCATTTATTTTAATAAGCCCCGGGGAGGTGGTGGTCATTATATATAAGTGCCCCCGGGACCTGGCCCACCCGGGGCTTTTTGAGCGAAGCCCACGCTTCGTTCTTGTTTTTATTTTTCATCCGGATTCGCGCACCCAGCGCGAATTCGACCGATTTTTGTTTTTTTTTAAATGCTTTTTTTGGCCCTGGGGGTCCTGTGGGACCCCCTGAGCAGGCCTAGGGGGTCAGGGTGTTTCTACCCTGCCCCCTTTTCTTTTTTTCCACCTTTGTTTTTCTGTTTTCTTGTGACTCGGTTCTACAGAGTCACAAGATGGCTGCCAACACTTCCTGGTTTGGAGTCTTGACAGCCAATTAGAATAAAGCTCGTGGTCGGGAGGGTCTGCACCCTAGATATCGAAACGTTTATTTTTTGATTTTCTCAGCAACTACTGAACGGATTTACACCATTTAAAACAAAGGGCTCTTTCTGAACCAAGGGCTACCAAATTTGGTGTAATTCCGTTCAGCAGTTCGAGCTGTAGCCGTGTCTAAAGTTTCCTGTGGGAAATTGATTTTCCGACCTCTTTTTTTTTTAATTTCTCAGGAACTACTGAACGGATTTACACCATTTAACAAAAAGGGCTCTTTCTGAACCAAGGGCTACCTTTTTGCCAAATTTGGTGTAATTCCGTTCAGCAGTTCGAGCTGTAGCCGTGTCTAAAGTTTCCTATGGAAAATAACATGGAGAAAACACGTTTTTGGACCCCCCTTTTTTCTCGGCCCCTGCTTGGCGAATCACCCCGAAACTTCCAAGACAGGAGCTGACCGGAGCGCCCCACTAGTTTTGAAAATTTCGCGAAGATTCGTCATCCGGCGCCAAAGTTATTGGGAAAAGAAAAAACGCTTTTCCTATGGAAACTAGGTCCTAACTATAACTATCTACTAGCGACCGCCAGTAGATAATATATATATATATCAATGCTCCAACTTCTGCCGGTTGCTCACGCACTCAGTAGCGGGTGCTCGGTACGCGATGGCAGACTCGCGTACAATCTCCACGCTCAAAAGAATAACACCAGCACTCGCAGGGGGTAAATCCTCTCTCCGGATTTAATGGCACAAGTCAAAACAACAAACGCGTTTCAGCGGTATGCCTTCCTCAGTGTTGGCGGCCGCTGCGCCCAGACCTCATAATTCATACGTCATTACTGGCGACTGATTGAGGGTCAGGCAGGTATTCAACATTGTGACGCCAGACATTAAGATCACATTTCATGGGGGCGCTAGAGGGCGCACGGCAAGATGGCCGCACCCTAGTGCTGCTCTGCCCGGCCGGGCTGACATCCGCCCATTATCTGCTCAATAACGGCGCATCTACCGTCTAAAACGGACCGGGTGTTGTTGCGGTGAGGTCCTGAGGCGGCTGAAGTGGTCGAACACCACGTCGGAGCGCTGTATCCGCTGTAAACGCGGACATCTCGGCTGCCTGGGGGAGCGCGCGCAAAATGGCGCCCACCGCGTACCTCTGAGTCGCGGTGACTCGGCAAACGGCTGGTTGCTGTGGTATCCGGTTCCCGTCCCTAATACAGCTCGTGAGGGTGCCTGCTTAGCCAATTTGGAGAGCCCCATTCCTGCTGGCTCCCGTGGCGTGACCCGGATCGCTGGTGGTGGTGATATCGAGTGCGGGAGCTCCCGCTGATCTCCCTGATTGCCCGGGCTCCGGCAGACGGCGGACTGAGGATCGCGGGCTTCCTACGGTCGGCGGTGGTGAGTAGTGAGTAGTGTGTGGCGCCGGCTGGGCTTGTGGCTGCGTAGGCAGGTGGAGGCCCGGACTCGGCGCGGCGCGCTGCGAGCTGCTGTTGGGCTGGGGGGGAGCTTGTGAGTCTGCTGAGCGGTGAAGCGGCAGAGCGCGAGGACTGACAGCTACTGAATGCCTCTGCTGTATGAGCTTACTGAGGAGACGAGGGGGCTGAGCTGAGCCCATGTCCCACTGCATCTGGTGGCTGTGATTGCTGCGGAACTAATGGGGTGCTACGAGGGGTGCTGCTGTCTTGGCAGGCTTTGAGGGCCGGGATTGCCTGTGGACTCCCTGCGGCCTACCCCCATAGGTGGTTTCCTAGCGCTGAGTGCCCTGATCTGCGCACTGAAAGAACCCTGCCTAAGTTACTGCGGTGGTTAGTGGCACTTGAAGAGTCGGATACCCCTGGTGCTGGGCTTCTTGTGGTGTTGTTTCACATTCAGGGGTGTGGGAGTGTGTGTGCTGGCCTCCCACCTGAGATCTGTTTGCCGGCTACGGAACGAACTGTCTGCTAATAGCATGGGGCGAACGGATAAAACGCAGACTCGCCTAACGTTTGATGCTCGCAAGACCCCTAAATCCACGCAGCGCGCTGCTTCGGACTCTGAGGCGGATGTCCACAATGATGCCCCCCCCTCTCTGGAAACTACGTTGTTGGCCATGCAGCGCAGTCTTCAGTCTATTGAGGGCACGATGGCAGCAGTCAACCATCGCCTTGATCACATGTCTGGGCAACTGGAGAAGCAGAATGCCCGTATGGGGGAGGTGGAACAGCGCATGTCAGCTGCGGAAATGGCCTCAGCGCAGTGTCCAGGAAAATACTGAACATGGAAAAGGTGCTCTCCCTCATTCAGGCTAAGAATGAGGATTTGGAGGCGCGGTCCCGGCGCAATAACATCAGACTGACGGGGCTGCCGGAGTCCACCAATGTGGGGAAAATGGAGACTTACATGGAAGCCCTCATTAAAGAGCTCTTTGGCACGGAGCACCTGTCCCACATGTTTATTGTTGAACGCGCCCATCGATCCCTTGCGGCACGGCCGCCCCCTGGTGCAGCCCCTCGCCCCATTATAGCGAGACTTTTGAATTATAGGGACCGCGACACTATCTTGCGCCTGGCCAGGGACAAAGGGACGATTGAACATCAGGGCAATACATTGGCGTTTTTTCCCGACTTCACCGTTGCGGTGCAGTCTGCCAGGAGGGAGTTTAGCGCGGTGAAGAAGTTCCTGCAATCTGAGGGAGTGCCTTATGCCATGCTGTACCCTGCACGCTTGCGTATAGGGCCTGAGGGAGACTTTAGAATTTTTGCGAACCCTAAGGCGGCCATGGATCACGCTAAACAACTCAAACGCAAGCTGCGGGAGGATAGCACGCGCCTCGATGAAAATGACTGAAGGGCGGAGCTGCTTTGGACAGTTTGTTAGCTGCGACACGACTGTTGATTTTCAGGGATTTCATGTGATTTTCTCTCCTTTTGGCTCTCTGCTTTGTCCTTTGGTATGGATTGGTCTCTTCAGGTGGCGGCATGTAGCTCCCACGTGCTTTCCCAATGGGGGTGTCTCCGCTGCAGTCTGTCTGGGTGATTGGGTGGGGGATGGGATGCGAGGGGGGGCGTGCTGGCCTCCCGGCGCTCAAGCCTGAATCTTTAATTTCTCTCTTGATATGTACTTCAAGGATGGGCTTCTTTGTGGGTAGATTTCAGACAGCTGTGAAAATACTGGTCCTGGTGGTGCATGTTGGTCACTCCTTGCAATGTGGGGATACAGATCCTATTGTTGGTCACTGTATGATGTATTTATCTCTCCCTGTTGGTAGACCTCATTTCTATATCCACTGTTGCTTGTATGTTTCTACCCTCAGGCTCTCGGGCTTGGTACGGGCCTTGGTGGGCTGGGCCAGTGTGTTGGTCATTGTTTATGATGGGGGACGGGACGTACGGTGTGCTGAGTGCCGCACATCGAGAAGTTCTGTATTTTGGCATATACTTAGATCTGCCCGGCCACCTCCTACTTGTTGGGAGGACAGTAGCACTCTGTGCCCCGATTGGGTGTACCCCAAAATGCTCTTTTTGCTCTCAGGGGATTGTTGGGGGAGGGGGTGTTCGAAGGGGATGGCTTTGGCAGGTTGGGGATGCTGAAGTGGGTGGGGGTGCAGGGGGTTGGTTCGGGGATGGCAGACAGACATGGTGATTGAACTGGGTGCTACTGGTTCTGGAGCACTCTGGAAGGGTGGGCAAGTTGTATTTGCTTTATGGTATGAGTGGCTTGCTCTAAATGGCTGTACACTATGAATAAGTCAATCAGGGTTCTCACCTGGAATGTCCGTGGGCTGAACAGTCCCAAGAAAATACGTTCAGTTTTTGCATACTTGGAGCACATGAGAGTGCAGGTGGCTTTCTTACAGGAGACACATTTGACCAGGGAATCAGAAAAAACAGTGGGAGCACGCTGGGCAGACGTGAGGGTGGCATCCTCATATTCTACTTACTCCAGGGGTGTGCTGATTTTGGTGAAGAAGGGTATTCCGTTCAAGGTGATTCGCACAGACACGGATGAGCATGGACGAGTGGTGATTGTCCAGGGTCAGCTGGGTGATAAGGGGGTGCTCTTGGTAAACGTGTATGGCCCTAATGTGGATGATCCATCCTTCTATTCAGATGTATGGCGTCGCATTTCGGCTTTCCCTCCGGCTGCGATTATCTGGGGCGGGGACTTTAATGTTTGTCTGGATGCCACTATGGATAGAGCTGGGAGTGGGGAGGTGAGGGTTCGACAAGCTGCGGAATTGATTAAGGGATTATTGGATACAGAACAGCTACATGACATCTGGAGGATGCGGAATCCCGCGGGTCGGGAAAGCACTTTTGTGTCTTCAGTTCACGGCTCCTGGTCCCGTATCGATTACTGGCTTCTATCGGGGGAAGTGTGCCCCTGGGTGGTGGGAGTGACTCATGAGGCTCGTACGTTGTCGGATCATTCTCCAGTCACCTTGGAATTGCAGGTTCCCACTTGCGAGAGACCACCCTTCACGTGGCGGCTACAGCCGTCTGAACTAACGGATATAATCTTTCGTCAGACCGTTGCGGACGCAATTACAAACTTTTTTAGGGAGAATGAGGGGTCGGTGGATAGTGCGGGGGTCCTTTGGGAAGCATTCAAGGTTACCATCCGAGGGGTCTGTATAGGGGCGCAATCTGGGGTGCTACGGGGTCTTCGGCGCCGGATAGGGAAACTGGCGTCTGAAATATCAGTACTGGAACGCGCCTATGAGTCCGATTCCTCTCCAGCTGCCCTGGCACGGATTCGCGATCTCATATCAGAACATAATGCCACGGTTGATCAGGAACTACTGCATTGCTCTCGGCGGAAAACTGCTCGTTACTACGGTGAAGGGGGCAGGCCTGGTCGCTCCTTAGCACAGAAGTTGGCGGAGCCACGAAGCCAGGAGCGTATCGCGGCGCTGCAGGTTATGGATGGGGTTACCCGCTGCTCGACTGCTGAGCTTTGTGATATTGTATTGCGGTTCTACACCCGGCTCTATGCAGCCCGGGAATCTCCGCCGCCGGAGGAGATTGCTACATATTTGGATGATGTGGCGCTGGGGTGGCTCTCTTCCACACATCGGGAACACCTTGTACAGCCGTTCACGGTTGAAGATGTTAAGCTGGCTGTAATGGCCTTGCCCACGTGTAAGGCTGCTGGTCTGGATGGGCTACCCAGTGAATTTTATAAAGCCTACGCGACGGATCTGGCGCCTCGCCTACTGGCGGTATATGCGGAAGCATATGAGACGGGCACATTACCGCCCACCCTTCGGGAGGCCCTGCTTGTGACGCTGTTGAAGCCCGGCAAGCCTCCGACCCACTGTGAGTCGTACAGGCCCCTCTCGATTATTAATATTGACGCAAAAATTTTAGCAAAAATGATCGCCACCAGGATACAGCCTCTGGTTCCGCTCCTGGTCTTGCCTGACCAATCGGGGTTTGTTGCGGCACGCTCCACGACTCACAATTTCCGCACGATTTTTTCCACCCTGCACTACTTTGGGGCCGACTTTCAGGCAGTTGCTGTGCTGCTTGACGCAGCGAAGGCCTTTGACTCTTTGCAATGGCCCTACCTGTTCGTGGTTCTGACCAGGATGGGTTTTCCACCGTTCTTCTTACAGTGGCTCAGGGTTCTTTATGATAATCCGGTTGCCCGGGTGAGAGTAAATGGGTGGGTGTCTGCGACGATCCCCATCGAGCGGGGCACGCAGCAGGGTTGCCCCCTGTCGCCAATGCTCTTCTCGCTCGCACTGGAGCCACTCGCTTGTCGGCTACGCCAGCGGCATGTGGGGGCGGCCTTGCGATTTCGGCAGCGGCCGCTGATCGTTTCGTTATACACGGACGATATGTTACTCTATGTCCGTGAACCGGCGGTATACCTTTCTGCACTGCTTCGGGAATATGTGAGGTTCGAGGGGTTCTCTGGTCTGGGTATAAATTGGTCGAAGTCAGTGGTGTTTCCTCTGACCGAGCGCACGACAGAGGTGTCATTGGACTACCCCCTGGCCTGGACGTCGGACCCGGTGAAGTATTTGGGAGTGTGGTTACATAGAGATCCAGAAAGAGTAGTTTCTGAAAATTACGTCCGAACGATAGCGCGTATTACTGAATTGGCGGAACGTTGGGCGCATCTGCCCCTCTCATTGGCTGATAGGATTGCGGTTGTTAAGATGGCTTTTCTACCTAAGCTGCTCTACTTTTTTATTAATATTCCCATTAAACTGAACATGGCATTGTTTACGTCGCTCCAATCGTCCCTTCCTTCGTTTGTGTGGGGGGGCAAGAAACCCCGCTGTCAGTGGGATGTATTAACTCAGCCTTTTGAAAGGGGAGGCTTTGAAGCCCCCGATATCAGACTCTACTATCTGTGCGCTCAGGCGCAATTCGCCCATTATTGGCATTTCCCCCAGCGCTTTCAACCTCATGTTGCTGTCGAGTCTGATGCGGTCTCCCCAATGCCATTACAGGCGGCGGTCTTGATGGGTGGTTCGGGTGGCCCGCGGACTGAGATCAACCCCGTGCATTGTACGGCGTGGGCTTGGCGAATGCTGGCTAAGGTGCCGTATCTCTACGCTCCGTCGCTGCCCTTAACTTCGCACCCTGATATCTCTGCGGCGCGTGAGAAACCGGCCCTGCGCGAATTGGTTAAGGTAGGCATCTCTTGGCTGGGAGACTTTTATATAAATGGCCGTTTTAAGACCTTGCTGGAGGCGCAGAGTGGCGAGGAGCGCGGGTATATGTTTGGCTTTACCTATGTGCAGGTTCGACAGGTGATTCGAGCGGCTTACCCGGATTACCCGGCGGAACCCACTGCTCTACGGGCATTGCAGGCGATGCTGTCGGGAGAGGGGCGCAAGGGCCTTATTACTAAACTGTACAACGCTTCCATGCGTGAGCGGGACTGCGAGGACCATCCCTCCTTTTTGCGTTGGAGGGCAGTGCTGGGAGGTACTCTCGTGTCGGAGGATTGGGCTGCGTGTTGTAAGCTCACGGGCCGCCTCACGGCAAATTGCAATCTTCGAATAATTCATTTCAAATTCCTTCATCAACTTTATTATACCCCGTCTCAACTATGTAGATATGGGTTGCGAGAAACGGCTGCTTGTGTGCGGTGTGGGATGAATGATGCGGATTTTCTGCATGTAGCATGGACGTGTGCAGGTGTGCTTACCTTCTGGACTGCAGTGGTGAAGATGCTAACAGACATTGTATTGGAACCTGTGCCGTGCACTCCGGAGTTGTGTCTTCTTGGGATGGTACAACGTCTTAAACCCTGTAATAGGCGAATTGTGGCTGTGGCTACACTATTGGCGAAGAGGGCGGTTCCACAGTGTTGGGGGGCTAAGACAACCCCTACGGTACAGAAGTGGCTTCGGGACCTGTTGTATTGCAGGGACCAGTTGCTACTATATGAGGAGGAATTGCCGGAGGCCTCACGCCCAAAGGACTTTTGGGCCCCACTGTCTGCATACCTCCTGTCCCGCACGGATATGGAGTGATGGTCCCTGTGTGTCCGTGACTTCTGGGGGATGGTTCATTCTCCACCTTGGTTTCTGCCGGTCACTGTGGGCTTAGGCCTTATGCTCCTGTTATTCGATGTGCACTATGAATACCCTGTATATTTCATCTACTGTTCTTATCGATATGTCTGCATATGCCTCTCATTTGGTGCTTAGGTCATATATGGTTGCCTTGATAATGTTGATGCTGTCTGCATGGGTTAGGGTGGGGGGGTTTGTCATGTTGTTTTTTTTTTTACATGATATAATGTACGAGACCAATTTGCTGTTGGCATTTGATTTCTAAAACTCAATAAACATATTTAAAAAAAAAAAAAAGATCACATTTCATATTGTTGCCATAAATCAAAACGTATACAAATTCTAATTCATTCATCACACGGAATGGCAACAATGAATATCAGAGCAATGCTACAATGTTTACGAGCGTTTCATGCGCGGACCTGTCTGACATGGCAATTACCGTAAAGTCAATACTTTAGAAACGCGCGCCCTTATTTCACAATTACTCCCTGAATGAGCCAAAGGATATTCCGTAATGTGCACACTGCTCACACAATTGGGCCCTGTATAGGCTTATACACCTGAGTGATCACTGGGTAAAACTCCTCACATGTTTTTGAAGTTCAATACTCTCAGAGTATATATCCTCTCTTTCCCTATCTCGACCCTCAACTGACTCTTATTCCAAAGTGCTATACATATTTACAAGTGTACCCCCAGTTCCTCCCCCATGTTAAGTCCTGTCGGTGCTTTAGTAGCCATATCGAGAATGTAGCGTGATTCCAATCTACGCAAACGTTTCTCGCTATCCCCTCCTCTGGGATCACGGGCCACATGGTCCAGGCAAAAGTATTTAACTAGTTTCCGGTTGCTGTTATGATGTAACTGAAAATGTCTGGCAACCGGATAACTATTGTCATTGTTTTGAATGGCTCTTTGATGTTCTAAGACACGAATCTTCGCTGGATGTATGGTACTGCCCACGTACCTTAGGCCACAAGGGCAGACCAAACAATAGACTACAAAGGCTGTGTTACAGTTCATGAATTTGGAAATACGTATCGGGTCTCTAAGACCTTCAATCGTATATGTAGTAACTTTATTGCAATTTGCACAAGTCTTGCATTTGCAACAAGGGTAAAACCTGCAATACCGAGGATACCTCTCTGTACAGGTTGTAAATGACTTCTTACCAAATGGTCTTTGATAGAACGTGTCTTCCTAAAGGTTAATGATGGATGTGCCGGTAGATCTCGACCTATAATGACATCAGATTTCAGAATACTCCAGTTGGTTTGTAATATTTTTCTAACCCTGTTTGCCGCACTAGAGTAGTTCGTGATCAATCTGAAATTCTGTGTCATTGCTCTATCTGGTTTCTTAGGGACATCCTTAAGTAGGTCGGATCTATTTTTTATATCTGTTTTCTTCCATACTTCATTGAGGATTCCCTTCTTGTACCCTCTCGCTTTAAACCTCTTGATGCTTTTAACAGCTTCATGTTGGTAATCCCCTTCCCTGGTACTGTTGCGTTTAATACGCAATAGTTCCCCATAGGGGATACTGTTCTTTAGGTTCTCCGGGTGACTGCTCCTAGCGTGCAGCACTGAATTTCCCGCTGTGGGATATATGCTTGAAAGTCCTTGCAAATGCAGCCACGCACAAGAAAAGTGCCCGCACTCCAATCAATCAATCAACATATTTATAGAGCTCGTTACTCACCTGTGAGGGTCTCAAGGCGCTAGGGGGAAGGGATGAAGCAGCTACTGATCGAACAGCCAGGTCTTAAGAAGTCTCCTGAAGGTCAGCAGGTCCTGGGTCTGTCGCAGGTGGATGGGGAGGGTGTTCCAAGTCTTGGCGGCGAGGTGGGAGAATGATCTGCCGCCGGTGGTCGTTTGGCAGATGCGTGGGATGGTGGCGAGGGCGAGGTCAGCGGAGCGGAGCTGGCGGTTCGGGGTGTAGAAGGTGAGTCGTTTGTTGAGGTATGCTGGTCCGGCGTGGTGGAGTGCTTTGTGGGCATGGGTGAGGAGCTTGAAGGTGATCCTCTTGTTGACCGGGAGCCAGTGCAGGTCTCTCAGGTGGGCGGTGATGTGGCTGTGGCGAGGGGTTCCGAGGATGAGGCGTGCGGAGGCGTTTTGTATGCGTTGGAGTCGTTTCTGGAGTTTGGTCGTGGTTCCCGCATAGAGGGCGTTGCCGTAGTCCAGCCTGCTGCTGACGAGGACTTGGGTGACCGTCCTTCTGGTTTCGGTGGGGATCCACCTGTAGATCTTGCGGAGCATGCGGAGGGTGTTGAAGCAGGAGGAGGAGACAGCGTTGACTTGCTGGGTCATGGAGAGCGTTGAGTCCAGGATGAAACTCAGGTTGCGTGCGTGGTTGGTGGGTGTCGGAGGAGCTACCAACGTGGCCGGCCACCAAGAGTCGTCCCATGCAGAGGGGGTGGAGCCGAGGATGAGGACCTCCGTCTTGTCAGAGTTCAGTTTCAGACGGCTGGTCTTCATCCACTCTGCAACGGCCTTCATTCCCTCATGGAGGTTGGATTTGGCAGTGGCTGGGTCCTTGGTGAGGGAGAGGATCAGCTGGGTGTCGTCGGCGTACGAGATGATGTTGAGGTGGTGCGCTCGGACAATGTTGGCGAGCGGTGCCATGTAGATGTTGAAAAGGGTTGGGCTGAGGGATGATCCTTGGGGTACGCCGCAGGTGATCGTGGTGGCTTCGGATCTGAATGGGGGAGACGGACTCTCTGGGTTCTGCCCGTGAGGAAGGAGGTGATCCAGTTCAGGGTTTTGTTGCGGATCCCTGCGTCGTGGAGGCGTGTGCGTAGGGTGTGGTGGCAGACGGTGTTGAAGGCGGCCGAGAGGTCCAGGAGGATGAGGGCCGCGGTTTCGCCGTTGTCCAGCAGGGTTCTGATGTTGTCGGTGGCAGCGATGAGGGCGGTTTCGGTGCTGTGATTGCTGAGGAAGCCGGATTGGGAGGAGTCCAGGATGTTGTTCTCCTCCAGGAAGTGGGTTAGTTGCCTGTTGGCGGTCTTCTCAATGACTTTTGCCGGGAACGGGAGCAGGGAGATGGGTCGAAAGTTCTTGAGATCCTTTGGGTCCGCCTTAGGTTTCTTGAGAAGGGCGTTGATCTCGGCGTGTTTCCAGCTCTCCGGAAAGGTGGCTGTCTTGAAGGAGCTGTTGATGATCTTTCGGAGTTGAGGTGCGATGATGGAGCTTGCTTTGTTGAAGATGTGGTGGGGGCAGGGGTCGGAAGGAGAGCCGGAGTGGATGGTGCTCATGATTTTGATGGTGTCTTTGTCGTTGACGTGGTTCTAGGAGAGCAGGAGGTCGGTGTGTTTGGTGGGTGTTGAGTCGGGGGTGTCGGCGTCTGTCGTCGGTGTCTGGTCGTCGAAGCTGTCATGGATGTCTGCGATCTTGCGGTGGAAGAAGGTTGCCAGGGAGTCGCAGAGTTCTTGCGACAGCGGGATGTCATTCGTGCTGGAGCTGGGGGATGCAAGTTCTTTCACGATGCTGAAGAGCTCTTTGCTGTTGTGTGCATTGTTGTCGATGCGTTCCTTGAAGGAGGTCCTTTTGGCGGATCGGATCAGTTGGTGGTGCTTGCGTCTGGCGTTCTTGAGGGCTGCATGGTTGTCTGGTGTCTGGTCTTGGCGCCACTGCTTCTCGATTCTTCGGCAGGTTTGTTTGGAAGTCTGGAGGTCGGCATTGAACCAGGTGGCTCTCGTGTTGGTGCGCCTGTTAGAGGGTCTCCTGATCGGGGCGAGGGTGTTGGCGCAGTCGTCGATCCATTGTCTGAAGTTGTGGGCCGCTGCGTTGGTGTCAGAGGGTTCGGGTGGAGGGTCACGGGCGAGGGTGGTGAGGAGCTGGTCTTCGGTGACTTTGTTCCAGCTGCGGAATTCGTTGTGGTTATATGTGCGCGGTGTGTTTCTCGAAGGAGAAGTGGATGCAGTGGTGGTCGGTCCAGTGGAGTTCGGTGGTGTGGCTGAAGGTGACGTGGCTGCTGGCGGAGAAGATGGGGTCGAGCGTGTGTCCGGCGGAGTGGGTGGATGTCGTGACGATCTGTTTGAGTCCGAGGTTGGCTAGGTTGTCGATCAGGGTTATGGAGTTGCTGTCGTTGAAGTTCTCGAGGTGGAAGTTCAGGTCTCCGAGGAGGATGTAGTCTGTGGAGGCGAGGGCGTGCGTGCTGATGAGGTCGGCGATGGAGTCGCTGAACTGTGGTCGGGTCCCGGGGGTCTGTAGACAAGGGTTCCTCTGAGGGTGGTGTTGTGGTCGACGTGGATCTGGAAGTGTAGGTGTTCGGCCATGCTGAGGGAGCCATCGATGTTGGTAGAAATTCTGATGGTGTTCCTGTGGACGATGGCGATTCCTCCTCCTGGTTTGTTGTTTCTGTCCCTGCGGGTGATCTTGTAGCCGTCCGGGATGGCTATGGCTATGTCGGGCGCCGAGGAGGCATTTTTCCAGGTCTCCGTCAGGAAGGCGATATCCGGGGAGGATGAATCGAGCAGGTCCCAGAGTTCAACGGCGTGCTTGTGGACTGAGCGGGTGTTGAGCAGTATGCATCTGAGACTGTTGTGGCCTGCTTTGGTGGGATGGGCAGGACACGCCGGTGTGCGCTGGCTGGTGTAGCTGCAGTTTCGGCAGGTGAAGGGTCCGTGGGTGAGCTTCGGGGGGGCCTGGAAGCAGATGGAGGGTCGGCCGGCGTTGAGTGCGTGGAGGGTTTTGGAGTCGTATAGGCGTCAGGTGTCGTGGCGCACGCGGGGGCCAGGGGGTCTGGCACTGGGCGCGGTCCAGGCGCGGACGGGCGCAGACGGGCTTGCCTTAGGCGTGCCTTCGGCGCGCCAGCGGCGCAGCCGTGCAGCGGCCGCCATTAAGTAGGGGTCGGGGAGGGCAGGACAGCTGGGAGGCAAGAGGGGAGCTGGATTGGCCGGTCGCGCTGGGGGGGGAGGGACCGCGGGGGCAGCAGCGGTGGGGAAAAAAGGGCTAAAGAAGTGAAGGAAAGGGGGAGAAATAGGCAGAAATAAGGCACAGAAGAGCAGAGGTGCAGAAAAGTGCAGAAAGGTGAAAAATAGAAGGGGCAGAAAAACGAGTGAAAACGAGTGAAGAGCAGAGCAGAAATAAGGCACCGAGGAGCAGAGGTGCAGAAAAGTGCAGAAAGGTGAAAAATAGAAGGGGCAGAAAACGAGTGAAGAGCAGAGCAGAAATAAGGCACAGAGGAGCAGAGGTGCAGAAAAGTGCAGAAAGGGGAAAAATAGAAGGGGCAGAAAAACGAGTAAAAATGAGTGAAGAGCAGAGCGAGAGGAAGGAGACAGAGGTCCACTGGACCACCAGGGATGAGGCGCAGGGAAGACCTGCGGGTGGAGGAGGGCCTCGAACACCAACACACGAGAGTGCAAGTGCAGGGGCAGGCCTCACTTAGTGGTGGAGCTGCGAGGGAGGGGGAGCAATTTCACTGACAATGGGTCAGTGGTCTTGCTCCAGGTAAGTCCAAGAAAGTCCAAGAAAGTTTATTGGGGTAGCTGATCTGTTTCGACCAGGAGGTCTTTGTCAAAGCTAGGTAACACACAAGTCCAAGAAAGTTTATTGGGGTAGCTGACGCGTTTCGACCAGGAGGTCTTTGTCAAAGCTAGGTAACACACATTGTGGCATTGTATTTATGGCATACAGTGAGACACAGTGGAGGGAAAATTAAAATTAAACATGGGAGAAAGACTTTGGGCATTAACAGAAAAATGCCAACTCATCAGTCACAAAGAAAAAGACTAAACAAGTCAAAAACTTTTTAAGGAAAAATAAAAATTGTTTTGTCCTAAAATTCAATAAAGGGTGCCTCACCCAAACAATAGAATATATAAATATATATACATGATTATACACGGCGAAAAAATGGACAAATTGTCATAAGAAGGGAATTGCCTGTGCAAGTGGATAAGATCACTACATAATCCCTTCTATCGCCCAGAAAGAAAATCTCCCCAAAAGATTCAAAATGTTACATTTCAGTGCAGTTCATTGGTCCAGTGACCTTAGAAATCAGGTGGCATCCGGTGAGAGAGAGAAAGACTGATTCATTTTCTAGTATATCATAACAGTTCATTGGTCCAGTGACCTTAGAGATCCGGTGGCATCAGGTGAAAAAGAGAGAGAGAGAGATAGAGGGAAAGTAGAGGAGACAGGAGAAGGCTTTGCATTGTGGTGAGTCAGATACCACTGCAGGAAATCACAACAAGCCCTAGAAATGGAATGAAATGAATGGCAGTTGCAGACAAAATACCCGGGGGACAGATGGCATTATCCTAAGTGAACATGAAGCTCCTCATCCTGGTTCAGACCTCCCGGGTGTGTGGTGTTGAGGCTGATTATGTATTTAGATTCCAGTCTTCTCAATGCTCGTTCCCTGTCTCCACCCCGACTCTTCATAGGAATCCTGTCAATGCCAAAATATGAGATTTTTAGGTTCTCAGTTTTGGTGGAGTTGTGTACAGTGTTGCAGTGTCTAGCCATGGGATATGTTAAATCATTATTTCTGATGGCACTTAAGTGCTCTAAGACACGTTTTTTCACCGGAAAGATCATGCTCCCAACATACCTCAAACCACAAACACACAGCAGAACATAAACAACAAATTCCGTGTGGCAATTAATGAAGGGTCGTATCTTGTGTTGCTTGCCATTGGGTAAGGGTACTGTCTTGACATTTGTGCTGTTGGCGCAGGCCTTGCATTTTCCACATTTGTGGAATCCTGGGAGTTCCTCAACCAATATATATATATATATATATATATATATATATATATATATATATATATATATATATATATATATATATATCCTACTGGCGGTCGCCAGTAGGTAGTTATAGTTAGAACCTAGTTTCCATAGGAAAAGCGTTTTTTGTTTTGCAAATAACTTTGGCACCGTTTGACAAATTTTCACGAAATTTTGAAAACTAATTGTTCATTCAGGTCAGCTCCTGTCTTGAAAGTTTGGGGGTGATTCATGAAGGGGGTGCCGAGAAAAAAGGGGGGTCCCAAAACGCGTTTTCTCCATGTTAATTTCCATAGGAAACTTTAGACACGGCTACAGCCTGAACTGCTGAATAGAATCACACCAAATTTGGCAAAAAGGTAGCTCTTGGTTCAGAAAGCACGCTTTTTTAAATGGTGTAAATCCGTTCAGTAGTTTTTGAGATATTTGTAGATTTAGAGATATCGATATTTGAGAATTGTGAGATCTGATTGGCTGAGGCGTTCCGAGCACGAGCTTGCCTGGGATTGGCTGCCAACACTTCAAACTAGGAAGCCTTGGGTGCCATTTTGTGACTCGGTTAAGTAGAAGAGGGTAGGGTAGGAACAGTGTGACCTTCCTAGGGTGCTCAGGGGTGTCACAGGGAGTCGGAACGTAAAGAAACATTTTTATATGTTTTCGGCGGGATTCGCGTAGGGCCTGGAAATCACGGCGGGAAAACAAAAAATGGAGCGCGGTGTGGAGTGCTTCTTTTAATTAAGCCCCCGGGTGGGCTAGTTCCCGGGAGCAATGTTTAGTTATGATGCGGGGTTTACTTCTGTCACGGGGACTGCCATTTCTTTGGAGCAAATATAATGATATGGGGGGGGTGTTCGCGTCTTCCCTGCCCCTCCGGTCCGAGGAGCAGCACGTTTTTGGAGGTATACGTAAAATTTAAGTGTGGAGGGGTGAGCTTCCCCACACTGTCCCGGGGGGCACTACTTCTTTCGGCATTCATGAATTAAAATGCGGGGGTCTGTTGTGGATTGGCGGCCTTTGGGAGTACGATGTTCGCGGGCTTTAAATTGGATGGAGGCGCATCGTCCAATTTTTCTTGAGAAGCTTCACGTGGCGCTGGGTATGGTTATGTCCGAGGGCCGGTTGCAACAATGAGCCGTGGTGCCTACGCCATGGACATTGTAGTTCGCTATGGCAAGACGGGATCTATGCAGAGTTGCGGCTCTGTCATAGCAAACTTTTGCTTAGCTTGATGGAAGCGAGAGGAGGAAATTTGCTTTCACTTTTATGAAGCGAAGCAGATTTGCTTTTGGGCAAAGGGAGCTTGCATGGAGCTGCTGGCTTTGTTCAAAAGGAATACTTGGTAACATTAACGGAAGGCTGCAGGTCACAAGTTCACCAAATGTACCCCCAACAGTTTGTGCAACATTGAATGCCACGTGCAGGTCATAAGTTCACCATAGTTCATTCTAATAGTTTCTGGAACATTCAACAGTACGTGCAGGTCAGAAGTTGACTATTTTTTTAAGTTACAACAGTACCTTCCAAATGCAAATAGTAGGTGTGGTTGCGCTCCGTACGTGTGATCTTATCCTATGTAGTGTACGTTTCAAACATTTTTTATGAACCAATCAGAAACATAGTTTTTCATGAAAGTAATATACACATTAGTTTACACTACATAATGTTGTTTATCACCCAATCAGTTATCGATTTCTGAAAAAAAGCTTGTTTTCCACCTTTGTGATGTTGCAAGTGTTACATGGTCTTGTGTATAATGTATAGGGATGAATTGGGGTGTTAAATTGGGTGGGGTAATGTACAAGAAATGTCCTTTTGCAGATTGAAGCTTGTGGGAAAATACTGGGGGGAGTGGGGGCTTTAACACGGACATGCTTTATTAACTTCAGTGAGATGAAAAAAATGAAATGTTGATTCCACACTTCGTGTATTGGTTTGTGCACAGTTGTGAAGCACATGTAAATATAAGTTAAGGTATTGTGAAGCTTCCTGCTCGTGCTGTACCTGCGTATATCACAGGGGTGGCAGATCGAGAGACTGAGAATGACACGTCCCTTGAGCCCCCCCCCCTTCGTCCCGGTCTGTAACAGTTTTTGTCCCGTGGTTTGTAAAAGGAAGGTAACAGTGGCCCGTGTGCGTTGATCGTCACTGGGCTGCTGGGGGCATCTGACGGGCAGACAGAAAGTCATCATCGATTTTCTTGCTATATAAAAAAGCCGCACACAGAGGCATATTATGAAGGAAGTGGCGGAGAGAGGCGTTAGGGTTCTTGGCTTTATGTGTCTTTCCGCCACTTTGGAAATGCGAGGCTGCACTATATTAACAAGGATATGGTGGAGCCTTGCGTTTGTCACTGCAATGACGCTAAGTTTCAGAAGTTAGCGCCAACGTTAGCACCCTTGCACCAGAGTGTAAGGGTGTCTGCCAGCAGGGAGGTTTGTTTATGTACAGGAAGGTGTCCTTTCCTGCACATAAACAAACCTAAAATGCTAGTTTGTAATTTACGTGTGTGCTGTTTCATGCAGCACAGATGTAAGTTACAAAACGGCAAAATGTTTATTTATGTACAGGAAGGGACACCTTCCTGTACATAATCAAACCATGGCATTTTGCTTTTTGCATGTGTGGTGCACAAGGCAGTAGACATGGAAAAAGCAAAAACGAGGAGAAATAAAGCATTTCTCCTCGTTTCGCTAAATTAAGACCAGGGTTTTTCTGGTCTTAACTTTGGTGTTGCCTCCTATTAACGCTGCCCTTATTAATAGGATGCAGCATCAAAATGAATGGGTGTTGAGGTGGAATGCCCCTCACAATACCCACTGTACGCCCCTTTCACGCTAAACAGAGCGTGAAAGGGGGCTTTTTTAACAAGGCAGTGTAAAGCTACGTTAAGTGGCTTAACTCTGCCTTGTTAATAAGGCGAGGCCCCTATCGCCACCACAGCGTCAGTGAAACTGACGTTGTGGTGGCGATAGGGGCTTGTTAATATGCTTCACAGTTGCAACTTACATATTGGTCCAATTTACATTGCTCGACGATTGGTGTTAACATTTAATTTTGCTAAGGTATGTCTATGCTTGAACATGTATTTTCACACAAGTTATATATTGGAAGATGCGATAGCTATAAAACACAGGTATACAAGTAGTTGTATGTTTCTTTTAAGTATGCTGCCACTACGAAAAGGCACAGGAGATGTATGCATTGTAATAGTAATATGGTGACACTGTCAACTGTAACTTGAAAAGAGTTTCTGGTTTGCATTTTCTTAGGCTCAAGATTGTTAGTAGTTGGTGGGTAGTGAACATGGGGCAGGCAAATGACGTTAAAAACATGGTGGGAAAGGAATTAACTGTCAGTAATGTGTTTGTAACATATGACACAGACATGATACATTTTTAAAAGTTTATTTTAAAGTACATGGCGTAATGTGCAGTATATGTGCCATAAAAAAAGAAAGTGTATGATAGAATTATAATCAGTATAGTAGTGAATCGATATCTGATAAAGGGAGATGTTATCAGAAAAAGAGAATAGAGAAAGGACCATCTTGAGTTACGTTTCTCTCTCAGCTAAAAAGAACTGTTATTATAAAATAGAACATCTCGGAAGTTTGTCTGCAGACTACATAACTTTTAATATAGATAGTAAAGTCCCCAACTGCCAAGTCGCCCGTTTCTTCGACTGGCTCTGTAACAACCAGGCAAACAGAGTGGAAACATCAAAAGAGCGTAACCAAGTCTGTAAAGGGGAATTCGTAAAGAAAGTCAATGTCTGAAAATCCAAACAGGAAAGAAAAGTGAAAAGAGAAAAAGAAAAAAAAAAACAGTGTTCTTGAAGTGTAGAAATAAGAGCTCGTCAAATCCGGTTACCATGTGCACTTATGGAGATTCATTGAAGCTCAAGAACTCAGAAGCACCGTGATATGCAATCAGTTCCAAAAGGTCATCTGCACCTCTCCAAGCAAAGAGGGTGTCCATCTAATTTAGCAAGTCGAAAGAACAGACATGGTCATCATAATCTTCAGCAAGCAGGAGCATGTCAGGGCAACTTGCATGATATTCGATGATAGTCTGCTGCAAGAGGCTCTCCGTATGAGCGCATGTACTCCATCTTCCCCTTATTGCATTATGAAACGCATCCATCAAGCGTGTGTCTCCGGAACAGTCCTGGTCATGAGCCAGCAATGGACGCAGCAACAGTTCATAATCCAGGGGATCATGTGAAGTAGTAGAGAGGCAGACTTGGAGGTCGCATTCATAGTGGCACCGGAGACAATAAAAAACAGGTTGAACACAGGTGAAGTACACGTAGCAGAAATTCAGGCGATATCTGATGCCAAATATCGCCAATGGCAAGCATTTAAAAAGTTGTAGCATTCATCCACGGTATAGCTCCATTTGTCGTGGATGGGGTTGAAGCAGAGGACAGGCAGCCATTTCGTAGTAGGAGCTATAGAACGACTTTTCCGGAAACAAGGAAGGAGCACCAAGGGACCCGCCAAATGTGCTTGCAAAGTTAGAATGAATGAAATCCGGTATTACTATAAAAATAGTCTGAAAAGAGATAACAAGGCGGGAGTGGGATAGTTTAGAAAAATGTGGTAGGCCTTGAGTTTCAGACTGATTAAATATTTGGTGTATAAATTGTGCAAAATGTAGTAGGAGATTTCCATAGAAGACTAAGTCAATGTCACTTGCTAATTTAGCCACCTGTTATTTGAAGGTCGCACGAGGTTATATGAGACCCGCTTGTTGTTGAAACAATAGCGTTTTCTGTTAGTGTTCGCTATTAATATATGTTTTCAAAGTAGGAATGGAAGGCCAGACCAAACTATCTTCAAGCGCATGTGGGGAGGAGAAAAGACAGTGGTGGAACATGTTACACGTTGTGAAAGAGTTGCTCTGTACGGGACGCCTGCTTGTAGGTCAGAGCACTTGCAGTTATTTGGAATAAGATACTTGTTTTTCAAAAGTACACTGAGCATGGGATTAACAGCAGCTACTGGAGATTTTTTAAAAAAACTGTTTAAATTAGGAGCAGAAAGTTAGAATTGCCGTTTAATTTAACTTGTGTATAAACTAAAGAATATTGAACAAAACAAAGTGTGGTTCTCTGTTACTAAAACTTACTTATCTTCATTTTGACAGCAAAATGCAAAAACAAAGAATGCAATTCATGAATAAAAGTAGTTTCAAGGTAGTTAAATATATAATGTTTTATGCAATCATGGAGGCTGTGGTATACAGAGATCAATTAATCAGACATTAGCAACAGAATTATGCAATCCCCCGTTTGTATTTTTGCACTTAATTAATGATTGAGGCAGTACGAAAGCACTGATGGATTCCCTCAGGTACTACCCATGCACTCCCACAATGACCCAGAATTACTGACGAAGTCATCATTTTACTTAGGCAGTTTCCATGCAGTATTGTAAACAGGAAGGTATAATCTTTTTAATGATATGGGGCATATTCTCAAGCCCCTATCGCCACAACAACGTCACTTTCAGTGACGTTGTTGTGGCGATAGGGGCTTAGCCCTATTCACAAGGCAGCGTGGCTTAACGCGGCTTAACGTTGCCTTGTGAATAGGGCACCCTTCACGCTGTTTTTAGCGTGAAAGGGGCGTGCAGTGGGTGTTGCGGTGGGCGTTCCACCGCAACACCCATTGACTTTGGCGCTACCTCCTATTCTCAAGAGCAGCGTAAATAAGAGGTAGCGCCAAACTTAAGACCAGAAAAAATATGGTCTTAAGGTGGCGAAACGAGGAGAAATGCTTTATTTCTCGTCGTTTTTGCATTTTCCATGTGTGCTGCCTTCTGCAGCACGCATGGAAAATGCAAAATGCCATGATTTGTTCATGTACAGGAAGGTGTCCCTTCCTGTACATAAACAAAACTTTGTTAAAAATGCTGTTTTCTAACTTACATGTGTGCTGCACGAAGCAGCACACATGTAAGTTACAAACTGGCATTTTTGGTTTGTTTATGTGCAGGAAGGGAGACCTTCCTGTACATATAGAAACCTCCCTGCTTGCAGACACCTTTGCACTCTGGTGCAAGGGTGCCTGCGTTGGCGCTAAGTTTTGAAACTTAGCGCCATCGCAGGGGGAAACGCAAGGCTGCACCATGTCCTTGAGAATAGGGTGCAGCCTCGCGTTTCCGAAGTGGCGGAGAGAGGCGTTAAGCCAAGCAGGTAACGCCTCTCTCCGCCACTTCATTGAGAATATGACCCATAGTTACTTATGCAGAAGCGATGCAGTTATAGAATCAAGTAGGCACTACTACCACACAAATTAAATCAATCATGGATTACTCAGATATGCTAACTTCACATTATTAGGTGATTTTAATCTACATCTAGAAGACAAAAAAGAGCCAGGCGTAGACAACTTCCTTCAAATAACAGAAATGCTAGGGCTAATCCAGATGGTAGACGCTGCTACACATCGAGCTGGCCACACATTGGACGGGGTCTGCTCTAACTTCACCCTCCTCTCTACCGACCGACCCATCCCTCAAATATGGTCAGACCACAATTTTGTGCCCCTTACGTTGAAGATCCCTTTGACAAATCATCGGGACAAACAACCAATTAGCCTGCAGCCCAGGCGTAATTGGACACAACTAGCACACAATCCCAAGCTGGCTACTACCACACAGGCTCTGGTGCCTACCCTGGTAGGGAACACTGCAGCAGACTCACGGCTCTTCCATAATTGGATGACTACTGTCAGTGATGAGCTCATTCCACAAGCTAAAACCGAGGTAAATAAAAAAAATAAAACAAATGATGAAAAGAAAATGTCCCAGCAAACCCCTGGTTTACGCCCACTCTCAAACAAGCACATATCCAATGCAAACAACAAGAGCGTAAATGGAGAAGATGTTATGATGCAGCAGAAAAACATGCATACAAAATAAGCAGAAAACTTTACTATACACAGATCAAACTAGCCAAATAAGAATACTACTTAAACAAAATATTAGAAGCTAATTTAGACCCAAAAACTATTTTTTCGGTCGTACAGTCCTATACCAATCCTAAAGCGCTCCAAAAAGAAATACCCCCGTCCCAGAGGCTATGCGATCAAATATCAATCTTTTTTGAAGAAAAGATCATGAATATTCAAAAGGACTTCACTACGGACCCTGTCCCGACCAAATACACCGTCCCTGAATGTGAACCTGAAGCCACCAAACACTCCATGTGCTCATTTAAACCCGTGTCACTGGACCAAACTCGAGAAGCAATCTTAGCATGCAAATCAGGTTCTCCCCTAGATGCCTGTCCCCCCCGTAATTCTCCACCGAATCGTAGACATAATTAACCCAGTCATAAATCAGATTGTCAACTCATCCTTAAGCTTAGGGACCGTGCCTGATGACTGGAAGCTAGCGATAGTGAAACCCTTGAAAAAGAAGTCAAATATAGATTCAGTTGTACCCTCTAACCTTCGCCCTATATCATTACTTCCTTCATTAGGTAAAATCACGGAAACATTTGTTCATAAAGAATTATCCAATTTTATAGAGACGGCCAACATCCTCCACCCCCAACAATCTGGCTTCCGTCCCAAACACTCTACTGAGTCTGCACTTCTGGAAATCACCGACATTTTAAAAATGATAGCAGACAAAGGTAGGAAGGCTGTGTTGATCCTACTTGACCTTTCGGCCGCGTTTGATACCATATCACACAGCATTCTCCTATCAAGACTCAAATCCAGCGGTATCTCGAATACCGTCCTGGAATGGATAAAATCCTTCCTTTCCAAACGCAGACAAGTCGTGTCCCTGGGAACTTTCTTGTCTGCTGAACGCACCATCACAACTGGGGTGCCTCAAGGGTCCACGCTAAGCCCATTGTTATTTAACATTTACATGGCCCCACTCATTGCACTGATCGCATCATGCGGGATCGAAGTTACTTCCTACGCAGACGATACCCAAATGATATTATCGCTAGATCAAAACTCCAAGAACACAGAACTCAACTTCAAAAGATGTTTGACCAAGGTCCTTCAGTGGATGAAGGACAACCACCTTAGGTGCAACACCAACAAGACTGAGATCCTACCTATAGGGAAAGAAGTCTCATTTCTACCAAGCGATTGGTGGCCAGAGGGTACATCACCCCCGCCTGAGACTGTGAAGGTAGCAAGAAATCTAGGAGTGCAGTTTGACTCCGCCCTCCCCTTCCAACCACACGCAGTGAAGGTAGCAGGGACCTGTTTCAGCCTTATAAGATCCTTGAGATTTTTTTTCGATCTACTGCCACTCGCAGCAAGGAAATCAGTAGCAGTCGCCTTAATTCTTTCGCGACTTGACTATTGCAACAGCCTCCTGGCAGGAGCCAGCAAAAAAATATTTTTAAAACTCCAAGTAGTCCAACATGCAGCAGCACGGCTTGTTCTAAAACTTCCTCGAAGGTCTTCCGCATCTGCAGCCCTCAAAACTTTTCATTGGCTCCCATTACATAAGAGAATACTGTTTAAAATCCTTCTAATCACCTTCAGAGCGTCACTCAAGAGAGGACCAAAATACCTCTCATCTAGATTCACCCCCTACGTTACAAACAGAACTCTCAGGTCCTCGTCAGCCAACCTGCTCAAACCTCCCAATTTTAGATGCAAAACAAAAGGAGGTAAAACATTGGCAGTATTAGGTTCCAGAGCTTGGAAGCTACTGCCTTTGCAACTGAGAATGCTAAAAACTGAAACTCAATACAGAAAGGCTCTAAAAACTTGGATTTTCGGAGCAACAGACGAACTCTGCCTCTCTCTCATTTAAGATCCTCAGAGCTGCATCTCACCTCTGTATCAGCGCCAGGATGCTCCTTTCGGAGTGACAGTTAGCGCTTTGCAAATGCCACCTTTCATTTAATTTCATTTCATTTATGCAGTTATGCAATGAGCGAGGGAGGGAGTACTTTTGCACTGAAGCATTCATAGAGGGACTATGCAGTTTTGAATTTTTTAAAGTACTATTTTGAACATATCCATTCAGTGATGTACAAAGGAAGTATTTCTTGAATTATTGTGGGAGTACACTGTGACTCATAGAAACTGTGAGCCTGTATATTATAAGGGCCACTAACCTGAATTCCAGATTATTTAGTCCTGGCGCCGACAGGCCCCCAACCCCTTTGAAGTAAAATAGGGTGAGAGTAGTAGAATATACACGGTCACACTATATCACCCCATGGGAGAAGGAGAATAAGGACAACAAGAGAGAAAAAGATAAATGACGAAATGTTATCAAGCGTCTTTTTGCTTTTAAGTTTCTGTTCTCTGGAACTCTGGAATGTTCAGTCCTGGCGCCGACGGGCCTCCAACGCCTCCGAGGTGGAATAGAATGACAGTAGTAGAATATACACGGTCACACTATATCACCCCAGGGGAGAAGAAGAATATGGACAAGAAGAGAGAAAAAGATAAATGACGAAACGTTATCAAGCGTTTAACATCTTTACTGTTTTTGTTCTCTGGGACTTGGGAATGTTGAGTCCTGGCGCCGACGGGCCACCAACACCTTTGAGGTGAAATAGAAAGGAAGAAGTAGAATATACACGGCCACACTATATCACCCCAGGAGAGAAGGAGAATAAGGGCGAGAAGAGAGAAAAAGATAAATGACGAAATGTTATCAAGCGTTTTATTTCTTTTAATATTTCTGTTTTCAAAGACTCAGGTATGTAGAGTTTCGCAAGGGAACAGTTTCTCCTGAATTCTGTCTGTTTGTGAACAGGTGTTGCTGATGTTAGATATAAATGCAAATAAACAAACAATGTAACAACTGAATATCAAACACACGTTGAACTTTTTAGAATCTTTTATACAAATACCTAAAGTTTCGATATCTTGATATACATATATAATAAAACTTTAAACTAAATATGATTCTTTGAAGAAATACTTTTAGTTAGTTGTTTCCTAGAATACAAAAAGCAATTACAATGGTTAATTTCACCATTCGGATAAATAGTTACGTATTACACATATCTACTATCCTTTAATCTAACAACTTACAAGTCCGTAATCATTTTTGTTGTCGCAAAAGAAGAATCCGACGCTGGAGAAGGGAAGCTGGATCGCAGACTGGAGACAGGGAAATGACTCGCAAAAACGAAACTAATCGATTGTCAAAGGGTTGGGTGTGGTTTATATAGTCTTTGGTTACAAAGTAGTCTATGGAAGCAACGTGCTGCGCACGCATGTAGATATCACGTTTTTCGGTTAACATGTGCTCACGTTTTGACTGTTTGACATGTGCACATGTTGGGAAAGGTTGAGAACTGTTAACCGCTAAAGCTTCTCATTTGCATCCTTACATGTGTTAACTGTTTGACATGTGCACACGTTGGCAGAGGTTGAAAACTGTTAACCGCCAAAGCGTCTCATTTGCTTTCGTGACTGAAAACACCTAATACTTGCTATGATTCTGAATACAAGATTTCAAAAATTAAAAACAACATAGCAAACATTTAGCATTAGAATGGTTTAATATCTTGATTAGTGCGAACTAAGTTTTAATCATGGTTGAATTATGAGTCATGACACAGTACTGTTACAGTTATTTTTTGAGTACAGAAGTATGCATGTATTTATGCAATTCACTGAAAAAACATGGGTTTCAGGGACGTTATAGTTAGAAATTTTCATTTAAAAAACCTTAGAAATTCACTGAAAGAACCATAGGTTTCAGGGACGTTATAGTTAGAAATTAGCATTTAAAAAACCATAGAAATTCACTGAAAAAAACCATAGGTTTCAGGGACGTTATAGTTAGTTGGACTCTTCACTCGTACAAAACCAGAGAAATTCGGACGTTATAGTTAATTGAGCTAACTATAACTCGCGCCCCCGCAATGCACTGCTGATGACATCCCATATTACATCATTCATGATATGGTCAGTGACATCACTGATGACATCACTGATGACATCTCAAATGACATCACTGATGACATCATCCAGTGACTGTGTGTTTCTGTAAAGTTTAAATATGTTTGGCATATTTTGAATGCCAACTCAGAGGGGGACGCTACACTACCGCGTCCCATGTTTGCCCATAGGCGAAACAAAAACCTCAAAGACCAAATTGTACATTCACGTATGACAAAAAAATTGCCTATTCAATTGACTTTAGATAACTCGACCCCATTATTAGGTAATAATAAATGTACACAATGTAAAGCCTGTGACACCGCGATAATTACAAAGAAGTTTACCTATAACTCTTATAACATTACCTTAAAATCATTTACTAATTGTAAGACCAAAAACATTGTCTATCTATTATTATGCCCCTGCAAAAAGGGATACGTGGGGGAAACATCTAGAACTTTAGCGACCCGGTTGACTGAACATTGTTCAGCCATCCGCACAAAAAAGATTAATGCCCCCTTAATAAAGCACTATCTGGAAGCAGGACACAGTCATGAACAAATCGACTGGTTAATTTTGGAAAAAATCAATGAAAAAGATAGGCACTGATTCAGAAGAAACAAGGAAAAGAAGAGAGGTATTTTGGATTTTTCTTTGGACACGTTTGCACGAGACTTAAATCAAGAAATTCTGTGGGAACAAGCAATACTATATCACACCGGCTAATCTCTTTGCTTGCTCCCATTACCATGTCTTTCCTCATTTCATTTCAGTATTTCTGATCGCTTTAAATGATAGTGGTTTTTTAACTCTTTCTTTAATTATACAAAAAGATTAAAATTGGTAAATTCTTTTTATTTTATGTTCACAGTAACATGGTAACCCTTCTGTAATCCGAGGCATTAAACAGCATGCCTTTGTTCAATAGCTAATAAAGTTTTTGTTCGTGTTCCTCGTGATTGGTCATTTACTATCATGTGACGAGCTCCAACAATACTTCATGCGGAAGTTGATGGACTTCCGGTTAGTCTCCTCGCGGTTATCATGGCGTGCGGAGGAATCCCCTATCCGGCAACCTGAAATCATCACACAAGTAAGTTACTGCCTGTGTAAGTTAATACCTTCCAGTTTCACCGGGCAGCTAAGCAATGCTTTAGTGGGCCATTAACCTCTGTAGAGCGTGGTCTCGTTTTTCCATCAAAACCTTGTTATTCACTGTTTTGCAGGCAGTTTCAGTATAGCCCAAGCGATTTGAAATTTAACGCAACCCACTGTGCCATTTTTCTAACTTGGCTTGTATACGTTAAGCCGAATGCCGCATGCTAAGTCAGTAGCCGGTAGTGCAGACCTAATTTATATGTACGTTTTATTCGTCGGTCAGATGCAATTAGCGTTACATCTTTCATCCATTGTTTGTCCAACACAGGTCATTTTTAGCTAACTCCAATGGGACCGAATCGACTTGTCCAATCCTTACACTAGTATACTTTATAAATATAAATATGGTGATTTTTACTTAGTTCGCGTGGGTCATCTTTTTAATTACGCACTTCGATTTTCCTTATTTTTCCTAGATATACCATCTGGTTAACGGCTAAGCATATCAGAATGTAGGTATTTGAACTGCATTATGGTGCATTAATAATCCGGTAGTTATAAACCAGGCCTGCCTTTTGAATTAGAGTGTCATCTATAGGATACATATATATAAACATAGGTATCCGAGCGGTAGCTTAAACTTTTATGTAACCTCCAGTGACCATTTAAAACGTAACCCATCCGTTCACTTTATTTGCTTACAGTAAAATAAAAGGACGATCCATATCGAGTTGGACGCCAGTATTATAAAACCTTGGGTCGGTGATGTTATGGCAAACCCAATTTCAATTGGAGGTTTATCATTTAAGGTACATATAAAAACATTTGTTAGATCGCTGACACAGAACAATAAAATAAATATTAATATAGGTTATGTCTTATGTCTGCAGTTTATCCTCATTTTTGGCCAGATGTAGCGAATGCTTTACAGCTTGCAGCGGATACAGATACTAATTGATCATCCTTTTAAGAGAGATAAGGTTACATTTTTAGAAACCTTCTCACAAATTTATTCTTTAAGGTTGACCACTGGGTGAAATTGTTCAATTTAATCCCTTTAACCTATGTGATGGTTATTTTCTTTCCTTCCTTCTCTTTTCCATTTTTTCATCGATTGGGACACCCTTTACTCACTATTCTTTCACCTGTTTCTTCGTGTTATCTCTAAAATTAATTTTTGTTATACTGATCTATTCAACTGCCTTTGAATTTTACTTAAATGCAAACAATAAGCAATGCACGCCCTTCTGGCGGCTTAGAGTTTATCATCCAGTGAGAACCTTGTATCTGATATACATGTTTTTTTCGCAGAAATCAACTTTGATCCATTGTGGCCCCTTTTCCTGACGAAGGCACTGCCTTGTGCCGAAACGCGCGTAGAACACAACAGTCTATTACCATTGTGCCACATTGTTTCTCTGAACACAACAGTCTATTACCATTGTGTCACATTGTTTCTCTACAATCACAAAAATTAGATATTAATTGTTATCATTGTCCTTGTCAAAAAAACCTTGTGATTTTTATTGTGTGTCATTTACATATTGTATGAATGAAGATATGAATGAATTAGTATAAATGGGGTATTGTTTTAGTATTAAACGGTTTTTTCAGTATTTAATTGAGTATCAATAAAAATATTATTTACTTTATATAAAAAACAGATATTGTTGGTTCTCCTTTGGTTCATATATTTTGTTTAGTTTATTATTGAAATTATGTGATGTTGGTATTATTGCTGCCTTAAGTCTTTACATTAGATTTAATAACCCTGCCTTAAGGAACTGCACCCTATTAGCAGGGGACCTCTGTCTTTACAATATATTACGCGCAGCCTGTCTGCATGGGGCTGTTCTTAGTGAGATAGGTAGATTGCGCTACCACTTGTTCAACTTGGTTTGCATTTAACTATAAGGCAGTATGGAATTCAGTCAAATTGTAATCATCTGCTCCACAGGTGTTTAGAATCCTTTCATACACTATTCTTACTCGAGCACTGAGAACTGCTATATCTATTTTCTCTTTTTTTTGCTTTTATTCTGTTTTCCGTAATACACTTTATTATTATAGAAGCAATACAGACGTTTGGTTTTACAGATGAGCAATATGCTCTCCTAGTTGGAAATTCATCTACTTTCAACAATCAGGCAGGTAATGGTGATTCAGCTACCAATGATGACTTAAATACATTGTTCCAACTGAAGAAGAAGATCCGAAGAATAGAACTGCATGGTCAGTTTATGTTGGATTATTTAAAAGCAGGCATCTTCCCCAAAGGACTTAGAGTCAGAAATATTCCAGGGCTCTTTGTCCAAATACGAGCATTCCTTGAAAAATGGTCACTCATAGCAAATCGATTTTCTCGAGACTTTATGATTTTAATAATTGAAACAGCTAAAGAGCTAATACAAACGTTAACATCAGAACTTATAGCTCTAGAGGACAAGATTAAACAAAATGATGCCCTAGAGAATGCTAAGAAAAAACTAGAGGACATTGAAAAAGAAGTTACATCATATTCTGACTATCTGATCAAAAGAAAAACGGAAAAATTAAAAAAAGACATCAGGTTTACTACTAAGGAAAAAACTTACCCTTACCTAAATGAACAATTCTACAATCAGGGAGAGTACTTAGATGCAGACACAAGTGGATACCAACAACCTAATAGAAAGGTTAAAACCTTTTCAGATACCTCCTACTCTGACAACGAAGACAGTTCTCATCGTCCCAATTTTGAAAGCAATAAAGCCACCTATTCAGGTAACCGACCATCTGGTCAATCTTTTTTAGGCCGGCTACAGGCACGACAAGGCCCTTGGAGACCGAGATATCAACCCAGGTATCACGATACCTTCAATCGGGGCAATTACCAGCAAAACAATCAACAATACCTAGTCACACGAAATGCCCAGTATTGGAGGCAGTAAGAGAAATACCTATATTCAATTTATCCAAACAACCTTTACAAGAATCTACGGTTGCACTTCTATCAAAGGGTTTGACCTTTGTACCACATACAGGTATTAACATCTTTGAATTGTACCAAGATATCACGGCATTTTTCCGTAAAATACGGTTGAAAAAATTCTTCTCCGAGACAGGTGAATGCCATCAAGATATGGTTGGAAGCTTAGAAAACCGCTCAGGATTACACCTAATATCTACATTCACTCCGAGTCTTGATCAATTGGGACCTGAAGTAGAGATATTTGAAAACTCTGTCCTCAAAAGTCTAAAAACATCTTTGAAACATACTTTCTACCCACCTAACAATTTAAATAAAGATGAACTTAAAACATTAGTTGCTCTTCGCAGCAATTCGGAAATAACGATAAAAAATTGTGATAAAGGAGGGGGCATTGTTGTTTTAGACACTGACAAATACATTCAGACTATGTTAGACCTCCTTAGTGACACTAATTTTTATCTACCTGTCAAAATAGACCCTACTTCCAGAGTCCAAAGGAAAATCTTCAATTTAACCAAAAGAGCATTGCAATCCGGTACCATCTGCCAAAAGTATTTGATTTTTTGAATATTAAACATCCCAAAATGGCAGCCATTTATGGAGTCCCAAAGATTCACAAAAACAGTCTTGACCCTCCCTACCGTCCAATTGTGACTACTATAGGCTCAGTCACCGAGCCTATTTCAAAATATATAGATCGCATCCTATGCCCTCATGTATATAAAATAACATTGTATATTAAAGATACTAAATCTATGATACAAACAGTGGAAGGATTACCATTTGATGGATTGAGAGAGACCTTGGTCACCTTAGACGTTGAGTCATTGTATAGTAACATACCGCAGGAAGGGGCTCTCACAGCAGTGACCTGGTTTATAGATCGATTCCACATAGACTGTAATCCAGAATTCATCAATGCAATTCTTGCAATAGTCTTAGAAGAAAACACCTTTGACTTTAATGGCGATTTGTACGCCAAATAAAGGGAGTAAGCATGGGAGCGTCTTGCGCTCCCACTGTAGCAAATATATATGTGGCCCACTTTGAGAGCGTACATATATATAATGAAATAGCCCCTTTTTACGAGTCCATTAAACATTGGGCTTGTTCATAGATGACATATTGTTTATATGGACAAATGACTCAAGCCAACTCTCTGAATTCCTACTATGGATTAATATGTGTGATCATAATTTAAAATTCACTGCCCACACAAGCCATAGTCACATTGAATTTCTGGACATTGAAATTAAAGAACATAATCATGTCTTCGAAGTAGATCTATATGTGAAACCAACTGCGAAAAACACGTTATTACATTTTACAAGTTTCCATCCGAGTAAACAAAAAGAGAGTATTCCCTTTGACCAGTTTCTACGCTTGCGGAGAAACTGTACCAATATATTGCAGATTATGACATCAGATCGGAGATGATGAAAGCTAAATTTATAACACGTGGTTATCCAAAAAGATTGATACGAGAAGCATACAAACGTGCCCGGTTTTACGATAGAGATCACTTACATGGTAATCATCCACCTAAACAAGTACCGACGCTAGTGTGTGTCACTAGACACTCGACAGCAAATGAAAAAGTGAGACAAGCAGTATGTGCCCATTGGCATATTTTGAATGCCAACTCAGAGGGGGATGCTACACTACCGCGTCCCATGTTTGTCCATAGGTGAAACAAAAACCTCAAAGACCAAATTGTACATTCACGTATGACAAAAAAATTGCCTATTCAATTGACTTTAGATAACTCGTCCCCATTATTAGGTAATAATAAATGTACACAATGTAAAGCCTGTGACACCGCGATAATTACAAAGAAGTTTACCTATAACTCTTATACCATTACCTTAAAATCATTTACTAATTGTAAGACCAAAAACATTGTCTATCTATTATTATGCCCCTGCAAAAGGGGATACGTTGGGGAAACATCTAGAACTTTAGCGACCCGGTTGACTGAACATCGTTCAGCCATCCGCACAAAAAAGATTAATGCCCCCTTAGTAAAGCACTATCTGGAAGCAGGACACAGTCATGAACAAATCGACTGGTTAATTTTGGAAAAAAATCAATTAAAAGATAGGCACTGATTCAGAAGAAACAAGGAAAAGAAGAGAGGTATTTTGAATTTTTTCTTTGGACACGTTTGCACGAGGCTTAAATCAAGAAATTCCGTGGGAACAAGCAATACGATATAACACCGGCTAATCCCTTTGCTTGCTCCCATTACCATGTCTTTCCTCATTTTATTTCAGTATTTCTGATCGCTTTAAATGATAGTGGTTTTTTAGCTCTTTCTTTAATTATACAAAAAGATTAAAATTGGCAAATTCTTTTTATTTTATGTTCACAGTAACATGGTAACCCTTCTGTAATCCGAGGCATTAAACAGGATGCCTTTGTTCAATAGCTAATAAAGTTTTTGTTCGTGTTCCTCGTGATTGGCCATTTACTATCATGAAATGAAATGAAATGAAATTTGTACTTGTAAAGCGCACTGTTACCCTAGGGTGTCCTGGCGCTGTACGCATACCGCTGTGGAACCCTTCCTGTCTTTTCCCTGTGAAATGTCCACTCCTGGGCACCCCCAAGGTGAAGCCAGGCATCCCAGCGCTGGTGGGGCCGTTGTGGAGATTAAGCAAGCTATTGCCCAGAGTTGCAGAGTGGGACCCATGATTAGAATAGGCACCTGAGGCGAGAATTATCAGGTCCGAGGAAATTGAGCCCAAGACCCGCCGAGGCGGGAATTGAACCCTGGTCCCGGGCCAGATCTCTGCATCAGGGTCTGCCGCTCTAACCATTGAGCCACACTTCTCCAACAATACTTCATGCGGAAGTTGATGGACTTCCGGTTAGTCTCCTCGCGGTTATCGTGGCGTGCGGAGGAATCCCCTATCCGGCAACCCGAAATCATCACACAAGTAAGTTACTGCCCGTGTAAGTTAATACCTTCCAGTTTCACTGGCCAGCTAAGCAATGCTTTAGTGGGCCGTTAACCTCTGTAGAGCGTGGTCTCGTTTTTCCATCAAAACCTTGTTATTCACTGTTTTGCAGGCAGTTTCAGTATAGACCAAGCGAGTTGAAATGTAACGCAACCCACCATGCCATTTTTCTAACTTGGCTTGTATACGTTAAGCCGAATGCCGCATGCTAAGTCAGCAGCCGGTAGTGCAGACCTAATTTATATGTACGTTTTATTCGTCGGTCAGATGCAGTTAGCGTTACATCTTTCCTCCATTGTTTGTCCAACACAGGTCATTTTTGGCTAACTCCAATGGGACCGAATCGACTTGTCCAATCCTTACACTAGTATACTTTATAAATATAAATATGGTAATTTTTACTTAGTTCGCGTGGGTCATCTTTTTAATTATGCACATCGATTTTCCTTATTTTTCCTAGATATACCATCTGGTTAACGGCTAAGCATATCAGAATGTAAGTATTTGAACTGCATTATGGTGCATTAATAATCCGGTAGTTATAAACCAGGCCTGCCTTTTGAATTAGAGTGTCATCTATAGGATACATATATATAAACATAGGTATCCGAGCGGTAGCTTAAACTTTTATGTAACCTCCAGGGGCCATTTAAAACGTAACCCATCCATTCACTTTATTTGCTTACAGTAAAATAAAAAGGACGATCCATATCGAGTTGGACGCCAGTATTATAAAACCTTGGGTCGGTGACGTTATGGCAAAACCCAATTCCAATTGGAGGTTTATCATTTAAGGTACATATAAAAACATTTGTTAGATCGCTGACATGGAACAATAAAATAAATATTAATATAGGTTATGTCTGCAGTTTTTCCTCATTTTTGGCCAGATGTAGCGAATGCTTTACAGCTTGCAGCGGATACAGATACTATTTGATCATCCTTTTAAGAGAGATAAGGTTAAATTTTTAGAAACCTTCTCACAAATTTATTCTTTAAGGTTGACCACTGGGTGAAATTGTTCAATTTAATCCCTTTAACCTATGTGATGGTTATTTTCTTTCCTTCCTTCTCTTTTCCATTTTTTCATCGATTGGGACACCCTTTACTCACTATTCTTTCACCTGTTCATTCGTGTTATCTCTAAAATTTATTTTTGTTATACTGATCTATTCAACTGCCTTTAAATTTTACTTAAATGCAAACAATAAGCAATGCACGCCCTTCTGGCGGAATAGAGTTTATCATCCAGTGAGAACCTCGTATCTGATATACATGTTTTTTCGCAGAAATCAACTTTGATCCATTGTGGCCCCTTTTCCTACTGAAGGCACTGCCTTGTGCCGAAACGCGCGTAGAACACAACAGTCTATTACCATTGTGCCACATTGTTTCTCTGAACACAACAGTCTATTACCATTGTGTCACATTGTTTCTCTACAATCACAAAAATTAGATATTAAGTGTTATCATTGTCCTTGTCAAAAAAACTTGTGATTTTTATTGTGTCATTTACATATTGTATGAATGAAGATATGAATGAATTAGTATAAATGAGGTATTGTTTTAGTATTAAACGTTTTTTTCAGTATTTAATTGATTCTCAATCAAAATATTTTTTACTTTATATAAAAAAACAGATATTGTTGGTTCTCCTTTGGTTCATATATTTTGTTTAAGTTTATTATTGAAATTATGTGATGTTGGTATTATTGTTGGCTTAAGTCTTTACATTAGACATCACTGATGACATCATCCACGTGATAATATGATGCACCTCCTCACACCCTAATATAACCTTTGATACACCCACTCTAAAATGCAGACTACCATTTTCGAAACCATAGAGACACCAATACCAGTTACTACATACCCACTCACTGATTCCTAGGTTTACACACACATGCACTCATTCACCCATACAGTCACTCATACATGCAGTCACTCATCAATACAGCACTATCATATGCACTCATACACCTATACAGACACTCACAGACCGCCACTCATCCATGGAGTTACTCACACACCTAGTCAGTCATGCAAAGAATCTATCACACTCCCATTTACTCACCTATACAGTTATACACACACCACCTCAGTTATTCATACAGATACTAACACATACTTACTCTCTTATACAATCACTGATACAAGCACATACTCATCCATACAGCCTCTCTCACAATCACTCACTCTCACATATAGTCATTTATATACTCCAACACTCACATATACTGCCTTTCACATATGGAGCTACTCACACATGTACCACTGATACATTCATTCATTCACTCACCAACACAGACATACACACACCCACCCACCCATACAGTCCCTCACAGATGCACTCTTGAACCTCTACACCCAGTGAATCACCCACTCACACATCTATGCACAGAGTCACACACCCCCCACCCACCCACACAGACACTCAGGCACCCATATTGATACTTAGACAAGCAATCAATAACCAATATAGACACTCATGTAGCTACTCACCAAGCCATGCAGCCGCTTACACACCAACTGACAGACTAATACAGACATTCACACAGTTTAGTCACTAACCCATGCATTCAGTAAGACACGATTAATCACTCACTTATACAGTCAGTCACGCAACTACTAAATCATGCGTTCAGACAGTTATACACCCACTCATTGTTCAATACAGCTTGGCGTATATATAAAACATATTTAAACTTTACAGAAACACACAGTCACTGGATGATGTCATCAGTGATGTCATTTGAGATGTCATCAGTGATGTCATCAGTGATGTCACTGACCATATCATGAATGATGTAATATGTGACGTCATCAGCAGTGCATTGCGCGGGCGCGAGTTATAGTTAGCTCAAGTAACTATAACGTCCGAATTTCTCTGGTTTTGTACGAGTGAAAAGTCCAACTAACTATAACGTCCCTGAAACCTATGGTTTTTTTCAGTGAATTTCTATGGTTTTTTAAATGCTAATTTCTAATTATAACGTGCCTGAAACCTATGGTTTTTTCAGTGAATATATATATATATATTATCTACTGGCGGTCGCCAGTAGATAGTTATAGTTAGGACCTAGTTTCCATAGGAAAAGCGTTTTTTCTTTTCCCAATAACTTTGGCGCCGGATGACGAGTCTTCGCGAAATTTTCAAAACTAGTGGGGCACTCCGGTCAGCTCCTGTCTTGAAAGTTTCAGAGTGATTCGCCAAGCGGGGGCCGAGAAAAAATTGGGGTCCCGAAACGTGTTTTCTCCATGATATTTTCCATACGAAATTTTAGACACGGCTACAGCTCGAACTGCTGAACGGAATTACACCAAATTTGGCAAAAAGGTAGCCCTTGGTTCAGAAAGAGCCCTTTTTGTTAAATGGTGTAAATCCGTTCAGTAATTCCTGAGAAATTAAAAAAAAGAGGTCGGAAAATCAATTTCCCATAGGAAACTTTAGACACGGCTACAGCTCGAACTGCTGAATGGAATTACACCAAATTTGGCAAAAGGTAGCCCTTGGTTCAGAAAGAGCCCTTTTTTTAAATGGTGTAAATTCGTTCAGTAGTTGCTGAGAAAATCAAAAAATAAAAGTTTCGATATCTAGAGGCGCGGTGGATCCGCGGACCCTCCCGACCACGAGCTTTATTCTAATTGGCTGTCAACACTCCAAACCAGGAAGTGTTGGCAGCCATCTTGTGACTCGGTAGAACCGAGTCACAAGAAAACAGTAGAAAAAACGTTAAAAAACAAGAAAAGGGGGCAGGATAGAAACACCCTGACCCCCCTAGGCCTGCTCAGGGGGTCCCACAAAGACCCGCAGGGCCCAAAAAAGCATTTTTTTTTTTTTAAATCGGCGAAATTCGTGGAGGATCCGCGAATCCTGCCGTGAAAATAAAAAAAACTAAGCGTTAATATTTAGCCCCCGGGTGGGCCAAGTCCCGGGGGCATGCTATATTGCAATTGCGGGGGCCCAGGGGGGCCCCCGCAGCCCCAGGGACCGCCACCCCCGGGGCTTTCATTAAATATTTGCAGGGGGCACATGGCCCCCCCGCAGCCCCGGGGACCACCACCCCCCGGGGCTTGTTTTTTTTAATGTGTGGGGGGCATCCAAGGCCCCCCCCAAGCCCCATGGACCGCCACCCCCCCGGGGATTTTCTTGAATATTTGCGGGTCACACGGCCCCCCGCAGCCCCGAGGAGCGCCACCCCCCAGGGCTTGTTTTATTTAAAAAGAACCTGTGTGGGGGCTCGAGCCCCCAACATGCCCCGGGGACCGCCACCTCCCGGGGCACTAAGTATGTAAATTTGGGGGTCCGTTACGGACCCCGAGCCCCGAGGACCACCACCTCCCTGGGGCTTTGAAACTGAAGGGAGGGGGCCGCGCGGCCCCCTCCTGGAGCCCGTGATGGTCCTGGGGACCGCCACCCCCAGGGCTGGCTCCTGCAGTGTCCCGGGATGCCCACCCCCGGGACACTGCTGTTTGCTATGGCAGGGCGGGAGCCTCGCGGCTCCCGCCCTGCCATAGCAAACTTGCTTTGGATTTTGGAAGCGAGAGCAGGAAACCTGCTCTCGCTTCCAAATGCAAAGCAGATTGCTTTCCACACGGGGAGCTGCATGTCAGCAGCTCCCCATGTGGAAAAGCAATGCCGGCTCCTGCAGGACGCGGGGAGCCGGCGGGACCGTGGGGGCAGTGGGGCTCCCCCCACGGTCCCCAACGGATAGGGCCTGCCCCGGGGGATGGGGTCCCCGGGGCTAGAAGTGGCCCGGGAGGGGGGCCACGTGACCCCCCTCCTCCCCAAAAAGATAAATAAATAAAAATTTAAAAAAGGCCGGCACCGGGGGAAAGGGTCCCCGGGGCCAATAGAGGCCTCAGGAGGGGGGCCACGCAGCCCACCCTCCTTAAAAATCATAAATATATGTGGCCATGCCCCGGGGATGGGGTCCCCGGGGCCGGAGTTGGCCACGGGAGGGGGCCCAAGCGGCCCCCTTCCCGTTCGGATTTTTTTTTTTTAAAAGGGGTCAGGCCCTGGGGGATGGGGTCCCCAGGGCCCAAAAAAAGGAAAAAGAAGGGGGGCCACACAGCCCCCCTTCTAAAAAAAAAAAAAAAAAGACCGCAATGGTGCCGGAGGTCCCGCCCCCTCCCAGCAACACTCTGCAAACGCGCCCTGTGGCGCGTTTTAAATTGGGGAATTAATTCCCCTTCAATACTGGGGGTCCCTGGGGGCCAACTAGCCCACCAGGTACCTCGAGTAAGCGCCACAGGGCTGCGTTGCAGAGAGGTGGTCCAGGCCACGCCCCTTTTTACACCTCTCTGCAACGCAGCTCTGTGGTGCTTACTGGAGGTACCTGGTGGGCTAGTTGGACCCCAGGGACCCTCAGGATTCAAGGGGACTTTATCCCCCAACTTAAAACGCGCCACGGGGCGCGTTTCACAGTGGTGAAGGGAGGCGGCGGGGCCTGAGGTGACATGTGTGCAAACACGCCCTGTGGCGCGTTTTAAGTTGGGGAATAAATTCCCCTTCAATCCTGAGGGCCCCTGAGGGCCAACTAGCCCACCAGGTACCTCCAGTAAGCGCCACAGGCCTGCGTTGCAGAGAGGTGGTCCAGGCCATGCCCCTTTTTACACCTCTCTGCAACGCAGCTCTGTGGCGCTTACTGGAGGTACCTCATGGGCTAGTTGGACCCCAGGGACCCTCAGGATTCAAGGGGACTTAATCCCCCAACTTAAAACGCGCCACGTGGCGCGTTTGCACAGTGGTGAAGGGAGGGGGCGGGGCCTGTGGTGACATGTGTGCAAACAGCCCTGTAGCACGTTTAAAGTTGTGGAATTAATTCCTCTTCAATCCTGAGGGTCCCTGGGGGCCAACTAGCCCACCAGGTACCTCCAGTAAGCGCCACAGGGCTGCGTTGCAGAGAGGTGGTCCAGGCCACGCCCCTTTTTACACCTCTCTGCAATGCAGCTCTGTGGCACTTACTGGAGGTTCCTCGTGGGCTAGTTGGACCCCAGGGACCCTCAGGATTCAAGGGGACTTTATCCCCCAACTTAAAACGCACCACGGGGCGCGTTTGCACAGTGGTGAAGGGAGGGGGCGGGGCCTGAGGTGACATATGTGCAAACACGCCCTGTGACGCGTTTTAAGTTGGGGAATTAATTCCCCTTCAATCTTGAGGGCCCCTGGGGGCCAACTAGCCCACCAGGCACCTCCAGGAAGTGCCACAGGCCTGCGTTGCAGAGAGGTGGTCCAGGCCACGCCCCTTTTTACACCTCTCTGCAACGCAGCTCTGTGGTGCTTACTGGAGGTACCTGGTGGGCTAGTTGGACCCCAGGGACCCTCAGGATTCAAGGGGACTTAATCCCCCAACTTACAACGCGCCAGGGGGCGTGTTTGCAGAGTGGTGGAGAAAGGGGGCATGGCTTTTGTCTACCTCTCACCAATCCCACTGCGTGGGGCTTACTGGAGGTAAAAGGTAGGCTAGTTGGCCCCTAAAGGACCCCCAGCAGTGAAGGGGACTTCAATCCCCATCCAAGAGCATGCCAGGAAGCGCGTTTGTAGAGTGGTGGGCAAAGTGGGCGTGGCCTGGTACGAGTACTTACCAGTGCTGCTGTGTGGGACTGACTGGAGGTAATAGTTTGGGAAGTTGGCCCCCAAGGATGTCCTTGGGGGCCAACTACCCCTCTTGTTACCTCCAGTAAGTCTCACACAGTGGGATTGCTAAAACGTCTGCGGAGGCCATGGCCCCCTTTCTCTACCACTCTGCAAACGTGCCTCGTGGCAAACTATGGGATGGGGGATGAAGTCCAATTTAGTCCTGAGGGAGTTTGGGGGCCAAGAATCCCTCCTGGTACCTCCTGTAAGTCTACAGCTCGAACTGCTGAACGGAATTACACCAAATTTGGCAAAAAGGTAGCCCTTGGTTCAGAAAGAGCCCTTTTGTTAAATGGTGTAAATCCGTTCAGTAGTTCCTGAGAAATAAAAAAAGAGGTCGGAAAATCAATTTCCCATAGGAAACTTTAGACACGGCTACAGCTCGAACTGCTGAACGGAATTACACCAAATTTGGCAAAAAGGTAGCCCTTGGTTCAGAAAGAGCCCTTTTTTTAAATGGTGTAAATCCGTTCAGTAGTTGCTGAGAAAATAAAAAAATAAAAGTTTCGATATCTAGAGGCGCAGTGGATCTGCGGACCCTCCCGACCACGAGCTTTATTCTAATTGGCTGTCAACACTCCAAACCAGGAAGTGTTGGCAGCCATCTTGTGACTCGGTAGAACCGAGTCACAAGAAAACAGGGAAACAAATGCGAAAAACAAGAAAAGCGGGCAGGGTAGAAACACCCTGACCCCTAGGCCTGCTCAGGGGGTCCCACAAGGACCCCCAGGGCCAAAAAAAGCATTTTTAATTTTTTTTTAAATTTCGTCAAAATTTGCGCTGGGTCCGCGAATCCCGCCGAAATTTTAAAAAAAATTGAAGCGCGGGCTCCCGCACTTTATTTAATTGAGGCCCCCAGGTGGGCCAGGTCCCGGGGGCATTTGCAAAAAATATATGCGGGGGCCCCCGCAGCCATGGGGACCGCCACCCCCCGGGGTTTGGTTAAAATGATGTGCGGGAGGGCACTCGACACTCCTGCAGCTCCGGGGCCCCGGGGCTTCTTTTTAAATGTGTGGGTGGCCTCCAAGGCCGCCCAAGCCCCAGGGACCGCCATCCCCCGGGGCTTTTATTAAGTATTCGCGGGGGGCACACGGCCCCCCGCAGCCCCGGGGATCGCCACCCCCCGGGGCTAGTTTTGAAAAATTAAAACAATCCTGTGTGGGGGGGCTCGAGCCCCCTCACATGCCCCGGGGACCGCCACCTCCCCGGGGCACTAAAATGGAAATGCGGGGGTCCGTTACGGACCACGGAGCCCCGGGGACCACCACCTCCCCGGGGCTTTAATCACATAGGGAGGGGGGGCCGCGTGGCCCCACTCCTGGAGCCCGTGATGGCCCTGGGGACCGCCACCCCCCCGGGGCCGGCTCCTGCAGTGTCCCGGGGTGCCCACCCCCGGGACACTGCTGTTTGCTATGGCTTTTGGAAGAGAGAGCAGGGAAACCTGCTCTCGCTTCCAAAATGCAAAGCAGATTGCTTTTCCACACGGGGAGCTGCATGTCGGCAGCTCCCCATGTGGAAAAGCAATGCCGGCTCCTGCAGGACGTGGGGAGCCGGCGGGACCCTGGGGGCATTGGGGCTCCCCCCACGGTCCCCAACGGATAGGGCCTGCCCCGGGGCATGGGGTCCCCGGGGCTAGAAGTGGCCACGGGAGGGGGGCCCAGGCGGCCCCCTTCCCGTTCAGATTTTTTTTTTTTTTTTAAAAGGGGTCAGGCTCTGTGAGTTGGGGTCCCCAGGGCCCAAAAAAAGGAAAAAGAAGGGGGGCCACACAGCCCATCTTCTAAAAAAAAAAAAAAGACTGCGATGGTGCTGGAGGCCCCGCCCCCTCCCAGCAACACTCTGCAAGCGGCCCTGTGGCGCGTTTTAAATTGGGGAATTCATTCCCCTTCAATACTGGAGGTCCCTGAGGGCCAACTTTCCCACCAGTTACCTCCAGTAAGCGCCACAGGGCTGCGTTGCAGAGAGGTGGTCCAGGCCACGCCCCTTTTACACCTCTCTGCAATGCAGCTCTGTGGCGCTTACTGGAGGTACCTGGTGAGCTAGTTGGACCCCAGGGACCTCAGGATTCAAGTGGACTTTATCCCCCAACTTAAAATGCGCCACGGGGCGCGTTTGCACAGTGGTGAAGGGAGGAGGCGGGGCCTGAGGTGACATGTGTGCAAACACGCCCTGTGGCGCGTTTTAAGTTGGGGAATTAATTCCCCTTCAATCCTGAGGGCCCCTGGGGGCCAACTAGCCCACCAGGTACCTCCAGTAAGCGCCACAGGCCTGTGTTACAGAGAGGTGGTCCAGATCACGCCCCTTTTTACACCGCTCTGCAACGCAGCTCTGTGGCGCTTACTGGAGGTACCTGGTGGGCTAGTTGGACCCCAGGGACCCTCAGGATTCAAGGGGACTTAATCCCCCAACTTACAACGTGCCAGGGGGCGTGTTTGCAGAGTGGTGGAGAAAGGGGGCATGGCCTTTGTCTACCTCTCACCAATCCCACTGCGTGGGGCTTACTGGAGGTAAAAGGTAGGCTAGTTGGCCCCTAGAGGACCCCCAGCAGTAAAGGGGGCTTCAATCCCCATCCAAGAGCGTGCCAGGGAGAGCGTTTGTAGAGTGGTGGGCAAAGTGGGCGTGGCCTGGTACGAGTACTTACCAGTGCTGCTGTGTGGGACTGACTGGAGGTAATAGTTTGGGAAGTTGGCCCCCAAGGATGTCCTTGGGGGTCAACTACACCTCTTGTTACCTCCAGTAAGTCCCACACAGTGGGATTGCTAAGACGTCTTCGGAGGCAATGGCCCCCTTTCTCTATCACTCTGCAAACGTGCCTCGTGCCAAACTACGGGATGGGGGATGAAGTCCAATTTAGTCCTGAGGGAGTTTGGGGGCCAAGAATCCCTCCTGGTACCTCCTGTAAGTCCTACGCAGTGGAATTCCTGAGCGTTGGTGTGACGCACAGCACCCTTTCTCCACCACTCTGCAAACGTGACTACTAGTTAAAGTAGCATATTTCTGCACCTCTGACTTAGAGGTAGTTTTAATCCCCATGCCCTATTATGTACTAGGGCCTTACAGAGGAGGTCATGCTAATCACAGGGGTACCCCAACGCATAGTGTTCCCTAGTGTATGTAGGTGTTTTCACTGTATTCTAAGTGTCTTTTAGCATAGCACTGGCTCTCGGCCTGGTTAGTCAGAGTCAGTTACCACAAGTACCCGTCTGAAAAAGTTGCGGGCACAGGATGATTTTGCAACAAGGCCTCTTTCTGCTCCTCTGTTGGTTCTTTCTGCACATGTCTTGCTTCTTCCTGCACTTTTGTTCGTCTTTGTGGACTTCTGTTGCTTCTTTCTGCATTTCTTTTGCTTCTTTCTGTGTGTTTTTTCTTCTTTCTTCACATGTCCTACCTCTGTAGGCATAGTTAGAAACTAGCATTTAAAAACCTTTGAAACTCACTTAAAAAACCATAGGTTTCAGGCACGTTATAGTTAGAAATTAGCATTTAAAAAACCTTTGAAATTCACTGAAAAAACCATAGGTTTCAGACACGTTATAGTTAGAAATTAGCATTTCAAAAACCTTTGAAATTCACTGAAAAAACCATAGGTTTCAGGCACGTTATAGTTAGAAATTAGCATTTAAAAAACCTTTGAAATTCACTGAAAAACCATAGGTTTCAGGCACGTTATAGTTAGAAATTAGCATTTAAAAAACCTTAGAAATTCACTGAAAAACCATAGGTTTTAGGGAAAGTTATAGTTAGTTGGACATTTCACTCGTACAAAACCAGAGACATTCCCCCGTTATAGTTACTTCAGCTAACTATAACTCGCGCCCTGCAATGCACTGCTGATGACGTCACATATTACATCACTCATGACATGGTCAGTGACATCACTCATGACATCACTGATGACATCTCAAATGACATCACTGATGACATCATCCATGTGATAATTTGATGCATCTTCTCACACCCTAATATAACCTTTGATACACCCACTCTTATATTACAGACTGCCATTCTCAAAAGAATAGACACTCAACACCAATAACTACATACCCAATCACTGATTCTTAGGTCTACACACACATCCACTCACTCACCCGTACAGTCACTCATACTTACGGTCACTCAGTACAGGACTATCATATGCACTCATACACCTATATAGACACTCACACACCGCCACTCATCCATAGAGGTACTCACACACCTAGTCAGTCATGCAAATAATTAATCACACTGCCATTTACTCATCTATACAGTTATACACACACCAGCTCACTTACTCATACAAATACTAGCACATTCTTACGCTCTTATTTAATCACTGATACAAGCACACACTCATCCATACAGCCACTCTCACAATCACACACTCTCACTTATAGCCATTTATATACTCCAACAGACATATATACTGCCTTTCACATATGTAGTTACTCACACATGTACCACTGAGATATACATTCACTCACTAACATACCCATACACACACTCACCCACCCATACAGTCCATCACAAATGCACTCTTGAAATCATGCACCCAGTGAATCACCCACTCACACATCTATGCACAGAGTCACACACACCCCACCCACACAAACACTCAGGCACCCATACATATACTCAGACAACCAATCAATAACCCATATAGACACTCATATAGCTATTCACAAACCCATGCAGCTGCTTACACACCAACAGACAGACGGATACAGACATTCACACAGTTTAGTCACTAACCCATGCATTCAGTAAGATACGTTTAATCACTCACTTACCTACTAAATCATCCATTCAGACACTTATACACCCACTCATTCTTCAATACGCTTTTCCCTATATATATTAAACATATTTAAACTTTACAGAAACACACAGTCACTGGATGATGTCATCAGTGATGTCATTTGAGATGTCATCAGTGATGTCATCAGGGATGTCACTGACCATGTCATGAGTGATGTAATATGTGACGTCATCAGCAGTGCATTGCGGAGGCGCAAGTTATAGTTAGCTGAACTAACTATAACGGGGAATTTCTCTGGTTTTGTACGAGTGAAATGTCCAACTAACTATAACTTTGCCTAAAACCTATGGTTTTTCAGTGAATTTCTAAGGTTTTTAAATGCTAATTTCTAACTATAACGTCCCTGAAACCTACGGTTTTTTCAGTGAATTTCAAAGGTTTTTAAATGCTAATTTGTAATTATAACGTGCCTGAAACCTATGGTTTTTCAGTGAATATATATATATATATATTATCTACTGGCTGGTCGTCAGTAGATAGTTATAGTTAGGACCTAGTTTCCATAGGAAAAGCGTTTATTCTTTTCCCAATAACTTTGGCGCCGGATGATGAATCTTCGCGAAATTTTCAAAACTAGTGGGCGCTCCGGTCAGCTCCTGTCTTGAAAGTTTCGGGGTGATTTAGCAAGCCGGGGCCGAGAAAAAAGGGGGTCCCAAAACATGTTTTCTCCATGTTATTTTCCATAGGAAACTTTAGACACGGCTACAGCTCGAACTGCTGAACGGAATTACACCAAATTTGGCAAAAGGTAGCCCTTGGTTCAGAAAGAGCCCTTTTGTTAAATGGTGTAAATCCGTTCAGTAGTTCCTGAGAAATAAAAAAAAAAGAGGTCGGAAAATCAATTTCCCATAGGAAACTTTAGACACGGCTACAGCTCGAACTGCTGAACGGAATTACACCAAATTTGGCAAAAAGGTAGCCCTTGGTTCAGAAAGAGCCCTTTTTTTAAATGGTGTAAATCCGTTCAGTAGTTGCTGAGAAAATCAAAAAATAAAAGTTTCGATATCTAGAGGCGCAGTGGATCCGCGGACCCTCCCGACCACGAGCTTTATTCTAATTGGCTGTCAACACTCCAAACCAGGATGTGTTGGCAGCCATCTTGTGACTCGGTAGAACCGAGTCACAAGAAAACAGGGAAACAAATGTGAAAAACAAGAAAAGCGGGCAGGGTAGAAACACCCTGACCCCCTAGGCCTGCTCAGGGGGTCCCACAAGGACCCCCAGGGCCAAAAAAAGCATTTTAAATTTTTTTTTAAATTTCGTCAAAATTTGCGCTGGGTCCGCGAATCCCGCCGAAATTTTAAAAAAATTAAGCGTGGCTCCCGCACTTTATTTAATTGAGGCCCCGGGTGGGCCAGGTCCCGGGGGCATTTGCAAAAAATATATGCGGGGCCCCCGCAGCCATGGGGACCGCCACCCCCGGGGTTCGGTTAAAATGATGTGCGGGAGGGCACTCGACCCTCCTGCAGCTCCGGGGCCCCGGGGCTTCTTTTTAAATGTGTGGGTGGCCTCCAAGGCCGCCCAAGCCCCAGGGACCGCCATCCCCCAGGGCTTTTATTAAGTATTCGCGGGGGCACACGGCCCCCCCGCAGCCCCGGGGATCGCCACACCCGGGGCTAGTTTTGAAAAATTAAAACAATCCTGTGTGGGGGGGCTCGAGCCCCCTCACATGCCCCGGGGACCGCCACCTCCCCGGGGCACTAAAATGGAAATGCGGGGGTCCGTTACGGACCCCCAAGCCCCGGGGATCACCACCTCCCCGGGGCTTTAATCACATAGGGAGGGGGGCCGCGTGGCCCCACTCCTGGAGCCCGTGATGGCCCTGCGGACCGCCACCCCCCCGGGGCCGGCTCCTGCAGTGTCCCGGGGTGCCCACCCCCGGGACACTGCTGTTTGCTATGGCTTTTGGAAGAGAGAGCAGGAAACCTGCTCTCGCTTCCAAAATGCAAAGCAGATTGCTTTCCACACGGGAGCTGCATGTCGGCAGCTCCCCATGTGGAAAGCAATGCCGGCTCCTGCAGGACGTGGGGAGCCGGCGGGACCCTGGGGGCATTGGGGCTCCCCCCACGGTCCCCAACGGATAGGGCCTGCCCCGGGGCATGGGGTCCCCGGGGCTAGAAGTGGCCACGGGAGGGGGGCCCAGGCGGCCCCCTTCCCGTTCAGATTTTTTTTTTTTTTTTAAAAGGGGTCAGGCTCTGTGAGTTGGGGTCCCCAGGGCCCAAAAAAAGGAAAAAGAAGGGGGCCACACAGCCCATCTTCTAAAAAAAAAAAAAAAGACTGCGATGGTGCTGGAGGCTCCCGCCCCTCCCAGCAACACTCTGCAAGCGGCCCTGTGGCGCGTTTTAAATTGGGGAATTCATTCCCCTTCAATACTGGAGGTCCCTGGGGGCCAACTTTCCCACCAGTTACCTCCAGTAAGCGCCACAGGGCTGCGTTGCAGAGAGGTGGTCCAGGCCACGCCCCTTTTTACACCTCTCTGCAATGCAGCTCTGTGGCGCTTACTGGAGGTACCTGGTGAGCTAGTTGGACCCCAGGGACCCTCAGGATTCAAGTGGACTTTATCCCCCAACTTAAAATGCGCCACGGGCGCGTTTGCACAGTGGTGAAGGGAGGAGGCGGGGCCTGAGGTGACATGTGTGCAAACACGCCCTGTGGCGCGTTTTAAGTTGGGGAATTAATTCCCCTTCAATCCTGAGGGCCCCTGGGGGCCAACTAGCCCACCAGGTACCTCCAGTAAGCGCCACAGGCCTGTGTTACAGAGAGGTGGTCCAGATCACGCCCCTTTTTACACCGCTCTGCAACGCAGCTCTGTGGCGCTTACTGGAGGTACCTGGTGGGCTAGTTGGACCCCAGGGACCCTCAGGATTCAAGGGGACTTAATCCCCCAACTTACAACGTGCCAGGGGGCGTGTTTGCAGAGTGGTGGAGAAAGGGGCATGGCCTTTGTCTACCTCTCACCAATCCCACTGCGTGGGGCTTACTGGAGGTAAAGTGTAGGCTAGTTGGCCCCTAGAGGACCCCCAGCAGTAAAGGGGCTTCAATCCCCATCCAAGAGCGTGCCAGGAGAGCGTTTGTAGAGTGGTGGGCAAAGTGGGCGTGGCCTGGTACGAGTACTTACCAGTGCTGCTGTGTGGGACTGACTGGAGGTAATAGTTTGGGAAGTTGGCCCCCAAGGATGTCCTTGGGGCCAACTACACCTCTTGTTACCTCCAGTAAGTCCCCACACAGTGGGATTGCTAAGACGTCTTCGGAGGCAATGGCCCCCTTTCTCTACCACTCTGCAAACGTGCCTCGTGCCAAACTACGGGATGGGGATGAAGTCCAATTTAGTCCTGAGGGAGTTTGGGGGCCAAGAATCCCTCCTGGTACCTCCTGTAAGTCCTACGCAGTGGAATTCCTGAGCGTTGGTGTGACGCCCAGCACCCTTTCTCCACCACTCTGCAAACGTGACTACTAGTTAAAGTAGCATATTTCTGCACCTCTGACTTAGAGGTAGTTTTAATCCCCATGCCCTATTATGTACTAGGGCCTTACAGAGGAGGTCATGCTAATCACAGGGGTACCCCAACGCATAGTGTTCCCTAGTGTATGTAGGTGTTTTCACTGTATTCTAAGTGTCTTTTAGCATAGCACTGGCTCTCGGCCTGGTTAGTCAGAGTCAGTTACCACAGAGTACCCGTCTGAAAAAGTTGCGGGCACAGGATGATTTTGCAACAAGGCCTCTTTCTGCTCCTCTGTTGGTTCTTTCTGCACATGTCTTGCTTCTTCCTGCACTTTTGTTCGTCTTTGTGGACTTCTGTTGCTTCTTTCTGCATTTCTTTTGCTTCTTTCTGTGTGTTTTTCTTCTTTCTTCACATGTCCTACCTCTGTAGGCATAGTTAGAAACTAGCATTTAAAAACCTTTGAAACTCACTCAAAAACCATAGGTTTCAGGCACGTTATAGTTAGAAATTAGCATTTAAAAAACCTTTGAAATTCACTGAAAAACCATAGGTTTCAGACACGTTATAGTTAGAAATTAGCATTTCAAAAACCTTTGAAATTCACTGAAAAACCATAGGTTTCAGGCACGTTATAGTTAGAAATTAGCATTTAAAAACCTTTGAAATTCACTGAAAAAACCATAGGTTTCAGGCACGTTATAGTTAGAAATTAGCATTTAAAAAACCTTAGAAATTCACTGAAAAAACCATAGGTTTTAGGGAAAGTTATAGTTAGTTGGACATTTCACTCGTACAAAACCAGAGACATTCCCCCGTTATAGTTACTTCAGCTAACTATAACTCGCGCCCCTGCAATGCACTGCTGATGACGTCACATATTACATCACTCATGACATGGTCAGTGACATCACTCATGACATCACTGATGACATCTCAAATGACATCACTGATGACATCATCCATGTGATAATTTGATGCATCTTCTCACACCCTAATATAACCTTTGATACACCCACTCTTATATTACAGACTGCCATTCTCAAAAGAATAGACACTCAACACCAATAACTACATACCCAATCACTGATTCTTAGGTCTACACACACATCCACTCACTCACCCGTACAGTCACTCATACTTACGGTCACTCAGTACAGGACTATCATATGCACTCATACACCTATATAGACACTCACACACCGCCACTCATCCATAGAGGTACTCACACACCTAGTCAGTCATGCAAATAATTAATCACACTGCCATTTACTCATCTATACAGTTATACACACACCAGCTCACTTACTCATACAAATACTAGCACATTCTTACGCTCTTATTTAATCACTGATACAAGCACACACTCATCCATACAGCCACTCTCACAATCACACACTCTCACTTATAGCCATTTATATACTCCAACAGACATATATACTGCCTTTCACATATGTAGTTACTCACACATGTACCACTGAGATATACATTCACTCACTAACATACCCATACACACACTCACCCACCCATACAGTCCATCACAGATGCACTCTTGAAATCATGCACCCAGTGAATCACCCACTCACACATCTATGCACAGAGTCACACACACCCCACCCACACAAACACTCAGGCACCCATACATATACTCAGACAACCAATCAATAACCCATATAGACACTCATATAGCTATTCACAAACCCATGCAGCTGCTTACACACCAACAGACAGACGGATACAGACATTCACACAGTTTAGTCACTAACCCATGCATTCAGTAAGATACGTTTAATCACTCACTTACCTACTAAATCATCCATTCAGACACTTATACACCCACTCATTCTTCAATACGCTTTTCCCTATATATATTAAACATATTTAAACTTTACAGAAACACACAGTCACTGGATGATGTCATCAGTGATGTCATTTGAGATGTCATCAGTGATGTCATCAGGGATGTCACTGACCATGTCATGAGTGATGTAATATGTGACGTCATCAGCAGTGCATTGCGGAGGCGCAAGTTATAGTTAGCTGAACTAACTATAACGGGGAATTTCTCTGGTTTTGTACGAGTGAAATGTCCAACTAACTATAACTTTGCCTAAAACCTATGGTTTTTCAGTGAATTTCTAAGGTTTTTAAATGCTAATTTCTAACTATAACGTCCCTGAAACCTACGGTTTTTTCAGTGAATTTCAAAGGTTTTTAAATGCTAATTTGTAATTATAACGTGCCTGAAACCTATGGTTTTTCAGTGAATATATATATATATATATTATCTACTGGCGGTCGTCAGTAGATAGTTATAGTTAGGACCTAGTTTCCATAGGAAAAGCGTTTATTCTTTTCCCAATAACTTTGGCGCCGGATGATGAATCTTCGCGAAATTTTCAAAACTAGTGGGGCGCTCCGGTCAGCTCCTGTCTTGAAAGTTTCGAGGTGATTTGCCAGCGGGGCCGAGAAAAAGGGGGTCCCAAAACATGTTTTCTCCATGTTATTTTCCATAGGAAACTTTAGACACGGCTACAGCTCGAACTGCTGAACGGAATTACACCAAATTTGGCAAAAGGTAGCCCTTGGTTCAGAAAGAGCCCTTTTGTTAAATGGTGTAAATCCGTTCAGTAGTTCCTGAGAAATAAAAAAAAGAGGTCGGAAAATCAATTTCCCATAGGAAACTTTAGACACGGCTACAGCTCGAACTGCTGAACGGAATTACACCAAATTTGGCAAAAAGGTAGCCCTTGGTTCAGAAAGAGCCCTTTTTTTAAATGGTGTAAATCCGTTCAGTAGTTGCTGAGAAAATCAAAAATAAAAGTTTCGATATCTAGAGGCGCAGTGGATCCGCGGACCCTCCCGACCACGAGCTTTATTCTAATTGGCTGTCAACACTCCAAACCAGGATGTGTTGGCAGCCATCTTGTGACTCGGTAGAACCGAGTCACAAGAAAACAGGGAAACAAATGTGAAAAACAAGAAAAGCGGGCAGGGTAGAAACACCCTGACCCCCTAGGCCTGCTCAGGGGGTCCCACAAGGACCCCCAGGGCCAAAAAAAGCATTTTAATTTTTTTTTTAAATTTCGTCAAAATTTGCGCTGGGTCCGCGAATCCCGCCGAAATTTTTAAAAAAATTGAAGCGCGGGCTCCCGCACTTTATTTAATTGAGGCCCCCGGGTGGGCCAGGTCCCGGGGGCATTTGCAAAAAATATATGCGGGGGCCCCCGCAGCCATGGGGACCGCCACCCCCCGGGGTTCGGTTAAAATGATGTGCGGGAGGGCACTCGACCCTCCTGCAGCTCCGGGGCCCCGGGGCTTCTTTTTAAATGTGTGGGTGGCCTCCAAGGCCGCCCAAGCCCCAGGGACCGCCATCCCCCAGGGCTTTTATTAAGTATTCGCGGGGGCACACGGCCCCCCCGCAGCCCCGGGGATCGCCACACCCGGGGCTAGTTTTGAAAAATTAAAACAATCCTGTGTGGGGGGCTCGAGCCCTCACATGCCCCGGGACCGCCACCTCCCGGGGCACTAAAATGGAAATGCGGGGTCCGTTACGGACCCCGAGCCCCGGGGACCACCACCTCCCCGGGGCTTTAATCACATAGGGAGGGGGGCCGCGTGGCCCCACTCCTGGAGCCCGTGATGGCCCTGGGGACCGCCACCCCCCCGGGGCCGGCTCCTGCAGTGTCCCGGGTGCCCACCCCGGGACACTGCTGTTTGCTATGGCTTTTGGAGAGAGAGCAGGAAACCTGCTCTCGCTCCCAAATGCAAAGCAGATTGCTTTTCCACACGGGGAGCTGCATGTCGGCAGCTCCCCATGTGGAAAAGCAATGCCGGCTCCTGCAGGACGTGGGGAGCCGGCGGGACCCTGGGGGCATTGGGGCTCCCCCCACGGTCCCCAACGGATAGGGCCTGCCCCGGGGCATGGGGTCCCCGGGGCTAGAAGTGGCCACGGGAGGGGGGCCCAGGCGGCCCCCTTCCCGTTCAGATTTTTTTTTTTTTTTAAAAAGGGGTCTGGCCCTGTGGGTTGGGGTCCCCAGGGCCCAAAAAAAGGAAAAAGAAGGGGGGCCACACAGCCCATCTTCTAAAAAAAAAAAAAAGACTGCGATGGTGCTGGAGGCCCCGCCCCCTCCCAGCAACACTCTGCAAACGGCCCTGTGGCGCGTTTTAAATTGGGGAATTCATTCCCCTTCAATACTGGAGGTCCCTGGGGGCCAACTTTCCCACCAGTTACCTCCAGTAAGCGCCACAGGGCTGCGTTGCAGAGAGGTGGTCCAGGCCACGCCCCTTTTTACACCTCTCTGCAATGCAGCTCTGTGGCGCTTACTGGAGGTACCTGGTGAGCTAGTTGGACCCCAGGGACCCTCAGGATTCAAGTGGACTTTATCCCCCAACTTAAAACACGCCACGGGGCGCGTTTGCACAGTGGTGAAGGGAGGAGGCGGGGCCTGAGGTGACATGTGTGCAAACACGCCCTGTGGCGCGTTTTAAGTTGGGGAATTAATTCCCCTTCAATCCTGAGGGCCCTTGGGGGCCAACTAGCCCACCAGGTACCTCCAGTAAGCGCCACAGGCCTGGTTACAGAGAGGTGGTCCAGATCACGCCCCTTTTTACACCTCTCTGCAACGCAGCTCTATGGCGCTTACTGGAGGTACCTGGTGGGCTAGTTGGACCCCAGGGACCCTCAGGATTCAAGGGGACTTAATCCCCCAACTTACAACGTGCCAGGGGGCGTGTTTGCAGAGTGGTGGAGAAAGGGGGCATGGCCTTTGTCTACCTCTCACCAATCCCACTGCGTGGGGCTTACTGGAGGTAAAAGGTAGGCTAGTTGGCCCCTAGAGGACCCCCAGCAGTAAAGGGGGCTTCAATCCCCATCCAAGAGCGTGCCAGGGAGAGCGTTTGTAGAGTGGTGGGCAAAGTGGGCGTGGCCTGGTACGAGTACTTACCAGTGCTGCTGTGTGGGACTGACTGGAGGTAATAGTTTGGGAAGTTGGCCCCCAAGGATGTCCTTGGGGGCCAACTACACCTCTTGTTACCTCCAGTAAGTCCCACACAGTGGGATTGCTAAGACGTCTTCGGAGGCAATGGCCCCCTTTCTCTATCACTCTGCAAACGTGCCTCGTGCCAAACTACGGGATGGGGGATGAAGTCCAATTTAGTCCTGAGGGAGTTTGGGGGCCAAGAATCCCTCCTGGTACCTCCTGTAAGTCCTACGCAGTGGAATTCCTGAGCGTTGGTTGGACGCCCAGCACCCTTTCTCCACCACTCTGCAAACGTGACTACTAGTTAAAGTAGCATATTTCTGCACCTCTGACTTAGAGGTAGTTTTAATCCCCATGCCCTATTATGTACTAGGGCCTTACAGAGGAGGTCATGCTAATCACAGGGGTACCCCAACGCATAGTGTTCTCTAGTGTATGTAGGTGTTTTCACTGTATTCTAAGTGTCTTTTAGCATAGCACTGGCTCTAGGCCCGGTTAGTCAGAGTCAGTTACCACCAGTACCCGTCTGAAAAAGTTGTGGGCACAGGATGATTTTGCAACAAGGCCTCTTTCTGCTCCTCTGTTGGTTCTTTCTGCACATGTCTTGCTTCTTCCTGCACTTTTGTTCGTCTTTGTGGACTTCTGTTGCTTCTTTCTGCATTTCTTTTGCTTCTTTCTGTGCGTTTTTCTTCTTTCTTCACATGTCCTACCTCTGTAGGCTATAGTTAGAAACTAGCATTTAAAAAACCTTTGAAATTCACTTAAAAACCATAGGTTTCAGGCACGTTATAGTTAGAAATTAGCATTTAAAAACCTTTGAGATTCACTGAAAAACCATAGGTTTCAGACACGTTATAGTTAGAAATTAGCATTTCAAAAACCTTTGAAATTCACTGAAAAAACCATAGGTTTCAGGCACGTTATAGTTAGAAATTAGCATTTAAAAAACCTTTGAAAATCACTGAAAAAACCATAGGTTTCAGGCACGTTATAGTTAGAAATTAGCATTTAAAAAACCTTAGAAATTCACTGAAAAAACCATAGGTTTTAGGGAAAGTTATAGTTAGTTGGACATTTCACTCATACAAAACCAGAGAAATTCCCCCGTTATAGTTAGTTCAGCTAACTATAACTTCGCGCCCGCAATGCACTGCTGATGACGTCACATATTACATCACTCATTACATGGTCAGTGACATCACTGATGACATCACTGATGACATCTCAAATGACATCACTGATGACATCACTGATGACATCATCCATGTGATAATTTGATGCATCTTCTCACATCCTAATATAACCTTTGATACACCCACTCTAAATTACAGACTGCCATTCTCAAAAGCATAGACACTCCAACACCAATAACTACATACCCACTCACTGATTCTTAGGTCTACACACACATCCACTCACTCACCCGTACAGTCACTCATACTGACGGTCACTCAGTACAGGACTATCATATGCACTCATACACCTATATAGACACTCACACTCCGCCACTCATCCATAGAGGTACTCACACACCTAGTCAGTCATGCAAATAATTAATCACACTGCCATTTACTCACCTGTACAGTTATACACACACCAGCTCACTTACTCATACAAATACTAGCACATTCTTACGCTCTTATATATACTGCCTTTCACATATGTAGTTACTCACACATGTACCACTGAGATATACATTCACTCACTAATACACCCATACACACACTCACCCACCCATACAGTTCATCACAGATGCACTCTTGAAACGATGCACCCAGTGAATCACCCACTCACACATCTATGCACAGAGTCACACACAACCCACCCACACAGGTATTCAGGCACCCATACAGATACTCAGACAACCAATCAATAACCCATATAGACACTCATGTAGCTATTCACAAACCCATGCAGCCGCTTACACACCAACAGACAGACGGATACAGACATTCACACAGTTTAGTCACTAACCCATGCATTCAGTAAGATACGTTTAATCACTCACTTATAGAGTCAGTCACGCACCTACTAAATCATCCATTCAGACACTTATACACCCACTCATTCTTCAATACGCCTTTCCCTATATATATTAAACATATTTAAACTTTACAGAAACACACAGTCACTGGATGATCTGGCGGTCTGGCAGTGATTTACCCGAGCTCTATGAAGACGCTCTTTCGGCCCGTCTCTTTCCCCGCCTGCGAAGCACTTTTCTTTAGTCTCTGTCTAGCGCCTCATCACACTTTTAAAGGGATCCTAATCTATAGACCACCAGGGGCTAGGAGTGCCTTCAATGCTTCCATCAGCACTCTGCTGGAGGATAGCATTGGTAATGAGACCTATACTATACTTGGGGATTTTAATTTCCACCTTGAGGCCTCATCAGATCAGGATACTATGATCCTAATAGACGCAATGAAGCGCGCAGACCTCCAGCAGATTGTTACCGGCCCTACTCATGTGGCAGGACATACCCTGGATGGGATCTTTTCAAACCACCCTGACATTCGGTTTACCAGGGCTTTGCCCCTGGTTTGGACTGACCACGCGGCCGTCCTATTTGAGATTGGTCTTAGGGACCAGTGCAGTAGTGGGGCTTGCAGTGAGAGGCAGGTAGTGGGTAGAGCTTGGAACAAAGTGGATGGGGATGTCTTCCAGACTCTTCTTAAGTCGACTGCTGTCCAGGGATTTGCAGGGCCAGAGGAAGGGGCCATTGTATATACGGACTGGCTGGGGAAAGCCTGTGATATAGTGGCCCCAGAAAGAACCCTTTTTCCCAGAAGAGTCGCTCCCTCCGCCCCTTGGTTCACGGACGACTTGAGGCTGGAAAAATTAAATGTAAAAGACTCGAGCGGAGCTGGAGGAAAGAATATAGGAAACAGAAAAGAAGGCCTACAAAAGCAGCCTTGTGACCTATAAACAACTCGCGTTCTTGGCCAAGCAAAGGTTCTTTGTCAATCAAATTGATTTAGCAAAGAAGTCGACCAAAGAACTTTTAGAACTGTTTCTAACTTGGCCTCGCCGCATCCAGCTAAGGTGCAGTCAAGTCAGGAACTTTGCGATGACCTGGCCGACTTCTTCTTAAATAAAGTGGAGAGCATTTTCTCAGTGTTTAACGTTCCATGCAAAGTCGGGAGGCCTGGAGCCAATGAAGATAGGGCTCTGCGCACTCTTGATAAGTTCAACCTACCATCAACGGAGAATATTCGTAACCTGCTCCTGGCAGTAAGGTCCGGGTCTCCTCAGGACCCCTGCCCGGCCGAAGTGACCAAACTAGCTATGGAACCTGTCATCTCTGCACTTCTGCCCATTTTTAATTCAATGATCGAAACTGGACACTTCCTAAAGTTTGGAAGGTGGCCTCGATTTTACCCCTTCTGAAAAAGCCCATTCTGGATCCCAAGGACCCTAACAGCGTTCGCCCAATTTCTAGGCTCCCTTGCCCGCCAAAATAATAGAAAAGGCTTTGAATACACAACTAAGTGTCTTTTCTTTGCGAGACTCATGCTTTGGATCCCACCCAGTACGGGTTCAGAGTGGAACACAGCACAGAATCAGCCCTTATTAAGGCCACAGATGAGATCAGGAAGGCGGTGGATCAGGGGGCAAAGCCGCCTTGGTCCTCCTGGATCTCTCTGCGGCCTTCGATACGATCCATCATGATCTTCTGATGGACCGGTTAAGGGCGATTGGGATTCAAGGGAAAGCCTGGAAACTTATTCAGTCATTTTTGACAGGAGAGTACAAACTGTATCCTTGGGGGATTTCAAATCTAAACCCTTCATTTTACCTTGTGGGGTCCCTCAAGGCTCAACGTTGAGCCCCACATTATTCAATGTTTATGTCTCTTCGCTTGGGCCCATCATTAGGACGTTTGGGTTCGAGCTCACCTCCTATGCGGACGACACCCAAATTGTGGTGTCCCCTGCTCCCAGGTCAGGAGTCGGGCATAGACAGCCGCTTCCAACTCTGCATGAAATCGGTGGGCAGTTGGATGGAAGAAAACTGCCTCAAATTGAATGCAGGGAAGACGGAAGTGGTGCTATTCGGAAAAGATGTCAACTTCTGGACTCCGATCTGGTGGCCATCATCTATGGGTCCCCTCCCTGCTCCTGTGAAGAAGGCAAAAAACTTGGGAGTGATAGTTGATGAGAATCTGAACTTTGGGGACCAAGTCAATGCAGTTGCCTCTTCCACAGCGCATGTGATCAGAACAGTAAAAAAAATATTACCATTTCTACCAGTTGAGAGAAGGCAAACGGTGGTCTCCAGGCTAGTCCTGTCAAGGCTTGATTACTGCAATAGCCTCTACCTTAACATTATGGAACGCTCTATGAACAAATTACAGAGGCTTCAGAATGCCGCTGCAAGGCTACTTACGGGTACCCCTAAGTTTTCCCCAATTTCCAACGAAATCAGAAAACTACATTGGCTCCCGGTGAGGAACCGTGTGCGTTTTAAATCCCTGTGCATGGTTTTCAAATCACTTCTAGGAAGTGGACCAGCTTACCTACAACAACAGTTTAAGTGGTATTTACCAAATAGAAACTTACGGTCATCTGGGGCTAGGTTGGTCAAAGTCCCAGCCACAAAAAGGGCGAGGTGGGGCGGCCGAGGCTTTATTGCGGGGGCAGCCAGGGCCTGGAATGACCTTCCAGTCCATCTCAGAAATACAACAGACCTGCTGGTCTTCAGGAGGGGCCTGAAGACGTGGCTGTTTGATAAATAACCTGACTGTTCTTGCTTTGGCCGACGGAGTGGTAACTAGCGCCAGGACACCTCGGGTAATCGAGCGCTCAATAAATATCCTTAACATAACATAACATGATGTCATCAGTGATGTCATCAGTGATGTCATTTGAGATGTCATCAGTGATGTCATCAGTGATGTCACTGACCATGTCATGAGTGATGTAATATGTGACGTCATCAGCAGTGCATTGCGGGGCGCGAGTTAAAGTTAGCTAAACTAACTATAACGGGGAATTTCTCTGGTTTTGTACGAGTGAAATGTCCAACTACTATAACTTTCCCTAAAACCTATGGTTTTTCAGTGAATATATATATATATATGTATATATATATATATATATACATACACACATAGATACAAACACACACACATGTACACACATATATACATATCCAGTTACTAACCTGCATAACGTGAAACCTGAAACCGTGTAGTTAATCTAGGCTTCCCCACTTTACCAAATTGTGTGATCCTGGGCAGTTTATTTCAATATAGGCATGTCTGCCATGGTGGGGAAGAGAATCAGTCTCTCTGAATTCATTCTTTAAAACTATTCCTTGAAACAATTTTTTCTCAACACACTTGACATAATCTGTTGTACGGGACAGGAAACTTATACACTAACACTATATTTTTTTCAATACTGTTAATTCATTTACACACTTACACAGCTGTTTGTGTTCTGCTAACTGTATACATATATATATACTTTTTTTTTTTTTAATTTCCTGTTCCGTTTGTAACCACAGGAAATCTATTGCATTAATTCTTTCTTGGCTGGGCTCAATGCCCAGAATCTGTGGCCAGCCAGGAGCGTTAAAATAAAGGCAGCCGAAGAAAAAAATCTTTTAACCCTTCAACACCTCATAACATCAAAAAACATGTGTTGTGTTTAATTGTTTGTTATGCTAAATAGAGCCTATTTTAACATAACATGCGTATTTGTAAAGCGCATGTTCACGCAGAATGGTATTTTGGTGCTGAATAGCAGACGTTTATTGTTCCCCAACTCAATGGTACTCATTTTATCCACCTCAGAATGATGAAAGGCTGGACAGACCTGGTAGCATTTGAACCTGTGACCATGAAGTCAAACACAGGCCCCTACAGACCCAACTGCGGTGAATTTTGTGTCATGCATGGTGTGTAATACGCCGTATTTTATAGTCATTTGCTCCTAAGGGCCTAAAATAATGTATTGGACCTATAATTTGACGCGTATTGTCGTTGATAGGTGATAGGTGTCATTGAATCTCTGGGGCCAGGAAATGTTATGTGTTATACAAGACGAAAATTGGGTGTAGTTAGTGTGCATTCCATTCCATCAATTTGTTTCCCCTCTTGTCTCCTGCGCACTGAGTACTTGAAATCGTGAGAGAAGGACAGACTTATTTCGCTAACTCCTTCCTTCTGTCTAATGTTCACCATCTGCTCCAATATTTACGTTGCTCTTAGTCCAGTGTCACTAACTTCCTTGTTCATGAGCCACACTTTCAAAATCTCTTTTGTATTAGCTAACTGTGTGTGTTCTGCAGCTGTACCTCCTGGACCGGTGCTTGCATTTGGGCTACTGCTGTTGCCTGGAGTGGTAGCACCCTGTACTGCCTGGGCTGTTGGTGAATTGGAGGCAAGTAGGAGTAAATTATTTGGGGCTGAATTGCTTGGTGCTGTGGCTGCATGTGGGGTGCAACACCTTGCTTGTTGCCTGCTAATGCATATCATGGTACTTGTAGTGTAACTGCGTCCATATGTCTGTTATTTCCTGGTGGTTATTAATCATTCATTACATGTGTGAGCCTTGCTAGTGCTCATCAAAAACGTAAATCGAGTGGTAGCCCTTAGGCTCTGTTCCAATGTTCTCCGCTTAAGTACTTCCTTCCACATGGGAGCCTATTTTAGTAATTCCTAATACTTTTATTAACAGGAATTGTAAGCCGGTGTTTCCAGTTAAATGTAACAATGTATTTCAAAGCATTTATAATCTACCGACATGGCAGGGGGCAGGGGGTGGCATTGGGTGCTCAAGCTAATCAGGGAATTTAACAGGGGACACATATAGTTAACAAAATGGGACAGGCCAACATGCACATGACATATACATACACAATTTTATTTTATGCACCTAGATTTTTCCCGCTAAAAATGAAACACAATTAGAATCGATGCACCAGGCACCGTTCTTGGAAGAAAAACCGCAACCGAGTTAATAGAAAATGCAGAGAAAAAAAAAGGACCATAAATTTGCCATGCAACCAGGCAACTATTTGTACATGAGAAAACAATCGACAATTCCTTCACAATTAATCAGGAGGCAATACTGTGCACCTGTTTGCCAGAAGAGTGGAAAGAAAAGATCGGACGATGTAAGATATGTTAATAAAAAAGGAGCATTTATTCTCTGCTTCGCACGGAAAGAACAAGAAACCACAGAGAAAGATATTTTTGAAAGCGAAGCACTTCCCAATATTTTCTACGCAGTTAGAAATACTTTTCTGCTAAAATGCAACGATATTATAAAGCTATTTAATTTTGTCTATCAGCTGTTAACTTATTTCCTTTAGAAGCTGGATATTACTAATGCTCTTTAGCACTAAATAAACTCCCTTGCCAGACACCAGACGTAGACTGACGATCCCTTGCAGAAGCTGGACATTTGTAATACTTTCTTAAGCACTATAAATTCCCTTGCCAGTCAGACGTAGACTGACGATCCCTTGCAGAAGCTGGACATTTGTAATACTTTCTTAAGCACTATAAATTCCCTTGCCAGTCACCAAATATAGACTGACAATGTCTTTGTAGGAGTCCTGCCTGTTCAGAACCCGCAGGAGCTGGGAGCCGCACGGCGTGATTCCCCTTACCTATGTAGGCGCATGACTCTGTCGCATCAGTTATCAAAGAAAATACCGTGGCATAAGAGATATGACTTTTTCCTGTCCTATCTACTCGCATGACATGTCCCACTGACAGACCAATGAGACAAGCGATCCCTATCTTTTTAAGACACGCGATATGAAGAGAAACATATAATGTGAAACTCCGTGAACGGGAAAACCACAAACCACAATCTTAAAAAAACTAATAATAAATCGCGAGTCAGTACCTGTTCACACGTGTTTATATTAGAAGGGTTGTTTGTCGTGGCGAGACACCAGTGGGCAAGGAACTGTGGGTCAGACAGCGTCACACCTACGAGTGCTCAACCGACACCACAGCCAAACATCACATTGGGACAAGGCAAAGAGAAAGGAGAGAGAGACTCTTTGACTTACCCGTGTGTGTGTGTCTGCTCAGTCAGGAAGAAGCACCGAGGGGCAATCGCCGTACGCTGTCACAGGGAAAATGTTCCGTTTCCTTGCCGGCTGTAAAATCTATGCACGTCCCTTCTTCGTGGTCGCCAGCTGTTGGAGGGTGATTTTAGGGTGGTGCTATACCACCTTAATTTGAGCAGGGGTGCGCTATCTAAAATAAGGAAACACGTGTGAGATGCAGGAACTGAGTCAGAGTGACACAGTTTATTCAAAAACAATGTAAACAATAAAAAGAGACACATCTCTAGTCAAAAATAACTCTATGCAATCTAGTAAGTAACAAGTGTCAAAGACTCACTTTAGATGAAGAGCAAAAACATGCAATCTAGTAAGTTTTAAAATCATGGCAATGCAAAGGAAAGTAAGAGAGAGAGAGAGAAAATTAATTTCAAAATACAATAAGCATTATAGCCTCAGCCAAAGATGCTAGATAAGATGGCTAAGGGGAACACACATGCGTCATGACCCATGGGTTCACTTGTGCGAGGTAGTCCGTCGAATGGACTAAGGGCAGCTCTTTTATATTATTTTAATGAGGAACTGCTTGACCACAAGTCCCGGTTATGACAGATGTTTGATCGTCAATCATACCAAAATTTGTACATTTATCGAAAACTTTATAAGAAAGCAGAAGAATACAAAAGGTTAAAGGTCACTTGTAATTTCTAAAACTGTGGAAAGTCCCAGTTGGCCCAGTTGGCCCAGTTGGCCCCCACTCCTTACTCTTAGCCAATTTTGTTCTTCTAAATGACAGACGCATCCTGTTATTGCTACATCATGATGTTCAGAAAGATGTACATGAAGAGGTCATAGGAGAGATACATCTGAGTATACAGGAGGGCATGGGGCCTACTGCCTCTGTAGACGCTCAAGGCAGTGTGGATAATTTTAACACAACCCTGTCTGTGGGCTGGCAGGGGACAATTGAGACTCTTATGCTCCTGATGTGGACAGAATGGGCCTGGGGCACTATATGGTGAAATTAGACCCTGCTTCAGCTCTGTTTCTCGTTCACTGGTACCCGGGGCAGCTCTGTCTGGCCATAACAATGTTTTGGTGGGATTTTCCGGCGTACCCGTTGTGCGCCCCATTTCCAAACCTCTTACACTGACTATAGGTCCTTTTAGTGTGGATTGGCCATTTTTTGTTGACATCTAATTGAGGAGAAAATTTGATGGGCTTAGATTTATTAAAGAAGTTGAGTGCGACCATTTATTGTTCCCCGGAAGGTGTTTACATGACAATGGGCCCAAATGTAGTCAGCTCTAAGCAGTGTCTGTCCAAAGATGCACCCCTCCCCGTTGAACTTAAGGATGTGCCGCCCACGTTGTGGGCAACGGGTGACACAGACGTAGGATTATTGCAGATACCCCCAGTTTCTATCCGATTGAAAGACAATGCCATTCTGCCACATATTCCTCAGTACAAGATACCGCAGGCAGGGGAGCGAGCCTTGTTGCAAATTATACAAGACTTGATTAAGTCAGGGGTTGTCGAAGAGACGACTGCGAATGTGTGTAATAGCCCCATTCTTCCCATTCTTAAGAGGGCACCTCCAGGCTCCTCTGATGATCATCCAGATGTTTATCGTTTTGTGATTGACTTGCGTGAAATTAATAAAATAGTAGTTCCTCAGTTCCCGGTGGTCCCTGACATTACTGCCCTTTTGACGATGATTCTTCCTACTGCCAAATTCTTCTCTGTCATTGATCTGAAAAATACATTCTTTAGTATCCCGATCGATCCAGATAAGCAGGTACTTGTTCGGTTTTATACTAGCTGGCAGAAGTTTCAGATTCTGTCACGCTCCTCAGGGCTATACTGAAAGCCCTAGTATATATAGTCAAGCATTGGAAAATCAATAGGACTCCCTCTCGCTTCCCTCAGGTAATGTATTGCTCCAATATGTAGACGACCTTCTCATTGCTTCTGACACTGAAAAGGGTTGCAAAGACAGTACGGTTACATTGTTGCTGCATTTGGCACACCACGGACATAAAGTGTCTCTTTCCAAATTTCAAGATTGTCGACAGGAGGTCACCTACTTAGGTCACCTACTGTCAAAGGAGGGTAGGAGATTGACTCCTGAGCGCATCAGTACCATTGTTAAAATGCCTATCCCCAAAACTCAGAGGGAGGTGCGCGCTTTCATTGGCATTACTTCCTATTCTTGTCAATGGCCTCCTAACTACTCGTTACTAATAAAGCCCCTGCTAGCGCTAACCACTAAAGATGTGCATGAACCCTTGCCCTGGACGCATGAATGTCAGCAGTCTTTTGAACAATTAAAAGTTGCGCTTTGCTCTGCTCCCGTGCTAGGTACGCCTGATTCAATCAATCAATCAGGGAATTGTAAGCGCGCTGCTCACCCATGAGGGTCTCAAGGCGCTGGGGGGGGTGGGGTCCGCAGATCTGTTTAGGCGAAGAGCCAGGTCTTGAGGGTCTTCCTGAAGGTGTTCAGGGAGGGGGTGCGTCTGATGTCTGCCGGTAGCTCGTTCCAGGTCTTGGCTGCAATGTGAGAGAAGGATCTTCCGCCTGCTCTGGCTCTGTGGATGCGCGGGGTTTCGGCCAGTGCGAGGTTGGAAGATCGGAGGTTTCTTATGGGTACGTGGAAGTTGATTCTGTCGTTGAGGTATTTGGGTCCGTTGTTGTGTAGGCATTTGTAGGCGTGAGTGAGGATTTTGAAAGTGACTCTTTTCTCCACGGGGAGCCAGTGGAGACTTTGTAGGTGTTGGCTGATGTGTTCGTGTCGGGGGATGCCGAGGACGAGTCTGGCTGCGGTGTTCTGTATTGTTTGGCGTTTGCGGAGTAGGGACTTGTTGATGCCGGCGTAGAGTGCGTTTCCATAGTCCAGTCTGCTGGTAATGAGTGCTTGGGTGACTGTCTTTCTTGACTCAGGGGGGATCCACTTGAAGGTCTTGCGGAGGATGCAGAGGGTGTTGAAGCAGCTGGAGGTGACGGCGTTGACCTGTCGGTTCATGGTGAGTGATGAGTCGAGTACGATGCCGAGGTTCTTGGCGTGGTCTGAGGGGGTAGGTGGGCTTCCAGGGGCGGTCGACCACCAGGTGCTGTCCCATGCAGAAGGGGTGGTACCGAGGACGAGGACTTCTGTCTTCTCAGCGTTGAGCTTCAGGCAGCTGTTGGTTATCCAGACTGTGACGTCTTGCATTCCTTTCTGGAAGTTGAGTTTGGCAGTGGTGGGGTCTTTGGTGAGGGAGAGGATGAGCTGGGTGTCGTCGGCATAGGATACGATGTTGAGCCCGTGTTGTCGGACGATGGCTGCGAGGGGGGACATGTAGATGTTGAAGAGGGTGGGGCTCAGTTATGAACCCTGTGGGACTCCGCAGGTGATTTTCGTGGGGTCGGAGAGGAAGGGTGGGAGTCTGATCCTTTGGCTTCTTCCGGTGAGGAATGATCGGATCCAGTCCAGGGCTGTTCCTTGTATGCCTGTGTCGTGTAGTCTGGTGACTAGTGTGCGGTGGGAGACGGTGTCGAAGGGCGCTGATAGGTCGAGTAGGATGAGGGCTGCGGAGTGGCCTTGGTCCAGGAGGGTGCGGATGTCATCTGTGGCGGCGAGTAGGGCGGTCTCTGTACTGTGGTTGCTTCGGAATCCGGATTGGGATGGGTCGAGGACTGCGTTCTCTTCAATGAATTGTGTCAGTTTCCTGTTGACTGTTTTCTCTGCAACTTTGGCTGCAAAGGGGAGGAGCGAGATGGGCCGATAGTTCTTGAGGTCGGTGGGGTCAGCTGTGGGCTTCTTGAGCAGGGGTCTGACTTCTGCGCGCTTCCAGTCATCTGGGAAGGTGCCTGTTTTGAAGGTGGTGTAGATGGTGCGTTGTAGTTCGGGTGCGATGGCGGCTGCGGCTCAGTGGTAGATGTGAGGGGGCAGGGGTCGGTGGGGGCCCCCGAGTGGATGCTTTTCATGGTCGAGGCGGTGTCTTTGTCCGTGATCGGTGTCCAGTTGGAGATGGTGGGCTGGCTGGTGTTTCTGGGGGGTGGGAGGCCGTCTGTGGCACCTGGTGGATGGTCGATGAAGTTGTCGTAGAGGTTTTTGATCTTGCAATGGAAATAGGTTCCAAGCTTGTCGCAGAGGTCTTGGGATGGGCTGATGTCTGTGGCTTCGCTGCGTTGGTTGGTGAATTCCTGAATGACACTGAAAAGTTCCTTGGAGTTGGTGGAGTTGGCCAGGATTTTGTTGTGGATGAAGTTCCTCTTGGTGGCTCTGATCTGGTTATGGTAGTCCGTCATGGCGTCCTTGTAGGTGGTGTGATTTTCGGTTGTCTTGGTGTTTCTCCAGTTCTTCTCCAGGCGTCTGCAGGTGCGTCTGGCTTCTTGGAGAGCGGTGGTGAACCAGGCGGCTTTCCTGGGGCGTTGTCTGTCGGGGTTGCGTAGCGGGGTGAGCTCGTCTGCGCAGTTGAAGATCCAGGTGTGGAGTTCTCTGGCTGCGTTGTTTGCGTTGTTTGCGTCGGGTGCCCAGGTGTGGTTGTCTCGGGTGAGGGTGGAGTTAAGTTGCTCGTCGGTAACCATGCTCCAGTTCCTTCGAGGTGGGCGTGGGGCTGGTTTGGGTGCCTTGGATTTGTTGATGGTGAAGTGTACGCAGTGGTGGTCGGTCCATGGCGGCCGCGTTGTGTGGCTGAATTGGACGCTGTTTCCTGCCGCGAAGATGGGGTCGAGGGTGTGTCCTGCTCTGTGGGTCGGTGTGTTGACGAGTTGTTTAAGTCCGATGCTGGCAAAGTTGTCACGAAGGATAGTGGAGTTGGGGTCGCTGGGGTTGTCGAGGTGGAAGTTCAGGTCTCCAATGAGTATGTAGTTTGCTGAGGCGATGGCGTGGGGTGCGATGAAGTCGGTGATGGTGGTGGCGAATGGTGTTCGGGGGCCGGGGGGTCTGTAGATGAGGGTTACTTGGAGGGTGGCTTTGGGGGTGGTCTGGATCTGGAAGTGCAGGTGTTCGGCGGAGGGGAAGGTTTCGCTGGAGGTGGTGAGGCGGAGGGTGCTCTTGTGGGCGATGGCGAGGCCCCCTCCTGGGTGGTTGGGGCGGTCTTTCCTCTTGATCTTGTATCCATCTGGGATGGCGGTGCTGATGTCGGGGCGGAGGATGCGTTGGTCCAGGTCTCTGTGAAGAAGGCGATGTCGGGCGAGAGAGAGTCGAGTAGGTTCCAGATTTCCATGGCGTGTTTGTGTACGGAGCGTACGTTGAGGAGGATGCATTTTAGGGTGTCCCCGGTGCTGGCATCGGCGGTGTTGGAGGCCGGGGTGGCAGTGAGGGTCTGGCGGCAGTGGAGGCAGGAGAACTGGCCGTGGGTTGTGTTCAGCGAGGCCTGTTGGCATTCTCTAAGTCTTCCAGGGTTGAGTGCGAGGAGGGTAGTGGTGTCGTAGCGATGGGTAGTGGGAGGTCCAGGGTTCCTGGCGCTGGCCGTGGTCGGGTCGTGGACGGGCGCAGACGGGCTTGCCTTTGGCGCACCTTCGGTGCGCCGGCGGCGCGACCGCGCAGCAGCCGCCATTAAGTAGGGGAGGTGGGAGGGAGGAGAGGATGGGAGGCGGGAGCGAGGGAATTCCGGAGGGGAATTCTGGGGGGGAATTCAGGGGGGAAATTCTGGGGAGGAGGGGCCGCAGGGGCAGCAGCGGCGAAAGGCGAAAGGAACAGGCAGGCACGAGAAAATAAACAGTGGTAGAATTAGAGCAAGACACAGATGAGCACAATAACAGTGGCACAACGGATTATGCAAAGCCGTTCGTGCTGTACGTACACGAGACGGCTGGCTGTGCGCTTTCTGTCTTAACACAGGCCTTTGGAGGTAAGCAACGGCCGTGTGCTTATTTTTCTGCTCTTCTTGACCTTGTTGCCAGAGCCCTCCCGAGCTGTCTAAGAGCGGTCGCAGCTGTGGCTGTCTCTATAAGGCAATCGGCTGGGCTCGTACTTGATACTGACCTCACAGTCATGGTGCCTCATGCTGTGGATACCCTTTTGAATAAGACCAAGACGCAGCACCTCACCAGTGCACGTCTGACCGGTTATGAGCTAACTCTCTTTGCACCACATGTCACGATTAAAAGATGTGCCACTCTGAACCCAGCCACGTTACTACCCCTCCCTTCTGAGAGTGAGGAAATTGACATACATGATTGTATCTTCCGGACGGAGGAAGAGACAAAAGGATGGATAGACCTGACTGATGTTCCCTTATCTGACCCACAAGGAGAACTATGTGTCGATGGCTCTTGTTTTAAGTTACCAGATGGCACTACAACTGCTGCATATGCGATCACCACACTGCACACGGTAGTTGAGATGTCACGAGTTCCCTATCAGTCGGCCCAAGCTGCAGAGCTCGTTGCCCTTATTCGAGCCTGTGAGTTGAGTGAGGGACTAGCTGTCAATATTTATACTGACAGCCAGTGTGCCTTCGGAGTCGCTCATAATTTCGGGCGGCTCTGGGCAGAGAGAGGGTTTCTCACTTCCCAAGGGATGAGGATTCAGCACGGCCCCCTTCTACATAGACTTTTGTCCGCTTTGACACTCCCCAAGAAGTTAGCGATAGTGAAGTGCAGCGCACACAAGAAAATTACTGACAATGTGGGTAGGGGGAATGCCTTTGCAGGCTAGACAGCTAAGGAGACAGCCCGCACAAAGATGAAAAGGATGTTTGTAGCAGGTCCCACTAGGTGGGTACCCGAGAACACCATGTTTGAGGATACGCTAGAGAATGTCAAAGAGATACAAAGCGAGGCAACGATTGAGGAATTAGCAATATGGCAGGAAAGCACAGCACGTTTGGATGAGGAGGGGTGTTGGACTGATAAGTCAGGAAAGCAGAGATGGATGTTACCAGATGCATATGTTCTTCCTGTGGTTACCATGGCACACGGGCCAGCTCATATCAGTGCTAAAGGTATTTGTAAATTGCTAGACCCTGTGTGGCAGAATGACAACATCCCAAAGACTGCCGCTCATTTGGTTAAATACTGTATGGTGTGTATGATGCACAATCCTGGAAAGGGTACCCCTACGCCACCTAGTAATTTTGCACCTCCCACTTTCCCTTTTGAGGTCCTCCAGATAGATTATATAGAAATGGACACAGTCAATAATTTGAAATATGTGTTAGTGGTTGTTTGTGCATTCAGTAAATGGGTGGAGGCTTACCCCACTAAAGGAAACATAGCCATAGCGACCACAAAGGTACTCATGAAGGAGTTCTTTCCTCGTTTCGGCTTGCCCCGTTTGATTTGGAGTGACAATGGAAGCCACTTTAATGCGAAAGTAATTCAGTTAGTTTGTGAGGGATTGCATATCCGACAAAAGTTTCATGCTGCAAACCACCCACAGTCCGCCGGTTTAGTTGAGAAGTACAATGGTACTCTCAAACTGAAATTGGCAAAGATTCAGGAGAGCACAGGGTTGCAGTGGCCAGATGCTTTACCATTAGCCCTTTTGTCCACAAGAACGACAGCTCATTCTAGAACAGGATTGTCACCTTACGAGTTTGTGTTCGGGTGCCCAGCAAATGTCTGGGGCGTCCCGCGACCTCAGAGGTTTTCTGAGATTGAATATCCTCTGTTAGTGGACTATCTGTTTGAGTTAACTAAAAGTCTGCGTTCTATTCACCAACAGATCCAGGAGTCCTTCCTGCCAGTGTAGGAAAGTAGGATCTGCTTCTTATGGTTACCCCCACTTTTTGCTGATGTATCACTGTTTTTGTACTAGTCTGACTGGGATCCTGCTATCTGCTTTCTCCCTTAAATTGATATGCATGTACTTTAGGTACACTCCAGATTGGATACTGGGGTACCCTTATATGTCCCTAGTATATGGTACACCATGTACCGAGGGCCTCCCATGGGCTGAAGCATGTATTATGCCACCCATGAGAGGCCATTCAAAATGACACAAAACGTCTGCTACAGCAGCCTGTGTAAGCTGGTGCTTGCACCACTTACTTAGATATAGGTTCACTATATCTATATCTATCTAAATCACTACACTTAAAAACCTACCAGTCACCCCTATGGCAGGCCTTATCAATCCTGAAGGCAGGGTGCTGGGTTTTACATGAGAGAGTGCCCTTGCATGAGCAGAGCCCCTCTGCCGCCTTCGGAGACAATTCTCCGGGGTTGTCAGTGATGCAGCCAGACATATAGGTTAAGTTGCATTGTAACCTCGCGGTAAATGCTAACTTTAAAACGGCTGCTTAGAAACATGTCTTGTTTGGTGTCAAACACCTTGGAATCATACCTCCACACCAGTAACTGGTGTGGGAGGTATGATTCCACCCTTCTAGAACCACTACTGTGGGTCACCGGTCTACCCGGTAACAGCTTTCACGACCTGGGCAGCACAAGATGGACGCTGCCAGCCACAGACACGATTCTGCCCTCCTGCTGCTGAGCCAAGCTCGAGCAGAGGAAGGCATGACAATAGGCATCCTGTCACAGGGAGGTGTGACCACCTCCCAGACAGGGTTTAGTGTATTGGGGCTGGGTGGGTGCACTCTGAGAGTGCCAGAAAGTCTGCACTGGGGGCACATTTGGTGTCTCTGTGCATAGTCCAGCTCAAACCAGTTCTGGCGGGAAACTGGACAAAGGACATGGGTGTAGCCACCCCTCTGTCCTGGCCCTCCCCTAGGAGGGTCCACATAATCTTTCCAACCCTCTCCCATGGGTATAAAGTGGGATACCTGGCTACAGGACTTTAGATTTTACCTGGACAAGATTCTGCTAAGAAGAAACCAAGTACTTCGACTGTCGGCACGACGCTGGACGACTGAAGAATCTCCCTTGGAGTAAAGGAGTTACTCCCCTGCAGAAGCAGGCACCTAAGCACATCTGACCGGCTTGCATCTCCAGAGCTCCTGCGGACTCTGAAGATTTCAGCAACACAGGACATGGGTTCCCGAAGGTCCCTGAGGTGGATCTGACCTCTCAGCGATTCTGAGACCAGTATCCCTCGTGGGGACCGTGCAACCCGAACCCCTGTGCACCGCGTACATTTGCTGAAGCATATGCTTGTTGGCAATCGCTGAGCTTGTGCTTTGGACTCCGTGTAGTCCTGACCCCGAGCAGCATTTGCACTGAAGATATCCAGCCTCCACTCACCGAGTGCTCTGTGGGCTGGTGCTTTGTGAATTCGCTTGAGGTCTCCTCGCGATCCATGGTCCGTTGGCCTGTGGGTCATGGTGAGCTTCGCTGGTTGCTCCAGATGTGCCCTGACTTCCCATTGCTTAGAGAGTCCCCTGGACCTTGCTGGTCCACACCGTAACCTGCTTTCTCTGCCCGCGTGGGTTGCATTTGCCAAGGCTTGTTGGTGCTCCAGCCAGACACTGACCCCTCAGCACTCGACATCCTTTGTGAGACAGCTCACCTCTGGACCCTGGTCATCCTCGACATCTCCTGGTCCCCGTGGCTGCAGAGTCAAGCATCCTTTCTTCACACCTGAAGCACCCAACATCGGTGGGCATTCGACTACCGAGCCCCTGGTCACCTGAAGTGACCCAGACTCTGTCCCCTCTGCTTTCAGGTTCCTCTCACCTAGAATCCAGGCTTGTATTCCACTAGACACTCTTCGCCTTCCTGGCAGCAGTACTTCTTCCCAGCTCTCCATTGAAAACGACGAGGGTTTCTGACACCATTTGACCCCTATGCACCCGGCTCCTCTGGGATAGGTAACACGGGTACCTCGGTACTCACTGGTGTGTTGGCTGTACAACCTCTTATGTTCCAAAGGGTTTGCTTGAAGTCCTCGTAGAAGTGTCCTTAAACAGTAACTTTCCAACCGCGACTTTCCCATAGAGTTGCACGGAGCACACGGTCGTGTTTCCTCACTGCACCCGTCCTCCGTGGGTGCCCGTGTCACTGCCTTGGGTGTTTCCTTGGGGTCCCAGCGATTCTACGAGCTCTAGGCACTGTGTCTAGTCAAGTCGTGATTGTTATACCATTTTTTTTAGTATATGGTCCGGTCTCCCCCATGGAGCCCGCTGTGTATTGTGCTACTTACGAATGTTCTATTGAGTCAGTATTGTGTGCTTTGTGTTCTAATCTCGTGTAGAGATTAGTAGAGAGTGTTATATTACTAAATACATCTTTTTATATCACTACTGTGTGGTTCTCCTTTCATTTAGTAATTCAGGAGGAGATGCTCTGGTAAAACTAGCTGCTTTACATTCCTTCAAGATTAAGCCTGAAGGCTGCTCTCCACAGCTACCACTAGGATAGCTTTCTAAAGGTTATCTTTGACCTCATACATCATAAGGGTCGTGTGGACTGGTACAAGGTGCCCACTTTAATTAGTGGACAGCATATACCAGGCCACCTTCTCACATTGGTGGCAGCGGTTGGGATTCAAGCTTGCTATTGTTTTACCAGATGAATCTCATTGAGTGATTAACTGAAAACCACTAAGTATTAGGCACATATAATACATCAAGATTGGAATAAGTAAGTTCTACTGAACTTGGAATTGGGTAAGTCAAGGGTCTAGCACACCCTTTCTCCAACTCAAGAGAGTTTAGTCTCCACTAGGTTAGGTAGGTGCCTACACCACATAACACTAGTATGTCTTCTAGAGGAGAAGCCAGTGGCTCTCTGCCAACTAGGTATGATGACCTCTCATTCCAAGAATTGAGAGCCATGTGCATGTCTAGGAAGTTGAGGACAGGGAGAAGTGCAAGCACCCAACGTCTCATTGAGATGTTGCTCTTGGATGACCTTAGGAAGACCCCAGGGTCTGATGAGGCAGATAGAGTAGGTGGGACAGGGAATGAGGAAAGGCCAGGAAGTGAAACCTTCTTTGACCTAGACTCAAACCCTGGCCAGGAGGATCAGGTGGGGGAGAAGGCCCCAGTGGCCCTCTCTTTACTCCACCAGGAAGAGTACAGATTTTACAGATTTTACTTAGGAGATCTAGACATCCCTCTGTAGAATCTCAGCACTCAGGAACTTCTGTAGTGACTTCCATATCAAATAAGAGGGAATCCACTTATGAGAGACAGTGCCAACTTCTGGAGCTTGAGAAAATCAAGCTTAGGCTGAAGAAGGAGCAGTTGGCCCTAGACAGGGAATCCCTGGAGCTCCAGAGAGCTACAAAGAGATTGGGACTAGAGTCCCATGGTGGCAGCAACAGTGTCCCTAGGGTTAGGGAGTATACTCATGATCATAGGAACCTGAACAAGATAGTCCCTCCCTACCATAGTGGGGATGACATCCCCAAATGGATAACTGCACTAGAGAGGGTCTGTAAGGTACAGAGGGTCCCTCAGGAGCAGTGGGCAGCTATCTTGTGGCTCTCCGTTGCTGACAAAGTTAGAGATAAGCTCCTCACTGTTAGAGAAGAGGATGCTGACAATTATTCAGTCCTGAAGAGTGCTCTCATTGATGGGTTTGGCTTAACCGCTGAACAATACAGGATTAAGTTCAGTGACACCCAGAAGACACAGACTCAGGACTGGGTTGACTTTGTAGATTGTGCTACTAAGGCTCTGGAAGGCTGGTTACTTGGCAGTAAAGTGAATGATTTTAAGGGATTGTACAATTTAATTATGAGGGAACAGATCCTTAATAATTGCCAAAATCAGTTGTTGCATCAGTACCTGGTTGATTCTGATCTGACCTCTCCCCAAGAATTGGGAAAGGAGGCAGACAAATGGGTCAGAACCAGGGTGAAGCAGAAAGCTCAGAACCAAGGTGGTGACCCTAAGAAGCAAGATGCTAAAACTTCAGATAAGGGTGGGGAGAAGGGTAAAGAACCGAAGTCTTCACAAGGGCCCCAAAAACCTGCATCTGGGGGGGAGTCACAATCTAACAAGGGTAAAGGCAAAAGGAAACCTTGGTGTCATATCTGTAAAGAGAAGACCCATTGGACAAAAGATGTCAATTGTCCAAGGGCCAAGGATTCCACTCCTACCACCACTGCCCCTAAGGCAACTGTCCACCCTAGCACAGTTTCAAGCGGTGGTACACAGAACAAGGGTATAGTAGGGTTAACCTTGGGATCTGAGATGGATTCTGGCCTAGTCAGAATTCCAACTCAGACTGTTTTGGTCTGTGATCGAGGCATGGATATTGCCTCCTTATTTGTAAGTCCCAGTAACCTGGACAAGTACAGACAACAGCCTTTGATCAATGGTAAGGAGGCCATGGCATACAGGGACACATGTACAAGTGTCACCATGGTGACAAAAGATCTTGTGGGCCCTGACCAGATCATACTTGGTGAGATGTACTAAGTGACCAATGCAAGCAATGTCAGGACAGACCATTCCTTGGCAGTTGTGAATTTCACCTGGAGAGGGGTAACTGGCCCTAAGAAGGTTGTGGTTAGCTCAGACCTCCCTGTAGAATGCTTGTTGGGCAATGATTTTGAGACTTCAGCTTGGGCTGAAGTGGAACTCAGGACACATGCAGAAATGTTGGGCATCCCTGCAGATGTGTTTGCCATGACTAGGTCATAGGCAAAAATGTCTTCCACTGAACAGGCCCTGGATCCTGGAATAATGGACCAGGTGCCTTCCAAGAGAAGGAGCAGTAGTGGTAAGGCAGTGTCTTCCCCCCTGCCTCAGAGTGAGGATCAGTCTCCTGAGGGAGATGATCTCATTCCCTGTGAAGGAACTGTCTCAGAGGAACTTGAACCGGACCAGGTTAAGTTCTTGGGGACAGGGGGCCCTTCCAGGGCAGAACTGAGCCAGGAGCAGCTGAACTGCCCCTCTCTTGAACCCCTCAGACAGCAATCTGCTGCTGAGGCTGCTGGGAGTGCCAGTGGGTCCCACAGGATCTACTGGGATGATGAACTTCTATACTCAGAGGGTAGAGACCCAAGCCTGGTGCTACCAGGAGGTTGGTTATACCTCTGAAGTTTAGAGGCTTCCTATTAACACTGGCACATGATATCCCAGTAGCAGGACACTTAGGCCAAAGCAAGACCTGGAAAGGATTGTCCCTCACTTTCACTGGCCTCACATGTCAGAAGACACAAAGGAGTTTTGTCGCTCCTGTATCACTTGCCAAGCCAGTGGTAAGGCAGGTGGTACTACAAAGGCCCCCTGATACCACTACCTGTGGTGGGGGTTCCCTTTGAGAGGGTTGGGATTGACATTGTTGGTCCCATGGATCCTCCAACTGCATCTGGACACAGATTCATACTAGTGGTGGTGGACCATGCCACTAGGTATCCGGAAGCAATACCCGTTAGGACCACCACAGCTCCTGCTGTGGCCAGGGCCCTCCTGGGAATCTTTTCCAGGGTGGGTTTCCCTAAGGAGGTAGCATCAGACCGAGATGCAAACTTTATGTCTGGTTATCTTACTGCTATGTGGAAGGAGTGTGGAGTGAATTACAAATTCACCACACACTATCACCCACAATGCAATGGGTTAGTTGAGAGATTCAACAAAACCCTCAAGGGCATGATAAAAGGTCTCCCTGACAAGCTCAGGCGTAGATGAGATATCCTTTTGCCCTGCCTTCTCTTTGCCTACAGAGAGGTTCCTCAGAAGGGGGCTGGCTACAGCCCTTTTGAACTTCTGTTTGGACATCCATTTAGGGGTCCCTTATGTTTGGTTAAGGAGAGATGGGAGTTACCTCTCAAACCACCTAAAAAGGACATAGTGGACTATGTACTTGGTCTCCGCTCCAGGATGGCTGAGTACATGAAGAAGGCATCCAAAAACCTTGAGGCTAGCCAGGAATTTCAAAAGGCCTGGCATGACCAAAAGGCTGTTTTGACTGTGTATCAGCCAGGACAGAAGGTATGGGTGTTGGAGCCTGTAGCCCCAGCAGCTCTCCAAGACAAGTGGAGTGGGCCCCATACCATCCTTGAGCAGAAGGGAGAGGTTACCTACCTGGTGGACCTTGGAACTCCCAGGAGCCCCCACAGGGTGCTCCATGTGAACAATCTCAAGCCATATGTGGACAGGGCAGACATGGGCTTGCTCATGGCTACTGATGAGGGACAGGAGGAAGAGAGTGATCCACTCCCTGACCTCCTCTCACAGAACCCTGATGATGGTTCAGTAGATGGTGTAGCCTTGGCAAGCAGCCTCACTGAACAGCAACAGACTGATTGCAGGAAGGTCTACAATCAGTACAGACATATGTTTTCACTGACTCCAAGTCAGACTACCTGGTGTACACATGAGCTGGGCACAGGTGACAGTCTGCCTGTTAAAAATAAGATTTACAGGCAACCTGATCATGTCAGGGACTGTATCAGGACTGAAGTCCAGAAAATGTTGGAACTGGGAGTGATTGAGCCCTCAGATAGCCCTTGGGCTAGCCCAGTAGTCTTAGTACCAAAACCTCACACCCAGGGTGGTAAGAGAGAGATGAGGTTCTGTGTTGACTACAGGGGACTCAATGCAGTCACTAGGACTGATGCTCATCCAATTCCAAGGGCAGATGAACTTATTGATACTTTGGCCTCTGCCAAATTCTTAAGTACATTTGACCTGACAGCTGGTTACTGGCAAATCTGATTAGCTGAGGAGGCTAAACCAAAAACAGCATTCTCAACCCCTAGTGGGCACTACCAATTTGTGGTGATGCCTTTTGGCTTGAAGAATGCACCTGCCACATTTCAAAGGCTGGTGAATAAAGTTCTCACAGGTCTGGAAGCCTATAGTGCAGCTTATCTAGATGATATTGCTGTCTTTAGTTCCACCTGGGAGGATCACCTGGTCCACCTGAGAAATGTTCTGGAGGCCCTGCAGAAAGCAGGCCTCACTATCAAGGCCACCAAGTGCCAGATATGGCAGAGTAAGGTTGTGTACCTGGGCCACCTTGTGGGTGGAGGCCAGGTTCAACCATTGCAGAGCAAAATCCAAACCATCATGGATTGGGTTGCTCCAACTACCCAGACTCAGGTCAGAGCTTTCTTGGGCCTGACTCGGTACTACAGGAGGCTTGTCAAAGGATATGGCTCCATAGTGACCCCTTTGAACGACTTAACTTCCAAAAGAATGCCTAAGAAAGTTCAGTGGACAGTTAGCTGTCAAAAGGCATTTGATGACCTGAATCAGGCCATGTGCACTGCTCCCATTCTGCAAAGTCCTGATTATTCCAAGCAATTCATTGTTCAAACAGATGCATCTGAATTGGGGGTAGGGGCTGTGTTATCACAATTGAATGAGGAGGGTCAGGATCAGCCAGTAGCTTTCATAAGCAGAAGGCTGACTCCCAGAGAGAAGCGTTGGTCAGCTATTGAGAGGGAAGCCTTTGCTGTGGTTTGGGCCCTGAAGAAGCTGAGGCCATACCTGTTTGGCACTTACTTCATTGTTCAGACAGACCATAAGCCCCTCTTATGGCTAAAACAGATGAAGGGTGAAAACCCCAAACTCTTGAGGTGGTCCATTTTCCTACAGGGGATGGACTATACAGTGGAACATAGACATGGGAGTAACCATGCCAATGCAGATGGACTCTCCAGATATTTCCACTTAGAACATGAAGACTCAACTGGTCAAGGTTAGTTTAATGTCCTTGCGTTTGGGGGGGGGTTGTGTAGGAAAGTAGGATCTGCTTCTTATGGTTACCCCCACTTTTTGCTGATGTATCACTGTTTTTGGACTAGTCTGACTGGGATCCTGCTATCCAGGACCCCAGTCTATCTGCTTTCTCCCTTAAATTGTTATGCATGTACTTTAGGTACACTCCAGATTGGATACTGGGGTACCCTTATAAGTCCCTAGTATATGGTACACCATGTACCCAGGGCATAGGTACCCCAGAGGCCTCCCATGGGCTGAAGCATGTATTATGCCACCCATGAGAGGCCATTCAAAATGACACAATAGGTCTGCTAAAGCAGCCTGTGTAAGCTGGTGCTTGCACCACTTATTTAGATATAGGTTCACTATATCTATCTAGATCACTACACTTAAAAACCTATCAGTCACACCTATGGCAGGCCTTATCAATCCTGAAGGCAGGGTGCTGGGTTTTATGTGAGAGGGCACCTCTGCATGAACAGAGCCCCTCTGCAGCCTTAGGAGACCATTCTCCGGGGTTGTCAGTGATGCAGCCAGACATATAGGTTAAGTTGCATTATAACCTTGTGGTAAATGCTAACTTTAGAACGGCTGCTTAGAAAAATGTTGTGTTTGGTGTCAAACACTTTGGAATCATACCTCCACACCAGTAACTGGTGTGGGAGGTATGATTCCACAATTCTAGAACCACTACTGTGGGTCACCGGTCTACCCGGTACAAGCTTTCTCGACCTGGGCAGCACAAGATGGACGCTGCTGGCACACACAAGATTTTGCCCTCCTGCTGCTGAACCAAGCTGCAGCAGAGGATGGTATGACAATAGGCATCCTGTCACAGGGAGGTGTGACCACCTCCCAGACAGGGTTTAGTGTATTGGGGCTCGGTGGGTGCGCTCTGAGAGTGCCAGAAAGTCTGCACTGGGGGCACATTTGGTGTCCCTGTGCATAGTCCAGCTCAAACCAGTTCTGGGAGCCAGTGGCTCCTGCTCTGGCGTGCAACTGGACAAAGGACATGGATGTAGCCACCTCTCTGTCCTGGCCCTCCCCTAGGAGGGTCCCCAGAATCTTTCCAACCCTCTCCCGTGGGTATAATGTGGGATACCTGGCTACAGGACTTTAGATTTTACCTGGACAAGATTCTGCTAAGAAGAAACCAAGTACTTCAACTGTCGGCACGACGCTGGACGACTGAAGAATCTCCCTTGGAGTAAAGGAGTTACTCCCCTGCAGAAGTAGGCACCTCAGTGCATCTGACCATCTTGCATCTCCAGAGCTCCTGCGGACTCTGAAGATTTTAGCAACACAGTAGGTAGTTTCCCGAAGGTCACTGAGGTTGATCTGACCTCTCAGTGATTCTGAGACCAGTATCCCTCGTGGGGACCGTGCAACCCAAACCCCTGTGCACCGCATACATTTGCAGAAGCATATGCTTGTTGGCAATCCCTGAGCTTGTGCTTTGGACTCCGTGTAGTCCTGACCCCGAGCAGCATTTGCACCGAAGATTTCTGCCCTCCACTCACTGAGTGCTCTGTGGGCTGGTGCTTTGTGAATTCGCTCAAGATCTCCTCGCGATCCCTGGTCCGTTGGCTTGTGGGTCCTAGCGAGGGTCACCTTGTTTGTTCTTGGGCTTCCCTGGTTGCTCCAGACGTGCCCTGACTCCCCATCGCTTGGAGAGTCCCCTAGACCTTGCGGGTCTACACCGTAACCTGCTTTCTCTGCTCGCATGGGATGCATTTGCCAAGGCTTGTTGGTGCTCCAGCCAGACACTGACCCCTCTGCACTCGACATCCTTCATGGGACAGCTCACCTCCGGACCCTGGTCATCCTCGACGTCTCCTGGTCCGCGTGGCTGCAGAGTCAAGCATCCTTTCTTCACACCTGAAGCACCCGACATCGATGGGCATTCGACTACCGAGCCCCTGGTCACCTGAAGTGACCCAGACTCTGTCCCCTCTGCTTTCAGGTTCCTATCACCCAGAATCCAGGCTTGGATTCCACTAGACACTCTTCGCCTTCCTGGCAGCAGTACTTCTTTGCAGCTTTCCATTGAAAAGGACGAGGGTTTCCGACACCACTTGACCCCTATGCACCCGGATCCTCTGGGATAGGTAACACGGGTACCTCGGTACTCACTGGTGTGTTGGCTCTAGAACCTCTTATGTTCCAAAGGGTTTGCTTGAAGTCCTCGTAGAAGTGTCCTTAAACTTTAACTTTCCAACCGCGACTTTCCCATAGAGTTGTACGGAGCACGCAGTCGTGTTTCCTCACTGCACCCGTCCTCCGTGGGTGCCCTGTGTCACTGCCTTGGGTGGTTCCTTGGGGTCCCAGCGATTCTACGTGCTCTAGGCACTGTGTCTAGTCAAGTCGTGATTGTTATACCATTTTTTTAGTATATGGTTCGGTCTCCCCCTGGAGCCCGCTGTGTATTGTGCTACTTACGAATGTTCTATTGATTCAGTATTGTGTGCTTTGTGCTCTAATCTCGTGTAGAGATTAGTAGAGAGTGTTATATTAATAAATACATATTTTTATATCACTACTGTGTGGTTCTCCTTTCATTTAGTCATTCAGGAGGTGATGCTCTGGTAAAACAAGCTGCTTTACATTCCTTCAAGATTAAGCCTGAAGGCTGCTCTCCACAGCTACCACTAGGATAGCTTTCTAAAGGTTATCTTTGACCTCATACATCATAAGGGTCGTGTGGACTGGTACAAGGTGCCCACTTTAATTAGTGGACAGCATATATCAGGCCACCTTCTCACAGCCAGTACCTGAGGGGCCAGGGCATGACATTCGGCCTGGCGACTATGTGCTAATCAAAAACTTTCAGAGAAAGAAGAACTTGGAGCCGAGGTGGAAGGGGCCGGTCCAGGTGCTCCTCGTCACCCGTACAGCCGTCAAAGTCACTGGCCGAAAGTACTGGATTCATAGTCACCACTGCCGCAGAGTGCCTCTACCCTTGCCCTACGATAAGTGGGTCAAAGACGGCATTGGGGATTCGGAGTGGGAGCAAATACCCCGCTTTGTCCCCTTTTCGGATGCCAGGCTTACGTGGACCCAAACAGAGGCCGAGAACGATGAGGTGCTAAATGCTGCAGTGCCTCTGGAGATCAGGGCAATTGAAGAGCCCCTTTCCTCTGGCCCCTCTGTGTCTGAGCCCCTCTTTACTGACTACTCTGTGCCCGGAGTAACTAGGTACAATTTGCGTCCTCGGCGGAAGGGTGGTGCACCAAAGGAAAAGTCACATTAGTTAGGGATGGACTGAGCAAGTTAGGGTGTACTTTGCTACGGTACCAATGGAGATAGTTGAGGGAAAGGCGCAATTGGTGCACCACTCGGACATTAGACAGGATAGATCAAGTGTGCTCCCCTGGAGGGGGGTACACTATCCTGAACGACGTGGGATTTCTTCAAGAGCTTGGATCGAAGAGCTCCACCGCTGGTGCTCAACAGCGCCAACGTTGATGAACAGTAGGAGTCTGCCAGCGAGGCTCTAACGGACGCTGGGAACATTTGTCTTTTGCCCTTAGTTTTCTTGCATTCCTTTCTCCCTTGGTTCCACAATGTACCCGTTTGGCCGCCCCATTGAGGAGGAGGAGCAGCCACTTGCACCACCGGGGCTAGCACAACAGGGCTGGTCCATAAAAAGTAAAATAGTTTTTGTATCAATAGTTGCGATTGCATTGATATTTATGTTAGGGATATCTTGGTTTTTGGAGGAAAAGTATTCTGCACGCTCTTTGATTGGGACAACACCTGTTCCCCCTGAACACATGTTTGTTACTTTCGCCCCTCACAAAGGGGAACATCGGAAAACTTATTCAGACAATGTATTTTTACAAATGTTGCATCAGGCTCATGATACGTCCAATGTTACTAATTGCTGGATCTGTGGATTGCTCCCCTCAGTTAAACATAAGAGTGATATTTTATTATCAATGCCACTATCCTATTTAGGAAGTTGCGAAGGGTGGTTTGAACTGTTTACTATGGTGCATTATCATTTTCAATTCTCTGCTATAAATATGACATCTTCTGACTCCCGCACTGTGGTAGAATATATACGCTTCCATCAGGGGTATACTCCCACGAGGCTAGGAGAACAAGGGACCCCTGGTACATTGTCTCCAACAGCTTGTATGAATTTATATGAGAATGTAAAGAACGAAACATGGCTTCGAAATGAAATGTTAGATTTCCAAGGGTTCAATGCCACTGAGTATTTCCGATCTTTTCAAACCTGCAATATTGCTAAGGACAAAGCGTTGCCAGTGTCAGTAGTCAACACAACAGCTGGGTTTTGTGTTCAGGGAATAGGTGTGAGAAGGTGGGTTGGTATATGCTGTCCACTAGTTAAAGTGGGCACCTTGTACCAGGCCACACGACCCTTATGATGAATGAGGTCAAAGACAACCTTTATGAAAGCTATCCTAGTGGTAGCTATGGAGAGCAGCCTTCAGGCTTAATCTTGAAGGAATGTAAAGCAGCTTGTTTTACCAGAACCTCACTTCTTGAATGACCAAATGAAAGGAGAACCACACAAGTTTTATGTAAAAATATGTATTTATTACTAAAACACTCTCTACTAATCTCGACACGAGATTAGAACATAAAGCACACAATACTTAATCAATAGAACGTACAAGTAACCAGCCTTCCAGAGCCTTAGTAGCACAATCTACAAAGTATACCCAGTCCTGAGTCTGTGCCTTCTGGGTGTCTCTGAACTTAATCCTGTATTGCTCAGTGGTTAAGCCAAACCCATCATGAGAGCACTCTTCAAGACTGAGTAGGTGTCACCATCCTCTTCTCTAACAGTGAGGAGCTTATCTCTACCTTTGTCAGCAAAGGAGAGCCACAAAATAGCTGCCCACTGCCCCGGAGGGACCTTCTGTACTTTACAGGCCCTCTCCAGTGCAGTTATCCATTTGTGGATGTCATCCCCACTCTGGTAGGGAGGGACTATCTTGTTCAGGTTCCTATGTTCATGAGTATACTCCCTACTTCCAGGAACACTGTTGCTGCCACCATGGGACTCTAGTCCCAATCTTTTTGTAGCTCTTTTGAGCTCTAGGGATTCCCTGTCTAGGGCCAACTTGAGCCTAAGCTTGATTCTCTCAAGCTCCAGAAGTTGGCACTGTCTATCATAAGAGGATTCCCTCTTATTTGATATGGAAGTCCCTACAGAAGTACCTGAATGATTAGACTCCACAGAGGGAGTTCTGGATCTTCTAGGCAAACTCTGTACTCTTCCTGGTGGAGAAAAGAGAGGGCCACTGGGGCCTTCTCCCCCACCTGAAGGAAGAGTTGGATTTTCCAGGTTAGAATCATTTTGATCCTCCTGGCCAGGGTTTGAGTCCAGCTCAAAGAAGTGTTCACTTCCTGGTCTTTCCTCATCTCCTGTCCCACGGTGGTAGCTATGAAGAGCAGCCTTCAGGCTTAATCTTGAAGGAACGTAAAGCAGCTTGTTTTACCAGAATCTCACTTCTTGAATGACCAAATGAAAGGAGAACCATACAAGTGTTATGTAAAAATATGTATTTATTACTAAAACACTCTCTACTAATCTCGACACGAGATTAGAACATAAAGCACACAATACTTAATCAATAGAACGTACGTAAGTAGCAAAATATACAACGGGCTCCAGGGGGAGACCGAACCATATACTAAAAAAATAGTATAACAACAACGACTTCAATAGACACAGTGCCTAGAGCACGTAGAATCGCTGGGACCCCAAGGAACCACCCAGAGGAGTGACACAGGGAGGCCACGGAGGACGGGTGCAGTGTGGGAACACGACTGCGTGTTCCGTGCAACTCTGTGGGAAAGTCACGGTTGGAAAATTACAATTTAAGGACACTTCTAGGAGGACTTCAAGCAAACCCTTTGGAACATAAGAGGTTCTAAGGCCAGCTCCCTTGTGAGTACCAAAGTACCTGAGTTACCTATCCCAGAGGAGCCGGGTGCATAGGGGTCAAGTGGTGTCGGAAGCCTCCGTCGTTTTCAATGGAGGACTGCAAGAAAGTACTGCTGCCAGGAAGGCGAAGAGTGTCCGGTTAATCCAAGCCTGGATTCGAGATGTGAAGATCCTGAAAGCAGAGGGGACAAAGTCTGGGTCCCTTCAGGTGACCAGGGGCTCGGTAGTCGAATGCCCACCAATGTCGGGTGCTTCAGGTGAAGAGAAAGAATGTTTGTCTCTGCAGCCACGGGGACCAGGAGACGTCGACGATGACCAGGGTCGAGAGGTGAGCTGTCCCACAAAGGATGTCGAGAGCTGAGGGGTCAGTGTCCGGCTGGAGCACCAACAAGCCTTGGCAGCGGCAACCCACGCAGTCAGAGGAAACAGGTTACGGTGTGGACCAGCAAGGTCCAGGGGACTCCCGAAGCAATGGAGAGTCAGGGCACGTCTGGAGCAACCAGAGAAGCCCAAGAACAATCAAGGTGACCCTCGCCAGGACCCACCAGTCAACAGACCAGGGATCGCGAGGTGACCTCGAGCGGATTTACAAAGTGCCAGCCCACAGAGCACTCGTGGAGTGGAGGCCGGATATCTTTGGTGCAAATGATGCTCGGGGTCGGGACTATATGTAGTCCAAAGCACAGCCTCAGGTATTGCCAAAATGAATATGCTGCTGCAAATGTACACGGTGCACAGGGGTTCGGGTTGCACGGTCCCCATGAGGGATACTGGTCTCAGAGGTGCTGAGAGGTCAGTTCAACCTCAGGGACATTAGGGAACCCATGTCCTGTGTTGCAGAAATCTTCGGAGTCCACAGGAGCTCGGGAGATGCAAACCGGTCAGGTGCACTTAGGTGCCTGCTGCTGCAGGGGAGTAACTCCTTTACTCCAATGGAGATTCTTCTGTCGTCCAGCGAAGTGTAGACCGTCGAAGTACTTGGTTTCTTTGCAGAGTCTTGTCCAGGTATAATCTAAAGCCCTGGTATCAGGTTTCCCACTTTATACCCATGGTAAGGGGTTGGACTGACTCTGGGGACCCTCCTAGGGGAGGGGCAGGACAGAGGGGTGGCTACACCCATGTCTTTTGTCCAGTTTTGTGCCAGAGCAGGAGCCAACGGGGACACCAAATGTGCCCCCAGTGCAGACTTTCTGGCACTCTAAGAGTGCACCCACCCAGCCCCAATACACTAAAGCCTGTCTGGGAGGTGGTCACACCTCCCTGTGACAGGAAACCTATTGTCAGGCCTTCCTCTGCTCGAGCTCGGCTCAGCAGCAGGAGGGCAGACTCGTGTCTGTGGCTGGCAGCATCCATTTTGTGCTGCCCAGGTCAAAAAAGCTGGTACCGGGTAGACCGGTGACCCACAGTAGTGGTTCTATAAGGGTGGAATCATACCTCCCACACCAGTTACTGGTGTGGAGGTATGATTCGAAGGTGTTTAACACCAAACATGACATGTTTCTAAGCTGCCGTTTTAAAGATAGCATTTACCGCGAGGTTATAATGCACCTAAGTATATATGGTTTGGCTGCATCACAGACAACCCCGGGGAACGGATTCCGAAGGCTGCAGAGGGGCCCTACTCATGCAGGGGCACCCTCTCACATAAAACCCAGCACCCTGCCTGTGTAGTGATTTAGAAGGGATAAAGTGAACCTATATCTCCAGTAAGGGGTGCATGCACCACCTTACACAGGCTGCAGTAGCAGACCTGTTGTGTCATTTAGAATGGCCTCTCAGGGGTGGCATAATACATGCTTCAGCCCCTGGGAGGCCTCTGAGGTACCTATGCCCTGGGTACATGGTGTACCATATACTAGGGACTTATAAAGGTACCCCAGTATCCAATCTGGAGTGTACCTAAAGTACATGCATTGTAATGTACAGGAGAAAGCAGATAGACTGGGGTCCTGAATAGCAGGATCCCAGTCAGACTAGGCCAAAAACAGTGAGACATCAGCAAAAAGTGGGGGTAACTATAGGAAGCAGATCCTACTCTCCTACAATAGGGAATGTGAAAGTGGGGGGGAGTAATTTTAATTACACATACACTCTGAGTACGATTAGTAGTCTGCCTGTGCTCCCACTATATAATGTCTATTTTGTTTGTGGTTCCCAAGCTTATGTTTGGCTTCCTAGGGGGTGGTCAGGCACATGTTACCTCTCTTTTCTTATTCCCCCAGTGTATATAGCACCGTCCAATTACCATAAGGACCATCGATTGCAGCGTAGGAGTGCCTACTTGCCCCGAGTTAGAAAGGTTATTAACACTGAAGATATAGATCAGACAGATACCACTTTGCAACAGTTTGAGGATGCCATGAAGGGAATAGTGCCCTTTTGGGGCCCCATGTCTAACAGTCTTAATATTCGTCGGCTCACAAGGGTTGTTGAAGGGGTCATTAACACAACGGCTGGTATACTGACAAATATCACTGCTGGGCTCCAGGCCACGAGACTTGTTACCTTACAAAACAGGTTGGTGTTAGACGTCATCCTTGCTGATCGGGGAAGGGCCTGTCGCGTCATTGGCAGTAGCTGTTGCGTGTACATCCCAGACCACGCCCCCAATGCGTATGCTGCCATACAGAATTTACATAGACTCTCCTCTGGCATACACCAGGACAATGGCACTTGGACCGTATCTGGGTGGTTTTGGGATATGTTCGTGTCCTGGGGTTGGAAGATCATTGCTTTCCTAGCTGTGGTCGCTGGAATTTTCCTAACATGTTGCCTCTGCATACAATGTCTCCTGGCCTGTTGTTCATACTGTGCTGCCAATCTTACCCCAAAGCTAAAGACGACTATCCATGATACCAATGCTGTGATTATGACCCAAAAGGAAATAACGAGTATGATGCAAATTGATGAGGGTATATTTGAGGACTCATCCTCCTTTGATGCTGAATACATGGATTGCTCTGAATTCTGAAGATTATTTGTAGTATACATGTTATGCTGCACTCCCTATTCTCTCAACTTATAATGTTTAGCTTATGCTAAAAGGAGGGTCTGTTGGAATGTAAATGTTCTGCACTCGTTTTGCTTGCATATTGCTCCGTGTGAAGTTAGCATTCGCAGCACCATTTTAAGTTGAGCCGCCATTTTCGGCCATGATTGAAGCTAACTCCTGTCTCACTTTGTGTCTGCTGTAGGAAAGTAGGAGCTGCTTCTTATGGTTACCCCCACTTTTTGCTGATGTATCACTGTTTTTGGACTAGTCTGACTGGGATCCTGCTATCCAGGACCCCAGTCTATCTGCTTTCTCCCTAAAAATGATATGCATGTACTTTAGGTACACTCCAGATTGGATACTGGGGTACCCTTATAAGTCCCTAGTATATGGTACACCATGTACCCAGGGCATAGGTCCCCCAGAGGCCCCCCATGGGCTGAAGCATGTATTATGCCACCCATGAGAGGCCATTCAAAATGACACAACAGGTCTGCTACAGCAGCCTGTGTAAGATGGTGCTTGCACCACTTACTTAGATATAGGTTCACTATATCTATCTAAATCACTACACTTAAAAACCTATCAGTCACCCCTATGGCAGGCCTTATCAATCCTGAAGGTAGGGTGCTGGGTTTTACGTGAGAGGGTGCCCCTGCATGAGTAGAGCCCCTCTGCAGCCTTCGTAGACCATTCTCCTGGGTTGTCAGTGATGCAATACAAAAGGGGATGATGGACGGAACGTTTGAGCCAATCAAACACTCACCCCCAGTCAACTGATCTGGGTTTAATCCATCATCATTCTTTAGCTCACTCCACCACCCCAGTTCAGACATGGCCATATGCAAATCAGTCTGACCCTGTGCCTCATGGGAACAGTCCAGCCCGAACTGCCAAGCCATGTCTTCCCTGGACCGGAAACAAGCATCCTAGGACCGGTTTCTGGCATTTCAGCCGTCATCAGCCAGGCTTGCTTGAATCCAGTGGCAAAGTGAGCAAGGGACCCACGTCTGGGCATACCCCGCCAACTTAGGGCGACCAAAGCGATACAAAAGGGGATGATGGACGAGCGTTTGAGCCAATCAAACACTCACCCCCAGTCAACTGATCTGGGTTTAATCCATCATCATTCTTTAGCTCACTCCACCACCCCAGTACAGACATGGCCATATGCAAATCAGTCTGACCCTGTGCCTCATGGGAACAGTCCAGCCCGAACTGCCAAGCCATGTCTTCCCTGGACCGGAAACAAGCATCCTAGGACCGGTTTCTGGCATTTCAGCCGTCATCAGCCAGGCTTGCTTGAATCCAGTGGCAAAGTGAGCAAGGGACCCACGTCTGGGCATACCCGCCAACTTAGGGCGACCAAGCGATACAAAGGGGATGATGGACGGAACGTTTGAGCCAATCAAACACTCACCCCCAGTCAACTGATCTGGGTTTAATCCATCATCATTCTTTAGCTCACTCCACCACCCCAGTTCAGACATGGCCATATGCAAATCAGTCTGACCCTGTGCCTCATGGGAACAGTCCAGCCCGAACTGCCAAGCCATGTCTTCCCTGGACCGGAAACAAGCATCCTAGGACCGGTTTCTGGCATTTCAGCCGTCATCAGCCAGGCTTGCTTGAATCCAGTGGCAAAGTGAGCAAGGGACCCACGTCTGGGCATACCCCGCCAACTTAGGGCGACCAAAGCGATACAAAAGGGGATGATGGACGGAACGTTTGAGCCAATCAAACACTCACCCCCAGTCAACTGATCTGGGTTTAATCCATCATCATTCTTTAGCTCACTCCACCACCCCAGTTCAGACATGGCCATATGCAAATCAGTCTGACCCTGTGCCTCATGGGAACAGTCCAGCCCGAACTGCCAAGCCATGTCTTCCCTGGACCGGAAACAAGCATCCTAGGACCGGTTCTGGCATTTCAGCCGTCATCAGCCAGGCTTGCTTGAATCCAGTGGCAAAGTGAGCAAGGGACCCACGTCTGGGCATACCCCCGCCAACTTAGGGCGACCAAAGCGATACAAAGGGGATGATGGACGGAGCGTTTGAGCCAATCAAACACTCACCCCAGTCAACTGATCTGGGTTTAATCCATCATCATTCTTTAGCTCACTCCACCACCCCAGTTCAGACATGGCCATATGCAAATCAGTCTGACCCTGTGCCTCATGGGAACAGTCAGCCCGAACTGCCAAGCCATGTCTTCCCTGGACCGGAAACAAGCATCCTAGGACCGGTTTCTGGCATTTCAGCCGTCATCAGCCAGGCTTGCTTGGATCCAGTGGCAAAGTGAGCAAGGGACCCACGTCTGGGCATACCCCGCCAACTTAGGGCGACCAATGCGATACAAAAGGGATGATGGACGGAGCGTTTGGAGCCAATCAAACACTCACCCCCAGTCAACTGATCTGGGTTTAATCCATCATCATTCTTTAGCTCACTCCACCACCCCAGTTCAGACATGGCCATATGCAAATCAGTCTGACCCTGTGCCTCATGGGAACAGTCCAGCCCGAACTGCCAAGCCATGTCTTCCTGGACCGGAAACAAGCATCCTAGGACCGGTTTCTGGCATTTCAGCCGTCATCAGCCAGGCTTGCTTGAATCCAGTGGCAAAGTGAGCAAGGGACCCACGTCTGGGCATGCCCCGCCAACTTAGGGCGACCAAGCGATACAAAGGGGATGATGGACGGACGTTTGAGCCAATCAAACACTCACCCCCAGTCAACTGATCTGGGTTTAATCCATCATCATTCTTTAGCTCACTCCACCACTCTGCCAGAAACCGGTCCTAGGATGCTTGTTTCCGGTCCAGGGAAGACATGGCTTGGCAGTTCGGGCTGGACTGTTCCCATGAGGCACAGGGTCAGACTGATTTGCATATGGCCATGTCTGAACTGGGGTGGTGGAGTGAGCTAAAGAATGATGATGGATTAAACCCAGATCAGTTGACTGGGGGTGAGTGTTTGATTGGCTCAAACGCTCCGTCCATCATCCCCTTGTATCGCTTTGTTCGCCCTAAGTTGGCGGGGTATGCCCAGACGTGGGTCCCTTGCTCACTTTGCCACTGGATTCAAGCAAGCCTGGCTGATGACGGCTGGAATGCCAGAAACCGGTCCTAGGATGCTTGTTTCCGGTCCAGGGAAGACATGGCTTGGCAGTTCGGGCTGGACTGTTCCCATGAGGCACAGGGTCAGACTGATTTGCATATGGCCATGTCTGAACTGGGGTGGTGGAGTGAGCTAAAGAATGATGATGGATTAAACCCAGATCAGTTGACTGGGGGTGAGTGTTTGATTGGCTCAAACGTTCCGTCCATCATCCCCTTTGTATCGCTTTGTTCGCCCCTAGGTTGGCGGGGGTATGCCTGCAGACGTGGGTCCCTTGCTCACTTTGCCACTGGATTCAAGCAAGCCTGGCTGATGACGGCTGAATGCCAGAAACCGGTCCTAGGATGCTTGTTTCGAGTCCAGGGAAGACATGGCTTGGCAGTTCGGGCTGGACTGTTCCCATGAGGCACAGGGTCAGACTGATTTGCATATGGCCATGTCTGAACTGGGGTGGTGGAGTGAGCTAAAGAATGATGATGGATTAAACCCAGATCAGTTGACTGGGGGTGAGTGCTTGATTGGCTCAAACGCTCGGTCCATCATCCCCTTTGTATCGCTTTGTTCGCCTCTAAGTTGGCGGGGTATGCCCAGACGTGGGTCCCTTGCTCACTTTGCCACTGGATTCAAGCAAGCCTGGCTGATGACGGCTGGAATGCCAGAAACCGGTCCTAGGATGCTTGTTTCGGTCCAGGGAAGACATGGCTTGGCAGTTCGGGCTGGACTGTTCCCATGAGGCACAGGGTCAGACTGATTTGCATATGGCCATGTCTGAACTGGGGTGGAGTGAGCTAAAGAATGATGATGGATTAAACCCAGATCAGTTGACTGGGGGTGAGTGTTTGATTGGCTCAAACGTTCCGTCCATCATCCCTTTTGTATCGCTTTGTTCGCCCTAAGTTGGCGGGGTATGCCCAGACGTGGGTCCCTTGCTCACTTTGCCACTGGATTCAAGCAAGCCTGGCTGATGACGGCTTGAATGCCAGAAACCGGTCCTAGGATGCTTGTTTCCGGTCCAGGGAAGACATGGCTTGGCAGTTCGGGCTGGACTGTTCCCATGAGGCACAGGGTCAGACTGATTTGCATATGGCCATGTCTGAACTGGGGTGGTGGAGTGAGCTAAAGAATGATGATGGATTAAACCCAGATCAGTTGACTGGGGTGAGTGTTTGATTGGCTCAAACGTTCCGTCCATCATCCCCTTTTGTATCGCTTTGTTCGCCCTAAGTTGGCGGGGGTATGCCCAGACGTGGGTCCCTTGCTCACTTTGCCACTGGATTCAAGCAAGCCTGGCTGATGACGGCTGGAATGCCAGAAACCGGTCCTAGGATGCTTGTTTCCGGTCCAGGGAAGACATGGCTTGGCAGTTCGGGCTGGACTGTTCCCATGAGGCACAGGGTCAGACTGATTTGCATATGGCCATGTCTGAACTGGGGTGGTGGAGTGAGCTAAAGAATGATGATGGATTAAACCCAGATCAGTTGACTGGGGTGAGTGTTTGATTGGCTCAAACGTTCCGTCCATCATCCCCTTTGTATCGCTTTGTTCGCCCTAAGTTGGCGGGGGTATGCCCAGACGTGGGTCCCTTGCTCACTTTGCCACTGGATTCAAGCAAGCCTGGCTGATGATGGCTTGAATGCCAGAAACCGGTCCTAGGATGCTTGTTTCCGGTCCAGGGAAGACATGGCTTGGCAGTTCGGGCTGGACTGTTCCCATGAGGCACAGGGTCAGACTGATTTGCATATGGCCATGTCTGAACTGGGGTGGTGGAGTGAGCTAAAGAATGATGATGGATTAAACCCAGATCAGTTGACTGGGGGTGAGTGTTTGATTGGCTCAAACGCTCCGTCCATCATCCCCTTTTGTATCGCTTTGTTCGCCCTAAGTTGGCGGGGGTATGCCCAGACGTGGGTCCCTTGCTCACTTTGCCACTGGATTCAAGCAAGCCTGGCTGATGACGGCTGGAATGCCAGAAACCGGTCCTAGGATGCTTGTTTCCGGTCCAGGGAAGACATGGCTTGGCAGTTCGGGCTGGACTGTTCCCATGAGGCACAGGGTCAGACTGATTTGCATATGGCCATGTCTGAACTGGGGTGGTGGAGTGAGCTAAAGAATGATGATGGATTAAACCCAGATCAGTTGACTGGGGGTGAGTGTTTGATTGGCTCAAACGTTCCGTCCATCATCCCCTTTTGTATCGCTTTGTCAGTGATGCAGCCAGACATATAGGTTAAGTTGCATTATAAACTTGCGGTAAATGCTAACTTTAAAACAGCTGCTTAGAAACATGTCGTGTTTGGTGTCAAACACCTTGGAATCATACCTCCACACCAGGAACTGGTGTGGGAGGTATGATTCCACCCTTCTAGAACCACTACTGTGGGTCACCGGTCTACCCGGTACCAGCTTTCTCAACCTCGGCAGCATAAAATGGATGCCACCAGCCACAGACACAATTCTGCCCTCCTGCTGATGAGCCAAGCTTGAGCAGAGGAAGGCATGACAATAGGCATCCTGTCAGAGGGAGGTGAGACCACCTCCCAGACAGGGTTTAGTGTATTGGGGCTGGGTGGGTGCACTCTAAGAGTGCCAGAAAGTCTGCCCTGGGGACACCTTTGGTGTCCCTGTGCATAGTCCAGCTCAAACCAGTTCTGGGAGCCATTGGCTCCTACTCTGGCGCAAAACTGAACAAAGGACATGAGTGTAGCCACCCCTCTGTCCTGCCCCTCCCCTAGGAGGGTCCACAGAATCTTTCCAACCCTCCCCGTGGGTATAAAGTGGGATACCTGGCTACAGGACTTTAGCTTTTACCTGGACAAGATTCTGCTAAGAAGAAACCAAGTACTTCGACTGTCTGCACGACGCTGAACGACTGAAGAATCTCCCTTGGAGTAAAGGAGTTACTCCCCTGCAGAAGCAGGCACCTAAGCGCATCTGACCGGCTTGCATCTCCAGAGCTCCTGCGGACTCCGAAGATTTCAGCAACACCGGAGGTGGGTTCCTGAAGGTCCCTGAGGTTGATCTGACCTCTCAGCGATTCTGAGACCAGTATCCCTCGTGAGGACCTTGCAACCCGAACCCCTGTGCACCGCGTACATTTGCAGAAGCATATGCTTGTTGGTAATCCCTGAGCTTGTGCTTTGGATTCTGTGTAGTCCTGACCCCGACCAGAATTTGCACCGAAGATATCTGGCCTCCACTCACCGAGTGCTCTGTGGGCTGGTGCTTTGTGAATTTGCTCGAGGTCTCCATGCGATCCCTGGTCTGTTGGCCTGTGGGTCCTGGCGAGGGTCACCTTGTTTGTTCTTGGGTTCCCTGGTTGCTCCAGACGTGCCCTGACCCCATTGCTTAGAGAGTCCTCTGAACCTTGCTGGTCCACACCGTAACCTGTTTTCTCTGCCCGCGTGGGTTGCATTTGCCAAGGCTTGTTGGTGCTCCAGCCAGACACTGACCACTCAGCACTCGACATCCTTCGTGGGACAGCTCATCTCCGGACCCTGGTCATCCTCGACGTCTCCTGGTCCCCGTGGCTGCAGAGTCAAGCATCCTTTCATCACACCTGAAGCACCCGACATCGGTGGGCATTTGACTACCGAGCCCCTGGTCCCCTGAAGTGACCCAGACTCTGTCCCCTCTGCTTTCAGGTTCCTCTCACCTAGAATCCAGGCTTGGATTCCACCGGACACTCTTCACCTTCCTGGCAGCAGTACTTCTTCGCAACGCTCCATTGAAAACGACGAGGGTTTCCGACACCACTTGACCCCTATGCACCCGGCTCCTCTGGGATAGGTAACACGGGTACCTCGGTACTCACTGGTGTGTTGGCTCTAGAACCTCTTATGTTCCAAAGGGTTTGCTTGAAGTCCTCGTAGAAGTGTCCTTAAACTGTAACTTTCCAACCGCGACTTTCCCATAGAGTTGCACGGAGCACGCGGTCGTGTTTCCACACTGCACCCGTCCTCCGTGGGCGCCCTGTGTCACTGCCTTGGGTTGTTCCTTGGGGTCCCAGCGATTCCACGTGCTCTAGGCACTGTGTCTAGTCAAGTCGTGATTGTTATACCATTTTTTTAGTATATGGTTCGGTCTCCCCCTGGAGCCCGCTGTGTATTGTGCTACTTACGTATGTTCTATTGATTCAGTATTGTGTGCTTTTTGTTCTAATCTCATGTAGAGATTAGTAGAGAGTGTTATATTGATAAATACATATTTTTATATCACTACTGTGTGGTTCTCCTTTCATTTAGTCATTCAGGAGGTGATGCTCTGGTAAAACAAGCTGCTTTACATTCCTTCAAGATTAAGCCTGAAGGCTGCTCTCCACAGCTACCACTAGGATAGCTTTCTAAAGGTTATCTTTGACCTCATACATCATAAGGGTTGTGTGCACTGGTGCAAGGTGCCCACTTTAATTAGTGGACAGTGTATACCAGGCCACCTTCTCACATTGGTGTGCAGCGGTTGGGATTCAAGCTTGCTGTTGTTTTACCAGCTAAATCTCATTGAGTGATTAACTGAAAACCACTAAGTATTAGGCACATATAATCAAGATTGGAATAAGTAAGTTCTACTGAACTTGGAGTTGGGTAAGTCAAGGGTCTAGCACACCCTTTCTCCAACTCAAGAGAGTTTAGTCTCCACTAGGTTAGGTAGGTGCCTACAACATATAACACTAGTATGACTTCTAGAGGAGAAGCCAGTGGCTCTCTGCCAACTAGGTATGATGACCTCTCATTCCAAGAATTGAGAGTCATGTGCATGTCTGGGAAGTTGAGGACAGGGAGAAGTGCCAGCACCCAACGTCTCATAGAGATGTTGCTCTTGGATGACCTTAGGAAGACCCTAGGGTCTGATGAGGCAGATAGAGTGGGTGGGACAGGGAATGAGGAAAGGCCATGAAGTGAAACCTTGTTTGACCTGGACTCAAACCCGGGCCAGGAGGATCAGAATGATTCTAACCTGGAAAGCACAGATTTTCCATCAGGTGGGGGAGAAGGCCCCAGTGGCCCTCTCTTTACTCCACCAAGAAGAGTACAGAGTTTACCTAGGAGATCTAGATCTCCCTCTGTAGAATCTCAGCACTCAGGAACTTCTGTAGGGACTTCCATATCACATAAGCGGGAATCCTCTTATGAGAGACAGTGCCAACTTCTGGAGCTTGAGAAAATCAAGCTTAGGCTCAAGAAGGAGCAGTTGGCCCTAGACAGGGAATCCCTAGAGCTCCAGAGAGCTACAAAGAGATTGGGACTAGAGTCCCATGGTGGCAGAAACAGTGTCCCTAGGGTTAAGGAGTATACTCATGATCATAGGAACCTGAACAAGATAGTCCCTCCCTACCAGAGTGGGGATGACATCCACAAATGGATAACTGCACTAGAGAGGGCCTGTAAGATACAGAGGGTCCCTCAGGAGCAGTGGGCAGCTATCTTGTGGCTCTCCTTTGCTGACAAAAGTAGAGATAAGCTCCTCACTGTTAGAGAAGTGGATGCTGACAATTATTCAGTCCTGAAGAGTGCTCTCATTGATGGGTTTGACTTAACCACTGAACAATACAGGATTAAGTTCAGAGACACCCAGAAGACACATACTCAGGACTGGGTAGATTTTGTAGATTGTGCTACTAAGGCTCTGGAAGGCTGGTTACTTGGCAGTAAAGTGAATGATTTTAAGGGATTGTACAATTTAATTATGAGGGAGCAGATCCTTAATAATTGCCAAAATCAGTTGTTGCATCAGTACCTGGTTGATTCTAATCTGACCTCTCCCCAAGAATTGGGAAAGAAGGCAGACAAATGGGTCAGAACCAGGGTGAAGCAGAAAGCTCAGCACCAAGGTGGTGACTGTGAGAAGGTGGATTGGTATATGCTGTCCACTAATTAAATTGGGCACCTTGTACCAGTCCACACAACCCTTATGATGTATGAGGTCAAAGATAACCTTTAGAAAGCTATCCTAGTGGTAGCTGTGGAGAGCAGCCTTCAGGCTTAATCTTGAAGGAATGTAAAGCAGCTTGTTTTACCAGAGTATCACCTCCTGAATGACTAAATGAAAGGAGAACCACACAGTAGTGATATAAAAATATGTATTTATTAATTTAACACTATCTACTAATCTCTACACGAGATTAGAACATACAGCACACAATATTGAATCAATAGAACAATTGTAAGTAGCACAATACACAACGGGCTCCAGGGGGAGACCGAACCATATACTAAAAAAATGGTATAACAATCACGACTTGACTAGACACAGTGCCTAGTGCACGTAGAATCGCTGGGCCCCCAAGGAACCACCCAAGGCAGTGACACAGGGCGCCCACGGAGGACGGGTGCAGTGAGGAAACACGACCGCGTGCTCTGTGCAACTCTATGGGAAAGTCGCGGTTGGAAAGTTACAAGTTAAGGACACTTCTACGAGGACTTCAAGCAAACCCTTTGGAATATAAGAGGTTCTAGAGCCAACACACCAGTTAGTACCGAGGTACCCGTGTTACCTATCCCAGAGGAGCCGGGTGCATAGGGGTCAAGTGGTGTCGGAAACCTCCGTCATTTTCAATGGAGGGCTGCAAAGAAGTACTGCTGCCAGGAAGGCAAAGAGTGTCTGGTGGAATCCAAGCCTGGATTCGAAGTGAGAGGAACCTGAAAGCAGAGGGGACATAGTCTGGGTCAATTCAGGTTACTAGGGACTCGGTAGTCGAATGCCCACCGATGTCGGGTGCTTCAGGTGAGAAGTAAGGATGCTTGACTCTGCAGCCACGGGGACCAGGAGATGTCGACGATGACCAAAGTCTGAAGGTGAGCTGTCCCACAAAGGATGTCGAGTGCTGCAGGGTCAGTGTCCGGCTGGAGCACCAATAAGCCTTGGCAAATGCAACCGACGCGGTCAGAGGAAACAGGTTACGGTGTGGACCAGCAAGGTCCAGGAGACTCTCCAAGCAATGTGGAGTCAGGGCACGTCTGGAGCAACCAGGGAAGTCCAAGAACAACCGAGATGACCCTCACCTGGACCCACAGGCCAACAGACCAGGGATCGCGAGGAGACCTCGAGTGAATTCACAAAGTACCAGCCCACAGAGCACTCGTAGAGTGGAGGCCAGATATCTTCAGTGCAAACGTTGCTCGGAGTCAGAACTACACGTAGTCCAATGCACAAGCTCAGAGATTGCCAACAAGCATATGCACTTGCAAATAGATGCGGTGCACAGGGGTACGGGTTGCACGGCCCCCACGAGGGATACTGGTCTCAGAATCGCTGAGACGTCAGATCTACCTCGGGTACTTTTGGGAACCCACCTCCTGTGTTGCAGAAATCTTTGGAGTCCGCAGGAGCTCTGGAGATGCAAGCCGGTCAGATGTGCTTAGGTGCCTGTTGCTGCAGGGGAGTAACTCCTTTACTCCAAGGAAGATTCTTCTGTCATCCAGCGAAGTGTAGGGCGTCGAAGTACTTGGTTTCTTTGCAGAGTCTTGTCCAGGTATAATCTAAAGTCCTGGTGTCAGGTTTCCCACTTTATACCCATGGGAAGGGGTTGGACTGACTCTGGGGACCCTCCTAGGGGAGGGGCAGGACAGAGGGGTGGCTACACCCATGTCGTTTATCCAGTTTCGGGCCAGAGCAGGAGCCAACGGCTCCCAGAACTGGTTCTAGCTGGACTATGCACAGGGACACCAAATGTGCCCCCAGTGCAGACTTTCTCGCACTCTAAGAGTGCACTCACCCAGCCCCAATACACTAAATCCTGCCTGGGAGGTGGTCACACCTTCCTGTGACAGGAAACCTATTGTCAGGCCTTCCTCTGCTCGAGCTTGGCTCAGCAGCAGGAGGGCAGACTCGTGTCTGTGGCTGGCAGCATCCATTTTGTGCTGCCCAGGTGAATATCAACGAGACGCGTATGCGCTGTTCCGAAGTAACGAGTTTAATAATCACCTTGGGTCATGCCTAACTGATAAACCAAGTGAAATAATTATATATTGGTGAGGATTGGCAACCTGACGCAGGAGAACCATGTTCCCCGCCACTACACACCTCAAGAGGATAAATGCAAAGTAAACAAACCTGGAATAAACTCCACGCATTTATTCAAATTTGGAGGAACAGGGTTCATATGCACATACATTTTGTGCCCCTTCCACATTAAATCAATACTTCATCTGAGACTCTAACTGAAGAGAGTCAAGAGACCGACAGACCTCGCGGGGTTATCTTTTTCATCCCAATCCACCATACCGAAAAGGATTATGCATTTATAGTAAGATGCTGGAGCAACAGGTTCCCAAATAAATGATTGTCCTGAAGAAGGTGGCTTTTAAGTAAAAGTAACTCCACCGAAACGCGTCAACGCCAAATTGAAGTCAAATCCAACCACAAGATTCTTTGGGATAGAATCAACTTAGGAAGTATCAGCCCTTAAATTTATGTGCAAAGTTGGATTGAAGAATACAACAGATAGTTTTTTGTACTGTATAACCAGGGTTTCCTGTTTCGAATTCTTCTAATAAAATACTGTATGTTAGGCTTTTGTATTATATGCGCCGGTTTTTAACATTTTTAATATTGGTGTTAAATATATTTTGTATTGTAATGATATCTTGTATCTCGAAATTTGTGAATATTAAGATGTACATGCGTTTTATGATGTTACTGTTAAATTTTTAAAGTTTTTTTGTGCGCTAAACAAAAATTACAATAAAATAAATGTTTGAGCGCCAGTGCTATAGTTAGGTTGCCTTTTATCTGGAGGAGGATACCTTATGCTTTCAGTATAGTTGATGAATGGGTATGAATGCGACTGCAGCTTGAGATAAATGTGTCACTAAAGGGAATTTCTTTCTCTATACCGCAACCAGGGAAGCCCAAGAACAAACAAGGTAACCCTCGCCAGGACCCACAGGCCAACGGACCTGGGATCGCGAGGAGACCTCGAGCGAATTCACAAAGCAACAGCCCACACAGCACTCGGTAAGTGGAGGCCGGATATCTTCGATGCAAATGCTGCTCGGGGTCAGGACTACACGGAGTTCAAAGCACAAGCTCAGGGATTGCCAACAAGCATATGCTTCTGCAAATGTACGCGGTGCACAGGGGTTCGGGTTGCAAGGTCCCCACGAGGGATACTGGTCTCAGAATCGCTGAGAGGTCAGATCATCCTCGAGGATTTTCGGAAACCCACCTCCTGTGTTGCTGAAATCTTCGGAGTCCGCAGGAGCTCTGGAGATGCAAGCCGGTCAGATGCGTTTAGGTGCCTGCTGCTGCAGGGGAGTAACTCCTTTACTCCAAGGGAGATTCTTCAGTCGTCCAGTGCCGTGCAGACAGTCGAAGTACTTGGTTTCTTCGTTGCAGAATCTTGTCCAGGTAAAATCTAAAGTCCTGTAGCCAGGTATCCCACTTTATACCCACGGGAAAGGGTTGGAAAGATTCTGTGGACCCTCCTAGGGGAGGGGCAGGACAGAAGGGTGCTACACCCATGTCCTTTGTCCAGTTTTGCACCAGAGCAGGAGCCAATGGCTCCCAGAACTGGTTTGAGCTGGACTATGCACAGAGACACCAAATGTGCCCCCACTGCAGACTTTCTGGCACTCTCAGAGTGCACCCACCCAGCCCCAATACACTAAACCCTGTCTGGGAGGTGGTGACACCTCCCTGTGACAGGATGCCTATTGTCATGCCTTCCTCTGCTCGACCTTGGCTCAGCAGCAGGAGGGTAGAATCGTGTCTGTGGCTGGCAGCATCCATTTTGTGCTGCCCATGTCGAGAAAGCTGGTACCGGGTAGACCGGTGACCCACAGTAGTGGTTCTAGAAGGGTGGAATCATACCTCCCACACCAGTTACTGGTGTGGAGGTATGATTCCAAGGTGTTTGACACCAAACACGACATGTTTCTAAGTAGCCGGTTTAAAGTTAGCATTTACCGCAAGGTTATAATGCAACTTAACCTATATGTCTGGCTGCATCACTGACAACCCCGGACAATGGTCTCCGAAGGCTGCAGAGGGGCTCTGCTCATGCAGGGGCACCCTCTCACGTAAAACCCAGCACCCTGCCTTCAGGATTGATAAGGCCTGCCATAGGGGTGACTGTTAGGTTTTTAAGTGTAGTGATTTAGATAGATATAGTGAACCTATATCTAAGTAAGTGGTGCAAGCACCAGCTTACACAGGCTGCTGTAGCAGACCTGTTGCGTCATTTTGAATGGCCTCTCATGGGTGGCATAATACATGCTTAAGCCCATGGGAGGCCTCTGGGGTACCTATGCCCTGGGTACATGGTGTACCATATACTAGGGACTTATAAGGATACCCCAGTATCCAATCTGGAGTGTACCTAAAGTACATGCATATCAATTTAAGGGAGAGAGCAGATAGATTGGGGTCCTGGATAGCAGGATCCCAGTCAGACTAGTCCAAAAACAGTGATACATCAGCAAAAAGTGGGGGTAACCATAAGAAGCAGATCCTACTTTCCTACATTGACCCCAAGAAGCAAGATGCTAAAACTTCAGATAAGGGAGGGGAGAAGGGTAAAGACCAGAAGTCTTCACAAGGGCCCCAAAAACCTGCATCTGGGGAGGAGTCACAATCTAACAAGGGTAAAGGCAAAAGGAAACCTTGGTGTCATATCTGTAAAAAGAAGACCCATTGGACAAAAGATGCCAATTGTCCAAGGGCCAAGGATTCCACTCCTCCCACCACTGCCCCTAAGGCAACTGTTCCCCTTAGCTCAGTTCCAAGTGGTGGTACCCAGAACAAGGGTATAGTAGGGTTAACCTTGGGATCTGAGATGGATTCTGGCCTAGTCAGAATTCCAACTCAGGCTGTGTTGGTCTGTGGTGGAGGCATGGATATTGCCTCCTTATTTGTAAGTCCCAGTAACCTGGGCAAGTACAGACAACAGCCTTTGATCAATGGTAAGGAGGCCATGGCATACAGGGACACAGGTGCAAGTGTCACCATGGTGACAAAAGATCTTGTGGGCCCTGACCAGATCATACTTGGTGAGATGCACCAAGTGACCAATGCAAGCAATGTCAGGACAGACCATTCCTTGGCAGTTGTGAATTTCACCTGGAGAGGGGTAACTGGCCCTAAGAAGGTTGTGGTTAGCTAAGACCTCCCTGTAGAATGCTTGTTGGGCAATGATTTGAAGACTTCAGCTTGGGCTGAAGTGGAACTCAGGACACATGCAGAAATGCTGGTCATCCCTGCAGATGTGTTTGCCATGACTAGGTCACAGGCAAAAATTTCTTCCACTGAACAGGCCCTGGATCCTGGAATAATGGACCAGGTGCCTTCCAAGAGAAGGAGCAGTAGGGGTAAGGCAGTGTCTTCCACCCTGCCTCAGAGAGAGGATCAGTCTCCTGAGGGATATGATCTCAGTCCCTGTGAAGGAACTGTCCCAGAGGAACTTGAGCCTGACCAGGTTGAGTTCTTTTGGGATAGGGGGCCCTTCTAGGGCAGAACTGAGCCAGGAGCAGCTGAACTGCTCCTCTCTTGAACCCCTCAGACAGCAAGCCGCTGCTGAGGCTGATGGGAGTGCCAGTGGGTCCCACAGGCTCTACTGGGATGATGGACTTCTATACTCAGAGGGTAGAGACCCCAAGCCTGGTGCTACCAGAAGGTTGGTTATACCTCTGAAGTTTAGAGGCTTCCTATTAACACTGGCACATGATATCCCATTAGCAGGACACTTAGGCCAAAGCAAGACCTGGGACAGGATTGTCCCTCACTTTCACTGGCCTCACATGTCAGAAGACACAAAGGAATTTTGTTGCTCCTGTAACACTTGCAAAGCCAGTGGTAAGGCAGGTGGTACTACAAAAGCCCCCCTGATACCCCTACCTGTGGTGGGGGTTCCCTTTGAGAGGGTTGGGATTGACATTGTTGGTCCCATGGATCCCCCAACTGCATCTGGACACAGATCCATACTAGTGGTGGTGGACCATGCCACTAGGTATCCAGAAGCAATACCCCTTAGGACCACCACAGCTCCTGCTGTGGCCAGGGCCCTCCTAGGAATCTTTTCCAGGGTGGGATTCCCTAAGAAGGTTGTGTCAGATAGAGAGGCAAACATTATGTCTGGTTACCTGACTGCTATGTGGAAGGAGTGTGGAGTGAATTACAAATTCACCACACCCTATCATCCACAATGCAATGGGTTAGTTGAGAGATTCAACAAAACCCTCATTGGCATGATAAAATGTCTCCCTGACAAGCTCAGGCATAGATGGGATATCCTTTTGCCCTGCCTTCTCTTTGCCTACAGAGAAATTCCTCAGAAGGGGGTTGGCTACAGCGCTTTTGAACTTCTGTTTGGACATCCAGTTAGGGGTCCCTTGTGTTTGGTTAAGGAGGGATGGGAGTTACCTCTCAAACCACCTAAACAGGACATAGTGGACTATGTACTTGGTTTCCGCTCCAGGATGGCTGAGTACATGAAGAAGGCATCCAAAAACCTTGAGGCTAGCCAGGAATTGCAAAAGGCCTGGCATGACCAAAAGGCTGTTTTGACTGTGTATCAGCCAGGACAGAAGGTATGGGTGCTGGAGCCTGTGGCCCCAGCAGCTCTTCAAGACAAGTGGATGGGTCTCCATACTATTCTTGAGCAGAAGGGAGAGGTTACCTACCTGGTGGACCTTGGAACTCCCAGGAGCTCCCACAGGGTGCTCCATGTGAACAGGCTCAAGCCATATGTGGACAGGGCAGACATGGGCTTGCTCATGGCTACTGATGAGGGACAGATGAAGGGTGAAAACCCCAAACTCTTGAGGTGGTCCATTTCCCTACAGGGGATGGACTATACAGTGGAACATAGACCTGGGAGTAACCATGCCAATGTAGATGGACTCTCCAGATATTTCCACTTAGAACATGAAGACTCAACTAGTCAAGGTTAGTTTAATGTCCTTGCGTTTGGGGGGTGTGTAGGAAAGTAGGATCTGCTTCTTATGGTTACCCCCACTTTTTGCTGATGTATCACTGTTTTTGGACTAGTCTGACTGGGATCCTGCTATCCAGGACCCCAGTCTATCTGCTTTCTCCCTTAAATTGATATGCATGTACTTTAGGTACACTCCTGATTGGATACTGGGGTACCCTTATAAGTCCCTCGTATATGGTACACCACGTACCCAGGGCATAGGTCCCCCAGAGGCCTCCCATGGGCTGAAGCATGTATTATGCCACCCATGAGAGGCCATTCAAAATGACATAACAGGTCTGCTACAGCAGCCTGTGTAAGATGGTGCTTGCACCACTTACTTAGATATAGGTTCACTATATATATCTAAATCACTACACTTAAAAACCTATCAGTCACCCCTATGGCAGGCCTTATCAATCCTGAAGGCAGGGTGCTGGGTTTTACGTGAGAGGGCGCCCCTGCATGAGCAGAGCCCCTCTGCAGCCTTCGGAGACCATTCTCCGGGGTTGTCAGTGATGCAGCCAGACATATAGGTTAAGTTGCATTAGAACCTTGCGGTAAATGCTAACTTTAAAACGACTGCTTAGAAACATGTCGTGTTTGGTGTAGGCCTGGGCGGTAAATTCCGTTCCGCTCGCGGAATTTGCGGAATTTGGGTAATTTCGCGTTCCGCGGAGAACGCGAAATTGCCATAAATTCCGCGATTCGCGGCTTCGCGGAATTTTTGCTTGTTCGCACTTTAAAAATGCGTGTTCGCGAGATATTTCTCCCCGAGCACGCAAACAGCGTCGCGAACAGGAAAAAAGCATTGCGAACGGGCGAAACAAGCAATTCCGCGTGTTCGCGGAACTTTTGCGTGCTCGCGGAGATTTTTTACCGTTTCGCGGAGCTTTGCGTAGCGCGACTACGCAAATTCCGCCCACCCCTAGTTTGGTGTCAAACACCTTGGAATCATACCTCCACACCAGTGACTGGTGTGGGAGGTATGATTCCACCCTTCTAGAACAACTACTGTGGGTCACCGGTCTACCCGGTACCAGCTTTCTCGACCTGAGCAGCACAAAATGGATGCTGCCAGCCACAGACACGACTCTGCCCTCCTCCTGCTGGGCCAAGCTCGAGCAGAGGAAGGCATGACAATAGGCATCCTGTCACGGGGAGGTGTGACCACCTCCCAGACAGGGTTTAGTGTATTGGGGCTGGGTGGGTGCACTCTGAGAGTGCCAGAAAGTCTGCACTGGGGGCACATTTGGTGTCCCTGTGCATAGTCCAGCTCAAACCAGTACTGGGAGCCATTGGCTCCTGCTCTGGTGCGAAACTGGACAAACGACATGGGTGTAGCCACCCCTCTGTCCTGCCCCTCCCCTAGGAGGGTCCACAGAATTTTTCCAACCCTCTCCCGTGGGTATAAAGTGGGATACCTGGCTACAGGACTTTAGATTTTACCTGGACAAGACTCTGCAAAGAAACCAAGTACTTCGACGCTCTACACTTCGCTGGACGACAGAAGAATCTCCCTTGGAGTAAAGGAGTTACTCCCCTGCAGCAACAGGCACCTAAGCGCATCTGACTGGCTTGCATCTCCAGAGCTCCTGCGGACTCCGAAGATTATTGCAACACAGGAGGTGGGTTCCCAAAAGTACCCGAGGTAGATCTGACCTCTCAGCGATTCTGAGACCAGTATCCCTCGTGGGGACCGTGCAACCCGTACCCCTGTGCACCGCGTCTATTTGCAAGTGCATATGCTTGTTGGCGATCGCTGAGCTTGTGCATTGGACTACGTGTAGTCCTGACTCCGAGCAACATTTGCACCGAAGATATCCGGCCTCCACTCCACGAGTGCTCTGTGGGCTGGTACTTTGTGAATTCGCTCGAGGTCTCCTCGCGATCCCTGGTCCGTTGGCCTGTGGGTCCTGGCGAGGGTCATCTCGATTGTTCTTGGGATTCCCTGGTTGCTCCAGACGTGCCCTGACTCTTCATTGCTTGGAGAGTCCCCCTGGACCTTGCTGGTCCACACCGAACCCTGTTTCCTCTGCCTGCGTGGGTTGCCGTTGCCAAGGCTTGTTGGTGCTCCAGCCGGACACTGACCCCTCAGCTCTCGACATCCTTCGTGGGACAGCTCACCTCCGGACCTTGGTTGTCGCGGCGTCTCCTGGTCCCCGTGGCTGCAGAGACAAACCTCCTTTCTCTTCACCTGAAGCACCCGACATCGGTGGGCATTCGACTACCGAGCCCCTGGTCACCTGAAGTGACCCAGACTCTGTCCCCTCTGCTTTCATGTTCTTCTCACCCTGAATCCAGGCTTGGATTCCACCGGACACTCTTCGCCTTCCTGGCAGCAGTACTTCTTCGCATCCCTCCATTTAAAACGACGGAGGTTTCCGACACCACTTGACCCCTATGCACCCGGCTCCTCTGGGATAGGTAACTCGGGTACCTCGGTACTCACAAGGGTGCTGGCCTTAGAACCTCTTATGTTCCAAAGCGTTTGCTTGAAGTCCTCGTAGAAGTGTCCTTAAACTGTAATTTTCCAACCGCGACTTTCTCATAGAATTGCACGGAGCACGCGGTCGTGTTTCCTCACTACGCCCGTCCTCCGTGGGCGCCCAGTGTCACTGCCTTGGGTGGTCCCTTGGGGTCCCAGCGATTCTACGTGCTCTAGGCACTGTGTCTATTGAAGTCGTTGTTGTTATGCCATTTTTTTAGTATATGGTTTGGTCTCCCCCTTGGAGCCCGTTGTTTATTTTGCTACTTACGTATGTTCTATTGATTAAGTATTATGTGCTTTATGTTCTAATCTCGTGTAGAGATTAGTAGAGAGTGTTATAGTAATAAATACATATTTTTACATAACTACTGTGTGGTTCTCCATTCATTTGGTCATTCAAGAAGTGAGATTCTGGTAAAACAAGCTGCTTTACATTCCTTCAAGATTAAGCCTGAAGGCTGCTCTACACAGCTACCACTAGGATAGCTTTCTAAAGGTTATCTTTGACCTCATACATCATAAGGGTCGTTTGGACTGGTGCAAGGTGCCCACTTTAATTAGTGGACAGCATATACCAGGCCAACTTCTCACACCCGTGGTCTGTGTCCCAGCTCTGGGGCCCCTGAGATGTTTGGGGGCCCCCAAGGTCTCTGGGGGCCAGGTCTGTGTCCCAGCTCTGTGGCCCAGGGAGGGCCGATGTCTCTGGGGGCCCTTGGTCTCTGGGGTCTGAGGTCTCTGGGGGCCCATGGTCTCTGGGGGCCAGGTCTGTGTCCCCGGTCTAGGGACCCCCGTGTTGTCTGGGGGCCTTGAGTAGTCTGGGGCCCTCCAGGTGTTTGGGGCCCAGAGGTGTCTAGGGTCCTGAGGTCTCTTGGGATCCTGAGTTCTCTTGGGGCCATGAGTTCTCTTGGGGCCATGAGCTCTCTTGGGGCCCAAGGTCTCTGGACCCCTGAGGTCCTTGGCGGCCTCCGAGGTCTCTGGGGGACGAGGTCTCTGGGGGGGCGCAAGGTCTCTGGGTCAGGTCTCTGGGGGCCAAGGTCTCCGTGAGCCTGGCTCCGGGTGGCAGAGGTGTGAGCCCTGACTCTGGGGCTTGAGGTCGCTGAGGGCCCCCGAGGTCACTGGGGGCCCCGATGTCACATGAGGGCCAATGTCTCTGGGGGCCCATGGTCTCTGGGGTCCGAGGTCTCTGGGGGCCAAGGTCCCAGGGTACCAGAGGTCTGTGTCCCAGCTCTGGGGCCCGAAGTGTCTGGGGTCCCAAGGTCTCTTGGGGCCCCAAGGTTTCTGTGGTCCCGAGGTCTTTGGGGCTGAGCTCCTTGGGGCCCCATGGTCTCAAGGGCCCCATGGTCTCTAGGGCCCATGGTCTCTTGAACCCCAAGGTCTCTGGGGGCCCCGGCTGTGGGTGCCAGAGTTCTGAGTCCTGGCTCTGGGGGCCCTGAGGTCTCTGGGACCCCATGGTCTCTGGGGCCCAAAGGTCTCTGGGGCCTGAGTTCTCTTGTCCCTGAGGTCTCTGGGGCCCCCGAGGTCTTAGGGCCCCCAAGGTCTCTAGGGCCCTGAGGTTTCTGGGGCCCCAAAGATCTCTGGGGCCCCTGAGGTTTCTAGGGCCTGATGTCTCTTGTCCCTGAGGTCTTAGGGGCACACGGTCTTAGGGGCCCTTGAGGTCTCTAGGGCCCTGAGGTCTCTGGGGCCCCCAAGATCTCTGGGGCCCCTGAAGTCTCTGGGGCCCCATGGTCTGTGTCCCAGCACCGTGGCCACTGAGGTGTTTGGGGGCCCCCAAAGTCTTTGGGGCCCATGGTCTCTGGGGGCCAGGTCTGTGGCACAGCTCTGGGGCCCTCGAGGTGTCTGGGGGCCCCCGAGGTGTCTAGGGGCCATGAGGTGTGTGAGGACCCCAGGTGTCTGGGGTCCTGAGGTATCTGGGGTCCTTAGGTCTCTTGGGGCCCCAAGGTCTCTGGGGCCCCTGATGTCTCTGGTGGCCTCCAAAGTCTCTGGGGGCCCAAAGTCTCTTGGGGCCTGAGGACTCTGCGTCAGGGCTCTAGAGGCCATGGTCTCTGGGAGCCCGGCTCTGGGTGGCAGAGGTCTGAGTCCTGACTCTGGGGCCCGAGGTCACTGGGGGCCCCAAGGTCACTGGGGGCCCCCAAGGTCGCAGGGAGGACCGATGTCTCTGGGGGACTGTGGTCTCTGGGGTCCGAGGTCTATGGGGGCCCATGGTCTTTGGGGGCCAGGTCTGTGTCCCAGGTCTGGGGGCCCTGAGGTGTCTGGGGACCCTGAGGTATCTGTGGGCCATGAGGTGACTGGGGCCCCCAGGTGTTTGGGGGCCGATGTGTCGGGGTTCCTGAGGTATCTTGGGGTCCTGAGGTCTCTTGGAGCCATGAGGTCTCTTGGGGCCCGAGGTCTCTGGGGGCCCTGATGTCTCTGGCAGCCTCCGAGATCTCTGGGGGCCTGAGGTCTCTTGGGGCCCGAGGTCTCCTGGTCAGGGCTTTGGGGGCCAAGGTCTCCGTGAGCCCGGCTCCGGGTGGTAGAGGTCTGATTCCTGACTCTGGGGCCTGATGTTGCTAGGGGCCCCTGAGGTCACTGGTGGCCCCTGAGGTCACCGGGAGGGCTGATGTCTCTGGGGGCCCATGGTCTCTGGGGTCCAAGGTCTCTGGGGGCCGAGGTCTCCGGGTACCAGAGGTCTGTGTCCCAGCTCTGGGGCCCCAAGCTGTCTGGGGTCCCAAGGTCTCATTGGGCCTGAGGTTTCTGTGGTCCCCAAGATCTTTGGGGCTGAGCTCCTTGGGGCCCCATGGTCTCTAGGGCCCTATAGTGTCTAGGGCCCAAGGTCTCTGGAGCCCCAAGATCTCTGGGGGCCCCGACTGTGGGTGCCAGAGGTCTGAGTCCTGGCTCTGGGGACCCCGAGGTCTCTGGGACCCCATGGTCTCTGGGGCCCTAAGGTCAATGTGGCCCAAGGTCTCTGAGGCCCAGCTCTGGGTGCCAGAGGTCTCTGGGGCCTGAGGTCTCTGGGGCCCTGAGGTCTCTGGGGCCCCTGAGGTCTCTGGGGCCCTGAGGTCTCTGGGGCCCCTGAGGTCTCTGGGGCCCTGAGGTCTCTGGGGCCCCAGAGGTCTCTGGGGCCCCGTGGTCTGTGTCCCAGCTCTGGGGCCCTGAGGTGTTTGGGGGCCCCCAAGGTCTCTGGGGGACAGGTCTGAGTCCCAGCTCTGGGGCCCCAAAGTTGTCTGGGGGTCCTCGAGGTGTCTGGGGGCCATGAGGTGTTTGGGGGCCATGAGGTGTTTGGGGGCCACGAGGTGTCTGGGGCCCCCCAGGGGTCCGTGGTCCCAAGGTGTCTGGGTCCTATGGTCTCTTGGGGTCCTGAGGTCTCTTGGGGCAATTAGGTCTCTTGGGGCCTGAGGTCTCTGGGGCCCCTGACGTCTCTGGCAGCCTCCAAGGTCTCTGGGGGCCTGAGGTCTATTGGGGCCCGAGACCTCTGCGTCAGGGCTCTGGGGGCCAAGGTCTTCGGGGGCCAAGGTCTCTGGGGGCCCGGCTCTGGGTGGCAGAGGTCTGAGTCGTGACTCTGGGGCCTGAGGTAGCTGGGGGCCCCGAGGTCACTGACGGCCCCCAAGGTCGCAGGGAGGGCTGATGTCTCTGGGGGCCCATGGTCTCTGGTGTCCGAGGTCTCTGGGGGCCCATGGTCTCTGGGGGCTAGGTCTGTGTCCCAGGTCTGGGGCCCCTGAGATGTCTGGGGGCTCTAGGTGTCTGGGGACCACAATGTATCTGGGGCCCCCCAGGTGTTTGGGGCCCGAGGTGTCTGGGGTCCTGAGGTCTTTTGCGGCCATGAGCTCTCTTGGGGCCCGAGGTCTCTGGGCCCCTGAGGTCTCTGGCGGCCTCCGAGGTCTCTGGGGGCCCGAGGTCTCGGGGGGGGTGTGAGGTCTCTGGGTCAGGGCTCTGGGGGCCAAGGACTCCGTGAGCCCGCCTCCGGGTGGCAGAGGTTTGAGTCCTGACTCTGGGACATGAGGTCGCTGGGGGCCCCTCAGGTCAATGGGGGCCCCTGAGGTTGCAGGGAGGGCCGATGTCTCTGGGGGCCCGTGGTCTCTGGGCTCTGAGGTCTATGGGGGCCGAGGTCCCAGGGTACCAGAGGTCTGTTTCCCAGCTCTGGTGCCCGAGGTGTCTGGGGTGCCGAGGTCTCTTGGGGCCCGAGGTTTCTGTGGTCCCCGAGGTCTTTGGGGCTGAGCTCCTTGGGGCCCCATGGTCTCTAGGGACCCATGGTCTCTAGGGCCAGAGGTCTCTGGAGCCCCAAGGTCTCTGGGGGCCCTGGCTGTGGGTGCCAGAGGTCTGAGTCCTGGCTATGGGGGCCCAAGGTCTCTGGGACCCCATGGTCTCTGGGGCCCCAAGGTCTCTGGGGTCCAAAGTCTCAGAGGCCCAGCTCTGGCTGCCAGAGGTCTCTGGGGCCCTGAGGTCTCTGGGGCCCCCAAGATCTCTGAGGACCCTGAGGTCTCTGGGGGCCATGTCTATGTTCCAGCTCTGGGGGCACAAAGTTGTCTGAGGGTCCCCGAGGTGTCTGTGATCCCAAGGTGTCTGGGGTCCTGAGGTCTCTTGGGGTCCTGAGGTCTCTTGGGGCCATGAGGTCTCTTAGGGCCCCGAGGTCTCTGGGGTCCGTGTGGTGTCTGTCGGCCTCCAAGGTCTCTGGCGGCCCGAGGTGTAAGAGAGTAGGATCTGCTTCTTATAGTTACCCCCACTTTTTGCTGATGTCTCAATGTTTTTGGCCTAGTCTGACTGGGATCCTACTATCCAGGACCCCAGTCTATCTGCTTTCTCCTGTAAATTGCAATGCATGTACTTTAGGTACACTCCAGATTGGATACTGGGGTACCCTTATAAGTCCCTAGCATATGTTACACCATGTACCCAGGGCATAGGTACCCCAGAGGCCTCCCATGGGCTGAAGCATGTATTATGCCACCCCTGAGAGGCCATTCAAAATGACACAACAGGTCTGCTACTGCAGCCTGTGTAAGGTGGTGCATGCACCCCTTACTGGAGATATAGGTTCACTATATTGCTTCTAAATCACTACACATATATGTAGGAGAGTAAGATCTGCCTCTTATGGTTACCCCCACTTTTTGCTGATGTATCACTATTTTTGACTTAGACTGACTGGGATCCTGCTATTCGGGACCCCAGTCTATCTGCTTTCTCCTATAAATTGATTGCATGTTCTTTAGGTACACTCCAGATTGGATTCTGGGGTACCCTTATCAGCCCCTAGTATATGGTACACCATGTACCCAGGGCATAGGTACCCCAGAGGCCTCCCAGGGGCTGAAGCATGTATTGTGCCACCCCTGAGAGGCCATTCAAAGGACACCACAGGTCTGCTACTGCAGCCTGTGTAAGGAGGATGCATGCACCCTTACTTAGATATAGGTTACCTATATCTATTCTAAATCACTACACATATAAACCTATCAGTCACCCCTATGGCAGGCCTTATCAATCCTGAAGGCAGGGTGCTGGGTTTTGTGTGAGAGGGTGCCCCTGCATGAGCAGAGCCCCTCTGCAGCCTTCGGAACATATTCTCCGGGGTTTTCTGTGATGCAGCCAACCATATATACTTAAGTGCATTATAACCTCGCGGTAAATGCTAACTTTAAAACGGTTGCTTAGAAACATGCCGTGTTTGGTGTCAAACACCTTGGAATCATACCTCCACACCAGTAACTGATGTGGGAGGTATGATTCCTCCCTTGTAGAACCACTACTGTGGGTCACCGGTCTACCCGGTACCAGCTTTCTCGACCTGGGCAGCACAAAATGGATGCTGCCAGCCACAGACACGAGTCTGCCCTCCTGCTGCTGAGCCAAGCTCGAGCAGAGGAAGGCCTGACAATAGGTTTCCTGTCACAGGGAGGTTTGATCAACTCCCAGACAGGCTTTAGTGTATTGGGGCTGGCTGGGTGCACTCTTAGAGTGCCAGAAAGTCTGCACTGGGGGCACAGTTGGTGTCCCCATGCATAGTCCGGCTCAAACCAGTTGCAGGAGCCATTTGCTTCTGCTCTGGCACGAAACTGGACAAAGGACATGGGTGTAGCCACCCCTCTGTCCTGCCCCTCCCCTAGGAGGGTCCCCAGAGTCAGTCCAACCCCTTCCCATGGGTATAAAGTGGGATACCTGATTCCAGGACCTTAGATTATACCTGGACAAGACTCTGCAAAGAAACCAAGTACTTCAACGGTCTGCACTTCGCTGGACGACAGAAGAATCTCCCTTGGAGTAAAGGAGTTACTCCCCTGCAGCAGCAGGCACCTAAGCGCACCTGACCGGTTTGCATCTCCCGAGCTCCTGTGGACTCCGAAGATTTCTGCAACACAGGAGCTGAGTTCCCAAAGGTCCCCGAGGTAGATCTGACCTCTCAGCGATTCTGAGACCAGTATCCCTCGTGGGAGCCGTGCAACCCGTACCCCTGTGCACCGCGTCTATTTGCAAGTGCATATACTTGTTGGCGATCCCTGAGCTTGTGCATTGGACTACGGGTAGTCCTGACTCCGAGTAACATTTGCACAGCAGATATCCGGCCTCCACTCCATGAGTGCTCTGTGGGCTGGTCCTTTGTGAATTCGCTTGAAGTCACCTTGCGATCCCTGGTCCGTTGGCCTGTGGGTCCAGGCGAGGGTCATCTTGTGTGTTCTTGGGCTTCCCTGGTTGCTCCAGACGTGCCCTGACTCTCCATTGCTTGGAGAGTGCCCTGGACCTTGCTGGTCCACACCGTAACCTGTTTCCTCTGCCTGCGTGGGTTGCCGTTGCCAAGGCTTGTTGGTGCTCCAGCCGGACACTGACCCCTCAGCTCTCGACATCCTTTGTGGGACAGCTCACCTCCGGACCCTGGTCATAGTCGGTGTCTCCTGGTCGCCGTGGCTGCAGAGACAAACATCATTTCCCTTCACCTGAAGCACCCGACATCGGTGGACATTAGACTACCGAGCCCGTGGTCACCTGAAGTGACCCAGACTTTGTCCCCTCTGCTTTCAGGTTCTTCTCACCTCGAATCCAGGCTTGAATTCCACTGGACACTCTTCGCCTTCCTGGCAGCAGTACTTTCTTGCAGCTCTCCATTGAAAACGACGGAGGTTTCCGACACCACTTGACCCCTATGCACCCGGCTCCTCTGGGATAGGTAACTCGGGTACTTCGGTACTCACAAGGGTGCTGGCCTTAGAACCTCTTATGTTCCAAAGGGTTTGCTTGAAGTCCTCCTAGAAGTGTCCTTAAATTGTAATTTTCCAGCCGCGACTTTCCCATAGAGTTGCACGGAGCACGCGGTCGTGTTTCCTCACTGCACCCGCCCTCCGTGGGCGCCCTGTGTCACTGCCTTGGGTGGTTCCTTGGGGTCCCAGCAATTCTACGTGCTCTAGGCACTGTGTCTATTGAAGTCGTTGTTGTTATACCATTTTTTTAGTATATGGTTCGGTCTCCCCCTGGAGCCCGTTGTATATTTTGCTACTTACGTACGTTCTATTTATTAAGTATTGTGTGCTTTATGTTCTAATCTCGTGTCGAGATTAGTAGAGAGTGTTTTAGTAATAAATACATATTTTTACATAACACTTGTGTGGTTCTCCTTTTATTTAGTCATTCAAGAAGTGAGATTCTGGGGGGCGTGGCTTGGCCGCAAAACGCAATGGCCGCCACTCCGTAGAGCTCCGGCACCCGTGAACCCTACCTGAAGATCCGCTACAAGTATCCGGCTCCGGAGGCGCTCCAAAACACACTCAAAGACCCGCCAACACAGCCCAGGACCGCAGCGAGGGCTTGGGGAGCGGTGTCGGCCGCCGCGTTGGTGATGGGGGATTGCGGCCTCTCTGTCCTCCACGACGACGGGATATTGAGACGCAGGGCGCTGGGCGGGGCTTCCTGTGCCAGCGAGCTGCCGGCTACGAGAGGCCGTGGTCGAGGCCTACTGATCACTTGGCGCCGGAGGAGGCCCGCGTCTGGCGGGGAGCAGATCACACCTCCCGGCTGTGGCCCCGAGCGGAGGAGAGACCCTGGGACTTAAACTGCAGTGGAGGAGAGGGAGGTGAGAGCTCCCGGCGGCAGCGGAGGCTGCGATGTTGGGGCCCGGCTGCTGGTGGGGGGCTGGTGGTGCCTGCATATTCCTGAAGCGGACCCCCTGGGGGCAAGGTGTTGATTCAGTCCTCCATTTTGCCCTTATCAGCTGTGGTGGTGGGCACGGCGTGCTTTCCACCGTGAGAAGAGGAAACGGCCAGCTCTCGTCCTTGCGCATGGAGGCATTGTGACTACCTGGAGCCAGGAGACGCCCGCCGGTGCCTTCTGGGTCGCGGCGCCGGCGGAGGCCTGGAGAGTGCCTCGCCTTTCATCCACCTGTCGCTGTGGTGAACGGGAACCGGGGGAGCGATTCCTGCGTCGCGTGTCACAGCTGGGCCCACAACACCGGGGACTGGCGGAGTCCACCTTGCCAGCGCCCTGAGGTCCTCTGCGCTTGGTCTGGGCTGTCTCCGGTGCCTGACGCATGGTCTCCGTCTAGGGCGGTGCCCCAGTGTGTTGGATTGCTGCGGGGTGGCCCCTTCCCTGCTACGCACGGGTACTAGTGCCCTGGTGGGAGTGTTGCTTACACCGAAGACGCGTGAAGGTCAGTGGGGCTGTCGGTGTTGCCGAGGGCCGGGGTGCTGCAGCGAAGATGTCGGGGACCAGAGGCCCAAAGACGGTGCAAACCAATAAGCTCGACAAATACGCTTATTCGAAGACGACTCCTCCGGATCCCCACCACGCGGCATCCACGGCGAAGGGTGCGGAGGGGCCAGCCGCAGAGCTAAGGTTGCAGGATGTCATGGATGCTATCTCCGGTGTACGGGTGTCCCTGGAACAGAAGATGGACGCCATTGCGATGGAGGTGACACTCCTCAGGGCAGACCTCACAAAAACTGTGGAGAAGGTCAAGCAACTGGAGATAACCGCGTCCAGCTGGTCGATGACACGTCCCAGCTACAGCGAGAGGTTGAAGACCTTCAGGTCTTTCGGAAGCACGTGGAGGAGAAACTGGATGACTATGAAGGTCGAACACGCCGCAACAACGTGCTCATAATTGGGGTCCCCGAAAAAGCGGAAGGGCAGGCTACGGACCTGTTCGTGGAAGACCTTATTTTAACCCACCTCCAGCCCAAGGGACTATCGAAATTCTTTGTCATCGAAAGGGCGCACAGAGTTCGCGGCGGGAGACCGAAGCCTGGAGCGCCGCCCAGACCGATCCTGGCCCAACTGCTCAACTACCGGGATCGGGATGTCATCCTCCAGTTTGCTCGGAATGCCCCGCCACTTCGCTATGAAAATGCAGAGATCTCCTTCTTTCCGGATTTCCCCTTGGCTGTACAGAAGCAGAGATCTTTCTTGGCAGTTAAAAAGAGGCTAAGGGACATGGGGGTGAAATACGCAATGCTGTTCCCAGCCCGGCTCCGGGTGGAAACGGATGGTAGAGCCTGGCTCTTTGATCGACCGGAGGACGCCGCGGACTGGCTTGAGAGCAGGAGAAGGGCGGAGGACCAGGGCGATCGTAGATGACCCCACATGGGCTGCATGAGACACTGGACACTACGGAACTGTAAGATGTGAACTTGAGACTCGGGGAGGGGGGTCGGATCCGCATGGGATTATATTTGTTTCGTGGCCATTCCAGTGGGGGCTAGTTATCATAAAGTGTGGGAAAGGTGTGGCTTATTGGTAAGTTTGTACTCTATAGTCTCGTACTCTGGAGCCTTATTGATGTCTTCCGAGGTGAGGAGTTCACGGGGGAGTGGCTGTACACCCCCCTAGGTTAGCTACCGTTAGTTCAGTTTGGGCGACAGGCACTCTGCAGAGTTTTTGATGGGCAGTTCTGGGCCCAGAGTGCAGGGGAGCAGGGTGGGGGGCTGTTGGGAGGGTTTCGGGACCATAGTTTCGTTCTATTGTTTTGTTATTTGTATTTTTATGTCGACTGTATTCTTCTTCGAGCTGGGGCACATGGGTGTGTACCGTGTTAGATGCAATGGGGAACGGCCGAGACAGGCAGATTAGATTGTTAAGTTGGAATGTCAATGGCCTCGGGGATAAACTTAAACGCAGCATAGTTTTACAGCAGATTAAAAGACACTCCCCTGAGGCGGTACTACTCCAGGAGACGCACCTCGTTGGCAACACCTGTAGGGTGCTCGACAGGTGGGGATACAAATTGGTGGCGCACTCTGGGTTTACCACCGGGTCCCGGGGTGTTGGAATCCTGCTCAAGAAATCTTTTCCATTTTCTGTGCAGCGCACCTGGGCGGACGACATGGGGAGATACGTGGCAGTATCCGGCCTATGGGAGGGTGCAACCCTTAACCTAGTGACAGTATATGTCCCACGGGGTCTGCAGAGCCTGACATTCAGGGATCTTGGCGCCCAATTGCTCTCTCTTCCCGAGGGTCGGTTAGTACTGGGTGGGGATTTCAACTCAGTGGTGTCGGGTCACCTAGACTGCCACCCCCACGGGACGTGGCGCAGTCTCAGAGATGGCTCCCTGACTTTCTTGAGGCCATGGGGATGGTGGACCTGTGGCGCACACTACACCCTGACACTACCCAATATACGTTTTACTCCGGCACCCACGGCAGTTCCTCCCGAATAGACTACTTGCTAGCCCCCGCAGCCCTGCTCACAGACACACAGGAGGTTAGGCACATGGCAAGGGGCATCTCTGACCACTCCCCGCTCTGGGTGCATCTGGCCCTGGGAGATGGACAGGCCGGAAGTGTTGCGCCGATTAACCCTTGGTACCTTCGAAACCCCGCTGTAAGGAAGACACTCCTCCAGACAATCACAAACTACTTCAGTGAAAACGAGGGTACGGTCCGGTCGGCCCAGGTCCTGTGGGAGGCGTTTAAGACGGTGGTACGGGGCAGGCACTGTCCTCGATCGCGGGGATTCGGAAGGATAAGGTCAAAGAACTGGTCCGGGTGGAGGATGAGATCCGTCAACTCGAAGAGTCGGAGGCAGACGATCCCTCGCCAGAGATGCTCCATACCCTACAGCTCAGGCAGGACAAGTACAGGAGTATTGCCACGGACATGGCCAAAACACTGGGGAGAGAAAAAGCCGGTAGATTGTATGACCTGGGGGATAAGGCAGGGAAACTGTTGGCCTGGCTGGACCGGAAGGACCTGGCTAGCAGGCTGGTCCCGGAGTTGACAGACGATGGGGGACACACGATAACCGATCCACAAGCAATCGCAAATATGTTTGCAGACTACTACTGCTCCGTGTACCGATCGACTTCTAGCTTCTCTGTCGCGGAATCGAAGCAGCTCCTCCGGGATATCCGAATGCCAACCCTATCGGCTGATGAAAGAGATGCGCTCAATAGCGCACTCATGGATGACGAACTGGCGCAAGCAATCCGGGGCCTTCGCACTGGCAAAGCATCCGGACCTAACGGACTGCCGATTGAACTGTATAAATTGAAACCGGACGCTATTGCTCCCCACATGCGCAGCATGTTCAATGAGAGCCGTGAAAAAGGTCTCTTGCCCTACGACCAGCGCATAGCCACGCTAGTGACGATACATAAGGACGGTAAGCCCAATACCCAAACCTCTTCCTATAGGCCAATCTCGCTGTTAAATGCCGAACCCAAAATCCTCGCCAAGGTGCTGGCAAATCGCCTAATACCAGTAATTTGCAACCTCATCCACCCTGACCAATCGGGTTTCATGCCCCACCGCAACACTGCACTAAATCTACGCCGCATCCATGGCGTTTTGGGCAGACTAGACACTATCGAGGAGGCGGCGGTGGTGGTCTCACTCGACGCCACAATGGCGTTCGATACGCTAGAATGGTCTTATCTCTTTGCAGTCCTCACTAAATTGGGCTTCGGCCCGGGTTTCATTAGCTGGGTGCAGCTCTTGTATTCCGAACCCCTGGCGCAGGTGGTAGTTAACAACAAAAAGTCAGCGACATTTGGCTTGAGCCGGGGGACCCGCCAAGGGTGTCCTCTTTCGCCTCTCTTATTCGCCCTGTCCCTGGAGCCTCTGGCGGCGTGTATCCGTTGGAGTCCCTCAATCCGGGGGCTCAAGTGGACGGCGGGATGGGAGGATCGCATTTCCCTTTACGCGGATGACATCCTTCTCTTTTTGGCCTCCCCCAGGTCCTCCCTACGAGTTGTCCTTGACATTTTCACTGTTTTTGGGAGCTACTCGGGCTACACCGTAAACTGGAGCAAATCCCTACTATACGTCCTTAGTGGGGATCCCCCAACCCTGCCCAGCGACTGCCCGATACAAGTGGCAGGGGAGGGTTTCCGATATTTGGACATATTTATCGCAGCCGACCCCAAGCTTCGCTTTTAGCGTAATTTGCTCCCCCCTCTGATGAGGCTTAAGCGTGATGTTGAGGTGTGGAGGCAACTCCCGCTCTCGCTCCTGAGGAGGGCGGCATTATTCAAAATGATGTCATTACCGCGCTTTTTATATGCCCTGCAGAATTCCCTTGACCTTGTCCCAACAAGTTATTTTAGAGAAATAGAAGCCCTGCAGAGAAACCTGCTGTGGGAGGGTAGGCCTCGGATAGCACTGCAGAAGCTGGTCCTGGGCTGGTACGAGGGGGGTATTGGTCTACCGGACATACAGAAATATTATTGGGCTGCACATCTGGCGGCCATAAATCACTGTGTATGCAAACCTGAAGATGATCCAGCCTACAGGATGGACAAATGGCTACTTCCTGGGGGCACATACCATAGAGCCTTGTATTCCAGACCCCGCCGATATCATCTCACGGGCCCGACTAAACATTCGGTGGCAGTATGGCACGCGGTGAACAAGAGTCTGGGGTGGAATGGGAAGCTTTCTCTGGCAACCCCCCTCTGGGATTCGGAAAAGTTGGGCACACTGGGCACCACCGAAGGATTCGACAAGTGGGACTTGATAGGGATCTCAACAATCGGGGACCTGTGGAAGGGAGGGGGGGGTGGTGCCGTTCGCAGACCTACAGCAAAGCCACGACCTTGCGGACTCAGAGCGCTTCCGCTACCTGCAAGTCAGGCATGCATTACAGTCGAACATACCTGGGGATACCTCCCTGCCGGAGGCCTCGCCGCTAGAGGACAGGCTGTTGGATGGCTACTTGCCAGACGGGATAATATCACTGATGTACAAAAAACTGGTCAACAATACACCTGACCTCCTGATGCTTCTGAGGCAGCACTGGGAGGGCGATGGGCTTGAGATAGACGATGAGGAATGGCAGGAGGCTCTGGCCTCCCTAAGGAGGTTGCCATCTCATCCAGATTACGTCTAGTGCAATTAAAGATCCTCCACCGAATCTACATCTCTGGTCCAACACTGGTTAAAATGGGTAGGATAAATGAGGGTGATTGTAGGCGCGGGTGTGGGCAGACTGGATCCTTTATGCACATAATTTGGGAATGCCCCCTTGTTCAGACCTACTGGTCAGGTGTGCTTGAGTGTATGAGTCGGATGACAGGGGTAAACACACGACCGGAAGCAAAGAGGTGCCTCTTGAATATCTGGGAGCCCACAGACCTTAACTGTAGAGATAGGTTGTGGGTCACTCTGGGTCAGATGATAGCCAAACGGAACATAGCACAGTCATGGGGGGCGAGGGACCCACCCGGTGTAAACTCATGGAAAAAAGACATGTACTGGTGCATGTTCAGGGAAAAAACTGTGTACGTCTCCCGTGGGTGTCCCAGGAAGTCGTCCTCCATCTGGGGCAAATGGAATAACTATCGAGGATGTATCTGTGCTCCCCCCTTGGACCCTACTTCTGATGACCAACTTACGCCATAACTTATGTTGCAGTAAAACTGATATTGTGTGTTTGTACCCGTGAATGCTCTAAGACTCGAAGCATATATGTCTGTATTTCTCAATGCTCTGTAATGTCGACTTCGTTGATGGTTAATAAAAAGAAACGTAAAAAAAAAGAAGTGAGATTCTGGTAAAACAAGCTGCTTTACATTCCTTCAAGATTAAGCCTGAAGGCTGCTCTCCACAGCTACCACTAGGATAGCTTTCTAAAGGTTATCTTTGACCTCAAACATCATAAGGGTCGTTTGGACTGGTGCAAGGTGCCCACTTTAATTAGTGGACAGCATATACCAGGCCAACTTCGCACATTGGTGTGCAGCGGTTGGGATTCAAGCTTGCTATTGTTTTACCAGAAAAATCTCATTGAGTGATTAACTGAAAACCACTAAAGTATTAGGTACATATAATACATCAAGATTGAATAAGTAAGTTCTACTGAACTTGGAGTTGGGTTAGTCTCCAATTCAAGAGAGTTTAGTCTCCACTAGGTTAGGTAGGTGCCTACACCACATAACACTAGTATGTCTTCTAGAGGAGAAGCCAGTGGCTCTCTGCCAACTAGGTATGACCATCTCTCATTCCAAGAATTGAGAAATATGTGTACATCTAGGAAGCTGAGGACAGGGAGAAGTGCAAGCACCCAACGTCTTATAGAGATGTTGCTCTTAGATGACCTCAGAAAGACCCCAGGGTCTGATGAAGTAGAAAGAGTGGGTGGGACCGGAGATGAGGAAAGGCCTTCTTTGAGCTGGACTCAAACCCTGGCCAGGAGGATCAAAATGATTCTAACCTGGAAAATCCAACTCTTCCTTCAGGTGGGGGAGAAGGCCCCAGTAGCCCTCTCTTTACTACACCAGGAAGAGTACAGAGTTTGCCTAGAAGATCCAGAACTCCACCTGTGGAGTCTAATCATTCAGGTACTTCTGTAGGGACTTCCATATCACATAAGAGGGAATCCTCTTATGATAGACAGTGCCAACTTCTGGAGCTTGAGAAAATCAAGCTTAGGCTCAAGAATGAGCAGTTGGCCCTAGATAGGGAATCCCTAGAGCTCCAAAGAGCTACAAAAAGATTTGGACTAGAGTCCCATGGTGGCAGCAACAGTGTTCCTAGAAGTAGGGAGTATACTCATGAACATAGGAACCTGAACAAGATAGTCCCTCCCTACCAGAGTGGGGATGACATACACAAATGGATAACTGCACTGGAAAGGGCCTGTAAAGTACAGAAGGTCCCTAAGGGGCAGTGGGCAGCTATCTTGTGGCTCTCCTTTGCTGACAAAGGTAGAGATAAGCTCCTCTCTGTTAGAGAAGAGGATGCTGACAACTACTCAGTCTTGAAGAGTGCTCTCATTGATGGGTTTGGCTTAACCACTGAGCAATACAGGATTAAGTTCAGAGACACCCAGAGGACACAGACTCAGTACTGGGTAGACTTTGTAGATTGTGCTACTAAGGCTCTGGAAGGCTGGTTACTTGGCAGTAAAGTGAATGATTTTAAAGGATTGTACAATTTAATTATGAGGGAGCAGATCCTTAATAATTGCCAAAATCAGTTGTTGCATCAGTACCTGGTGGACTCTGATCTGACCTCTCCCCAAGAATTGGGAAAGAAGGCAGACAAATGGGTCAGAACGAGGGTGAATCACAAAGCTCAGAACCAAGGTGGTGACTCTAAGAAGCAAGATGCTAAGACCACAGATAAGGGTGGGGAGAAGGGTAAAGACCAGAAGTCTTCACTAGGGCCCCAAAAACCTGCATCTGGGGGGGAGTCACAATCAAACAAGGGTAAAGGCAAAAAGAAACCTTGGTGTTATATCTGTAAAGAGAAGACCCATTGGACAAAGGATGCCAATTGTCCAAGGGCCAAGTATTCTACTCCTACCACCACTGCCCCTAAGGCAACTGTTCCCCCTAGCTCAGTTCCAAGTGGTGGTACACAGAACAAGGGTATAGTAGGGTTAACCTTGGGATCTGAGATGGGTTCTGGCCTCGTCAGAACTCCAACTCAGGCTGTGTTAGTCTGTGATGGAGGCATGGATATTGCCTCCTTATTTGTAAGTCCCAGTAACTTGGGCAAGTACAGACAACAGCCTTTGATCAATGGTAAGGAGGCCATGGCATTCAGGGACACAGGTGCAAGTGTTACCATGGTGACAAAAGAACTTGTGGGCCTGACCAGATCATACTTGGTGAGATGTACCAAGTGACCAATGCAAGCAATGTCAGGACAGACCATTCCTTGGCAGTTGTGAATTTCACTTGGGGAGGGGTAACTGGCCCTAAGAAGGTTGTGGTAAATTCAGACTTCACTGTAGAATGCTTATTGGGCAATGATTTGGAAACCTCAGCTTGGGCTGAAGTGGAACTCAGGACACATGCAGAAATGCTGGGCATCCCTGCAGATGTGTTTGCCATGACTAGGTCACAGGCAAAAATGTCTTCCACTGAACAGGCCCTAAATCCTGGAATAATGGACCAGGTGCCTTCCAAGAGAAGGAGCAGTAGGTGTAAGGCACTGTCTTCCCCCCTGCCTCGGAGTGAGGATCAGACTCTTGAGGGAGCTGATCTTAGTCCTGAAGAAGGAACTGTCTCAGAGGAACTTGAACCTGACCAGGTTGAGTTCTTGGGGAGAGGGGGCCCTTCCAGGGAAGATCTGAGTCAGGAGCAGCTGAACTGCCCCTCTCTTGAACCCCTCAGACATCAAGCTGCTGCTGAGGCTGCTGGGAGTGCCAGTGGGTCCCATAGGATCTACTGGGATGATGGACTTTTATACTCAGAGGGTAGAGACCCCAAGCCTGGTGCTACCAGGAGGTTGGTTATACCTCTGAAGTTGAGAGGCTTCCTATTAACACTGGCACATGATATCCCATTAGCAGGACACCTAGGCCAAAAACAAGACCTGGGACAGAATTGTCCCTCACTTTCATTGGCCTCACATGTCTGAGGACACAAAGGAGTTTTGTCGCTCCTGTATCACTTGCCAAGCCAGTGGTAAGGCAGGTGGTACTACAAAGGCCCCCCTGATACCACTAACTGTGGTGGGGGTTCCCTTTGAGAGGGTTGGGATTGACATTGTTGGTCCCATGGATCCCCAAACTGCATCTGGGCACAGATTTATACTAGTGGTGGTGGACCATGCCACTAGGTATCCAGAAGCAATACCCCTAAGGACTACCACAGCTCCTGTTGTGGCTAAAGCCCTCCTGGGAATTTTTTCCAGAGTGGGTTTCCCTAAGGAGGTAGTATCAGACCGTGGTGCAAACTTTATGTCTGGTTACTTGACTGCAATGTGGAAGGAGTGTGGTGTGAATTACAAATTCACCACCCCTTATCACCCACAATGCAATGGGTTAGTTGAGAGATTCAACAAAACCCTCAAGGGCATGATAAAAGGTCTCCCTGAAAAGCTTAGGCGTAGATGGGACATTCTTTTGCCCTGTCTTCTCTTTGCCTACAGAGAGCTTCCACAGAAGGGGGTTGGTTACAGCCCTTTTGAACTTCTGTTTGGACATCCAGTTAGGGGTCCCTTATGTTTAGTGAAGGAGGGATGGGAGTTACCTCTCAAACCACCTAAACAGGACATAGTGGACTATGTACTTGGTCTCCGCTCCAGGATGGCTGAGTATATGAAGAAGGCATCCAAAAACCTTGAGGCTAGCCAGGAATTGCAAAAGGCCTGGCATGACCAAAAGGCTGTTTTGACTGTGTATCAGCCAGGACAGAAAGTATGGGTGTTGGAGCCTGTGGCCCCAGCAGCTCTCCAGGACAAGTGGAGTGGGCCCCATACTGTTCTTGAGCAGAAGGGAGAGGTTACCTACCTGGTGGACCTTGGTACTCCCAGGAGCCCCCACAGGGTGCTCCATGTGAGCAGGCTCAAGCCACATGTGGACAGGGCAGACATGGGCTTGCTCATGGCTACTGATGAGGGACAGGAGGAAGAGGGTGATCCACTCCCTGACCTGCTCTCACAGAACCCTGATGATGGTTCAGTTGATGGTGTAGCCTTGGCAGGCAGCCTCACTGACCAGCAGCAAACTGATTGCAGGAAGGCTGATGAGGGCTGTTAGCCCAAAACTGGTCCCAGGATGCTTGTTTCCGGTCCAGGGAAGACATGGCTTGGCAGTTCGGGCTGGACTGTTCCCATGAGGCACAGGGTCAAGACTGATTTGCATATAGCTGTGTCTGAACTGGGGTGGCAAAGTGAACTAAAGAATGATGATGGATTCAACCCAGATCTGTGACTGGGGGTGAGTGTTTGAAAAGTTTCAGCACTCCGTCCATCATCTCCTTGTGTTCGCTTTGTTCCCCCTAAGTTGGCAGGGTATGCCCAGACGTGGGTCCCTTGCTCACTTTGCCACTGAATTCAAGCTAGCCTGGCTGATGAGGGCTGTTAGCCCGAAACCGGTCCCAGGATGCGTGTTTCCGGTCCAGGGAAGACATGGCTTGGCAGTTCGGGCTGGACTGTTCCCATGAGGCACAGGGTCAAGACTGATTTGCATATAGCTGTGTCTGAACTGGGGTGGCAAAGTGAGCTAAAGAATGATGATGGATTCAACCCAGATCTGTGACTGGGGGTAAGTGTTTGAAAAGTTTCAGCACTCCGTCCATCATCTCCTTGTGTTCGCTTTGTTCGCCCTAAGTTGGCATGGTATGCCCAGACGTGGGTCCCTTGCTCCCTTTGCCACTGGATTCAAGCTAGCCTGGCTGATGAGGGCTGTTAGCCCGAAACCGGTCCCAGGATGCTTGTTTCCGGTCCAGGGAAGACATGGCTTGGCAGTTCGGGCTGGACTGTTCCCATGAGGCACAGGGTCAAGACTGATTTGCATATAGCTGTGTCTGAACTGGGGTGGCAAAGTGAGCTAAAGAATGATGATGGATTCAACCCAGATCTGTGACTGGGGGTGAGTGTTTGAAAAGTTTCAGCACTCCGTCCATCATCTCCTTGTGTTCGCTTTGTTCGCCCTAAGTTGGCAGGGTATGCCCAGACGTGGGTCCCTTGCTCACTTTGCCACTGGATTCAAGCTAGCCTGGCTGATGAGGGCTGTTAGCCCAAAACCGGTCCCAGGATGCTTGTTTCCGGTCCAGGGAAGACATGGCTTGGCAGTTTGGGCTGGACTGTTCCCATGAGGCACAGGGTCAAGACTGATTTGCATATAGCTGTGTCTGAACTGGGGTGGCAAAGTGAGCTAAAGAATGATGATGGATTCAACCCAGATCTGTGACTGGGGTGAGTGTTTGAAAAGTTTCAGCACTCCGTCCATCATCTCCTTGTGTTCGCTTTGTTTGCCCTCAGTTGGCAGGGTATGCCCAGACGTGGGTCCCTTGCTCACTTTGCCACTGGATTCAAGCTAGCCTGGCTGATGAGGGCTGTTAGCCCGAAACCGGTCCCAGGATGCTTGTTTCCGGTCCAGGGAAGACATGGCTTGACAGTTCGGGCTGGACTGTTCCCATGAGGCACAGGGTCAAGACTGATTTGCATATACCTGTGTCTGAACTGGGGTGGCAAAGTGAGCTAAAGAATGATGATGGATTCAACCCAGATCTGTGACTGGGGGTGAGTGTTTGAAAAGTTTCAGCACTCCGTCCATCATTTCCTTGTGTTCGCTCAGTTGATGGTGTAGCCTTGGCAGGCAGCCTTACTGACCAGCAGCAAACTGATTGTAGGAAGGTCCTCAACCAGTATAGACACATGTTTTCACTGACTCCAAGTCAGACTACCTGGTGCACCCATGAGGTGGACACAGGTGACAGTCTGCCTGTTAAAAATAAGCTTTACAGGTAACCTGATCAAGTCAGGGACTGTATCAGGACTGAAGTCCAGAGAATGTTGGAATTAGGAGTTATTGAGCCCTCAGATAGCCCTTGGGCTAGTCCAGTAGTATTGGTACCAAAACCTCACAGGGGACACAATGCAGTCACTAGGACTGATGCTCACCCTATTCCAAGGGAAGATGAGCTGATTGATACTTTGGCCTCAGCCAAGTTCTTAAGCACATTTGACCTGACAGCTATTTACTGGCAAATCAGATTAGCTGATGAAGCAAAACCAAAAACAGCATTTTCAACCCCTAGTGGGCATTACCAATTTGTGGTGATGCCTTTTGGCTTGAAGAATGCACCTGCCACTTTTCAAAGGTTGGTGAACAAAGTCCTTACAGGTCTGGAAGCGATAGTGCAGCTTATCTAGATGATATTGCTGTCTTTAGCTCCACCTGGGAGGATCACTTAGTCCACCTGAGAAATGTTTTAGAGGCCCTGCAAAAAGCAGGCCTCACTATCAAGGCCACCACGTGCCAGATAGGGCAGAGTAAGGTTGTGTACCTGGGCCACCTTGTGGGTGGAGGCCAGGTTCAACCATTGCAGAGCAAAATCCAGACCATCATGGACTGGGTTGCTCCAACTACCCAGACTCAGGTTAGAGCTTTCTTGGGCCTGACTGGGTACTACAGGAGGTTTGTCAAAGGATATGGATCCATAGTGACCCCTTTAAATGACTTAACTTCCAAAAGAATGCCTAAGAAAGTTCAGTGGACAGTTAGCTGTCAAAAGGCATTTGATGACCTGAAGCAGGCCATGTGCACTGCTCCCATTCTGCAAAGTCCTGATTATTCCAAACAATTCATTGTTCAAACTGATGCATCTGAATTGGGGGTAGTTATCACAATTGAATGAAGAGGGTCAGGATCAGCCAGTAGCTTTCATAAGCAGAAGGCTGACCCCCAGAGAGAAACGTTGGTCAGCTATTAAGAGGGAAGCCTTTGCTGTGGTTTGGGCTCTGAAGAAGCTGAGGCCATACTTGTTTGGCACTCACTTCATTGTTCAGACAGACCATAAGCCCCTCTTATGGCTAAAACAGATGAAGGGTGAAAACCCCAAACTTTTGAGGTGGTCCATTTCCTTACAGGGGATGGACTATACAGTGGAACATAGACCTGGGAGTAACCATGCCAATGCAGATGGACTCTCCAGATATTTCTGGCACTCTGAGAGTGCACCCAGCCAGCCCCAATACACTAAACCCTGTCTGGGAGGTGGTCACACCGCCCTGTGACAGGAAACCTATTGTCAGGCCTTCCTCTGCTCGAGCTTGGCTCAGCAGCAGGAGGGCAGAATCGTGTCTGTGGCTGGCAGCATCCATTTGGTGCTGCCCAGGTCGAGAAAGCTGGTACCGGGTAGACAGGTGACCCACAGTAGTGGTTCTAGAAGGGTGGAATCATACCTCCCACACCAGTTACTGGTGTGGAGGTATGATTCCAAGGTGTTTGACACCAAACACAACATGTTTCTAAGCAACCATTTTAAAGTTAGCATTTACCGCGAGGTTATAATGCAACTTAACCTATATGTCTGGCCGCATCACTGGCAACCCCAGAGAATGGTCTCCGAAGGCTGGAGAGGGGCTCTGCTCATGCAAGGGCAACCTCTCACGTAAAACCCAGCACCCTGCCTTCAGGATTGATAAGGCCAGCCATAGGGGTGACTGATAGGTTTTTAAGTGCAGTGATTTAGGTAGATATAGTGAACCTATATCTAAGTAAGTGGTGCAAGCACCAGCTTACACAGGCTGCTGTAGCAGACCTGTTGTGTCATTTTGAATGGCCTCTCATGGGTGGCATAATACATGCATTAGCCCATGGGAGGCCTCTGGGGGACCTATGCCCTGGGTACATGGTGTACCATATACTAGGGACTTATAAGGGTACCCCAGTATCCAATCTGGAGTGTACCTAAAGTTCATGTATAGCAATTTAAGGGAGAAAGCAGATAGACTGGGGTCCTGGATAGCAGGATCCCAGTCAGACTAGTCAAAAACCAGCAAAACATCAGGAAAAAAGTGGGGGTAACCATGCAGTCAGATCCTACCTTCCTACAGGTCGCTCTTGTCAATTTGTGAAAAGAAAAGAATTTGCTGATGTGCCACCCAGTCTGTGGGCGACTGGTGATACAGATGTAGGGCTGTTGCATATACCATCGGTTTCGATACAGGTCAAAGACAATGCTATTCTGCCTCGTATTCCTCAGTATAAGATACCGCAGGCAGGAGAACGAGCTTTGTTGCAAATTATTCAGGATTTGATTAAGAAAGGAGTAGTGGAAGAGACGTCTGCCAATATTTGTAATAGTCCTATTCTTCCTTCGGCTTCCCCTGATGATCAAGAAGATGTTTTGTGATTGACCTGCGCAAAGTTAATAAAATAGTGGTTCCTCAGTTTCCAGTGGTTCCAGATATTACTACACTTTTGACAATGATTCCTTCCACTGCTAAATGCTTTTCTGTCATTGTCAGTATTCCTATTCATACAGATAGCAGATATCTGTTTGGGTACACCCTAGCTGGACAGAGCTTCAGATTTTGTCGAGCTCTTCAGGGCTATACTGAAAGTCCCAGTATTTATAGTCAGACTCTAAAGAGCCAGCTGGATTGCCTTTCGCTCCCTGTAGGTAATGTATTAGTACAGTATGTTGATGATCTCCTCATAGCTTCTGATACCGAACAATGTTGTAAAGATAGTACTGTTAAATTATTATTGCATTTGGCTCATCATGGGCATAAAGTTTCCCTTTCTAAATTTCAGTATTGTCGACAGAAGGTCACCTATTTAGGTCACCTACTGTCGAAGGAGGGTAGGAGGTTGAACCCTGAGCGCATTAGTACTATTGTCAAAATGCCCATTCCGCAAACTCAGAAAGATGTGCGTGCTTTTATAGGTATCACTTCCTATTGTCGGCAGTGGATACCTAATTATTCCCTACTAATCAAACTCTTGCTTGCACTAACAACGAAAGAAGTGCATGAGCCTTTGCCTTGGACGCCCGAATGTCATCAGTCTTTTGAGCGATTGAAAACTGCGCTTTGTTTGGCTCCAGTACTTGGCACCCCTAATTACAACAAACCATTTGTGCTGTACGTCCATGAGATGGCTGGTTGTGTGCTCTCTGTCTTAACACAAAAATTTGGAGATAAGCAACGGCTGTTTGCTTATTTCTCTGCTGTGCTTGATCCAGTCGCGAGAGCCCTCCCAAGTTGTCTATGAGCGGTCGCGGCTGTGGCCACTTCCATCAGACAATCGGCTGGACTCGTGCTTGATACTGACCTCACAGTTATGGTACCCCATGCTGTGGACACACTTCTGAATAAGCCAAATTCATAGCACCTCACCAGTGCACGTCTTACTGGTTATGAATTGACATTGTTTGCTAAGCATATTACGATTAAAAGATATGCTACTCTGAATCCAGCCACGTTACTACCCCTCCCTTCTGAGAATGATGAAGTCGACAAACATGATTGTATCTTCCGGACGGAAGAAGAGACGAAAGGACGGGTAGACTTGACTGATGTTCCCTTATCTGACCCACAAGGGGAACTATATGTTGATGGCTCTTGTTTTAAATTACCAGATGGCACAACCACTGCTGCTTATGCTATTACCACACTGCGTTCAGTGGTAGAAACATCTCGTGTTCCTTATCAGTCGGCACAAGCTGCTGAGCGAGCTGGTTTAATTTGAGCTTGCAAGTTGAGTGAGGGATTGGTTGTCAACATTTATACTGACAGCCAGTACGCCTTCAGGGTCACCCATAATTTTGGGCAACTCTGGGCTAAGAGAGGGTTTCTTACTTCCCATGGCACCAAAATTCAGCATGGGCACCTTATATTGAGACTTTTGTCTGCTTTGACACTCCCCAAGAAGTTGGCCATAGTACGCACCAGAAGGTCATCGATGATATAGGTAGGGGAAATGCCTTTGCAGATCATACAGCTAAAGAGACGGCCCGGACAAAGATGAAAAGAATGTTTATAGCAGGTACGGCTAGGTGGGTGCCTGAGGTTGTCATGCTTGAAGACACTCTTGAGAATGTGAAGGAGATACAAAGCGAGGCCACAGTAGAGGAATTAGCAGTGTGGCAGGAAAGTACAGCACAATTGAACGATGAGGGATGTTGGATTGATAAGTCAGGAAAGCAAAGATGGATGTTGCCTGATGCATATGTTCTTCCTGTAGTTATGATGGCCCATGGTCCAGCTCACATTAGTGCTAAGGGCATCTGTAAACTGTTAGACCCTGTATGGCAGAATGATAATATCCCCAAGACAGCCGCACACTTAGTAAAGTATTGTATGGTGTGCATGAGGCACAATCCTGGGAAAGGTACCGTGACACCGCCTGGTAACTTTGCACCTCCCACTTTTCCTTTTGAAGTCCTTCAGATGGATTATATAAAACTAGAAAGATGTAATAATTTGAAGTATGTTTTGGTGGTTGTATGTGCATTCAGTAAATGGGTTGAGGCTTATCCCACTAAAGATAATACAGCCATTACGACTGCAAAGGTACTCCTGAAGGAGTTCTTTCCTCGTTTCGGCTTGCCCCGTTTGATTTGGAGTGATAACGGAAGTCATTTTAATGCAAAAGTGATTCAATTAATTTGTGATGGTTTGCACGTGAAGCAAAAGTTCCATGCTGCCAATCATCCACAGTCAGCAGGTTTGGTTGAGAAGTACAATGGTACTCTCAAGCTCAAACTGGCAAAAATTCAGGAGCCCACAGGGTTAAAGTGGCCAGATGCTTTACCATTAGCTCTTTTGTCAACAAGAACGACAGCACATTCTAGAACAGGATTGTCACTGTATGAGGTTGTGTTTGGACGCCCGGCGAATGTCTGGGGTGTCCCGCGACCTCTGCGGTTTTCCAATATTGAATTCCCATTGTTAATTGATTACCTTGGCCAGTTAACTGAAAGTTTGCGTTGTATTCACCAACAGGTCCGGGAAACCCTGCCAGCTACACCAGAGGGGCCCGGACACGACATTCAGCCTGGGGATTTTATCTTAGTCAAAAAATTTCAGCGGAAGAAAAGTTCGAAGCCGCGTTGGAAGGGGCCCGTCCAAGTCCTCCTGGCCACACGCACTGCAGTCAAGGTCGCTGGTCGTAAAAATTGGATTCATGCGACACACTGTCGCAGGATCCCTTTGCCTTTGCCCTACGACCAGTGGGTGAAGGATGGAGTAGGGGGCTCTGAGTGTGAGACAGTGCCTCGGTTAGTCCCCTTCAGTGATGCGAGGTTGACCTGGACGCAAACAGAAAAGGAAAATGATGATGTCCTGAATGCAGCTGTTCCTCCGAAAATACGAGCTATCCAGGAGCCTCTTTTTGTTGATCCTTCTGTGCCTGGAGACACTAGGTACAATTTGCGCCCTCGGCTGAGGGGCGGGGCACCCAAGAAAAAGAAAGATTAGTTAGGGATGGACTGTGTAAGTCAGGCCGTACTTTGCTAATAGTACCAACGGAGTTAGTTTACGGTGATGAGAGTTTTGTGCACTGTTTGAATATTGGACAGGATAGATCGAAGTATCCCTTGGGGGATATATTATCCTGGTCGACGTGGGAATACGAGCTTAGGACAGAGCAAGCACCACCGCCGGTGCTCAAGAGAGCCAACGTATTGATGAACAATAGGAGCCTGTACCAGAGAGGCTCTGACGGACACTGGGAACTTACATATTTTCCTTGAATATTGCCCTATTTCATTGTTTATTATGCATCCCTTTGGTAGAATGGTTGCTGAGGAAGAGCAGCCAGTGCTTCTTATTGCCCAGCACAATATGGTGTGGACTCGTAAACAAAAGTTAACATGTGTTGTTCTTGTGATTTTGTTGTTGATTATATTGTGTGGTGTATCATGGGTCTTGGAAAATGATCAAAGTGTACTTTTGTGTAGTAAGGGTAAGGTTACCTCCCCAACAAGAGGCAGAAGAGCAACCCCGAGCAATGTATTTCTAGAGTCACATAAAAGATTCTTTGGAGAAGGGACGGCTTGTTATCCCACTCAATCTGTCACTAGTCTATTGACTGCGTACCCTCTATCACTTGTAAATTATACGTATACTCGGCCACCTGACTTTGTAGAAGTGAAAGGAGTGTTTGGGTTTGGTTATTCAGGACCATGTCTCTATTATAGAAAACCATTGGGGGAAGGTTATCCTGGTTGTGATGATAATACGTACTGTGATAATTTCTTTATGGAAAAACAGAATATAACTTTGGTGGGTTGGCATTACAAGGAACTGACAGTTCCCCGAGAAGCTGGTTACTATCCTGCTTGTTGTCTGATTATCAACAGTACTGATACTTCGTTATATATAAATTGCTCAGGGATAGTATTGTATAAGGAGACGTTCCCTTTGGTGAACCCAGAAGACCCCAGTACCTTTGGGTGGAATTCCCGATATTCTGCTGTGGATTATGATAGACCGATTTATGCACACCCAGGTTTTTTCTTTCTGTCTAATGGAACGTATTCTAACATTCATAATGGAACAAATGATGTGGTACTTGGAATGGTACTGCCTTTGGGTGTACCTTACAGACATGCGAAGCCTAAAGGAAAATGGGTAAAAAGAACGTTGACCAAAGAATTCTGCGAAGGGGTAACAGACATAGAGGCCAAAATTATATTAATGGCATCACTTTTGGATACATCCTTTCCTCTATTTTCACTTTGGGTGGTACTTCCATGGCTCGAGGGGAGAAAGCTAGAGAATATTTTGGATGTAAGCTGCAAATATTATCTAACTCCACAGTAGCAGCTTTGCGTGACATCACCACCCAATTGGAAAGTATGCGAATATATTCTGAGCAGACTAGATTGCAGTCGATTTCATCCTAGCTAAGAGTGGTGGTGTGTGTCCGGTAGTAGGAGACCAGTGTGTAGTAGAGATCACAAATATGGAAAAGAATATTACACAACAAATTTTAGACATCTTAGAAAATGTTAAAGGAATGGAAAGTGGGAACTGGAGTTGGTCTCTTTTTGGTAGCTGGGGTTGGATCCTTGAAAAGGTGATTTATTTTATTGTGATTTTAGTCTCTTGTTGTGTTTTTGTTCAATGCCTTCCCTTCTGTTGTTCCTATTGCACCACCCTTCTCATTCCTAAGAGAAAAATATTGATTCATGATACCAATGCCACAATTATGATCCAGAAAGAAATTGATGACCTCATGCAGATAGATGAGGGCATTTTTGAGACTTCTTCCCTCCTTACTGGCTCCCTTTCCGATGTTGACACTATGAAGTGTTCCTAAAAAGGTCATTTATGATCTTGTTGATTTATGTGTGCTTTGCTATTATTAGAATATGTTTAGCTCATGCTAAAAGGAGGGTCTGTTAGAATAGGAAAATTCATGTTTACGCATTGCTTTATGTAAGTTAGCATTCGCTGCGCCATTTTCTATGTAGGCGCCATTTTGAGTCATAATCGAAACTAACCCTTTATGGATTCTGAGAAAAGGCCTCTGTTAAGTTTTCCTTCCCCGAGGTTGGGTTTTACTTCACTAATGAATAAACTGTCCTTATTAGCGCATACCTTTCTAGCTAGATAGAGGCCGTCTCCCGCTTGTCTAGTGGCGGGCACGGGCAGGACGACCTTGAGTAGGAGATAGTGTGTGCCCGGCCTTAGAATCGAAACTTATCCTCTGTACTCCTTTGTTCAGCTACATCTGTCTTGAAAATTCCATTGTGGGCGTGCCTTCATTTGGTTTCGAATGTACATAATGTATCTTTATGCTTGCTGATGTCAGTCCCTCTGCAGCACTCCTAGCGACTGGGCAGACTATGCTCCATTCTGAGTGTACCTGAAAAAAACAGATATTGGTTTGTATTCTCTACTGTTTGACCGACTCTTCATTTGGTATGGAAGGCTGAGAGGTGGTCCTGTGTGACCCGGGTGACCCGAATCGGGTCATTTCCTTCACTGGAATAAGCCTGAAGGCTGCTCTCCACAGCTACCACTTAGAGAGCTTTCTAAGGTTGTCTAAGACCACAAAAATCACCATAAGGGTTGTGTGGATTAGTGGAGGGTGCTTCACTTACATAAGTGTGCACCATATACTAAGCCAGCCTCCTACACCATTAGTGGAGAGCGCAGACTTATTAACCAGTACTCAGGTGAAAGCGTGAAGGCTATCTACGGTACCGGATCAGCATTTTATGTGAGGGTGGAGAGAGAGAGAGAAAGAGAAAGGTAACAAGCTCTTCATGTCATCAAGGACTATGGTGGGTGCTTACAAGTGTTGATGTGTTCACTGGCTTTTGTGATCTCCATTTTCAAAGAAGGCAGCATATAGAGGTCTTACAGAAGCTCATCACAGGGGGAATCCATGAGTCGGGATGAGGCATGGTATGGAGAAAAGTACGAAGGAGGAGATGGGCATTGAATGATGTTTTGAGTATGTGTTAGAAGTCATCCTAGGAGCGAAGATGAGCATGGTCTCTGGGTGGGTTTTATGTTCAGACATGTTGAGTTTAATGGTGGGGTTGATGAGGAGGCCATAATGGCCATATGGATGAAGATGGGGTCAATCAATCAATCAATCAGGGATTTGTGAAGCGCACTACTCACCCATGAAGGTCTCATGGCGCTGGGGGTGGCATGTCAGGCAGCTCCAAATTATCTGAAAAGCCAGGTCTTGAGGCTCTTCCTGAATGCTTGCAGTGTGGGGGTTCGTCTGATGCTGAGGGGGACTTTGTTCCAGGTCTTGGCCGCAATGTAGGAGAAGGCTCACCTCCCGTCTGGCTCTCCGGATGCGAGGGATTTCGGCCAGGGCGAGGTCGGCGTAGGAGACATTTCTCTTGGGGGCGTGAAAGGAGATTCTTTTGTTGCGGTATTGAGGTCCGGTGTTGTGGATGGATTTGTAGGCATGAGTGAGCAGCTTGAAGGTCACTCTCTTTTGGACGGGGAGCCAGTGGTGGTCTCGTAGGTGCTGGATGCGGCGTTTTAGACGTTCTGGAGTTTGTGAAGTAGAGATTTGTTGGTTCCGGTGTAGCGGGCGTTCCCGTAGTCCAGTCTGCTGGTTATGAGTGCATGAGTGATGGTCTTCCTGGATTCGGGAGGGATCCACTTGAAGGTCTTGCGGAGTATGCGGAGGGTGTTGAAACACGTAGAAGATACGGTGTTGACCTGTCGGTTCATGGTGAGGGAGGAGTTGAGTATGATGCTGAGGTTGCGGTCGTGGTACATGGGTGTGGGAGGGTTGCCGAGGGCGGGGGTCCACCTGGTGTCGTCCCATGCGGAGGGGGTGGATCCGAGGACGAGGACTTCTGTCTTCTCCGAGTTGAGCCTGTCGCACAGCGGCCGCCATTAAGTAGGGTTCGCGGGGAGGGATAGCAGCTGGGAGGTGGGAGCAAGAACAGGCAGGGGGGGAGGGGCCGCAGGGGCAGCAGCGGTGGGAAAAGGGAGCAAATCGGCAGCAGGAAGAAAGACGGGCGAATAAGGTAGAAAAATCGAGACAACAAGGAAAACAAAGGCACAGAAGGCAACAAGGCAACAAGAGACAGGGGCACAAAAATAACCAGGCAACAAAGGCAAAAAACAACAAGGCGCAAGTGACAAAGGCACAAAACGGTAAAACACGGTCAAAAATAAACAGAAAGACAAAACAGGGCACAGACAGACAAAAGCAGGGCAAGCAGACAGGAGGCTGGCCGAGTGGACCAACAGAAGAGCAAGGCCCTCCCACTGGACCACCAGTAATGAGGCGCAGGCAGGAGCCTGCGGGTGGAGGAGGGCCTCGAACACCTTACCTGGAGGCAGGGAGGTGCAGGGGGCAGCAGCACAGCGATGGAGCTGCTTGAGGGGAGAACAGTTCCCTGACCAGGAGGTCAGAGGTCTTGTCCAATTGTGAAGAGCTGAGTAGATGGGGGGGGGGTCAGAGAGGGAGACATGAGAAAGAGGTAAAGGAGATTGCCATGGCTGTGGGTGGGTAGCTATTGAGATGGGAGTGATTAGAAAGAAACTGGATGAAATGGATCTGTTGCCTGGGGGTTTCTGAGGTCAAGGCCTCCAAGCATTCATATTAGGAGTGTATCAGAGAAGGGGTCTAGGACAGTGCCAAGTTCCTCAATGAAGCATCTGATGCCCCAGACGGTTGGTTGAATGCTCAGGTAAGCGCAAGAGCAGTCTAGTGTGATGTATTCAAGAACGAAGGGATGAAGATAAGACTGGTAAAATGAAAAAGCATGTAGCAAGAGGCCACTCATATGAGGGGAGAGAACACATGGTGAGAGGCACAGACAGCACCGAGTGGGACATGGCAGGCTGTGGGCTAACAGGAGAGGAGGCAGGAGAAGGTGATGAGTCCTGCTGGGTAGTGAAAGACAAAGTAGGATGATAATGGTGGTTGTTGGGGATACATTTTAGATGCAGCCTTTAGATATAGCATGTAAGCAGTTACAGTGTGCAAATACGTTGAATGCGCTTGCACACTTTACGCAAATAGGTACAGCCATAATCTCAAAACCAGTGATGCACCCACCACAAACCAGCCCATGTCAGTCACAACATTGTGGCTGTTCAGTCAATATGCAATGCAAAGAATTCCCTAAAATGCTAATGAACACAATGATGTCTCAACTCAATTCTATTCAAGCAATACTCAAATGCAGGGCTGAAGCGAGGAATACACTTGACCTTAGTGGTCGACCTGAGTGATGGCCAAACTAAAGGCTATGGTGATATTGAGAGAAGGACATGAACATCCAATCAGAACCATATCCCTCTAAGCCAATAACCCACACGCATCCCAAAAAGATGGATTCCATGAGGTGTATGCCATCTTCTCCAAGTGGAAACCCAACGGAAGCGAATCCTAAGAGTGTCTCTGTCTGTCAAAATAAGCACCTTTCAGAAACACCAAATGCTAACATACGGATGACAGGAGACAGACCCAACATAACGATAAACAAAGACAACAGATAAACTTCTCTCTGTCAGGTGGTTGGGTAGGTTTATGCGTAGGCGTCTGCAAGAAGCCTGTAATGCATCGCGCGCCTGCCGCACAACGTCCCCTGTGCCCTTTGAGGGCTTGGACCAATGTACTCGCCATCTTTGCATTGCATACTTCATAAGTCATTGCATTGACTCCCTTTCACTGTTCCTTCTTTGGTCTACCGAGACCTTGGTCTTTTATCAATGTTCTTCAGAAAGATCAGCAGCCTGCGCTCAGTCCTTGACGCACCACGTGCTCTCCTCCGCTAAGTGACTGACGCACCAGGCGCTCTAAGGCTCTTATCGCGTGAGCCCCTTGAGGTAGCATCCTTCGTAGAACAGCAAATGTGACCTTGGAATTATAGAAGTACAAGAGAAGAATGTACTGCTGCGGCGTGTGTTCTGGTCCCATTATTGTGAACAGGAAGCGCGGAGGCGAGGCGCGCGCACTGATTTCCTGTTCGTGCTGTTCTTAATGTGGGCTCACGTTGATGGTGTTAAGGGGTGGTGGAAGTGCTGGAGTGACACTGATGGGGACTGCGGTGAGCTTCTCTCTGAGCTTTAGTCTGGCACTTGATGGTCTTATAAATAACCTTGGTGTTGGTGGTGCTTTCGGTTAGAAGTGCCTCTACTTGATGGCAACAAGGACTCTGAGTGAGTCACTGGTGCTAATGGTCATTGCCATGGAGATGGTGGTAGTGGCTGTAACTGAGAATCAGCCATCAATGTCACAGGATTCACCATCATCACATACTATAGGGTCTTCCTCCCTCGGAAGGGCGGAGTGCTGACCTGCCACACCGCTCACCCTTCCATGTCAGCGCACGCTGGCTCTTTGACTCCCAACGTAGCGGTGCTTGAAGCACCCAACTTCACCGCTACATCCTCAACAGTGACGCTTTCCAAAAGTAAAACCTCTGTGTACAGAAAATCAAGAAATGCCTCCAGGGTCTGACTTTCACACCGTCGCAAAGGTCCTTTTGTGGCCTGGGACAGGTTTCAGTGGCACCATTGACTCCCCTCCTCAAGTCCACACTGTGCCTCGAAGAAGGCACCTGCCTTGTCGCTAGCGCCAGACTCTAGGGCCACATCAAACTTTTCTACTGGCTCTGCACTAGCCCCTCCTGGAAGCCAAGTCTATCTACCATCAAAAAGATCCTCTTGCTCTGCTTCTCCTTTGTCCAATGGTGCCCACACTTGACTGAAGGAATGCCATTTAATGCTCAGGAACACTGCATTTTTAAGAAAAATAAATGTTCTTCTAAATAATTGCAGATTTCTCTCCACCTTCCACTCGCCCTCACATTCCTACACACAATTCCAAACCACTTTCGCTGTTCATCTCCTTTGCTTCTAACATCTTAATCCAATTGCCTCCACAGGATCAATTCTCTAACCTGTAGCTGCTGTGCAGTGCCCTGGTGCCTGCCTTCACTGTCTCTTATTGCCTAGTCACCTTTGAGTTAATGGCTTCCAAGCCCCCACTCTGGCCTGACCCTCTTCGTTAAAACTTAACAATGCTGAAATAAATCGAGTCGAACGGTGGTGTTAGGTGCTCTGTTATCCCAAAGTGGCATACATTTAGAATGTCTTCAAACCCTATACCGAGGGCTGACCTCTGCCCTGCCCTTCCCCAGAGCTTTTAGGGTGAACAGAATCCCCACTGGGGACTGAGAAAGGAAATGCAAGCGGCTACTGGCTTCTTTTAGACTGACAACCCATCCCACATCTCATCATTGAAGGCTGGTAGGATCTTGGCATTGCCCTGGGTGGCACATTATCCTGTTAAAGAGTAGATCTTGCAGAGGCCTAGACACATGACCAGGGCAAGAGTCATATTCCTGTGTCTGTTCCACAGACTGTGGTTCACGGGGTGAGGACAAGTCTCCCTCCCAGGGATATTATTGGTTGGTCAGCCCCTACTTACAGGAGCCAACAAGTTCTCACCCCAGGTGCCTGTACACTCTGTTAAAAGGTCTATCAGAAAAGCCTGGTTGTCAATTGCCTCCTGAACCCATGGCGGTCTTGTTGCTATCTCAGGGCGGGGCATGCCTTGTTCCATGCATCTGGACCTTGTATCCCTCGGGTTCTGCCTCTGACGCCTTATTTTATTGATTCCTGCTCTTGTGATCCTGTTCCCTGTCGCTGATCCCAAGATGCGAGTAAAGATGTGTTGGTACATTAAGTTCCTCAGGTTTGGAGGATTCTGGCTTATCACCACGGTTTTCAGTTCAGGACAGCCAGGGTAGAACTTGCTGTCCTATGCTTGCCCTTTGAAGCCCTGGGCACTGTCCTGGCTCAGGGACCATGAAGGCAGGAGCAGGGACAGACAGTAAACTGAGTTACAAGAGCCTTGTTTACTTTCCGTAGTTTCCAGTCGTTGCTCCTCCACCAGCCTTTCAGCAGCAAATAGGAGGCTGTTCAGGGGCTAAAGGGGCCCTCAGCAATATCAGCCATTTTGGTGAATTAACATCAATGCCGTTTATGCTTTTGTACAACATGCATCATACCTTGCACACCATGCATCATACCTTGTACGCCATGCAACATACCTTGTACGCCATGCAGCAGAACTTGTATGCCATACATCATACCTTGTATGCCATGAATCATACTTTGTACATCATGCATCATACCTTGTACACCATGCATCATACCTTGCCCACCATGCATCATACCTTGTATACCATGCATCATACCTTCTATGCCATGCATCATACCTTGTACAACATGCATCATACCTTGTACACCATGCATCATACCTTGCACACCATGCATCATACCTTGTATACCATGCATCATACCTTCTACGCCATGCATCATACATTGCACACCATGCATCAAACCTTGTATACCATGCATCATACCTTCTACACCATGCATCATACATTGTACATCATGCATCATACCTTGTATACCATGCATCATACCTTGTATACCATGCATCATACCTTGTACGCCATGCATCATACATTGTACATCATGCATACCTTGTACACCATACATCATACTTTGTACATCATGCATCATACCATACCTTGTATACCATGCATCATACCTTGTACGACATGCATCATACCTTGTACACAATGCATCATACCTACTACACCATGCATCATACCTTGTACGCCATGCAGTATACCTTGTATGCAATGCGTCAGAACTTTTACGCCATACAACATACCTTGTACATCATGCATCATACCTTGTACGCCATGCATCATACCTTGTACACAATGCATCATACCTTGTACATCATGCATAACACCTTGTACACCATGCATCATACTTTGTACATCATGCCTCATACCATACCTTGTACACCATGCATCTTACCTTGTACGCCATGCATCATACCTTATACACCATGCATCATACCTTGTACGCCATGCATCATATCTTGTACACCATGCATCATATCTTGTACACCATGCATCATATCTTGTAGGCCATGCATCATACCTTGTACACCATGCATCATACCTTGTACACCATGCATCATACCTTGTACGCCATGCATCATACCTTGTACCCCATGCATCATACCTTGTACACCATGCATCATACCTTGTACGCCATGCATCATGCCTTGTACGCCATGCATCATACCTTGCAAACCATGCATCATACCTTGTGCACCATGCATCATACCTTGTATCCCATGCATCATACCTTGTACACCATGCATCAGACCATACCTTGTACACCATGCATCATACCTTGTACACCATGCATCAGACCATACCGTGTACACCATGCATAATACCTTGTAGACCATGCATCATACCTTGTACCCCATGCATCATACCTTGTACACCATGCATCATGCCATACCTTGTACACCATGCATCAGACTATACCGTGTACACCATGCATAATACCTTGTAGACCATGCATCATACCTTGTACCCCATGCACCATATCTTGTACACCATGCATCATGCCATACCTTGTACACCAAGCATCATACCTGGCACACCATGCATCATACATTGTACACCATGCATCATACCTTGTACCCCATGGATCATACTGTGTACGCCATGCATCATACCTTGTTCACCATGCATCATACCTTGTATAATCAGATATAAGCAAGCTCTAAAAACCTATAAATCTATGATTTATGCAAACAAATCGGTTTATTTGTCTGAAAAAATTGAATCCGCAGAAATTCAACAAAAAAATTATTTAAAACAGTCAAGGCACTGTGAAACATTGTTCAAAATAAGACAACTAAAACCAACCAAGATTTCTGCGATGCCTTACCAAAAACCTTCCAGACCAAAATACTCAGCGTTTACTCAACTTTCTCCTTACACACCCTTAAACCAGTAAATAAATATAAACCCCAATTAGAAAGGACTCACAAAGTCACTTTTCAAAATTAACTCTTTTATCTCAAGAACAAGTGAAGAACCTCCTATTAAGCACTAACTGGCCCATGCATCAAGCAAAATACCCCTCGCTAAATTTCCGAATCGTTAAAATAGGTCGTTACCGAGCGCAAAACAACATATTCCAATGCATCAAGCCCAATAGCGAAAAAACGACATAATCGCAAAAAAAGCCCCCGGTAATTTACCGAATCGCAAATTAGCGATTCGAAAATAGCGAAATCATCATTTGCGCGTGCCAATAGCGATTAGCAAATAAAGAATCGCAAAGGAATGCATCAAAAGTGCAAAATACCGAATTTCAACTAAATCGCTAATTAGCATGAGCAGAATAAGGGGAATCTCAACCAGGAGGTAAAGTTGATGAAACACAAATAAAAAAAAATTTAAAAAAATCTCACAGGTGTAAACTATCTGAAACCCTTCAAAAATGCCACTGGAGACCCCGTTTGTTTTTCAAAATGGCAGCCCTCTACGTGCTCGCAAGGAGGATGAGAATAAATGCAGCAGCACAGCGCAGGAGGAGGATCCAGGAGAGGGTATTCAGAGTGCGCATTACATTGCTGGGCCAAAATGACGAGGAAGTATATGACAAGTACCGTCTGAATAGTGCCATGATAATGCGCCTAATTGCTGACCTGGAACCACTACTGCAGCACCAGACCCGTAGGACAAATGCCATTCCTGAGCATGTCCAGGTCCTATGCAGCCTGCACCTACTGGCGTTCGGGAGTTTCCAGGGGGTCGTTGCGGTAGCCGGAGGCGTCTCACAAAGCGCACTTTCACGCTTCTTCCGTAAATTCATTGATGCCATGCTGACAATGATACATACCCACATCACCTTCCCCACAACCCCACAGCAGTTGAACCAGACCAAACTGGAGTTCTACCAGGTGGCACAATTCCCCATGTCATAGGATGCATTGACTGCACGCATGTCCCCATCTGTCCCCCCTCAGCCAACGAGTACATATTCCGTAACAGGAAGTCCTATCACTCGATCAACGTCCAGGTCGTGTGCAATGCCAAGCACATAATCACTGACATAGTGGCACAATTTCCAGGGCGCACACACGACTCATATATATTCCGGCACAGTGGCATCCACAGGAGTCTGCTCAACGGTGAATTTGGAGAGGGACACCTACTTGGTACCTACATATACCTGTTTGTTACATCATTATCCCATATGTAATTGCATTACTGCGGCTAACCCTTTGCTCCCACCCTGTAGGTGACAGCGCATACGCCTTGCGGGACTATATCCTGACCCCCTACCTCAACCCAGCAACACCACAGGAACAGCGCTACAACGCGGCACATATTAGCACAAGAATTGTGGTCGAGAGAACATTCGGGATCCTGAAAAGTCGCTTCCGGATCCTACATAAGACTGGTGGTGCATTGCAATACAACCCCGAGACCTGCTGCAGGATTGTAGCAGTATGTGCCATGCTGCACAACATTGCAACCAGAAGGGGGATTCCCATCGAGATGGACGGAAATGACAACGATCGGGATGACCAACCACCCGCACAACACCGACAGTCACACGTGCCAAACACAGCTGAAGGTCATAGGAGGCGGACATACATCACACAACATCACTTCTGAGCCTGGTAAGAATGAGCCATCACACAATATCTTTGAATGCTAATGTTTTATTCACATAAGCACAGGTCAAAGTAAATATTAATGTTTAGGAAACATGACGGTGATTGCATTGGTTGATGAAATGAAATCTAATCGTTAACAGCACGGGAGTGCAATCACAATATTAAAGTGGAACATGGTTACACCACCATGGACAATGAGGCAGAATTGCATGTCTAGCGCCTCTTGCCACGTACCCCCAGCCTCCTGTCGCATGGCTCCTCGACATCACCCTGATGTGTGCCTGTGGCTGTTGAGCTGCGCGAACTGCGCCTCCTGCTAGTGGTCTCCGGCACGGACACGCTACTCATGCTCGATGCCTCCTCACTACCCTCCTCCCCTTCCAAGTTGCTGGCACTCACTGTCCCAGACTGTAGATGTTCCACGGCAGTGGTCACTTGGCCTAAGGCCTTAGCAACATCCCCGCAGAAATGTCCCAAGTCAATCTGCAGTGACACGGAGCGGCGTGACAGGACAGCAGTGCTGTTGCAGAGCTTGGTGATGGCCCTAGTATTTGCAGAAAGACGAAGCAAGCCCTGCCGATGCCTCCTGCGCTTAGTGCGTTGTCCTGCTATGAAGGCACAGGTGAGCTCCTGTAGGATCTTGTTTATTTGCTGATTCCCCTCTGCAACAACTGTCGTTAGGTGATGCACACAGTCTGACATCGTGCTCATGTTTTTGGCCAGCTTGGAGATCTGCAGGTTTATTGTGCCCATATGTCTCCCCTGCAGGCGCTGAACACATAGCATCTGCGACTCACCCCAGCATAGACATTCGGAGCCTGTCCTGAATCTGACGCAATACTGCTCCTGGACCTGCGCCGTTGTCTGACTCGGCCACGTGCTGGTGTCGGAGCTGCTGAAGGGAAACGTGTCTGGCTGGGGACTGTTGTGGGTGCTGGGGTCGGCTCAGTTTCCATTTCCTGCAGTGCGGGTACAGGTGCCCTGCGTTTTGGTGGTGGTGGTGGGGATTGAGGGTCCAGCGGAGTCTCTCCATCCGTCTCTGCCGGTGTCTCAAAAATGATGAGGCGCTCACTGTCATCTGAGTCCACCGGAGATGCATCTGTGTGTGGAACAGTGCATTGTTATTTTAGTTTGTTCCTCTATCTGTTTATCATTTAGCCTATTTTACACATTATAAATCACAGATTTAAACATACTGTCGGACATGTACTGCTGGTGTCTTTTCTTGCGCATTGGCGATTATCCATGCACACTTGTCTAACATGACTACAACTCCCATGATGCTATTCGTATGTGAGGGTATATGTGTAATGGACTTCTTCCTGCACACTGTGATTTGCCTGGGGGGATGTGCATGGGTATACAATACGCAGCGTATTAGCGCAGGCATGCTTCTTACCTTGTTGTGTGGTTGCTGTGCCGGAAGTGTCCATTTGGGTGACTCCCACAACTGCCTCAGGCTCAATTGTCCCCTCAACGAGGTCCTCCAGGGCTGTGTTGGCAGATACTTTGGATGGTCCCCCTCCTGTGCCAGCTGCTTCCTTCACCCTTTCTGCTATGCGCTCCTTGGCACGTTTCCTGAGGTCGTACCACCTTTTCTTTAGTTCGTCAATGCTGCGGTGTGTGACTCACACAGCATTTACCTTCTCCTTAATGCGCAGCCATATTTTGCGCTTCTCAGCTTCTGGCACCTTCAGGGACAACTTGCCAAACAGTTTGTCATGGCTGCTGCTCACCCCCTCTATCAGGTGTTCCAGTTCCCTCTCTGAGAACTTTCTCTTCCTCTTCCTGGGCGTGGCAGTTGTCTTTGCAGCATTTTTGTCCATCCTGGCTAGGTGTGGTGTAGCTGGATTGTGAGGGTGAAGTCTCTCAGCTCATCTTCAGTCCTCTGCCTCCTCCTCTGAGCTCCTCAGGGCACTGAATGAAGCATGGGCTGGATGACTTCCTGGTTGTGATGTCATCAGCCTGCTTCTTGCGCCTCCCGTTTTTTGCGAATTCGCTAATACCGATTTCGGTAATACCGATTTCGGTATTAGCTAATTTGTCTTTTTGCGATTCGCAATCGTGTATTCGGTCTTTTTTAGCGATTTGTTGCGAATCGCTAATTATTACCGAATCTGTACATGCATCCCGATGGGCAAGTCATTATTTGCGATTCCTTATTTTTCGCTAATAAGGAATCGCTTTACCGAATTTTGATGCATGTGCCCCTTTATCGGGTTCTCCAGATGACCATACCCTCCCAAAGTGTTACACCCGGTAACAGAGGCTATCCCCGCACATCTTACACTCATTTTAAATTAAGTTACTAATACTGGCATCTTTCCAAAATTATGGAAGAGAGCAACAATTCTCCCACTTATAAAAAAGCCCATGCTTCCAGTATCCAATCTTGCAAATTGTCGACCGATATCACAGCTGCCTCTGCCGGCCAAAATACTAGATAAAGCACTCAATCAGCAACTCTCTGACTTCATAAATGAAAACAGCTTGCTAAATGATTCACAATTCGGGTTTCGGAGCCAGCACAGCACCCAATCAGCCCTCATATTTGCCTCAGAGAGTATAAGATCCATCGTACACAAAGGAGACAGTGCGGCCTTGATACTTCTCGATTTCTCTGCGGGGTTCGATACTGTCAATCACGGTATTCTGATTGATTGCTTGCATGAGCTCAGAATCTGAGGCAAAGCCCTCGCCTTATTAACATCCTTTCTGGCAGACAGCGAACAATATACCACCCTAAAAACATTTGTCTCTAAAACATGGAATCTCCCCTGTGGCGTCCCCTGTGGCATTATTAAGCCCCACCCTATTCAATTTGTACATTAGTCCCCTGGTTAAACTTATCAGAACCTCTGGCTTCTCAGTGGTGTCCTATGCAGACGACACACAAATTATGGTGCCTGCCTCAGGAAATCTGGTCCACACAGCCTCCAAATTCTGTCTCTGTATGGAAAACATCAGTATTTTGATGGCGAAAACTGCCTAAGCCTAAACTTGGGTAAGACCGAAGTTTTGCTCTTCGGAAATAATACCAATTTTTGGACACCAGACTGGTGGCCACCAGATATGGGACCTCCCCCATCACCAGCAGAAAAGGTTAGAAACCAAGCTCTCCTTCGAGAACCAGATCAACCAAATAGCCTCCTCAGCTTTCTTTCGCTTGAAGATTCTGAGAAAAATTCTACCATTCATTCCCTCCAACCTCCAAAAATTGATCATGTCAGCATTGATTCTGTCCAAACTGGACTATTGCAACAGATTGTAAACTGGCCTAAACCAAAAAATTATATAAAAACTTCAGACACTGCAAAATGCGGCAGCCCATCTAATTTTTAATCTCCCCAAATTTTATTCAGCATCTATGGCACCGAATCAATTGCATTGGCTACCTGTGAAAAAAATAATTGCTTTCAAGGCCTTGAGCACCACCTTTAAGGCACTACACAATATTGGCAAGTTGCCCTTTGGCAACGCTTTAACTAGTATACACCTCCTAGACTCCTATGTTCCTCGTGCTCGAAAAATGTGGTGGTACCCAACTTCAGACTTGCACGTTGGGGCGGTAAAAACTTTGTGGCCATTACTGCTAAATTTTGGAACTCCCTCCCCTTTGAATTAAAAAATTCCCAAACACTTCTACAGTTTAGAAAAGCATTAAATACGTGGCTCATCAAACCAGGTCATTAGGGATTCATCCTACCTCACTGATCGCCCACATGCAGCACAGCGCCAAGACACCTTTGGGTATACGTGCGCTATACAAAACCTTATAATATAACATAACATCACATACCCCATGCATTATACCTTCTACACCATGTATCATACCATACTTTGTACATCATGCATCATACCATACCTTGTACACCATGCATCATACCTTCTACACCATGCATCATACCTTGTACCCCATGCATCACACGTATACACCATGCATCATACCTTGTACACCATGTATCATACCATACCTTGTACACCATGCATCATACCTTGTACACCATGCATCATACCTTGTACCCCATGCATCACACGTGTACGCCATGCATCATACCTTGTATACCATGTATCATACCATACCTTGTACACCATGCATCATACCTTGTACACAATGCATCATACCTTGTACCCCATGCATCACACGTGTATGCCATGCATCATACCTTGTACACTGTGCATCATACCTTGTACATCATGCATCATACCTTGTACACCATGCATCATGCATTGTACCGCATGCATCATACCTTGTACACCATGCATCATACCATACCTTGTACACCATGCATCATACCTTGTACACTATGTATCATACATTGTACCCCATGCATCATACCTTGTACACTATGTATCATACCTTGTACACCATGCATCATACCTTCTACATCATGCATCATACCTTGTGTGCCATGCATTATACCTTGTACATCATGCATCATACCCTGTGTAAAATTCATCATACCATACACTGCACACCATGCATCATACCTTTTACATCATGCATCATACCTTGTACACCATGCAGCACACCTTGTACACCATGCATCATACCTTGAACAATATGCATCATACCTTGCACACCATGCAGCATACCTTGTACACCATGCATCATACATTCAGACTTGCACGTTGGGGCGGTAAAAACTTTGTGGCCATTACTGCTAAATTGTGGAACTCCCTCCCCTTTGAATTAAAAAATTCCCAAACACTTCTACAGTTTAGAAAAGCATTAAATACGTGGCTCATCTAACCAGGTCATTAGGGATTCATCCTACCTCACTGATCGCCCACATGCAGCACAGCGCCAAGACACCTTTGGGTATACGTGCGCTATACAAAACCTTATAACATCACATACCCCATGCATCGTACCTTCTACACCATGTATCATACCATACTTTGTACATCATGCATCATACCATACCTTGTACACCATGCATCATACCTTGTACACCATGCATCATACCTTGTACCCCATGCATCACACATGTACGCCATGCATCATACCTTGTATACCATGTATCATACCATACCTTGTACCCCATGCATCATACCTTGTACACCATGCATCATACCTTGTACCCCATGCATCACACGTGTACGCCATGCATCATACCTTGTACACTGTGCATCATACCTTGTACATCATGCATCATACCTTGTACACCATGCATCATGCATTGTACAGCATGCATCATACCTTGTACACCATGCATCATACCATACCTTGTACACCATGCATCATACCTTGTACACTATGTATCATACATTGTACCCCATGCATCATACCTTGTACACTATGTATCATACCTTGTACACCATGCATCATACCTTCTACATCATCCATCATACCTTGTGTGCCATGCATTATACCTGGTACATCATGCATCATACCCTGTGTAAAATGCATCATACCATACACTGCACACCATGCATCATACCTTTTACATCATGCATCATACCTTGTACACCATGCAACACACCTTGTACACCATGTATCATACCTTGAACAATATGCATCATACCTTGCACACCATGCAGCATAACTTGTACACCATGCATCATACATTGTACGCCATCCATCATCCCATGTACATCATGCATCATACCTTGTACATCAAGCAAATTACCTTGTACAACATGAATCGTACCTTGTACACCATGCATCATACCTTGTATACAATTCATCATACCTTGTATACAATTCATCATACCTTGTATGCCATGCATCATACCTTGTACGCCATGCATCATACCTTGTACATCATGCATCATACCTTGTATGCCAGGCATCACACTTTGTACGCTATGCATCATACCTTATACATTATGCATAATACCTTGTACACCATGCATGTCATGAACACCATGCATCATACCTTCTACATCATGCAGCATACCATACCTTGTACACCATGCAGCAAACCTTGTACACTATGCATCATAACTTGTGCGCCATGCGTCACACCTTGTACATCATGCATCATACCTTGAACAACATGCATCATACCTTGTACGCCATCCATCATACCTTGTATGCCATCCATCATACCTTGTACATCATGCATCATACCTTGTACAACATGAATCATACCTTGTACACCATGCATCGTAACTTGTATGCCATGCATCATGCCTGGTACACCATGCATCATACCTTGTACATCATGCATCATACCTCGTACACCATGCATCATACCTTGTATACAATGCATCATACCTTGTACGCCCTGCATCATACCTTGTATACAATGCATCATACCGTGTATGCCATGCATCACACCTTGTATACAATGCATCATACCTTGAACACCATGCATCATACCTTGTACACCATGCATCATACCTTGTATACAATTCATCATACCTTGTACACCATGCATCATACTTTGTATACAATTCATCATACCTTGTACACCATGCATCATACCTTGTACACCATGTATGATACCTTACCTTGAACACCATGCATCATACCTTGTATACAATTCATCATACCTTGTATGCCATGCATCATACCTTGTACGCCATGCATCATACCTTGTACATCATGCATCATACCTTGTATGCCAGGCATCACACTTTGTACGCTATGCATCATACCTTATACATTATGCATAATACCTTGTACACCATGCATATCATGAACACCATACATCATACCTTCTACATCATGCAGCATACCATACCTTGTACACCATGCAGCAAACCTTGTACACTATGCATCATAACTTGTGCGCCATGCGTCACACCTTGTACATCATGCATCATACCTTGAACAACATGCATCATACCTTGCACACCATGCAGCATACCATGTACACCATGCATCATACCTTGTACGCCATCCATCATACCTTGTATGCCATCCATCATACCTTGTACATCATGCATCATACCTTGTACAACATGAATCATACCTTGTACACCATGCATCGTAACTTGTATGCCATGCATCATGCCTGGTACACCATGCATCATACCTTGTACATCATGCATCATACCTCGTACACCATGCATCATACCTTGTATACAATGCATCATACCTTGTACGCCCTGCATCATACCTTGTATACAATGCATCATACCGTGTATGCCATGCATCACACCTTGTATACAATGCGTCATACCTTGAACACCATGCATCATACCTTGTACACCATGCATCATACCTTGTATACAATTCATCATACCTTGTACACCATGCATCATACTTTGTATACAATTCATCATACCTTGTACACCATGCATCATACCTTGTACACCATGTATGATACCTTACCTTGAACACCATGCATCATACCTTGTATACAATGCATCATACCTTGTATGCCATGCAACATTCCTTGTATACAATGCATCATACCTTGTACGCCATGCATCATACCTTGTACGCCATGTATGATACCTTACCTTGAACACCATGCATCATACCTTGTATACAATGTATCATGCCGTGTACGCCATGCATCATACCTTGTATACAATGCATCATGCCTTGTACGCCATGCATCATACTTTGTACACCATGCCTCATACCTTGTATCCCATGCATCATACTGTGTATGCCATGCATCACACCTTGTATACAATGCATCATACCTTGAACACCATGCATCATACCTTGTACACCATGCATCATACCTTGTACACCATGTATGATACCTTACCTTGAAGACCATGCATCATACCTTGTATACAATGCATCATACCTTGTATGCCATGCATCATACCTTGTATACAATCCATCATACTTTGTACGCCATGCATCATACCTTGTACGCCATGTATGATACCTTACCTTGAACACCATGCATCATACCTTGTATACAATGCATCATGCCTTGTACGCCATGCATCATACTTTGTACACCATGCATCATACCTTGAACACCATGCATCATACCTTGAACACCATGCATCATGCCTTGAACACCATGCATCATACCTTGTATACAATGCGTCATACCTTGTACCCCATGCATCATACCTTGTATACAATGCATCATACCTTGAACACCATGCATCATACCTTGAACACCATGCATCATACCTTGTATACAATGCGTCATACCTTGTACCCCATGCATCATACCTTGTATACAATGCATCATACTTTTTACACCATGTATGACACCATACCTTGAACACCGTGCATCATACCATGTATGCAAAGCAAAGCAAAACTCTTTATTTCGGTAAAATACCATAAAAGAGACAAAGATTCATGATAAGCATCGCCGATGTCGTTACGGGGACAAGGCAAACATATGGTAAGACTTGGTATACAGTTAAAAATGACAATCAATAAAAAGTTAAAATGGCAGACAATAAGAATTTAAAACAGATATCTTACAATTCAAGCTTTCATCACAAATTCTTTTCAAGGGGGAGGGAGGGCAGGGGGGGGGCAAGGGGGGATCAGGGAGGGGAAAAGCAGGGAAAAAATTCACCATCTTGTTACGAAAGTAGTTTTGGAGTTAACACTATTGAAAATGCGAGAGCGGGGATTAAGTACCAAGTGCCAGGCTATATAAAGTATGACAACTTACACATAGCATGCGAATAGCTACTATCAATGTATGTGGTTTGAATGACGCTGGTAAACGAAGGATGGTAAGAGAGTACCTCAAAACTTTGCGTGTAGATATTGTTTGTCTACAGGAGACGCACATTGAGGGGTCTCGCAAATTCCTTTTAGAACAATTGGGATTTCATTTAATAGCATGTACTTCGCAAGGGACTAGGACCCGGGGGGTGGCAGTGCTTGCTCAAAAGAGGGGGATAATTGTTAAAAAATGCTTATCTGATAAGTGTGGCCGCTGGGTAATTGTGGAGTGTCAAGCACAAGGGCTAAGCTTTACGCTTTGTTCAATTTATGGGCCCACGGTGGACGACCCAGTAATGCTTAACCACGTAAATATACAATTAGCTAACTGGCCCCTCCCGATAATTGCGTGTGGGGATTTTAACATTAATGGCTTAAAAGGGCTATGGAGAGGGGATCCAACTAAGTTCGAAAGCCGGAAAAAGAAAAGCCATAGGGCCCTAGTCCAAATGATGGAAGATAATGGGCTTATAGATGCATGGGAGCAGTTAGCTCCTCTGGGGATGGGTAGTACGTATTACTCAGCGCCACACAGGGCCTTAGCACGTTTAGATTATTTTTTAGTTTCTTCGTCTCTTCTCTCGCTTTGTAAAATTAAAAAGTTACCACGAGTAGTTTCCGACCATAACCCCCTGGTCTTAGACCTCCCAAAATCTGGAGTGAAGCCTCAGGTAACGAGCTGGACTTTTGAAAGAGCCTTATTACAGGATTTAAACTATGTGGCACACATGAATAAATGGCTCAAAGAATTTCTTGAGGTTAATAGGGGGAGCACTGGGTTTGGGATAGTATGGGACGCCCTTAAAGCTGGTATTAGGGGGGAATCTATGAGCTATTCGCTGAAACGGAATAAGATGGAAAAAATGAAGATGGAGGCTATACAAGGGTCAATTATGGCCTTAGAAGAAGAACTGGTTATAGCAATTGGCTCCTGTCTTAATATAGATGAGATAACGCAGAAACTTACATTAGCAAAGGCTGCGGCTGGAGATATCTTGGCCGCGAAAGCATCAGGTAAATTTCTGGCTTGGAAACAGATCCATCATGAATTTAGCGAACAAGTAGGACATATCTTAGCTGTAAGGACCAGATAGATGGCTACTAGGGGGGACATTTTGGAGATAAAAACATCAGACGGGGTGGTTGTTACCACTCCCAAGGATATCTCCAACGTGTTCCACAGGTATTATCAAATTCTGTATAGTGAGGATACCACTAGGGATGCTAAAGAGGTAAGGGACTATTTAGAGCTAGCCCCTGCTGAAGTATTCTCAACAGAAGACTCTTTGACTTTGGAGGCTAGCTTTGTAGATGAAGAAATCCAGGGAGCCATTAAAGATTTGCCTTCAGGTAAGGCGGTTGGACCGGATCTAATCCCTTTAGAATTTTACAAAAAAAAAATTCCAACTCTGGGGGAATATTTATGTTATGTAATGCGCCAGGTTCAGAGCGGCCAAACACCTCCACAGTCATGGGGAGAAGCTAGCATGATCATTTTTTTAAAGAAAGACAAACCTCCTAATGAACCTGGCTCTTACAGGCCGATCAGCTTAATGAACAGCGATACAAAAATCTACTCAAAAATTTTAGCCAACCGCCTCAGTAATATCATAGGGAAGGTGATTTCACCCCGCCAACACGGGTTTATTCCCGGTAGGGGCACCGCGGAACATATCAGGAGAGTCTGTACTCTGTTCGATGGTGTCTCAGCCACACGAGACCCTATGGCGCTTATTCTGCTTGACGCGGAGAAGGCGTTTGATAGGGTCTCGTGGGGCTTCCTTTGGTCAACATTGGAGAATGTAAAAATAGGCAAGGGGTGCATAAAAGCAATACAGGCGTTGTATAAGAATCCGCAGATTCGACTCCGGGTTAGGGGAGAACAGAGTGACCCAATAGACATTAAGCGAGGAACGAGGCAGGGGTGCCCCTGCTCTCCCCTTCTTTTTGCTTTTTATATTGATCCTTTTATAAGGAGAATTGAGATGAACAACGGCATTCTCCCAATCTGCCTGAACGGCTTCGAAACAAAGATCTTGGGTTATGCAGAGGATCTGGCAATCACGGCCGCAAATCCCTCTGTAGCAATAGATGAAATAGAACAAGAGGCAGAATGCTTTGGGGCACTTTCTGGCTACAAACTTAATCGTGGTAAGACACAAATAGTGGTCAATGATAAGATTAATCTGGTTGACTCAAGAGTGACGGACTCGGCCACCTATCTAGGGGTTATATCATAACATCGGACTTAACCAAAATTGTTGAAAAGAATCTTGCTCCAGTGATCCAGAAATCAAAGAGGGATCTCGATAGGATGAATAATTTACATCTTTCAATAGTGGGAAGATGCAATATTATTAAAATGATATTCCTCCCAAAAGTTTTGTATTTGTTTAGAACGATTCCCCTGAAGTTTGATAATAGTTGGTTTAAAGAAATGGAGAGAATGATAAACCGGTTCATCTGGGCTCAGGGGAAGACGAGAAGGGCACTCAAATTTATGTCCCTCCCTAGGGAGAGAGGAGGTTGGGCGGTAGCTGATTTAAGAGCATACTACTGGGCCGCGGTGATGCAATATATTCGTGGGTTGCCAGGGGGCAAGATTATGGACCGGTGGAGGGAGGATGACTCTATACCAGATGTTTACGAATTACTCTTAAATGGGGAAGCTCGTAACTGGCTTTTGAGGTTTAGCGAGGCCAGCTATTATAAAAAAGTTAAATTCAAGACATTGGGTGCGGCAATAACGGTGTGGTCTGCTATTAGAAAAAAGCTGGGACTGGGTAGAATGAATTATTATACACCTCTATTTATGAATCCATCCTTGCCTGAGGTCTTTCATGATGCTGTAATGAAACGATGGGATGCCCTTGGGGTCAAGACAATTGGTGATATTCCAGACCTCGATGGTATAATAACTTTTGAAAGAGCCCAAATCCTCTTTAATCTACAGCATAGCGAATTTTTAAAAATTTTGCAGATCCGTTCGGCCCTGGCAAGGAAAAGAGGAGGATTAAGTATATTTGACAGAGATACAGTTATGGAAAGGGTGAGAGACCCCGAAGGGTGTTCTATTTCCCAGATCTATAGTGAATTAAATCAACATCAAAAAGACGATCTGGAAAAACAGACTGAGAAATGGCGGGGGAAGCTGGGCATCAATGGAAGCGAGTTTATAGCCTCACTTAAGCTAGGATGTACGGTTTTAAAGGTGGCTAATCTTCAAGCTCAACACTTTAAAACTATTTTTGAACTCTATTACACCCCAGCAAGAATAGCCCAATGGGGGGGGACCATGGGTACGCGCTGCCCGCGCTGCCACAGTGATGAGGCTGATACGGTCCACATGTTCGCCTCGTGCCCTAAGTTAGAATCTTTGAAAAAGGCGATAGAATATTTTATGGGGCAAACCCTGAGGATCCAAATAAGACTAACCAACGAGCTAATGGTGTTAGGTGTGGCTAGAGGTGGAACTCAAGTAGCTCATCACGAATTTATTTTCCTTGCTACGGCGGTAGTTAGGATCTGCGTGACCTCAGCATGGAAAGATCCTAACCCTCCTACCTTTCAACAATGGGTGTCTCGCCTACTAGCTGTATATAGTTTGGAAAAGGGTTTATATGAGAAGAAAGGGTGGAAAGCTTTGAAACTAGGCAAACTTACCTGGGCCCCAGTAGCCGATTGGAAGACTAGATTGGAGAGATTTCAGCAATAATCCCTGGCATTAATTATGGCAAAAGAACCTGGGGCGAATTAGATTTAATGTATGCCTTCTTTTCTCTTTTTTTTTCTCTTTTTTTTCTACTTTCTTTAGTTTGATCCAGGGATGATTCAATTATTGAAGGGCCGGGCCAAAGGATTGCTTTAACTCCCTCTTTGTTTCGTATTTGTACAATGTAATATTAGTTTTTTCTGTTGTATTTTTTGTTTGTTCTTTTTGCTCTATATTACATGTATAATATCTGATGGATTTATTTTTTTGTATAATAATGAATGAAGAATTGATGGTGATAATAAAAAAAAATATATATATATTTTCAACCACGGAGAGGTTGATGTGCAAATTTGGCGGAGTCCCTTGTCTAAAGTGCATGTGCATTAATAAAAAGGTACAATCATAAACAGCGCACAATTGTATATGAATCAATTGCAGGGCCAAACATTGCAATGGAAACAATTAGACGGCAATCAAGGATGAACATTGAGCAGAAAGCATAAAATGGCTATTTACATCTTGGAATAAAATGGCCAGAAAAGTACTTAAAGTGGCAGGGCATCTCGACTACAATCTCGATAGTAGGCCGGGGGGCTATCTGTGCCCTCCTGTTCGCCCATGAATGGCCTAAAAATGTCGTAGTTGCGCACACGAAAAGTGGTGTTGCATCGGATTTCAGTATGCGCATGGCCTCTCTAAAATTTCTGGTGCCAAGTTGCCTGCAAAAAGGGGTCAGCCATTTACTCCTAGGCTTTGCGTATGCTGTACAGGCAAAGAGGAAATGGCCGATAGTTTTGTGCGGGCAAGGGCAACAAGGGCAGCCCATTTGCTGTGCTCTATTGGCTAGCCATGAGTTTGTAAAAGCATTAACTGGCAGGCTGCCATGCCTGAATTGAATGTAAAGCTTCCTATCAGCCGCACTTTAATTATGTCAAGGTAGCTTTCAAAAGTGCGGCTGATTTTGAAGTCTCTGAGGGGCATATTAGCAAGAACGGCGTTAAAATTATCGCCGCTTTAGCGGCAGGAAACTGCCGCTAAAGCGGCGATAATGGGCTTGCTAATATGCCCTTGAGAATTCCAATAGAAGCCCAGGATCACAGCAGAACATGGGCTTCTATTGGTATTCTCAAGGGCATATTATCAAGCCCATTATCGCCGCTTTAGCGGCAGTTTCCTGCCGCTAAAGCGGCGATAATTTTAACGCCGTTCTTGCTAATATGCCCCTAATTTTTCGGTTAATCTCCCCTGAGTGCCATCTAGGTATGCTTTGGACTCAACCCAGTCCCAATATAGTAACTTAGTCTGTCGTCTATTGTAAGTTGGGGGACAGGCAATGTTATGGCTGTGGAGGCCTAAGCTGGAAATTAGGCTTTTAACATATTTGATCCAGCCTATTTGGTTCGCAGTGTCTAAGGCACAGACCTCCTCGAAGGCCGCAGCGTAAGATGACAATTCCGGGGTGGGGACCATCCGCTGCCAGAACAACAAAGGGTGGAGCTTCGCTAAGTCGCTAATGGGTTTGATGCCCATGTCAAGCAAAAGTGGGCAAAGGGGGGTGCTTTGCGGAAAAGAGGTCAGGTTTCTGAGGAACTTATTCTCCATGGTTGTCAGGTCACTTGCTCTTTCCATACCCCACAACTTGGCTCCATACAGAGCACTGCTCACGGCCTTGCAACTGTAGAGTTTCAAAGCTGGTGCAATAGGCTTGGTGTAAGAAAGGCAGTGCTCCTTACGCAGAGCCCCAGTTACCTAGGAAAACTTGAGATAGGCCTTATTGAGATGGTGCTTCCAGGCCATATCCTCCGACAGTTTAATTCCCAGGTAATCAAAGAAGCTCACTCTCTCTAGTGGAGTGCAACCTAGGAACAATTTTCCCTTGAATGACTTGTGGGGGTTCAGTAACATGAGCTTAGTTTTAGATGTATTAATTTCCAGCCCCCTCCTATCGCAGAAGAGCTTGAATTGGTTTAGAAGTTTTTGCAAGCCCATAGGGGTCTTCGAGACGAGAAGAGTCTCAATCAATCAATCACAGAATTTGTAGAGCGCACTACTTACCCGCGAGGGTCTCAAGGCGCTGGGGAAAAAAAAGTGGGGGGGGGGGTGGTGCCGCTACTGGTCGAACAGCCAGGTCTTGAGTAGCCTCCTGAAGGTCAGCAGGTCTTGGGTCTGTCGTAGGCTGAGTGGAAGGGTGTTCCAGGTCTTGGCGGCGAGGTGGGAGAAGGATCTGCCACCGGTGGTTGTTCTTCGGATGCGAGGGACGGTGGCGAGGGAGAGGTCGGCGGAGCGGAGCTGGCGGTTAGGGACGTAGAAGAAGAGTCGTCTGTTGAGGTAGGCTGGGCCGGACTTGTGGAGTGCCTTGTGTGCATGGATGAGGAGTTTGAAGGAGATTCTCCTGTCGATGGGGAGCCAGTGCAGGTTTCTCAGGTGGGGGGTGATGTGGCTGTGGCGTGGTACGTCGAGGATCAGGCGTGCAGAGGCGTTTTGAATGCGTTGCAGTCGTTTGATGAGCTTGGCCGGGGCTCCCGCGTAGAGGGCATTTCCATAGTCGAGTCTGATGCTGATGAGGGCCTGGGTGACTGTTCTTCTTGTATCTGTCGGGATCCACCTGTAGATCTTGCGGAGCATGCGGAGGGTGTTGAAGCAGGAGGAGGAGACTGCGTTGACTTGCTTGGCCATGGAGAGCGTTGAGTCGAGGATGACTCCCAGGTTGCGTGCGTGGTCGGTGGGTGTCGGGGCTGCCCCCAGTGTCGTTGGCCACCAGGAGTCGTCCCAGGCTGAAGGGTTGGAGCCGAGGATGAGGACCTCCGTCTTGTCCGTGTTCAGCTTTAGACGGCTGCTCTTCATCCAGTCGGCGACGGCCTTCATTCCTTCGTGGTGGTTTTATTTGGCGGTGAGGGGGTCCTTGGTGAGGGAGAGGATCAGTTGAGTGTCGTCGGCGTAGGAGATTATGTTGAGGTCGTGCTGTCGGGCGATGCGTGTGAGCGGGGCCATGTAGATGTTGAACAGTGTCGGGCTGAGGGATGACCCCTGGGGTACGCCGCAGATGATCTCGGAGGCTTCGGATCGGAATGGGGGGAGGCGGACTCTCTGGGTTCTGCCGGAGAGGAAGGAGGTGGTCCATTCCAGGGCCTTGTCTCGGATCCCTGCGTCATGGAGGCGTGTGCGTAGAGTGCGGTGGCAGACAGTGTCGAAGGCGGCGGAGAGGTCCAGCAGGATGAGGGCTGCGGTCTCACCGTTGTCCAGCAGGGTCCTGATGTCGTCGGTGGCGGCGATGAGGGCATTCTCGGTGTTGTTACGGAACGCTGACTGGGATGGGTCCAGGATGCTGTTTTCTTCGAGGTATCGGGTTAGCTGTCTGTTGACGATCTTCTTGATGACCTTGGCTGGGAACGGAAGCAGGGAGATGGGCCGGAAGTTCTTGAGGTCTCTCCGGTCCGCCTTGGGTTTTTTGAGTAGGGCGTTGATCTCGGCATGTTTCCAGCTCTCTGGGAAGGTCGCTGTCTCGAAGGAGAGATTGATGACGTTGCGCAGTGGGGTGCGATGGAGCTGCTGGCTTTGTTGAAGATGTGGTGCGGGAAAGGGTCTGACGGGGAGCCGGAGTGGATTGTGCTCCTGGTCTTGATGGTGTCATCAATGTTCACGTTGGCCCAGGCTGGCAAGGGGTCGTGGTCGATGGTGTACAGCGAGTCTGGTGTGTCGGTGTCTGTCTGGGTGTTGAAGTTGGCGTGGATGTCGGCGATCGAAGGTGGCGAGGGAATCGCACAGGGCTTGCGACGGCGGGATGTCGTTGGTGTTGGAACTGGGGTTGGAGAGTTCCTTCACGATGTTGAAGAGCTCCTTGCTATTGTGTGCGTTGTTGTCGAGGCGGTCTTTGAAGGAGATCCTCTTGGCGGACCTGATGAGGTGATGGTGGTTGCGGATGGCGTGTTTGTGGGCTGCGTGGCTGTCCGGTGTCTTTTCACTGTGCCATTTATTCTCTAGTTTCCGGCAGGTACGCTTGGATGCTAGGAGTTCCGGGGTGAACCAGCTGGCTCTCTTGCTGGTGTCTCTGTAGGTGGGTTTTTTCAGCGGGGCGAGGGTGTTGGCGCAGTCATCTATCCATCGTCTGAGGTTGCGGGCAGCGTCGTCGGTGTTGGAGGGGTTGGTGGGTGGGCTGAGAGCGAGGTTTGCCTGTAGTTGGTCTTCGGTGACTTTATTCCAGCAGCGGCGTGGGATCTGTTGGGTGCGGTGGTGTGTGGTAGGTTTCTGGAAGGTGAAGTGGATGCAGCGGTGGTCGGTCCAGAGGAGTTCGGTGGTGTGGCTGAAGGAGACGTGGGAGCTTGAGGAGAAGACGGGGTCTAGCGTGTGGCCGGCGGAATGGGTCGGCGTTGTGACGAGCTGTCTCAGTCCGAGGTTGGCGAGGTTGTCGATCAGGGTGGTGGAGTTGCTGTCGTTGTTGTTCTCCAGGTGAAAGTTCAGGTCTCCGAGGAGGATGTAGTCGGTGGAGGTCAAGGCGTGCGTGCTGATGAAGTCGGCGATGGAGTCGCTGAACTGGGGTCAGGGTCCGGGGGGTCTGCAGACGAGGGTGCCTCTAAGGGTGGTGTTGGGGTCCATGTGGATCTGGAAGTGCATGTGTTCGGCGGTGCAGAGAGTGTCGTCGGTGCTGGTCGAGACTCTGATGGTGTTCTTGTGGACGATGGCGATTCCTCCTCCTACTCCGTTGGTGCGGTCTCTGCGGGTAATTTTATAGCCGTCTGGGATGGCTATGGCGATGTCGGGTGCGGAGGAGTCATTCATCCAGGTCTCTGTCAGGAAGGCGACGTCCGGTGATGATGTGTCGAGCAGGTTCCAGAGCGCGACGGCGTGTTTGCGTGCGGAGCGGGTGTTCAGTAGGATGCATCGGAGGTGGTTGAGTTCCTTCTTGGCGGGCGCTTCGGCGGCTCTGAGGCTGGTGTAGCTGCAGTTCCGGCAGGTGAAGGGACCATGAGTGCGTTTCGGGGCGGCCTTGAAGCAGGTGTGGGTCCGTCCGGGGTTGAGAGCGTGGAGTGTGCTGGCATCGTAGCGGCGGCGGTCATCGTGGTGGGTGCAGGGGGCGCTAGGACCAGGGGTTCTGGCGCTGGGCGTGGTCCAGGCGCGGACGGGCGCAAACGGGCTTCCCTTAGGCGCGCCCGCTGCGCGCAGCCGCCATATATGGGGAGGTGGGAGGGAGGAGCAGCTGGGAGGCGGGAGGCAGGGGCAGTGAATGGTCAGTGAGGGGGGCGGGGCCGCAGCGGCGGGAACCGGGAGCGGCGAGGTAACCGGGGGCAACCGGGCACAGAATCAGGGGCACAGAAGGCAAAACGGGCGCAGAATCAGGGGGCACACGAGGGGAACAGAAGGCAAAAACGGGCACAGAGTCAGGGGCACACGAGGGGAACAGAAGGCAAAAACGGGCACAGAATCAGGGGCACACGAGGGGCACAGAAGGCAAAGGTGGGCACAGAATCAGGGGCACACGAGGGGAACAGAAGGCAAAACGGGCACAGAATCGGGCACACGAGGGGAACAGAAGGCAAAAAAGGGCAACAAGCAGAGGAAAACGGGCACAGAAACCGGGGGCAGCGAGGGGGACAGCAGGCAAAGGGCACAGAGACAACAAGCAGAGGGGCAAACTTACCAGCAGCAGCAGCGGGCAGGACAACACAGGCGGAGCTGTGTGGTGGGGGAGCGACCTACCTGTATAGTTTGCGAACAGAAGGGTGGCAATTCTCTGCTTAGCTAAAGAGGGGGCGTCCGCAGGGGTGGCAGATAAAAGCTCGACAACACCGTTGATGTAAAGTGAAAATAAGGTTGGAGCCAGGACACAGCCTTGGCGGACCCCACGCTGTACTTTAATGGGGTCGGTAACCTGTCCCTGGCTACCCCATCTAACCCGGGCAAAGTTCTCTTCATGCAGCCTGACAAGGAGTGTAAGAATACTCAACGGCATACCCATATCCCTGAGCACCCACCATAATTTGTCCCTGGGAACGAGATCAAAGGCAGATTTCAAGTCTATGAATGCGATGTAAAGGCTCCTTTGTCCAGCAAAACTACCTTCCAATAGAGCATAAGGAGACAAAAGACCTGATCGACTGTGCCGGTTCTCCGTCTGAAGCCCACCTGGAGGGAAGAGAGGATGTCATTCTCCTCCATCCAATCCGAGATTTTCGCTAGAAGCGATCGACAGAAAACTTTCTGGGTGCAGTCGATCAGGCTAATTGGTCGATAGTTGGAAGGGTTAGACCTGTCGTCCTTTTTGAAAATGGGAATCACTTCTGCCCCCTTCCAGGATTCTGGGATCCTCCCTCCACCTGCGATGTCATTGGCTAGGGTCAGAATGTATGTTGCCCAGTTTTCCCTATCAGAACAGAAGAGGTGTCCTGGGATGCCGTCCGGCCCAGGGGCTTTGGCGGGTACAATTGCATTCAGAGAGGTCAGTATTTCGTCTCTGGTAAATAAGAGATCGTGTGATAATTGGAGAGGTACAGGCACTACTAGTTCATTATCAAAAAATTTTGGGATTGAGTACAGGGCTCCAAAGTGTTCTTGCCACTCAATGGCAGAGATGTTGTTGGCAAGGGGTGGGGACCTTTCGTTGTTGCCCTTGCCCACAAGTATCCAAAACATCCTGGCATCTGGATGCAGAGTGGAATCCCCAAGTTCTTCCCACCTCCTATCATCCCATTCCCTCTTGGCCTTGTGCTGCGCCAATTTGTATTGGCCCCTCAGTTCCCGAATTAACGGGATGTCCTTTTTCCTTAAGGCTCGGGACAGATATTTTTGTCAGGGATCTACACTCCTTTGAGAACCATGGGGTCCTTTTGGTCGGTTTCGCCTGGTTGGGACGGGCCTTGAGTGAGGGAACAATAAAATTTCTCGCAAAGTGGTTAAAAAACGAGGAATGTAGAGCACTGCAGCTAGTTGGCATAATCATGTCGCTTGTCCTGGGAAACAGCACCCCTAGGTGGGTTTCAAGATCGCATTTCAAGGTACTAAGTTTGAGTTCATCAGCCAGGATTGCGGGCCATTTAAGCTGGCGTTTGTCATATGAGGGAGTCACCTCCCGTGTGGCAAGGAGAGCAGGAGCTGGCCTTTTCTTTTCACCCCACGGATGCTCCATTGTCAGGCTAAGGGGGTTGTGGTCACTCTCGCATGTCTGAGTTATCGGAATGTCTAATACAATGGGCCATAACATAAGGTCCACAAGTATGTAGTCTATCCTGCTTGACCCATTTGGCCCGACAAAGGTAATTCCCCCTCTTTTGTCGGAAATGGTCCTTCCATTGCGGCCCGAAGCCTATGTGCAAGGGTTAGGGAGTTCAACTGGAGGGCTGCTTGTGACCACTTCTTTATTGGAGGTAGCTCCAAGGGAGGAACCGACCACTTGTTGTCCTTCTCATTAACTTCGAGGATGTCTTCCCAATTAAGGGGCTCGAAAGTTACTTTGAAGTCACCTCCAACGATCAAGGGGTATGTGTAGGAAGGTGGAATCTGACTGCATGGTTGCCCCCACTTTTTTCCTGGTGTTTTGCTGGTTTTCGACTTAGTTTGGCTGGGATCCTGCTATCCAGGACCCCAGCCTATCTGCTTTCCCCTTAAATTGATTGTATGTACTTTAGGTACACTCCAGATTGGATTCTGGGGTACCCTTATAAGTCCCTAGTATATGGTATACTATGTACCCAGGGCATAGGTACCCCAGAGGCCTCCCAGGGGGCTGCAGCATGTATTGTGCCACCCCTGAGAGGCCATCCAAAATGACACAACAGGTCTGCTACAGCAGCCTGTGTAAGGTGGTGTATGCACCCCTTACTGAGATATAGGTTCCCTATATCTCTCCATATCACTGCACATGTAAACCTATCAGTCACCCCTATGGCAGGCCTTAACAATCCTGAAGGCAGGGTGCTGGGTTTCATGTGAGAGGGTGCTCATACATGAGCAGAGCCCCTCTGCAGCTTTCGGAATCTTCATTCCGGGGTTGTTTGTGATGCAGCCAGACCATATACTCTTAAGTGCATTATGACCTCGCAGTAAATGTTAACTTGAGAATGGCTGCATGGAAACATGTCGTGTTTGGTGTCAAACACCTTGGAACCATACCTCCACCCCAGTAACTGGGGTGGGAGGTATGATTCCACCCTACTAGAGGGAGAAACATGGCACCACCGGTACACCCGGTGCCAGCTTAACAGAACCCTGGCATCACAAAATGGATGCTGCAGTCACAGACACGAGTCTGCCCTCCTGCTGCTGGACAAAACCCCGGCTGGGGAGGCCTGGACAATAGGTTTCCTGTCACAGGGAGGTGTGACCACCTCCCAGACAGGCTTTAGTGTATTGGGGCTGGGTGGGTGCACTCCAAGAGTGCTTTGAAGTCTGCACTGGGGGCACATTTGGTGTCCCTGTGCATAGTCCAGCTCAAACCGGTTGCAGGGGCTACCAGCCCCTGCTCTGGTGTGAAACTGGACAAAGGAAATGGGTGTAGCCACCCCTCTTTCCTGACCCTCCCATAGGTGGGTCCCCAGAGTTTGTCCCACCCCTTCCTTGGGTATAAAGTAGGAACCCCTGACTACAGGACTTTAGATTTACCTGGATGAAACTCTGATACAGAATCCCAGAACTTCAACTATCTACACGACGTTGGATGACCGAAGAATCTCCCTTGGAGTAAAGGAGTTACTCCCCTGCTTGGCAGGCACCAAAGACACAACTGACTGGTTGGCATCTCCGAAGCTCCTGTGGACTCCAAAGAATATTGCCACACAGGAGGTGGGTTCCCGAGGTCTCTGAGGTCGATCTGTGCCCACAGCAAGTCTGTGGCCTGTATCCCTTGTGGAGACCGTGCAACCTGAACCCCTGGACACCGCGACCATTTGCAGAAGCATCAGCTTTCCGGTGACCCCTGAGGCTGAGCTTTAAGTTACTTGTAGCCCTGACCCCGAGCAGTAATTACACCGAAGATTGCTGGCCTACACTCAATGAGTGTTCCGTGGGCCGCCATTTTGTGATTCCTCTCAAGGTCCCTTTGCGATCCCTGGTCCGTTGACCTGTGGGTCCCCAAGAAGGCAACTCTAACTTTAATTGGACTTCCCTGGTTGCTCCAGACATGCCCTGACTCTCCATTGCTTGGGGAGTCCCCAGAACCTTGCTGGTCCTCACAGAAGCATCTTTTCTCTTCCTGCGTGGGTTGCTGTTGCCAAGGCTTGTTGTGTTCAATCTGAGCACCGACACCCCAGCACTCGACATCCTTTGTGGGACAGCTCGAATCCGGCTCCTGGTTATCCTCGACGTCTCCTGACCCCGTGGCTGCAGAGTCAAGCTTCACCTCTTCGCACCTGAAGCACCCGACATCGGTGGGCATTCGATTGCTCCGCTCCTGGTCACTGGCTAGTGACCCAGACTCTGTCCCCTCTGCTTTCAGAGGGGACAGAGGGCACTGGCTCATGCTCGGCGAAGCAGCCTTCTGGGCCCATATGCGACAAAGGGGAAATAGCATCTTGGTCGATGTTAAAAGGACACACACATTTCCATGGGGACTCTGATGCCAGTCAATCAATCTGCGAAAGAGGCGAGAGTGGTGTGACCCTAAGTGGCGCTGCTAAGGTCTTGGGAGTAGGCACACAGGGAAAAATGTTTGTCTTCAATTGGATATTGGTAGTGGGTGGGGGCAAGATCTGGCTTCCAGGGCAACTAAATTATGCACTAGGGTCTCACTTATGAGGGTAAGTTCTACTGCGTCATCGGTGTTATTATTCAGGACGCATCTTCTTGCCCTCAAAATATCGTCCCTAATCACTGATCGACAGCCCCTTACATGCCTGATCCAATGAATGGCTTTGTTCTTAAGGGCATTCCCCAACTCATGTTTGTTGTTAGCTTTAGGGACATTAGTCATGTAGATGGTACACTGGGGGGCATAACAGGGGATAGGGCAGGGCCTAAGGAGTGAGAGCACCTCACTGCGGCCTGTGATCTGGTGGAATGGTTCTTTCGCTATGGCCGCCATGGGCTCAGCCATCCCCTTAATGTTTCCCCTGGAGCCAGCTTGAGATTTATCATGTGGGGCTACCATATTACAGAGATCCCCTTTGTGGCGACCAGGATTGCAGATCAAAGGAGCAGGGTTGGTAGTAGGAGTGTTACATGTTGTTGGTGAGCTATGGGTGGTGAGCTGGTTAGGATTTGTAAACGTAGTTGTACCCAGAAGACCCAGGGGTGGTGCTGTTTCCATACCGCTATGATCAACAATTATGAGATATAGTTTGGAAATAAGAGTATTCAAAGCCCCCACTGTTTCTTTAAGGGCTATGATTTCCCTCTGGAGTTCAAGGTTAGTCGGTGGTATACCAGTGTCTCCCACCCTGCAATCGACATGATGGATGGTCGTGTTCACCCCACTAAATGCTATGTCTGCGGCGCCCGGGCTCTCCCTGTGAGTGGATGTATTTGAATTGGCTGTCGGTTCCGCGAGGGGTGCAAATCTGTTGCTCAAAATAAGATCTACTGGGATCCCACCTTGGGTTTCGCTGTGGTTACTCTGGGGGCTAGTAGAGGTTACATTATTGACTTCGGGGGCTTCTAGTGGCCGTTTGGTACTGGCGGCCTTTTTAAATAAGCTTAAAATGCTACCGGGGCCTGGGCTAGTGGGAGGTATGACAGAGGGGGTAGAGGTTTGGGAGACCTTAGGGGAGGGTACAGATGCCGTGAGTAAACCCTCACAATCATTTAATATGTTATCTATTCGGTCTAACACACTTCCCCCGTATACCCCATCTCTCTCTGACCCAGGACTAGTATTCCGAGTCCGTTTCTTAGTCTTTTTCTTTTGGGCACCTCCCAACCCTCCCTCAATCACTTTCCTTTTTCCCATTTGCGCCGGGCTGATCGATAGGTACTGGAAGGGCTGTATAGGGCTAGATGGAATCAAGTCACAGTACCTTGGTGTGGTGGTGAAGCCGCAGTCCAGGAACCTTGGATTGAAAATGACAGATGGGTGGCCCCGCCTCCTCCGGGCTCTGACAGGCGCAGACGGGCCCGCCCTTGGCCCGAGTGCATCCCGCGCTGCGGGAGCCCTGAACGCCCTTAATGCGCCTCCTGGCGCGACTGGTGTGGCGTTGGCAGCGCGGGCTGCTGTGCAGGCTGGGGTGTGTAGTCAGGCTCCCCCACGGCACCGAAGACAGCAGGCAAGCGAGCTCCCGTGCTGCGGGAGCCCTGAACACCCTTAATGCGCCTCCTGGCGCGACTGGTGTGGCATTGGCGGCGCGGGCCGCTGTGCAGGCTGGGGCGTGTAGTCAGGCTCCCCCACGGCACCGAAGACAGCAGGCAAGCCAGCTCCCGCACTGCGGGAGCCCTGAACGCCCTTAATGCGCCTCCTGGCGCGACTGTTGTGGCGTTGGCGGCGCGGTCCACTGTGCAGGCTGGGGCGTGTAGTCAGGCTCCCCCACGGCACCGAAGACAGCAGGCAAGCGAGCTGTCGCGCTGCGGGAGCCCTGAACGTCCTTAATGCGCCTCCTGGCGCCACTGGTGTGGCGTTGGCGGCGCGGGTCGCTGTTCAGGCTGTGGCATGTAGTCAGGCTCCCCCACGGCACCGAAGACAGCAGGCAAGTGAGCTCCCATGTATGCATGTATGCAATGCATCATACCATGTACACAATGCATCATACCTTGTACGCCATGCATCATACCTGGTATACAATGCATCATACCTTGTACGCCATGCATTATACCTTGTATACAATGCATCATACCTTGTACGCCATGCATCATACCTTGTATACAGTACATCATACTTTGTACGCCATGCATCATACCTTGAACACCATGTTTGATACCTTACCTTGAACACCATGCATCACACCATGTATGCAATGCATCATACGTTGTATGCCATGCCTCATACCTTCTAGACATTGCATCATACCTTTTACACCATGCATAATACCTTGTATACAATGCATTATACCTTGTACGCCATGCATCATACCTTGTATACAATGTATCATACCTTGTACACCATGCATCTTACCTTTTACAGCATGCATCATACCTTGTACACAAGGCATCATACCATACCTTGTACACCATGCATCATAGATTGTACACCATGCATCATACCTTGTATACCATGCATCTCATACCTTGTACGCCATGCATCATACCTTGTATGCCATGCATCATACCTTGTACACCATGCATCGTACCGTGCACTCCATGCATCATATCTTGTACCCCATGCATCATACCTTGTACCCCATGCCTCATACCTTCTACACCATGCATCATACCTTGTATACAATGCATCATACCTTGTATGCTGTGCATCATACCTTGTATACAATGCATCATACCTTGTACACCATGCATCACACCTTGTATACAATGCATCATACATTGTACACCATGCATCATACCTTGTATACAATGCATCATACCTTATACGCCATCATCATACCTTGTATACAATGCATCATACCTTGTTCGCCATGCATCATACCTTGTACACCATGCATCATACCTTGTATGCCATGCATCATACCTTGTACACCATGCATCATACATTGTATACAATGCATCATACCTTGTACAGCATGCATCAAATCTTGTACATCATGCATCATACCTTGTACACCATGCATCATGCCTTGTATAACACAACTCTTTGCCCTGGACTGGGAGGCGTATGTTACATTTAATTGACATAAAAGATATTAGTAATATACTTACTAATCTATTGGGTTTTGTTTTTAGTATTAAGAAGAGTGGCACATGCAAGATCACAAAAAGCCATGCTTTGGGTAATGGCTCCCAAAAAAAAGTCAAAGGCAAAGAAGGAGACAGCACTTTGCCAAAAATAAATAGCCTGATCACTTCAGTGGAGTCTATGTTGAGCGCCACTAATCGAGAATCTAATATGGATGTTCTATCTGCTCTCTCACTACGGGTTGGCCATCGCAATTGCCAAAAAAGGCACAGTACATCTACTGGTTTCTTTGAAACCAACAACATTTATGCTTGGACAAAAAGGTTAAGCCCGAAAAAGAACTTATTATAGGTACCCACCAACTAATGCGGTTGACAAAGTAAGTAAGGAAATGTCTCAATGTGCACCACTATGCAGGATCAGGGTCACCTAGCTACTTCAGGTGGTCACCTAGCTCTTTCAGGGGATCCCTTCAGGAGTCAGCTAGCTCCTTCATGGGTCAGCTAGCTCCTTCAGCTAGTTCCTTCATGGGGTCACCTACCTCCATCAGGGAGTCAGATGGCTCCTTCAGGAGGCCACCTAGTTCCTTCAAGGGTCAGCTAGTTTCTTCAGGGTGTCAGCTAGCTCCTTCAAGGGGTCAGCTAGCTCCTTCAGGGGTCATCTAGCTCCTTCAGGGGCCAGCTAGCTCCTTCAGGGGTCAGCTAGCTGCTTCGGATGTTAGCTAGCTCCTTCAGGGGGTCAGCTAGCTCCTTCAGGGGTCAGCTAGCTCCTTCAAGGGATCAGCTAGCTCCTTCAGGGGCCAGCTAGCTCCTTCAGGGGTCAGCTAGCTCCTTCAGGGGGTCACCTACCTCCTTCATGGGTCAACTAGCTCCTTCAGGGGGTCAGCTAGCTCCTTCAAGGGATCAGCAAGCTCCTCCAGGGGTCAGCGAGCTCCTTCAGGGGTCAGCTAGCTCCTTCAGGGGGTCACCTGCCTCCTTCATGGGTCAGCTAGCTGCTTCAGGTGTCAGCTAGCTCCTTCAGGGGGTCAGCTAGCTGCTTCGGATGTTAGCTAGCTCCTTCAGGGGGTCAGCTAGCTCCTTCAGGGGGCCAGCTAGCTCCTTCAAGGGATCAGCTAGCTCCTCCAGGGGTCACCTAGCTCCTTCTGAGGGTCAGCTAGCTTCTTCCGAAAGTGGTATGTTTCCTGCCCACAATGAGTGGCTAGTGTGACGCTCAGGGCCGGACTGGGAACCACAACCGGCCCTGGCAAAGTGCTCTGTTACAGGGCCGTCTGATTGAGGTCCACAGGGGCACGAGACTTCCACAACATCGATGGAAGAAAGACCTGCATTCAAAGTGTTAGGCTTAGGGCTTCAGCACAGAAAATGGGAGCTATATACAGTAATAACACTACAAGCCCTCACTCTACTATTAGGAACATGAAGCGTGAAGCCGCCGATCAACAAAAGATTGGCCATACAGCGTGTTTTATTTCTGCCAGCTGTCAGCTAATGATGATTTGCAGGCCTTTGATTTTACAGATCAGTGCAGGATGAAATATAGGTATTAATGTTTAAAATCAGCAGACAAATGCATGTTGACAGTCAGAACTGCTACAAAAGTTAGTTTGTCGCTTATCCACGTTTTTCAGGAGTCGGCCTACAAGTGGATAGATGGCTTTTTGTTATGGGAGACTTTAATACACCTTTGGAGCACGTCTTTGCTTTATCTAAGGACATTTTGGAAAGTGACACTATTGTAAACAAAGCAGGGGAACCAGGTTTTAGACTTAGTCAATCAATCAATCAATCAATAATAAACTTTATTCGGCTGTTCTGATAAAAACCATAAAAGTCAAGGATACAACAATAAAAAAGAGCTCCCAGCCAGTTAATAACAACAATTGACAATTTCCATATGTAAATATCAAACACCTAATTAACATAAATGATAATTATAAATATAAGTTCATCAGGCCAGCTCAAGGCATAATACTAGTCACAGCTAGATCTAAGCCTAACTGCGGCCTTTAAAAAGCCAAGGACATACCATAACGTGGGCCCTGAGAACATGGCTAAGAAAGTAAAAGCGGGACGCACTTGTTTAAAATTTGCTGTTTTTAAAATTGGAATTATATAGGTCTTCCTCGGCACCTCATAAAGACTGCAAAACATTAAAAAGTGGAACATGTCCTGGGGGGACTTACTATCACAACCGCATGGTGGCAGGGTCTCACCTTTGCTGCTCCCTCTAGGGTGGGCAAGGAGAAGATAAAATAAGTCAAAGCGAAACCGTGTCAGCAAAAAGCGGTCGTATGTGTTAGTGAGCCCAAGGAGATACGGTTCCGCAGATTGAACGGTTTTCAGAATAATATATTTACGTACGCTGGGCTTCATCAACTCACACCCCTCCCTTTTTACTGCTCGGAGTCTAAAAAGGTACTCCTTAGCCCATGGAAAATCCTTCCTACTGATTGAATCCAGGTCACTGAAAAGGTCATCCCTTCCAAGAGTCCTAAACCCTTCCCTGATATAATTCAACCAGAGGATATGATGGGCAAAATCAAGGGCCATGCAATCCCTTATGATGTCTTTATGTAGAGCAGTACCCTTGGTCCCCCACAATTTAAGCCAATAAGATAATGGGCGGAATGACAGCAGATCTGACAAGTAGGGCATACCCAATTCTTCGTGTGCAGAAAAAGTTGGAGTTCCCTGGGGTACACAAAGAAGTCGTCTACAAAACCTATTTTCAATTCTTTGTAGCTCATCAACTGGAGTATAACCCCAGATTTCGCTGCCATAAGTAACTTGCGCTAGACACTTGGCTCTATAGATCTCCAAAATAGCACCTACTGGTTTTTTACCCAACCGCGAAGCAAAGTTAAAAATGTCCGCATTGGCCCTTAGAAATTCCCCTTTCTTTTTGCTTCTTAGGGGACGCCAGTTTAGTTTAGCGTCCTGCATGACTCCCAGGTAAGAAAAGGCACTGGTCTTCGGCACCGAAGTGGACCCTACCTTAAAGTTGAAGGATTTCCTTGCACTTGGCCCTACCTGCATCACATATGACTTTGAGTTGTTAACTAACAGGTCCCGGTCCTCCATGAACTTCACAAAGGAATTGAGTAGGGTTTGCAGACCCCTCGCTGTCCTAGCCATGAGAACAGCGTCGTCCGCGTTTAATAGTACCGGCAGACCTCGCTGACCCACCTGGGGGCAGTCTACCCGAGTGTCGACTAATACCTTCTCCAGGTCATTAATATATAGATTGAATAAAAACGGGGCTAGTATGCAGCCCTGTCGCACCCCTCTCTGGATTGGGAATTGACGGGTAACCTGGCCATCATTCGTGAATCGAACCACCACTTTGGTGTCCCTGTGAAGTTCACGAAGGAAAAGGACGATCTCCTTGTCCACACCCATGCTCAACAGGCCCTCCCATAACTTAATTCTGTTGACACGGTCAAAGGCGGAGGACAGGTCCATAAAGGCAAGATGTATACTACCTGATCGAGCAATAGTATATTTGTTGACAATCATATACAGATTTAAGCATTGGTCGATTGTGGACCTCCCTTGACGAAAACCGTATTGTATGTCGGTCAAGATATTGTTATCATCCGCCCATGAAGACAACTTATCCAACAAGACACGGCCCAACACTTTGACAGATGAATCCAGTAGGAATATGGGCCTATAACAAAGGGTACTGTCCCTATTACCTTTTTTAAAGACAGGGACAATGGTGGGCAGGGACCAGGTGCTTGGCAAGTCCACTCGAATTGCAGCGTTTATAACGTTGGTGAGGATTGGCACCCATAACTGAGGGTTGGATAAAAAGAGGTCCAGGGGGGATACCATCGGGTCCTTTGTTCCTGGACAGCCCTGCTATACCCTTGCTAACTTCATCAGTTGTAATCACAAGGGACGACTTTCCTCCACCACTCGCTAAAACAGCATCTGCTGGACTACTAAACATTTCCTGAAAATGGCTGACCCATTCCTCTTCTGTGATGTGTGCATCAAGGGCCTCAGAATTTTCCCCAGACAGAAACGGACAGTTTACAACACTCCAGAATTGGTTACTATTTTTCATAGTACAGGCCTCAATGAGCTTACTCCAAGCCTCCTCCTTTAGATCAGCCTTCCGTCTGGCCAATTCGGCTTTATATAACCCTCTGCACTCTTTTACCACAGCATGGTCCCTTGGGATGGTTCCTAATGCACACCTCAGTTTCCTGGCTGCACGGGAACAACCATGATCAAACCAGCTCTTGACCCGACCCTTCGAGGACGTTGGTGGAGCCTTAAGTAACTGTCCAATTGTACGTGAAATGACAGAGAAGGCCTCCAGAGCAGCCCCTGCCTCCTCACGTCCAGTCGAACAGATATCAATTTCCCTCTTGCACTTGGCCAAAAGAGACTCATAGAAGGAGTCCGGGGTTATCTGGGCCCACCTTAGCCTTCTACCCTGGTCAATGGCCCTAAAGGTTCCCCTGGGAGCTGCCCTACGGGAATTCCCATGCTTAGGCCAGGTAGTCGAAATGCACAGAGGGTTATGATCACTATAAATGCTATCTATGATAGAGAAATCTAAAAGAAATTGAAAAAAGGGGCAAGAAACAAAGATAAAATCTATAAACGTTGAGCTTCCAGTAAATGTCGGATGTAAGAGATTCCTACCATGAACCGCCCTACTCATAGACATGGTTAGATCAAACTCATCGACTAGGGCGTTAAGACTATCTCCTTGTGGGGTATGTTCAAGATGCAGGCCCGCCACCCGGGGGCATCCTGTGTTGGTTAAAGGGCTTGCATTAGGGTCCCCACATGGATGAATGTTAAAATCTCCTGCTAGCATATGATAGCCGTTCGGAGAAGCCTTACTGGCCATGTTCCTCAGAAAGGAGCTCAACCTAGCGATGTTACAACCCTTTGGGTGCCCAGGATTAGCATTATAGAAATTCAACAACAGCAAGTTTACCGACCCCTGAGAAAAGGATGTAGCCTGCAAACAATCATTATCAGTAGGAAATTCCTTCAAACTGCACGGAATGTCCAGGGAAACGTAGATTTGCAGACCACCCTTGGGTCTTCCTGCCCGTGAAGGAATCGCTGGAACAAAAAAGGACTTAAATCCCTCAAGGAAAACCACGTCTCCTGGAGGCAAATCACAGAAAAGCCTTTAATAAAAGTGATCCATTCTGGGTCATTTATCTTGTTTGCTAGTTCAGCAATGTTCCAGGAGATATATTTACATGTTTTGCCGACACCAGACTCTAGAGAAGGCGGCCCAAACTTCCCACAGTGGGATGGTGCGGTCTCTGGGGGATCTTTATCGGTGAGTCAATCACAGGTGTCCAGCGATTCCAATGGTGCAAAGGAGTTAAAAAGAGGAATATCTTGGGTTGCCAGCTGGTGAACCCGCTCGGGACGTCCCGGATGAACTTGGGGTCTCCAGGTGGCCTCCTTGTAGTCAAGCAAGGTCCTAGGACTGCTACCTTCTACCTGCAGATTTCCCTCATTGCACCAGCGCACTTTACTCCACGAGGGAGCTTAGGCAATAGGCGAGATTACTCCAGGGTCGAGGAACGAAATTGGCTGAGAATATATATTGGATCTAAAGAAGGGCAGAGTGATCACGATCGATAAGCATTAACTATTCGTTCTGGGTGCAATTTTGAGAACAACCAGCAATATGTTCAATTTCTGCTATCTAAGTGTTATAAGAATCATAGTAACTAACATGGGATGCAAAGACCTTGTTAGTCAAATACCCTTAAATTATACTTTCATAGTCACCATTTCTTGACATCTCTGCAGCCCCTGTCAGTGAGTTCTTTCCTATGATACCCAAGTTAGGTTACGAGTTCTCCAAGCATGGCAGAGCCTCGAAAAGAGAAGCTGCAGGTTGGTTCGATGTTGCGTGTTGTGGGGCAAAGAGTAATCTGGTACAACTGCTAAAACCCAAGGCTGAATAATGTTACATATAAGAGTCGCACCTGGGTCCCTAGTTGCAGGGCTTCGTACACAAATGGGTGCAGAGAAATAAACTCCAGTTTGCCTCATCCAGATAGTAACTATTACAGTGCTTAGGTGACAGAGTCTGGGGAGGTTCCAGGCACCTAGCTTTGAAGATTATGGGGAGTTGAAGTAGAGACAGAAAGAGTCAGAAAGAGTCCGAAAAAACCACAGTACGGAAACCGCCCTCCTCGCCGCAACAGACGACATCCGCACCCTACTGGACAAAGGAGAAACAGTAGCCCTCATCCTCCTCGACCTATCAGCGGCGTTCGACACAGTCTCCCACCGCACCCTAATACGCAGACTCTACAACGCAGGAATCCAGGACAAGGCCCTCGACTGGATCTGCTCCTTCCTCTCCGGCAGGACGCAGCGGGTCAGACTCCCCCCTTTCCTCTCGGACCCCACACCTACCACCTGCGGAGTCCCCCAGGACTCCTCTCTCAGCCCGACGCTCTTCAACGTCTACATGGCTCCACTCGCCCCCATCGTCAGAACCTACGGACTCAACATCGTGTCATACGCAGACGACACCCAGCTCATCCTCTCCCTATCCAACGAGCCCAACACCGCCAGACGCAACTTTCGAGAAGGCATGGAAGCCGTCGCCAAATGGATGAAAAACAGCTGCCTACAACTAAACACCAACAAAACAGAAATACTCATCATGGGCCCAAACCCCGATGCGTGGAGCGACACCTGGTGGCCCCCCGCCCTCGGAAACCCGCCAACCCCCAAGGACCACGCACGCAACCTGGGAATCATCCTGGACTCAGAGCTCAAAATGGACCGCCAGATCAACTCTGTCTCGTCTTCCTGCTTCCACACCCTCCGCCTCCTTCGTAAGACCTTCAAATGGATCCCCCTCGAACACCGAAAGACCGTCACTCACGCCCTGGTCACCAGCAGACTCGACTACGGCAACGCACTCTACGCCGGAATAAACAAAAACCTCACCCGCAAGCTACAGAACATCCAGAACGCCGCCGCTAGACTGGTCCTCAACCTGCCAAAACACTGCCACATCTCCCAGCACCTGCGCACACTCCACTGGCTCCCTGTCGAGGCGAGAATCACCTTCAAGATGCTCATCCACGCACACAAGGCCCTCCACGGCACCGGACCAGCATACCTGAACAGCCGACTCAAATTCCACGCACCGCAAAGGACCCTACGATCAGCCCAGCTCTCCTACGCCGTGGTCCCCCGCACCAGAAAGACCAGATCGGGAGGCCGCTCCTTCTCCTTCCTCGCGGCCAAAGCATGGAACGCCCTTCCGCTCCACCTCAGACAGACAACATCGCTCCCCATCTTTGCAAGAAACCTCAAAACCTGGCTCTTCGACAGACCCTCTCCTTGATGGATGGAACCTGCACCCCCCCCCTAGCGCCTTGAGACCCTTACGGGTGAGTAGTCGCGCTTTAACAAACCCCTGATTGATTGATTGATTGATTGATTGAGACATGAGTGTCATAGAAGTAGGTACAACTTTGCACAAATGGCATTACAATGTATTATCCATGTGCATGAGAATCCATTACCCATATGCCAAATTTACTAGTAGTGTGAAGCATCCTACTAACTGAAGCACATGAGTTTACATCACATAGGGAAACTGCACAACCTCGCACTAATCTGCATAAAACGAATGTGGCATTGAATGGAAACTACGCTTACTACAGCTCTTTTACTTAACTAACCACTTAACATTGGGCTTCCATGGAGTAGCATGCTACCCATCCGCAAAGTGCTTCAGCACCTCATCAGGGATAGTAAGCGATATATAAACACTTATACCGTGTGATACCTTCAGTATCCTGGCATATATAATAGCACTTTTACCGAATGTATCAATGTCTTAAACTATTCACATTTACTGAAACTCCCATCAGCTACTGTGCAAAGTTAATGAAAACCAATAGCAGTAAACACAATAATCAGAAACACTGATAGGCATTTTTTAACAAAAAGAAAGTGGAATAAAAGAAGACACAGAGGGGGATATTTCCAAAGAAGTGGCGGAGTGAGGCGTTAGCCGTCATGGCTTAACGCTTCACTCCCCTACTTCAGAAACATAAGACTGCACCATATTTACAAGGATATGGTGCAGACTTTCGTTTCCCCCTGCGCTGGTGCTACACTTAGCAGTGTAGCGCCAATGTAGGCACCCTTGCACCATAGTGCAAGGGTGTCTGCGTGCAGGGAAAGATTGTTTATGTGTAGAAAGGTCCCCCTTCTTGCACATAAACAATCTTTAAATGCCATTTTGTCACTTCTATGTGTGCTGCTTAATGCAGCACACATGGAAGTTACAACGTTTCATTTTTTTAAAGGATTGTTTATGTGCAGGAAGGGTTACCTTCCTACAGATAAACAATCCAAGGCAGCACACATGGAAAAAGCAAAACGGGGGGAAATAATGCATTTCTCCTCGTTTCGCCAACTTAAGACCAGGTTTTCCCTGGTCTTAATTTTAGCGCTGCCTCCTATTTACGCTGCCCTTGTAAATAGGGGGCAGCGTCAAAATCAATGGGTGTTGCAGTGGAACGCCCACCGAAACACCCACTGCCCACCCCTTTCACGCTAAGCATAGGATGAAAGGGGGCCTTATTCACAAGGCAGCGTTAGGCCACGTTAAGTGGCTTAACGCTGCCTTGTAAATAAGGCAAAGCCCCTATCGCAGCGGAAACGTCACAAAAAGTGACGTTCCCGTGGTGACAGGGGCTTGAACATATACCCAAGAGGGTGTACATACACATGAAAATGATGCCGCCAGGTAGGCAGGATTTGTTTTTCAAACATACTAATTAGAGATAATGAGACCCCATTGTGCGGAGCACTGCAATTTGCTCGTTTGCAGATAGTGATTTTTTTAGCATTCAATTCAATTCAATTCAAGGGCATTTGTAGAGCGCACGGCTACCTCCAACGGAGGTGTCCTGGCGCTAAAGCGGATCCAGCAGAGGAGGAGGAGAGAGGACGGCATACTAGGGACAGGCAAATAGCCAGGTCTTCAGCGCTTTCCGAAATGCTTGTTCAGTCTCTGTCTTACGAAGGTGGACAGGCATGGAGTTCCACAAGGATGCGGTTCTCACTGAAAAAGCTCTACCACCAATCCTAGTTTTAGAGAAACGAGGGACCCAGAGAAGTTGCTGAAGATTAGACCTCAAGGTCCTTGCTTGGTGGTATTTCCGGAGTCTCTGTCGCAGGTACACCGGGCCCCTATCCCTGGTTGCTCTAAAGGTGATGGTGAGTGCCTTGAACTTTATCCTTTTTTGAACAGGCAGCCAGTGAAGGCTCCGCAGGTGGGGAGAGATGCGATGACGAAACAGCACATTTCTAATAAGTCTGGCCGCCGCATTCTGAACAACCTGCAGTCTTTGAGTCAGATAGGCAGGAAGACCCAGGTACAGGCTATTAGCATAGTCTAACCTTGATGTTACCATGGCGTGGACTACAGTCTTCCGACAGTCCATGGGAAGAAAATGCAGAAATTTCCGCAAGGCTTTTAATTTCCAAAAGCAAGCCGAGGAGACTTGGCAAATCTGAGCTTTACAGGAGAGGTGCGTATCGAATTTGAAACCAAGATTCCTAGCCGCCTCAACTGGAGTAGGAGGGGGGTTCAGCTCCGATGGCCACCAGAGATCGGGTGACGGAGGAGAAGGTTGGTTAAAAAACAGCACCTCTGTTTTATCAGTATTTAATTTGAGGCAACAATCCGTCATCCAGGTCGAGATATTGACCAGACAGTTCTTGAAGTTGTCGAATGCTGCTTCTGAATGCTCTTTGAAAGTGAACACCAGCTGAGTATCATCAGCATAGGAGACAACTTTCACTCCCCAATGCTCAACAAGGGAAGCCCGCGGGGCCAGATAAACATTGAACAGGGTGGGGCTCAGGGCAGAGCCCTGGGGCACCCCACACACAAGGGGTTTAGGAGCGGAAACATGGGGGCGAAAAAATACTCGCTGCGACCGGCCCTCTAAGAACGAGCGGAACCAAGCCAGCACAGTGCCCGACACTCCCAGGTGCTCGAGTCTCTCCAGTAAGATTTGGTGAGACACTATTGGCATTATTGTTTGCGACACTGTATGTTCATCATATTCTATCCATCTAGAAAATAATTGATGTGCCAACATGAACCTGCCATTCATTGAACACAAAAGATTATTATTGACTGTATTATTATTTTTACTACAATTATTAGATGGTTCTTGCATGATGGCACACTAGTGCTGAAAGGTTCCTAGGCACTGAATGACAACCTACATGGACCTTAATGGGTTAAGGGGAGAACAGTAGTGTTTGAAGATTTTTCCTGAACTTCAGGTGGCTAGGTTCACTTAGTAATTTCTGCGGGATTGAGTTCCACCAAGTAGAAGCTAGTACTGAGAAAGAAGATATGTGATAAGCATTAATCTACCAATACTGGGCCCGATTCACAAATGTAGACTGAGACGAAAGTCTAACTTTACGACTTTCGGGATTCACAAAGGGCATTTACGAGTGGTAAAGTTAGACTTTTGTCTCAGTTAAACTTAAGTTTTGGTCTTAAATTTAAATTAGACCAAAAGGCTTGGTCTCAATAAAACTTCAGACCAAAACTTAAGTTTAACGGAGACAAAAGTCTAACTTCTTTTTTTTTTGTCCGGAGTTTTATATAGCGCGAACTTGACCCAAAGGTATTGGGTATCAGAGCACTTTACATGAGCACCAGTTGCTTACAGAAGGACACATTCATTTTTGTTAGGCACAGGGAGATTCAGGGGATATGTACAAGGAAGTGGAGGAAAGAGGCGTTAGCCTTCCTGGCTTAACGCCTCTCTCCTCCACTTCTGAAACGCAAGGCTGCACCATATTTACAAGAATGTGGTGCAGCCTTGCGTTTCCCCCTGCGATGGCGCTAAGTTTAGCAACTTAGCGCCAACGCAGTCACCCTTGCACCAGAGTGCAAGGGTGTCTGTGTGCAGGGGAGGATTGTTTATGTGTAGGAAGGTGTCCCTTCCTGCACATAAACAATCCTAGAAATGCCATTCTGTCACTTTCATGTGTGCTGCTTCATGCAGCACACATAAAAATGACAAAATGGAATTTTTTTAAAGCTTGTTTACGTACAGGAAGGGAAACCTTCCTGTACATAAACAAACAATGGCATTTTGCTTTTTCCTTGTGTGCCGCACAAGGCAGCACACATGGAAAAAGCAAAAACGAGGAGAAATAATGCATTTCTCCTCGTTTTGCCATCTTAAGACCAGTTTTTACCTGGTCTTAATTTTGGCGCTGCCTCCTATGTACGCCACCCTTGTACATAGGGGGCAGCGTCAAAATGAATGGGTGTTGCGTTGGAACGCCCACCGCAACACCCACTGCCCACCCCTTTCACGCTAACCATAGCGTGAAAGGGAACCTTATGTACAAGAGGTGTGGTGCAGCGGCCAGGGCAGCTGACTTCGGAGCACAGGGTTCACGGTTCGATCTCCGGAGGCAGCTCAGCTCAGCACCATGTGACTCTGGGCAATAGCTCACTTAATTTCCACTCCGGCCCCCAGTACCTTGAGACCCGTAAGGGTGAGTAGCTGCGCTATATAAAAACGGACTTACATTTACATATATGTACAAGGCAGCTTTAAGTCACGTTAAGTGGCTAAACGCTGCCTTGTACATAAGGCGCAGCCCCTATCGCCACCACAACGTCACTGTAGGTGACGTTGTGGTGGCGACAGGGGCTTGTACACATGCCCCTAAGTGTTTAACTACTTTTACTACTCGTAAATGCCTTTTCTGAATAACAAAAGTTGTAAAGTTAGACTTTCGCCTCAATTTACCTTTGTATGTCGGGCCCATTATGTTCAGGCTAGGAGAAAGAGTGGAACCAGCAAAGTTTATCTCCCAAACACTAAGGAGCTGGTACATAATTATTTTTATGTTCAAAACACAAAGGACCTGAATTATAGTTTGGCGGATGGGCTGTCAAAAAACATCTGTTAACATGTCTGTCACCACCCGGTTCCGACGGCGAGGGGTAGGTCATCCATCCAGGAAGCACTGAATAGAGGACACTATACCTCTATGTGTCACAGCCCGCCGGATTCTGTTGATGCGAGGCTACTAGAGCCATTAGGTCGTCCTCTGCATCTGTGGGTACTACACCTACAGCGATACAACGTGGTAGGTAGGTTAGTCCACTTTTACCACGGTGTGTAGATAGTTGTTCACGAGGTCCTGATGAATTGCCGCTTGATCCTCCAGACTGTAAGGCAAGAAACATGTCGACCATTTTAAAGTAGAACGCAGCTATTCTGAACCATTAATTCAGTTAGTCGCCACTACTTCCCTATATTTTAACCAGGTGGGGAGCCAACCAGAATAAATTCGCTCATGGACTACCCAACCTGTTTTATCCTTCACTTTCACTACACTACATCTACACCTTCTAGGCCCCTCACCCCCACTGCACCATATGGCAAGGGACAAAAGATCTCCGCCAAAGAGCCGCGCATTGGGTGCCCGTCGGGTATTGCAGCGCCGACCCGACGATGAGCAGACCCAATGATGAAGCATGACACCTAGCTGGCTGGGTGTGTGAGGGCCCTAGTCCCGAAGGGAGGAATCCCCCTCCCGCCTATCACTGTAGGACTGCCTCTAGCCCTTTGTGACAACCCTGTACAACTCTCTCCAATTCTACTGACCCGTCAAGGAACTGCATACCTTTTTTCTCTAATACTGTCACGATAGAGACACATCAGTTCTGCAATTCACTCTCTCCCTTTCTGGCCACATGCCTTGCACTACACACCCATATAAAATAAGTCTTTAACACATTTTTACCACCCACCCCCCTTAAATCAGTAAGTGAATGCACAGTTTTTAAAATTGTACATGCTCAGACAAACATTTAATGCTAACACACTATAACTACAGTGTTTTCAAATGTTTTTGAAATTTATGTATACTAGAAATCATTCTAAACTGAAGTGGTTAGATTGAATAACACAATTATTTTAAAGGCTGTCATTGACCCCAAGGTCAACACTTACCTCACAGGCCACAATCATATGATGCAAACATGTACCCTAAATAGATATTCCCACAATATAATCCCTGTTATATTACGTCTTTGAATCTTGCACCTATGAAATGAATGAAATTAAATTAAACTTGGTACTTATAGAGCACACAGTTACTCAAATAGAGTGTCCCGGCGCTGTAAGACCTCAAGACAGGCACTAACAGTATAACTGACCCTAGGCTTGGCTCATATACTATTGCTGGAATAACCATGTTTTCAGTTGCTTCCTAAAGATAAACAGATCCTGAACCTGTCTAAGTGCCAATGGCAGGTCGTTCCAGAGCCAAGCGGCTTGCACCTGAAAAGAGCGGCCGCCAATACGGGCGCAGGAAAACTTGGGGGTGACTGCCTGCCGCTGCGATGAAGACCTCAAAGTTCGGTGCGGAATGTAATACTGGACTCTTTTCCTGATGTAAAAGGCACCCATACCGTGGAGAGCTTTGAAGGCCAAAACCAACGCTTTAAAACGGATCCTCTTGCAGATTGGTAGCCAATGGAGGGATTTCAGGTGGGAGGACATCCGCGTTCTAGGGCCTAGCATAAGTATCAATCAATCAATCAATCAATCAATCAATCAATCACAGAATTTGTAGAGCGCACTACTTACCCGCGAGGGTCTCAAGGCGCTGGGGAGAGGGAAGGGGGGGGGGGATGCTGCTACTGGTCGAACAGCCAGGTCTTGAGTAGCCTCCTGAAGGTCAGCAGGTCTTGGGTCTGTTGGTGGTTGTTCTTCGAATGCGAGGGACGGTGGCGAGGGAGAGGTCGGCGGAGCGGAGCTGGCGGTTGGGGACGTAGAAGAAGAGTCGTCTGTTGAGGTAGGCTGGGCCAGTTTTGTGGAGTGCCTTGTGTGCGTGGATGAGGAGTATCGCCCTGGCCGCCTCGTTCTGGACCACCTGGAGGCGTGTCAATAAATATTCCGGTAGACCCAGGTACAGAACGTTCACATAGTCCAGCCTTGATACTATCAAACCTGGACCACCGTTTTCCTGTGTGCAACTGGAAGTAGGGGCAGAAACTGTTTTAGCATTTTTAGCTGGCCGAAACAGGACCCAGCTACTGCTTGAATCTGGGCCCTCATAGATAAGTTATCCTCCAGCTTAACCCCTAGGTTCTTAACGGTCTTTACCGAGGTTGTAGGAGGGGACATGTCCGAGGGCCACCAGTTGGCCATACATCGCAGGGGGGGACGCCAAAGAAAATGATCTCCGATTTCTCAGAGTTACACTTGAGTTGGTTCAATTGTAACCAGGAGAACACCTCTAATAGGCAGGTGTTAATCACATCCCCTCGAAAATCAGCACCCTTCTCACAGGTAAAGAGCAGCTGCGTATCGTCCGCGTATGATACTATTGTTGCTCCATGGGCCTCGGCCAAATGCGCAAGGGGGACCATGTAAAGATTAAAGAGTGTTGGGCTCAAAATCGAGCCCTGCGGAACCCCAACCTTCATGGGGGGAATGGGGGCAGCAAAGGGCGGGGACCAGATCGTATGCTGATGATCGTTCAGAAAGGAGGCAAACCCCTTGAGTACCGTGCCACCAAGTCCGCACTCCTGAAGTCTCTGCAGAAGCCAGTCATGGTGCACGGTATCAAAGGCCGCCGATAATTCCAATAATATCAACACGGCCTTACCTCCCTTATCTAAAGTCCCTTTAATAACCTCCGAGACTTCCAGTAGCGCTGTTTCAGTGCTAAAGTTTGCTCTGAAGCCAGACTGGCTCTGGTGAAGCACCTGATTAGCTTCCACATATTCAGTGGTGACGAGGTTCACATATTTTTCCAATACTTTGGAAAAATAGGGGAGCAAAGATATAGGCCTGTAGTTTGAGGCTATTGCGGGATCAGATAAAGGCTTTTTTAATAGGGGGAGAATTTTTGCATTCTTCCATTTATCTGGAACATGCCCGTTCTGCAGTGAAGCGTTGAGGATTAGATTCACCGCTGGGTTAATAGTCCCCGCTATGGAAGCCAATATTTTGGCTGGGCACGGGTCAGATGGTGAGCCTGATTTGAGGGCTCTCATAATTTCCAAGGACTTTTCCAGGGGGAAGGGAGGAAATTGAATGAGTGACGGTCCCTTCGCAGAGATGGGAGGGGACAGAAGCTCCAAGTACCCTCCCTTAACCCGGGGCTGCTCCGGAAACGCATCTTGAATGTTTTTAATTTTTTCGTAGAAGTAAGAGGCCAAATGGCTAGTCCATGCAGCGGTGGGGGTAAATGGCCTGATAACCGCATTTGGAGATGAGAACTCTCTTACTATTTTGAAAATTTCTTTGCTTTTGTTTTCAGCCGACTCAATTTTGGAGGAGAAGAAAAGTTTCTTCTCCTCACAAATTTTATTATAATGAGCCTTCAGCGCCTGTTTGTAAATTATTTTGTCATTAAGATTAAAATCCTTCCACCAAGCCCTCTCCAGACGTTTGCAGGCACTCTTACTTCTCCTGAGGGCTTCTGTAAACCAAGGAGCCGAGGCTCGAGCAGACTTTGCTGAGCAAGAGGTGGGGGGTGCAAGCTCCCGTGCGCGGAGCTGTAGCCAGTCCTCCAGACAGTCTGCATCGTTCTCAAGATTGCCACTGAAGGGGATCGGATGATTACTAAGGGCAGCGCTCAGGGCATCTGACGTGATAAGGTGAAAAGGTCTAAAACTACTGGGGCGGGGCTTCCCATAAAATTTAGGGCAATTAGGTTCTTTATTAACTTTAAAACCAAGGAGAAAATTATCAGACCATACAAGGGGAAGGGGTACGGCTATTTCTATTTACATTAGAAAAGATCTGATCCAAAATATGTCCCTTCTCATGAGTGGGAAGATGGACGTATGGGATCAACTTAAAGATATCCAAGGATTCCCGTAGTCTAATGGACTTCTGCTCAGCTGGTTTGTCCATATGGATGTTAAAATCTCCTAGCACCATGCAATGTTTATATTTGGTGACCAAGGGAGAAACTACGTTGCTAACAGACTCGAGGAATGTGCCAGCCGGGCCAAGGGATCTATAAATCAGAATGCCCGCAAAAGATTGATGTGCAGACACCCCAACATGGAAACCAAGGCTTTCGGCTCCCGCTACCTCTTCTGTAGGTACTATCATGCAAGAGAATTTATTTTTAGAAATTATAGCAACCCCTCCACCTGTGCCCGCACTCCGGTCCTTCCTAATGATCTGGTAGCCGGGCGGGATGGCGCTAGCAATAGTAGGATTCGATTCTTCACTAAGCCAAGTCTCCGTTAAGAACAAGAAATCCGGGCTAGAGTCTACGAGTAGATCGTGGATATATAGATCATGTTTTTTTAAGGACCGAGTGTTAAGGAGTATGGCCCGTAACTGGTCGTCCTCCCGGTGCAGCAGGCCCTCTTGGAGTCCCGGATTATCCTTGGCCACCCTTTATGACATTATGTCGAATTTAGAGGTGGAGGCAGCCCAATTACACTGTAAGCAGACTGGGGCCTTAGTCTCTGAGTTCGGAATTAAGAGGGAGCGGCAGCTCACACCCTTACCGATATCCAGAAGCACTGATCTGCTATAACAGAAGCGCTTACCAAGATCGAGTATCCTACCGGCAGCGTGGCCGGCGCCGGCAGCCTCCGGGACGCTGACGGGCGCAGACGGGCCTGCCTTAGGCGCGCCGGTGGCGCGCCCGCTGCGCGTTCACGCAGCGCCCCTCCTTATAGTTGCCAGGTTTCAACAACTAGACCACTCACTCCCCACAATGGCGGCTCTAAGTTCCCAGCGTCGGAAAACCAGCCCACTCAGGGTTCGGTTCCCGCCCTCCCCCACCACAATTTAAATTCAGAAGGTAACAGTTTTAAAAATAGCGTTTCCACTAGGGAAGATTAATATTTCCAGCAGTTAAAACAATGTCTAGATAAAACAGTTCTGTGCAAAAATACAAATGAACAGGAGGCAGGCTAAAGTGCAAATGGCAGCACTATCTTGAGGCCAGCGCCCCTCCTTATAGTTGCCAGTAAAGTAACCTTTTCAGCTGTCCTCAACCAGGTCATGGATTCTATGCTAAGAAGCATGAATGACGACATCCAGTTTCCAACGGATGATGCTACACTAAACAACATCAAGACCACATGCGATTGGTGCCATAGATCGAACCCATGATGCAATGGTACAACCTCATGCCTGGGAGCACGTGCCCAGCAATGGGAAGCATTTCCCCTCCATCCATGTGCATGTGGTCTGCATTGCATTCTTCATCAGAAGTGTATATGCAAAATTTCCAGGTTCCACACATGACATGCTTATGCTGTGCAACAGCTGCACACCACAACAAATGACGGGCCTTGCACCAAGAAGGGACTGGTTTGCTGGTAAGTTTTAATCATTATTTTAGTACAGAGACGGCCTTACTGGAAGTCTCAGAGACGATTAAAACTACTCTTGATAGAGGAGGAAAAGCTGTATTGATATTATTGGACCTTTCGGCGGCTTTCGATACCGTGCCCCACGACTTACTTCTGCGCAGACTTCAGGGCTACGGTATTAGGGGCACGGTCCTTAAGTGGTTCTCCTCCTTTTTGGAAAGCCGCCAGCAAACAGTTTGGTCCCTCCCTTTTTCGGCCCTCATCCCTCCGCTGAAAGTAGGAGCGCCACAGGGCTCTGTTTTAAGCCCAACCTTGTTCAACATATATATGGCCCCCCTTGCACCCCTGGCAGAGGAACATGGGGCAAAAGTAATATCCTACGCCGACGACACTCAGTTGTTGTTTACCTGCGAGAAGGATGAGGCGCTAAGAGGAAATGAAATTAACACGTGCTTGGCAAAGGTGTTCGCCTGATTTAGGCAAAATCAACTGCTATGTAACTCAGAAAAGTCTGAAATTATTTTCTTTGGACATACTCCAGGCGATGAATGGCGCCAATGGTGGCCCCAGAATTTGTCCCCTCCAGCAAGCCCAGTAGCCACCGTAAAAAACCTCGGGGTGAAACTGGATGCTGATATGTCCATGAAGTCCCAGGTCCAATCAGTGGCCGGCACTTGTTTTGGGCTATTAAAAATGATGAGGAACTTCCTCCCCTTGCTTCCAATCTCGCATGGGAAAACTGTGGTCCAAGCCCTGATTACGTCACGGTTGGACTATGTCAACGTGTTGTACTTGGGCCTCCCTGATTACTTACTAGGCCACCTGCAGGTGGTACAAAACGCGGCGGCAAGGGCCGTACTTATGGTCGGACCCAGGACACACATGACCCCTTATTTGAAGTCCTTGCACTGGCTCTCAGTGCGAAAAAGGGTACATTTTAAAGCCCTGGTGCTGGCCTTCAAAGCCTTTCACAACATTGGGGCCCCTTACATTAGGAACAGAGTTCCGCCCTATACACCATCCAGAACCTTGCGCTCTTTGACCCAGCGCCGGACGATCGTGCCAAAGTTCTTTCGGTCACGAAAGGGGGGACGCTCCTTCAGGTGGCAGCCTCGAAACTATGGAATAGCCTGCCGCATTCCCTGAGACAGGTACAGGACCTCCTGAGTTTCAGGAGAATCTTAAAGACTTGGCTCTTCCAACAGTAATGAAGGCGTCTGCTGTTGTGTTTCACTGCTCTGTTAAGGGGTCACGCTAGCGCCGGGACACTCCCAGGAGTAGCCGCGCGCTCTACAAATACCCTGTAACATAACATAACATAACATAACATTATGTTCACACAATTTATTATGTACTCATGTGCCCATAAAAATATGAGTTCACTTACTTTGTAAACTTATCTAAGTCATCCCTGGCTTTTAAGACCTCTGAGAAAATCAACATCATCAGGGGAAGTCCGTTTCAGTGAGGCGTAAGTGCTAACGAGGGGTCCTGTGAAGTGGGCTTTTGGGCTCCGTAAGGCCCTGTTCAGGTGATGGGACAAGACTGGAGTCACCCTTCCTTATTCCCCTGGCAAGGTCTGCAAGATTGTTGTGATGTATGTTATATGATTCACAACATTTTTCTGCTGAGAAACATTCAATTCATCCCTGATGACAATTGCTAAGGGGACCCCAGGATGATATTGGTGACATGTGTCAGCACGTTGAGTGATCAGCATGAAGCCACTGACCTCATGCATGAACTCATTGAAAATATCTTTGCCTGGTGGTAAATAAAATGAAAGTAAGGGTAATTTGTTTGCATTCTGTATGGATGTATCCTCTATTAGGATTTAACCTACTAACCCAATAATGTCCTTTCAGATTGTGGTTTGATCAATATTTTCAAAGTGTTCGTAATTTTAATATTGAGTTTGAATGTACACTGGTAAAGTTTCAAAATCACAAATATAATGTGGATCATGCATGATAAAAAGTTATGTTTAACAGCTGCTGATGTTGGCTTTTTTTTTTTATAAACCAGATTTTATTGGGTTTTCAAATAATCATAGCATACATTAATTTCCATTAACGTTATGCATTTACAATTAGGTAAACACTATCTGGTCCACTCTAACCTTAATACTAATAAACTCACCCCCTCCTCCCTTGAGTTGCATTTGATTCCAAATAAATGTCTCTTCAGGCATTGCGCGCATGTTATTGACCTTGCCTTGATTCTTTTTTTTTTAAATTGTCTTTATTGGGGGGCGTGGCCGAGCCGCGAAGCGAGATGGCGGCAGAATAGTGTAGCTCCGTACTTTCCCCCCTCCCTCCGTATATCCGCACCCAGTATCCGATGGTCCGAGGTGGGCATTTCTAATCGGAGGCTCCGGTGACTCGACCCGGAACAGCTGGGCTCTGGGGAGACGCTGTCGTCCTGGTTCCGAGTCCGGGATCGGTTGTGGCCTGCGCAAAGTGGAGAAGCCGGGGTCTCGAGTGGTGAGGAGAGCGGACGGCGAGCCCGGCGGACCCCACTCCCATACATCCTCCGCCTCCGCGGCGGGTCCGAGGCCCGGACCGAAGACTCGGGGGGCGTCGGTGATCCCCAGCGCCCAGAGTCATAAGTGACCTGCCAACTCGGTGATTGCCACAATAGAGGCCCACACAGAGAGGAGAGGCCGGGGACTCGAGTGGCGAGGCTGGCGGATGGTGAGCCAATTGGACTGCGCTCCCTGACCGCCCCTATCTACTGCAGCGGATCGAGAGACCGGGGGAGGACGTGAGTGATCCTCCTCGCCTATAGTGACCCGGCCAGGATGGGGACCCGAGGTGACGGGGGAGGCCGTGGCCGCCTGAGATAGCGCACCAGAAGAGCCGTCACGTTTGCAGACTGCCCGGGACGGGACACAGCGGACTCCGGGTTGTTGCACGCCCTGGAGGCCCCTGGTAGGTGGAGATCGGACACAGGGGGACCAGGGGAGTGGTCGTTGCCCTAAAGTGCCTGCGGGACTCAGAATCAAACCGACCTCGGTCCCTGGACTTGCTCGCCACGACTCAGGCATAGTCGGTGTGAGTGTGGTTGGAGCGGGTGGGCCCCCGGAGGCGGTGCGGCACTATCTGTACCCCCATTCCTCACACAGTGCAAGAGTGTGGGCCCCGCTTGACCTGTAGTGCTGGCCATTGGAGGTCGTCTGAGTGGGCTGCTGCTTCACGACGTGCCCGGCCGAGGGCTGGTACCTGCAACTGGTAGTGACAAACATATAGCCACCGAATACCGCAGGGTCTTGCCACCACCGGCATCCTTGCTCTCCGGGACCTGCGGTTTCACCCCAGGGAATCGGTCTGGCCCTTGGAAGGAGGCCGCACAGCCGGTTGTGGGCCCCGTTTCTGGCCCGGGTGATCGCCCATCCCTGCTTCCACAGCCGAGGTGGCCGCAGCTCGGCAGAGTAGAGACGCAATGGCAACATCGAGGGGTAACAAGCAGGTGCAGCAGAACAAACTGGATCGCTATACTCTACCCAAAACCTCGTTGCCTGACTCTTCGCCCGCGAGCAAGGGCGGTGGAACCCCGTCAGACGCAGATCCAGAGCCTACACTTAAAGACGTAATGGCGGCAATCGCTGGGATTAAAACCTCTCTGGAACACAAGATGGACGCCCTTACGGTGGAAGTGAACTTACTCAGGGCAGACCATAACAAGAATAGTGAAAAGGTCAAACAGGTGGAGCTCACAACGGCAAGTCTGGTGGCGGACACGTCTCAGCTGCAACTGGACATTAAGGAACTCCAGACCTTCCGGCAATATGCAGAATCTAAACTGGATGATTATGAAGGGCGGATGCGGCGCAATAATGTCCGCATCTTAGGGGTCCCGGAAAAGCGGAGGGTCCAGCCACTGATCTCTTTGTGGAAGACCTCATCCTCAAGCATCTGCAACCCAAGGGGCTGGGAAGACTATTCGTCATCGAAAGAGCTCACAGAGTCCCCGGAGGTAGACCGAGACCGGGGCGCCTCCGCGTCCTATCCTAGCCAGAGTCCTAAATTTCAGAGACCGGGACGTTATTCTTCAGCACGCCAGAACGGGACCGCCACTCCGGTACGAAAACTCGGAGATCACCTTCTTTCCGGATTTTACTCAAATGGTTCAGAGACAAAGACGCTCCTTCCTCGGGATAAAGAAAGCACTAAGAGATAAAGGCTACAAATATGCTATGCTCTTTCCTGCCAGGCTGCGTGTGGAAGCCGACGATAGGGCCTGGTTCTTTGAACACCCGGAGGCGGCGGCCGAATGGTTGGAGCGTCGCTGACCGCCAGGCAACACCTGGCCAGTGGTAATGTACTGTGTTGGGGTGATCGTACATTAATGGACTCCATTAACAATGAATGTTGACAGTGATACGGGTGGGACTCATAGGGGCACATCGGGCCTGTACTATAGTGGGAGGGAGGGGAGGGAGGCAGGAGAGTATACCCCCAATTTTCTTCACTTAGTTCAAGTTAACGGGCGACAGGCACTCTGCATGGTTGTAATTATGGGCAGGTTTGAGCCCAGAGTGCAGGGGAGCTGGGAGGGGGGGAGTTGGGAGGGGTTTACGTATTGTTATATGTTTTTAATGAATCGTCAAGGCACCGCAATCCGGCAACAAAGACACATAGGTGACACGTAAATGTCAATGAGTACGCAATGGGGCAAAGGGTTCAAATTGATGAGCTGGAATGTCAATGGTCTGGGGGACAAAGTCAAAAGAACAGTGGTGCTCCAATATGTGAAGAGACATGCCCCTGACGTAGTAGTGCTACAGGAGACTCACCTGGTGGGTAACTCGTGTAAAGCCCTCAATAGGTGGGGTTACACCCTGGTGGCACATTCAGGCTTTACCTCTGGATCGAGAGGGACGGGTATATTACTGAGGAACTCCTTTCCCCTGTCGATTAAATCTACATGGGTGGACGCTGGGGGGAGATACGCGGGTATCACGGGAAGATGGGAGGGGAGGGAGCTGACCCTCATGTCAATTTATGTACCGCCGGCTCTCCAGGAATTAGCCTTCAAAGACTTGGGATCCATTCTGTTGACAGTCCCAGAGGGGCTCCTAATAGTGGGAGGGGATATGAACGCAGTGGTGGATGGCACACAAGACAGGAGTCCGCCGAGAAAACTCCGCCCATCAAATAGCTGGTTACCGAATTTTCTGGGGGCTCTGGGGTTGCAGGACACATGGCGCTCATTCCATCCTGATACTACCCAATACACCTTCCACTCGGGTGCCCACAACTCCCAATCCAGGATAGACTACTTGCTGGTTCCCCCAGACCACCTGCAACACATACAAGAGGTCAGACACATGGCGAGGGGCATCTCGGACCACTCCCCGTTGTGGATGCATTTGGCGGTGGGCCACCACAGAGTGGGAAGGGTGGCCCCCATCAACCCTTGGCATCTCCGTAATCCGGTAGTCCACAAAGCACTCCACACCACGATCGAACAATACTTCCAAGAAAATGAGGGATCGGTGAGTTCGTCTCAGACACTCTGGGAGGCTTTTAAGACGGTGATTAGGGGCCAAGCCCTTTCCCAAATAGCAGGGGTAAGAAAGGAAAAGGTTAAGGAGGAGGAAGCGCTAGAGACGGAGATCCTTCGACTGGAAGAGGAAATGACGGAGCGCCCTCATCCAGACACCACCCACAACTTACAGCTAAAACGAGATAGCTATAGGGCCTTAGTGACGGACAGGGCCAGAGAACTGGGAAGAGAGACGCTAGGTAGAATATACGACCAAGGGGATAAAGCAGGGAAACTAATCGCATGGCTAGACAGACAAAAACTAGCAAGTAGACTGGTGCCGGAACTAACTGACAAAGATGCGCATATAATCACGGACCCCCAGGACATTGCAAACACATTCGCCGCCCACTTCAAACAGATCTATACCTCCCAGAACCCCTACACGGTACACGACTCCATCGACCTCTTACGAGATATAGCGCTGCCGAAACTCTCGGAGTCAGAGTTAGAATACCTTGAAGGGGAGCTCACACCGGACGAGGTGGCAATGGCGGTTCGGGGGCTTAAGTCGGGGAAGGCCTCGGGACCCAATGGTCTACCGATCGAGCTGTATAAACTCGGGATAGACACTCTTGCCCCCCACATGTGCAAAATGTTTGAGGAGAGTAAGGAGCGTGGGGAGCTACCTCGCGACCACAGAATCGCAACCCTAGTGATGATCCATAAAGAAGGTAAATGCCGGACAGATTGTTCCTCTTATAGGCCGATCTCCCTATTGAATGCCGAGCCAAAGATCTTAGCTAAACTCCTCGCCACTAGACTGATCAAAGTCATCAATAACCTGGTACACCCGGATCAATCCGGTTTTATGCCCCAGCGCAATACGGCGTTAAACTTGCGTAGAGTACACGGGGTGATGGGGAGGGCGGACACCATACAGGAAGAGGCGGTGTTGGTGTCCTTGGACGCCTCCATGGCATTCGATATGCTCGAATGGCCGTATCTCTTTGGAGTTCTCGAGAAAATGGGTTTTGGGCCCCAATTTATTCAGTGGGTGCGACTCCTCTATTCGAAACCACTAGCCCAGATCGTAGTAAACAACAAAAAATCTGAAGTGTTCGAACTGGGTAGAGGCACCAGGCAGGGATGCCCGCTCTCTCCCCTCTTGTTCGCCCTGGCCCTGGAACCCTTGGCATCCTGGGTACGGAGGAACCCGGTGATTCGTGGATTTAAGTGGGCTGAGGCCCGAGAGGACCGCATCTCACTGTATGCGGACGACATACTGTTGTTCCTGACATCCCCGAAGGCCTCGCTGACAGCAGTATTCGATATTTTCGCCATCTTTGGCAGATATTCAGGGTATTCCATTAATTGGCTCAAATCAGTATTGTATGTCCTGAAGGGACCCCTCACCGGGCTTCCTAGGAACTGTCCGATACAGATCACTATACAGGGCTTCAAATATCTCGGTATCTACATCACTTCTAACCCCGCCGACAGATTCGCTCAGAATCTGCTCCCTCCCTTGCAGAGATTGAAGATAGACTCGGAGCGCTGGATGAAGCTTCCGCTCTCGCTGCTGGGCAGAGCTTCCCTTTTCAAGATGATGTCCTTGCCCCGGTTCCTCTACGTCCTACAAAACTCACTAGACCTCGTTCCCACTAGCTACTTCAAAGAAATCGAGACTCTACAACGCCGTTTACTATGGAATGGGAAGCCACGTATTGCACTATCGAAACTAAACCTTACCTGGTATGATGGGGGATCGCCCTCCCCGATCTCAAAAAATATTATTGGGCAGCTCACCTAACAGCCATTAACCATGGCACTTACAGGCAGGCGGGCGACCCGGGCTATGCGATGGATCGCTGGGTACTACCTGGAGGGAACTATAACCGTGCGCTTTACTCGACCACCGGGAAACATCATCTGCCGGTCCAACCAAGCACACAGTGCAGGTCTGGAAGGCAGCCACTAGAAGCATGGGGTGGGAGCATAGGATAACCCTGGCTACGCCACTATGGGACTCGGAGCGGCTCGGGAGCCTGTGGTCAACTAAAGGTTTCGACAAGTGGGACCTCATAGGTATCTCAAAAATAGGCGACTTATGGGTCAAAGGTGAGGTCAAGTCATTTTCCGCCCTGCAGCAAGAGTATGATCTCGCTCCTACAGAGCACTTTAGATACCTACAGGTCCGCCACGCCTTACACTCCTGCCTCCAAAAGGGGGAGACCCCCCCGGAATCCACCCCTCTTGAGGACAGACTCCTCGATGGCTATTTACCAACGAAGGCCATCTCGCTCACGTACAAGAAGTTAGTGAATCACTCTGGAGACCCCCTGGTGAAACTGCGGGACAAGTGGGAAAGGGATGGCATTATACTGGATGACGAAGATTGGGCAATAGCGGCGGCGTTACCTCGGGAGGTAGCCATGGCGGCGAGGCTGAGGCTAGTGCAGCTCAAAATCTTGCACCGGATTTATATCACGGGACCCGGTATGGTACAGATGGGAAGAGCAGTAGACGGCAGATGTAGAAGAGGCTGCGGAAGTGAGGGTACCTTCCTCCACATACTCTGGGAATGTGTGTTTGTCCGGAAGTACTGGAGGAAGATACACGAGGTGATGAGCGAAGTGTTAGAGCACGCACTCCCTCTGGAAGCTAAGAGATGTCTCCTAAACGTGTGGGAGCCCAAGGATTTAAACACTGCGCGTATCACCTGGGTCACGTTGGGGTTGATGATAGCGAAACGTAATATCGCTCAGACATGGGGGGCATCACGGGCACCTGCGGTATCCGCATGGGAGAGGGACATGGACTGGTGCATGTTTCATGAAAAATATGTATATGTAGCTAGGGGATGCCCCAAAAAATGGTGCCGCATTTGGAACGACTGGAATGAATATAGAGGGAATGGCTGTACCCCACCACTGGTGCCAGCTCAAGATGAAGCACTGTAGACGTGAAACTCTTAACCATTGTTCATATATTGTGTACAATTATTTGAATGAGAGCCTTGTCAAGTTATGAAACATGAATGTACTGTATCTTGCCTTGTGATGTCGATTCCTATTGTTAAATAAAAAGAACTGTTAAAAAAAAAAATTGTCTTTATTGGTTTTCCATAAGTTATGCATAGTACAATTTTTGCCAGCTTTATCATACAAAACATCACATCTACTAACTCGACACTTGGTGGGGTACCAGGCTGCATTGCATGCTGGTGACAGAAAACATAACCAACATTTTGTATATGTCATTATATGCTATTAACATTGTAACCAACAAATAAAGCAATAGACTTTCCTTGTCTCTGTATTTTTTCCACCAACCAGACTGTAAATTACACAGAACTATACGATCCCATCTAACCTACATGTTCGTTGCGTCTCATACCATATATGAGGAAAGATAACAGTTTATGTGTGAACGTTTAGGGACGGCGAAAAGAGGAGGGGTAATGCCGTGCGCACCGCTCAAACGCATACACGCGGCAGCGTGAGGCCCTGTCCAGTTAGGTCATACATGAGAAGGGGCCCAACATGCTCTTGCCTATGCGGCAGCGTGCTATATCAAATGTAAAGAGCGAGGAACAATCTCAACCCTGGGTTTAGCTGCATGCATTTAATCTGCCTCTACAAAAGCCAGGTGTTCTTGCCATTGCATGGGGTTAGTCTGTGAGGGGGTACGGGGTGCCTTAAGTGCTTGCGCCGTATGTGCCACCACTAGTGCCTTGCGGAGATCCAACAGCCAAATGCATATGCTGGGGGCGGCACTCGACTTCCATGACATAGCTATTCTCCACTTTACGGCGAACAAAGCAAACACAAGGAGATGATGGACGGAGCGCTGAAACTTTTCAGACATTCACCCCCAGTCACAGATCTGGGTTGAATCCATCATCGTTCTTTAGCTCGCTTTGCCACCCCAGTTCAGACACAGCTATATGCAAATCAGTCTTGGCCCTGTGCCTCATGGGAACAGTCCAGCCCGAACTGCCAAGCCATGTCTTCCCTGGACCGGAAACAAGCATCCTGGGACCGGTTTCGGGGTAACAGCCCTCATCAGCCAGGCTAGCTTGAATCCAGTGGCAAAGTGAGCAAGGGACCCACGTCTGGGCATACCCTGCCAACTTACGGCGAACAAAGCAAACACAAGGAGATGATGGACGGAGCGCTGAAACTTTTCAGACACTCACCCCCAGTCACAGATCTGGGTTGAATCCATCATCGTTCTTTAGCTCACTTTGCCACCCCAGTTCAGACACAGCTATATGCGAATCAGTCTTGGCCCTGTGCCTCATGGGAACAGTCCAGCCCGAACTGCCAAGCCATGTCTTCCCTGGACCGGAAACAAGCATCCTGGGACCGGTTTCGGGCTAACAGCCCTCATCACTTTCTCCACTTTGCCAGTGCCAAAGCTAGGTCCAGAAATGTATTAAGGTTTTTACGCGTAGCAGTGTGTTTGATGATACCAAGTAGAAAATGTAGGTCTTGTGCAGGTTGTGTTGTGTCAGTTGCTTCCCCTAGTGTCACCGCTACCTCATTCCAATAGATACTAAGGCGAGGACATGACCAGACCTTATGGAGGAATGTTGCGTCTGTTGCTGAGCAGCGAGGACAAACATCAGCAGAGGTGGGGTACATACGGGCCAGTCTGTGTGGCGTTAAATATGTATGGTGTAAATAATTAAATTGTGTATATTTCAGCCTAGCATTCGTAGATATAATTTTAGGATACCCTATACATTGTGCCCATTGCTTTTCACTTATGATAGCTAACAACTCGGAGTGCCAATATGCACGAAGTGATGCCAGTAGGGAGATAATATCAGGTCTAAGGGAACTATAATTCGCTGTCACAGCATGTCTGCCTTTACCATGCGGAAGTAAGGTTTGCAGTAACTGCGATGTGTCAGGTTCTTTATCATCGTTCCCCCATGTTTGGAGGAATTGCCGCGCTAGTAGCGCGTAAACCATGAAAGTTCCCTGTGGTATCCCAAAGTCCTCCATTAACCGCTCAAGGTTCTGTAGTTGTGGATCTATGAATAAGTCGCCCCAAGTGCCCAATCCCACCGCAGCCCAGGACTCTAGTTCCAGGCGGCCGAGGCAAGCAAATAAGCCCGGTAAAATCTCCAGTGGTAGCATGGGTGCATATGGTGCTGGGTGGCTCTCAGGCATCACGTATCTTAACCAGCTGCGTCTAGCTGCCGTCATTAGCAGGTTACCCTGTTTTCTCTCTAGTAGAGTTGTGGAGCCCGATAGCCATTCTATTATGGCTGGACGTCCTAATGACATTGCCCAGTAAGACATCTCAACAACATGTGCACTCGCTAGCCATCTCATTGGCCACTGGAGCTGTGCAGCAGCATAGTAATGCTTGTAGTTTGGTGACCCCAATCCTCCGTCTGTAAGGGGTTTGTCCAGTTTACGGAGTGCCACTCTGGATCTTGAGCACCCCCCCCAACATATCAATGAAACTAGTAATGATTCCAGGTCTTTAAATATACTCTGCGGAGCTGTGGAAGTAAGAGCATTTTAGCAATGGCCACTCTGTCGATAGGGGACAAAGGAAGGTTCCGCCAAAACGGTAGGGTTGCACATGCTCTGTACATTGCCTTACCCAGGTTCCCATCTATAATATCTGAACTATAGTGATAAATTTGCACACCCAAGTACTTGAAAGTGTCAAGTGCCCATTCCAACGGGGTTCGAGGCATGGTCTGTCGTTGATCTGGTGAAAGCGCTCTCACAGGGAACACTGCTGACTTAGACCAGTTAACCCGAAGGCTCGAGGACTGAGCATGGGTATCCAGGAGTTCCATCAATTCTTGCAGCACAGCGCTTTCGCCCCGGAGGTGGACTAGTGCATCGTCTGCATACAGCGAGATTATATGCCATTGCCTGTCTGCGTGGATTCCCCAGTCCAACACCCGTTGACGTAGTTTGCATGCCAAGGGTTCCATGGCAAATGCGAACAAGTTAGGTGATAGGGGGCAGCCCTATCTGGTGCCTCGCTCTATTACGAACTGTGAAGAGATGTCTCGGCTTGTCTTTACACTTGCCTGCGATTTTGTGTATAATATGCGCACCGAGCGTAAGTATTTAGGCCCAATGCCAAATTTACCCAGCACGTCCAGCAGATACTGCCAGCCCAAGGTGTCAAACGCCTTTTTAATATCCAAGCCTGCTAGACAGGGGGTGTCAGGTTCCAACCGGGCCCAGTCCAGCAGCTTAAACAGACGGCCCAGATTCAGGCCAGTACTCCTCCCCAGAATGAAGCCATTTTGGTCTTCATGTATCAGAAGGGATGCTGTTTCTTTTAGCCTGTTGACCAGTATTTTCCCCAATATTTTATAATTGGTGCTTAATAATGACAGGGGCCGATATGATGCCATCTGTAGCGGATCCCTACCCGATTTAGGTAGCACCACTAATAGCACTTCTCGCAAGGATGATGGAAGCTCTCCCCTCTCATATGCATCCTTGTGTACAGTTGAAAGCTGGGGTACAAGTTGTGCTGAGTAAGTAGAGTAGAACTCTGAAGGCCAGCCATCAGTGCCCTGGGTCTTACCCGCTGCTAGCTGCTTAATGGCGTCGAGTATTTCCTCCTCTGTGATGGGTTCCTCAAGTGAGTCATGTTGGGGTTGTGTGACCTGCGGAAGTTGTACTTGTGCCAAAAATCGTTGAATGTGGGGGAGATTGTCAATATAAGGCGCCTTGTACAAGGAAGTGTAATACTCATAAAAGGAGTTGTTAATTGCCACTTGTGTATTTACCAACACACCCTCGTTATTATATATTGCCTTAATGGGAGGTAGTGAAATATCTGTTTTCAAAAGCCAGGCTTACATTTTACCTGCTGTGTCACCCTATGTGTGTTGGCGAGCTAGATATTGTTTATAGTCCAGCGCAGAAAGTCTATCTAAAGTCTCCTTGTATGCTAGCCGCGCCTCAGCTAGCAGAGGAGCCACCTGGGGATCTGTGGGCGCCATGCAATCACACCTTTGGATTTCCGACTCGTGCTTTTGTAGTTCTAACATCAGTGCATTGCGGGAACCGTATATTGTTTTGATGGCATGTCCACGAGTGACCAATTCGAATGCATCCCATTCTATGCCTCTATTGGAGGCGGTACCTGCATTATTCTGAAAATATGTGGTGATCGTTTGTGAGAGAGAGGAGTGAAATGTTGTGTCCCTGAGCGCGGAGACGGAGAGACGCCAGGTCGGAATCCTAGCCGTGTGAGTGCCCCACGGGAGGTGTACCTGTAGTGGGTTATGGTCAGATAGTGCACGTGCTAGGTATTCTGTGTGCGTTTCCCTCGACAAGGCTTCCACAGAGCAATATATTGCATCAATCCGCGTGTGGAGATCGTGCAGCGAGGAATAATGCGAGTATGTGTGCGTTTTGGGGTGTTGACTGGGCCATGCGTCGCCCAGCTGCATGTGGTCTGCCCAGTCTCTCAAGTGCCGTGATAGCTGAATGGATTGTGCTCCCAGGAGCGGCGGACGGGAGCGATCCCGATCAAGATCCTAGGTGCAATTGTAATCCCCTCCCCTTAGTGCTGGTGCTGTGGGGTCAGAGAGCAGGGATGGCGTCAGTGTCTGTAGAAAATGTGCTTGCCCCGTATTCGGGGCGTACAGGGAAATTAATGTCAATGGGGAACCATCTAGTAACCCTCTAGCACCACATGGCGGCCCTGAGGGTCCATCCGAGTAACACTTTTAAAGGTGTGCCTGGTGCTACCCATATAAGGGTGCCTCTGGCATATCCAGAGTATGTGGTGCCTATGACTGTGCCCCTCCATCGCTTGCACAGTGAGGCAAGTGTTTGTGTTGTGAGGTGCGTCTCCTGTATTAATGCGATTGAAATCTTGTGGCTACGCAGGTATTAATAGATTTTATGTTGTTTAACACATCCTGCCAGCCCCTGCACATTCCATGTTAATAAAGTGTAATCATTGTTAGCCATTCAATCCCCAGTGAAGGAAGGATAGAGGGGCCCTCCAACGAATTGCTCCCCTGCCCAACTGCCAGACCCACCCTCCCATCCCGCCTCCCCATGAACGCCATGCTGTATACGACAGTATTCAAATTGCATCACATACATATCATGGTAGGAAATAGAGATCGCATTAAACAGTAAAAACATACCCTCAACTCCCCACCCAAGGCCGGCTTGCCAACGGGCAATTGGCCACATGCACTGAAATGCTATCAAACTTATTATAAATTGAGTGCTATCTCAGCCACTTAACGTTGTTAGGGGGCGTAGCTGTATTCGGTCCTACCTATATTTGGCTGCCATGTACTGAACAACATTATGATATCCTGTAACACAGTCCCCTGTTTTCGGACAAGAAGAGATAAAGATAACTGAGACGACCCCCACACTGGAAACAGATTGTCCCTGCACAGACTACAAATACTCTAAAAGGATATTCCGGGCATCACCCAAGTTCATTTGCTGTCTGCGGGGTGATCTCTGGGCCTCCTCCCAGCAACTCTGCATGTTGTGAATCTGTTAAGGTTAACAAACGGTCATGCCCAGTGTCCGAGTCCAAGTCAGTTCTGGTGGGCGTTGTAGGATTACTAAGGTGTTCCGCCGTCTTTATTGCCTGCGCCCGTTCTGCTTCCACTTGCTTCTTGGTAGGCCGTTGTATTTTGTTTCTCCCACGCCCTCTACATGCGCCCACGAGTCTCGAGGTCGGTCGTGAGTCCACCAGGGCAGTGGGTGGGGGATGTGCAAATCCATTTTGGTCTATCCATGACCAGGCTGCTTCTGGGGTAGAGCAGTATATGTTGGCATCTTTATGACAGATGCGCAGTTTGGCTGGGTATTGCAATGCGTATTGTATTTGGTGCTCCCTGAGGCATTGCTTAACTTCCATATAGGAGGATCTGCGGCGATGTACAGTCAAGGTATAATCAGGGTAAATGTGTACTGTTGCGATTTTCCACCTGCCAGGGGCCCTGGATCTGATCACTTGGAGGATATGGTCTCTGTCTCGGTAGTTAAACAGCCTTGCCACTACCGGCCTCGGTGGATTGCCCGGGCGTGGAGGACCACCCGGAACCCTGTGCGCCGATTCTATTGAGAAAAAGTTTGAGACATTACCCTGTAGGATATCTTTGGAGATCCAGGATTCTAGGTACAAGTCCATGCTGGGTCCCTCCACTCGTTCTGGCAGCCCCACAATACGAATATTGTTCCTACGGGAGTGACCTTCCTGGTCCTCCACCCGCCTGGTCAAGTATTCCACCTCTTGCTGTAGAGATTTGAGCTGGTCTGTAGCCATGGACACAGTAGGGCGCAAGGATGCCAATGCAGATTCCGACTCCTCCACTCTGGCTTTAAGTTTTTTATGGTCCTCGGTTAAGAATCCAATTTCTGGGCATAATGTGTCAATTTTGAGGCCCAGTGTAGTTTTAATGTCCAGTATTCATGCCATCAGTTCGTCAAACCGATGTGAGTGGTCTGGTGGGGCGCTTATATTTGAGGCAACCTGTTGTGCAGCATCGCCTCCACCGGCGGCAGAAGTTGTTGTTTCAGTCTGCTGGGGGGCTGTGATTTGTCTGAGCAGGGCTTTCCCATTTTATTTATTAGCACTGGAGGGGCCTACTGGCAGTGAAAGCACAGGCCCTCTCACGTGGTGGACCTCTATGGATACTCGAGCGGCCGTTCGCCTCCAACCCGTTGTGTATCGTGTAGCGTCGCCTTTGTACTACAGTTTGTGATGCGCCAAGAGATGCGGCGTCTGTGCACAAGTGGCCCGCAGGGGGAAAAGCAGGTACGGTGTCCTGAGGCAGGCTGTAGTCATTAGAGGGTCTCGCCCCGCACAGCGCTCCGACCTGCGCCACGGCCTTATATGCAAATTTGGTAGTGGGGCCTAGGCTGCCCAAGAAACAATTTCACCGAGTGCGGCAGGGAAAGATCACTATGCTCAACAGGTCCTGTGATACTGTCTCCCCCAACTTATTACAGCACCCACATTCGTCATGCGCCCCTGTAATGGCACCCGCACTTCCGAAGGAAACAGCGCCAACCTAGGGCCTCCAGCAGCGTCCCTTAATATCGCACGAGCAAATCCAGTAAATCGTACCTGCGGCGCTGACAGCCTCGAGGTACAGGGTGAGTCGCAGGGCCTACGGTGCGGATATTGCCCCACATGTGGGAAGAAACGCAGCCTCACCTCTTAAGAGGCCCAGTGCAGAAGCAGTCGATCGATCAAGTGTTGCACCTCCTTCGACCCCTCGCCGCGGGCCGCCCACCATCAAACAAGCAGTTTAGTGCATACTCACAGGCAGTAGTCCAGCTGCAGGGGACAGTCCCCATGTAGTCGGAGCCACTGGCTCCACAATCAGTGAGGAAAGGGGGTGGGCACCGTCCAGGCCCAGGCCCAACCACCCGCGAGTCGGAGCAGGCGCTGGCCACGATGGTCTTCACTTCGTCTGAGCCGGGCCCGCGGCGTGCACACTCTTTTGTTAGATTCGGCTCCGGAGACGCAGCCTCTCGCTCACTCCGGCGCCTTCACTTCAGGTGCCCCTCCCCACGTCTTCCGCTCTCAGGCACTGCCGGGCGGATCAGTCGCAGCAGAGGTCTGTGGACGCAGGTCGTCACGACGCCGAACCTTCGTCGTTGCCCCTATCGCAAATCTGCTCCGGGAGTGGCAGTCAGCATGACTTCAGGGGGCATCCTCCGTTAATTACACCATGGATAAGTGGCACATGTAGGGGATATTCAGGATATTTGGGCAGGCCTCGCACGGAGCTCAGCAAAGCGCGTCCGTACACGCCACCATCTTGGCCACACCCCTCACCTTGCCTTGATTCTAGGTGTTAAAGTGCACATGTCGCCATGCTGGCATAATTTAGTCAACCTGTCCCTGGTCTGCCACTTCACTTCCCCCCTCTTCTCGGTCTGGTGCTACTGGCTGCGGGGGCTTTTATTATTTTTTTTAAAATACCAAATGTTAATCACAAACTTCATTATATATCTGCTTAATCCTTCCTAGGTCGTGTCCTCATGTCATCTGCTGGGGCACCGGCAGGTCTTTCGTGGATACTTTTGGATATTTTGGAGTGTTGCACAGGTACTGACTGTAGAGAGATCTGCAGTGAAAGTTGCTTGGCCATTGGTGGAATGGTTCTGAAACAATCAGCGGGACACGCCCTCCCAGTCATGGAGTGATGCCAATGTACATGAACTCTTCAAGGTACCTGACACATTTGGTGTGTGTCAAAGGCTAGAACTCAGACCTGATGTTATCAGCAGCCGATCAGTTGAAATTTAGTGTAGTTTATGACTGCATCTAAGCATAATGTTTATGGAAACACGAGGACAGCCCTATTTCTGGCTGAAGACTATCATTTGTGTTCCCTCTGTATTTAGATGGACAGTTTTTACTGATATGTAAGACTGAGTTTATACCTTCACAATGGGTGAAATCATTATATACCTAGCATTGGAAGAGTAATATTTCGTTTGTCATGATGCCTCATACAACATTTTCTATTTCAGTCTGTACTTACAAATGCTGTGTCTTCTCAGCATGGTCTGTATGTACAGGATTGTTTGTATACATTGTTGACTCTCTTGCTCGGTTTTTGCATGTCTAACACTGTTACATTAAATGTTTTATTTGACGAACCACAATTGATGATGTTGTACACACTGAGTTTTCTTTAAATATAATTTTGTTTTATCATGAAATATATATTATGTGTGTAGAAAACATGAGTAGCAAATATAATACTTTTGATGCAAAGTATGCATGGTTTGATAACAATTTGTAATCTTGAAATTGTATTAAAAATAACAAATTTCACACATAATTTTTATTCATATATGTTTTTATTTATACTGGCAAAAAAACTGTTAACATAATTTTACATGATTCTCATACAATAATTAAACTTTTATGTTAGATGTGGCATGAACGATCAGCCAATAGTCGCTTAGAGTTCTTTTTCAGATAACAATCTAAGAGCGGAGGGGAAATGCATGGTCATCAGCTAGGTGAGCAGAAAAGCCCAGTTACTTATATTAGGACATCTCTCTGCGTCTCTTGGTGGTAGGTGCTTTGGAGTTATCCTCAACCGCACCAGATACCCAACACCTCGTAAGGCCCACTGATGTGACACAGGCACAGAACTAGTCTTTTAGGCCAAATTACACATATCCAAGTGCTATCACTGCCCCCAACAATCTCCTTGATCTTGTCCGGATTCAATCTCAAGCAGTTTCTACCCATCTATGGGGCATATTTACAAGGAAGTGGCGGAGCACGGCGTTAGCCTCCTTGGCTTAATGCCACACTCTGCCACTTCTGAAACACAGGGCTGCACCATATTTACAACAATATGGTGCAGCCCTGCGTTTCCCCCAGCGCTGGCGCTGAATTTAGCAGCCTAGCGCCAACGCAGGCACCCTTGCACTATAGTGCAAGGGTGTCTGCGTTGAGGGGAACATTGTTTATGTGCAGGAAGGTCTCCCTTCCTGCACATAAACAATCTTTAAATGGCATTTTGTAATTTCTATGTGTGCTGCTTAATGCAGAACACATTGAATTTGCAAAACGTAAACATTTTTGGGATTGTTTATGTGCATGAAGGGTCACCTTCCTGCACATAAAAAAATCAATGGCAATTTTATCATAGCAAGAACTCTAATGATCAATCTATCTATCTTGGTAAAATCTAATAGTTCTAACTGAAAAATTGATCAAGAATAAAAAGGTTCTTCAAAAACAGCATCTTATACTCAACTGGAAAATAAAAATAGTAGCAGCAGCATCAGCTCGTCAGCATCAGCAACCGCAACTTCACCCATCTACAGCATCTAACTTCTCCAGCAACTACTTCTCCAACAACTCCGTCAACAGCATCTAACCAGCAAGAACCCCCTCCCACCAAGAGTAGGTCTTCTTATACCCTAATTCTAGCTTACTGAATAAAAATGTTGCATCTTCATGGCGTGATTCTTTCTCATTGGTCCCCTCAGGCCCATTTACATTTTAATCAAACTTCCTGGCCTTAACCAGTTCCTTGTGGAATGTCCATGCTTGCATCGTTTCCCACAGTTCATGACATTGCTCATCCGTTTCGATCAGTCCAATTTGTATCTTTTTCTGCTACTTTTTAGATTTAACAGTTCCGTCCATTGATTCGGTTTGACTTCTCACGCTTCTTGCTGATCATCTTGGCACACATCTGCTCAGAAAGGTCACAATAGCCTTGACCATACTTCCATCTTAGCCTCTCAGCACAAGCACGTGATCATCCTTTTCCACAGCCTCTCTCCTCTATCACATGGTTCCCTGCTCATGCGTACTCTAGCAACTGGCGGCCATTTTATATCGCTGCTCGACAGGCCTAAGCGCACTATTTTCAAAGATAAACAAAATATTGTTAAAACAAAGAAATATAAACCCTTTCGTTTCCCTCCCGTCTTTCTACGTACCCCAATTAGGTATTACCTAGCAAAAAGCAACATATAAAGCCGTCCCTTACTTACCATCGCTTTATTTCGCAACCACACGTTTTATTTAAAAAGCACAGATCATGCGTTTATTATTTAATTAGTACGCAAATATTATGTTATGTTAGACACGTAAACAATTATAAGTTGATTATTTTGCACACGGAATAGCGTGTTACCTTTAACCCTTCACATGTAACATACATTGTTGGTTATTTACTTAAATGAACATGTTTATTAATTATTTTACGAAAATTATTAGGAGGTTAAAAAATTTCATTTACCCTGCTCCATCAACTCCCCCTTTGGTGATTTTTAATATCACCACAAAACCTAAGTTATACAATTCTTTCAGACAGCATATATCTTTTATCCGTTTGCTTTTGTTAGTTTACACAACTGTATCCCTTTCAACTTGTCTCTTCGTTTTCTTGTACATGTTCTCTTTTATTTCTTCTAACTCTATTTCACCCATTTCTCTCTCTCTCTCCTTGTTTATCATGTTTTCTTTTTCTATTTTATTCTGTCTTCTTCTTCTCTTTATACATGTTATTACAAGCTTCAGTACTAAAATTATTGTTATTATCATGGTTGCTATTTTTATAACTTTCCCTATTAATAATCCACTCATTCTTGTTAACCAATTTATTACTGAAGAAAACCCTTTACCAAGTTTTCCAAAAGCACTTTCAACCTCCAGTGGAACAAGTTCTTTGTGCAAACTTGTAATATTTGTTATATACTTCTGTATATTTTCGCTTTTATCTGGAATGTAAGTGCAACAATGTTGGACTTTCAGCATTCCACAGACTCCGCCCTCTTTTGCCAAAAGAATGTCAAGGGCAAGTCGATTTTGCATCACCATAGCTCTCATGGCAACCATCTCGGTATTTACCATCAAGAACCCTCCAGCAGTATTTGTAGATAAACGATCTACCACTGTGGATAATTTCCGAATTCTAAATGCATTCAAAGATATTCCCACTGCTGGTATCAATGCGCCAAAAATATCACCTACTATTTCTGAAAAACTTTCCCTTTTTCTACGTGCAAAGGTATTTATCATTTTGTGTGTTCCTTTTTCTTTTCTATCCATATGAAAAATCTTTGGAAAGACCAGGCCTAAATAACATGACCCATACCAATGGTCCGGCAACCTATAATAAGCCCTATTTCCGCAAACATAATAGATCCCGGGAAATATTGGATCTTTTCCCCCTTTGAATCCCCATCCGCCTAAAATTTGATAGTTGTCATGGCAAATACTGGAACCCACAAAATAATTGTCATATCTTGTCTTATTTCTTCTAATGCACAACTTTCCCTGTTGGGGCCAATCCAGAGTCATAGCTGCATTTGTCTTTTTCTTATCATGATTGTCTTCCTCAAACACCCAAAGAGGTGTTTTGTCTCTTCTATCACTTTTCTTTGAAATTTCACTCTTCTCTCTTCAACCATCTCTAAAAATACTTTTTCTTCCTTCTTTAACTCACAGGTAAGGTTGTAATTTACTATATTATCTAATGTTAAAATCTTATCTTCTAAGAAATATTCACCAAACTTTTTTCCCTCTTTTATTTTGTTTAGCTCGGGAACTACAGAAACTTTCGCAAAAATCTTATCTATGTCAGTGTAATAATATTCTAATCTACCTGTTTTATAAAATAAACTTGCTAAAACACTACATGTTATTCCATACGTCAAAGGGAGGTGATGATAAGTCACACCCTCTGCTACAGATGCAGGCAACTGCATACAAACATAACAATCTCTTACATCCATTGTTTCTACATACTCATATAATAATTTAGTAAAAACATTTTTAGAAAAATCTGTTATTGATTTATCCTTGTGTAATTCTGCACTACTCTTTAAAATAACTGGTTCTTGAGTGTTAGCTCCTTTTTCTTTCTCTGTGTTATTAGAAGTTTCTACTACAGCTACACTAATTGGAATAGTGATTGCTAAAACCACCCATACTGTCATTAACAATCCTGTACAAAAACAGCACATCTTACACCATCTACTTAAAAACTCACATTTACATTTTCTATCTCTAGTATTCTCCATTTTGTTTTATAACCTTATTTATTTGTTTTCAGAAAATTGTGTCACTACACCTCAGGAATGACTTATTTGTCACTCTGTACTCCAATGTTTTGTCTTTGCTTGGTACTTTCTTTTAATTCTTTTTCAGAATTCTTTCTTTGTCATATCCGGTAGAAATTCGTCAGATCCAGTGTTTTTGTCAAGTCCGGTAGTAACTATTTAAACTTCTTCACGTTTGTTGCACCTCACCCTCACCCATTAGGTTTCTCTGTTCTGGGTTCTCGTGAGTGTTCTTTTCTTCTTTGATATCAGTTAAAGCAAGATACAACCATTCAGGCGATCTATACTTCGGATTTACCTTCTTTACTCTTTTCGTTTTCTGCAAGTGTTTTCCACCTTGTTTTTCTTGCTCTCTCTGACTTGTTATTTCATTCACTTGTTCAGCACTTTTCCCATCTAACCTTATGATTCTGTATCTTAATTTTCTTACTTCGTTGGGCCAATTGTCTCCTTTCCTTGGCCTTTTTGCCTCACTTCCTTTTTCCTCTCTTTCTGTTTTCCAATTTCTTTTTCTTGACTCTAGTTTTTGGTTTATTTCTTCTCCACTTTCTTCAGAACATGATTCAATTCTTTCGTTATTATCTCTTATTTTGAAACTTATAATTTCATTTTCTTCTTCTACTTGTGGTTCTTTTCTTATCTTCCTTCGTTCACCTATTTCTGTCCCTCCTCGATGTTCTTCCGAATTTGTTTCAGTCTCTCTATCTGCTTCTAAATTTCCCTGTTCTCGTGTTTGACTATTTGTCCCTATTGCTCCTCGAGGATCTTCCGATTTTTCTAGCTTTTTGTTTGAAACTCTCCCTTCTTCATCTATTAATATTATCTCCGAAGGATTTTCACCACAACTTGTACTTGGTTGCTCACTGTTACTATCTTCTGGCTCAGTTTCTTCAATTATGCTTTCAAATTTCCAATTCCTTTTTAGAATTTCTTCACCATCCGAATGATCTGTATCAGATTCTGAACTGGTATCTGATATTTCCAGATGTCAACTTACAGGTCGATCTTCAAGTTCTGGAACTTCAGCTATTTCCTCTACTTCTTCTGTCGTTGCACTTGTAGTTGGGTCTTCCAGATGTCGACTCACATGTCGATCTTCAAGTTCTGGCACCCTGTTTGTTTCCTCTTCTGCTTCTGATGCTGAACTGTTATCTAATACTTCCAGATGTCGACTCACATGTCGATCTTCAGGTTCTGGAACTCTGATGGTGTGACTGGCATGCACCCAGTGTTTCACTCCTGCACACTTGACTGCAGTGGTTGTCACCAGGATCACTTGTCGTGGTTCGTCCCAGCAAGGAACCAAACAGTTTCTTCTCCTGTGGACTTTTATGCGGACCCAATCTCCTGGATTCAAGTCGTGAGCTGGTTTTCTTTCAAGAGTGGTCGCATCCGGTCCAACTTGATGAAACACAGAACGCACCACATCAGCCAATCCTTTGCAATAATCCAGCACTAGATCATCAGTTATAGTCAGTAGTTTGTTGACGGATACTTGTGCTTGTCTCATTGCTCCTCCCATAATTATTTCATGGGGACTGAGTCCAGTTTTCCTTTCCGGAATACTTCTGATTGTCATTAAAACTAATGGCAAGGCATCTGGCCACTTGAGTCCTGTAGCTTGACACATTTTTCCTAACCTGTTCTTAATTGTTCCATTCACTTGCTCTACGATTCCAGAAGCCTCTGGTCTGTATGCACAATGCAGTTTCTGTTTAATACTAAGTGCTTCACAAATCAGTTTAACTAATTCATTTTGGAAATGTGTTCCTCTATCTGTTTCAATCGTGACTGGAAAACCATACCTCGGAATGAATTCTCGCAGCATAAGTTTTGCTACCGTTATTCCATCATTCCTTCTGGTTGGGTATGCCTCCACCCAACGGGAAAACAAACAGACGACCACTAGGACATACCTTAGTCTGTTGCAAGGTGGCATTTCAATAAAATGCATCTGCATTCTAGTGAAAGGACCTCCTTCTCGTCCTATTGTTCCTAGACTCACTACTGTCTTCCTTCCTGGATTTAACTGTTGACAAATAAGACATCTCTGACAAAGACTCTCAGCTATGGCTCTGAATTTTGGATTATACCATGTTTGTCTAAAAAGTCTGATCATTGAATCTCTCCCAATATGGGCTTGTCCATGGTACATCCGTGCCATGTCAGAAATCATGCTATCAGGCATAACTGGTCTTTCATCTCTGTAAACCCAAACATCATTTTCTTCATGTTTTCTACATCCTGCTTTTATCCATGTATCTTTTTCCTCATCATCCGCTGCTTCCTGTAACTGTCTCACCTCATCCCATGTCTCAACAGGGTTAGTAAAAAGCAAAGGACAAGAAATATGCTCTCTTTCTCGACTTTTGTTTAAAGAAACCACATTCTTTGCACAGTACTGTGCAATCTCGTCAGCATATTTATTACCGACAGTTATGTAGTCTTCCCCATTTTTATGTGCATTGCACTTCACAACAGCAATCTGTTTAGGCAGCTGTATCGCCTCAAGCAACCTTTTCACAAAATCTCCATTTCTAATGGGCGTTCCTGCAGACGTCAAGAAACCTCTTTGTGACCAAATCTGACCAAAGTCATGCACCACCCCAAAGCCGTACTGGCTATCTGTCACAATCGTAACCCGTACATTTCTTCCCAACTTGCATGCTTGAATCAGAGCTACTAGTTCTGCGACTTGGGCAGACCGTATCCCTTTCAGACAAGATGCTTCCATTACAGTTGCTACTGTGCAAACTGCATATGCTGCACTTAGAACTCCATCACTCGTTCTCAAACATGAGCCATCCACAAACAGAATATAATCTGATTCCTTTAAAGGCTCATCTCGTATGTCAGACCTTGGTTTTGTACAATATTCAAGCACATTCAGACAATCGTGATCTACTTCATCCATTTCAATTATACTTTCTTCATCTGGTAAAGATGTCGAAGGATTCACATTCATACATCTGTCAATGGTCACATTATCTGCACTCAAAATTACTTTTTCATACCTAGTCAGCCGACTATGTGTCATGTATTGGGTTTTCGTTCTTGTCAAAAGAATTTCCACAGAATGGGGAACATATACTCTCAGTGGATATCCCATCACTATGCCTTCACTCTGTTCCAGACTCACACAAGTAGCAGCAACTGCTTTAAAGCACCCAGGCAACGCTTTCGCTACAGGGTCTAAAACAGCTGAAAAATATGCAATGGGTCTTTTCATAGTTCCATGTCTCTGTACTAAAACTGAAAATGCACATCCATCTCTTTCACTGCAATACAGCTCAAAATCTTTCTCATAGTCAGGCATTCCTAATGCTGGAACCTCACATAATTTCTTTTTCAGCTCTCTGAATGCTTTCATTTCTTCATCATTCATTTCAAAAGGATCTTTAACATCCTTCTTTGTCAGTTTTTGCAACGGTTTAGCAATCAGCGAGAAACCGCTTATCCACTGTCGACAATATCCAACCATTCCCAAAAACATTCTTACCTCTCTTTGCGTCATTGGAGCTCTCATTCCTTGAATCATTTTTATTCTTTCAGTCGTTACCTTTCGCACTCCTTTCTCAATTTTATGCCCTAAATACTGGACTTCTTGTTGACAAAACTGCAATTTTGAAGGGGACACTTTATGTCCTCTTTTTGCTAAATGATTCAGCAAAGCAATCGTATCATTGACACATGCTTCCTTCGTTTTTGATGCCACCAGTAGGTCATCAATATACTGAACCATCACTGACTTTTCTGGCATTCTTAAATCTTCCAATGATTTCTTTAGAATCTGATTAAAAATTGAGGGACTTTCTGTGTACCCTTGAGGAATTCGGCACCATGCCAAAATACGCTCTCCAAACCTAAACGCAAATAATGGCTGGCTATCTGGATGCAATGGAATAGAGAAAAATGCATGACATAAATCAATTACTGTGTACCATTCTGCTTCACGTGGAATCTGGTATAGAATCACAGCAGGGTTCGGTACTATTGGGCAACAAGGCACTACAATTTTGTTTACCTTCCTCAAATCCTGTGCAATTCTATATGTTCCGTTTGGCTTTTTCAGTCCCATTATTGGCGAATTACATGGACTGCTCATAATTTCTTTTAAAATCCCTTGTTCAATCATTTTATTTATTACTGGCGTTATTCCTTCAATTATTTCTGGTGTCAATTTATACTGGGGCGTATTTGGGTAACTCGTTCCCTCTTTCACTGTTATTTTAACGGGATCTACTCCTTTCATTAATCCTACATCTTCTCCTGTAAAGTCCCACACTTCTTCTTTCACTGTCTTTTTCAATTCAATTGGGATTTTCTCTGCATCAAATACAGGAAACAAATCATTTACTTCTGGTTCTAAATTCACCATTGTCATTTTATACAGCACATCCTCATCTGGAGTCTGAAATGCAATTCCGTCTGGGGTACAATAGATAGTGCAATTCATCTTGCACAATAAATCGCGTCCTAATAGGTTCACGGGACTACAATCGCATACCACAAATCGGTGCATTTCACTAAATGGACCAATCTTTACCTCCACTAATTTAGTAAGAGGCGTCTTAATTTGCTGATTCAAAACTCCAACTACTTGGATATGTTCACCTGAGAGAGGAAGGTTTGGAATTTCCACTGACCTAACAGTAGAACGGGTAGCTCCAGTGTCCACAAGGAATGTTACATTTGCACCATTCACTTCTCCATCCACAAATGGACCAGACTGATCTACCTCTAGAGTTGCGCCAAGCACGCACTCTTCCCCCTCTCCTAGGCACTGTCAGAAACTTTCATCCGTGTCATCCTCATCCTGTCGTAACCAATATTGAGAAATTGCAGCTGCACGCGGCAACTGTGTGACCTGTTCTCCTCCGTAGAATCCTGTTTCTGCACTGCATTTCTGTGGTTTAACACTCTTGGGAAGTGGTGGTTGTGGCACCTGACTTTGTTGAGTAACTACCTCACTCTGCACCTGTGAATTTAATGATTGATTTTCCACATTAGGTTTTGGAGGAAATTTACACTCGTTTCTCCAATGCCCTAGCTTTCCACAGTTGTGGCATGGCCACTTTTTCTTTGCCTCATCTATACTCATTTGTCCTTTTCCTTTACCTATATTAGGTCGTGATCTAACCTGTCCTGTTTCATTACTTAATTGAGCTTCTTGCTTCTCTGCAACTTTCACCTGTGCCCACATGGCCTTTTCTTTCAATTTACGCTGTCTACTCTCAATATCATCACTGCAATACTTAGCATATCTCAAAACCTCGTCCACTGTGCTATTCTGCCAACAAATCATATGCTGCTTAATCATTTCACTTATCTCTGGTTTCAATCCATATACAAATCTATATACAAAATGACTCATATCCTTCTCATTTAGTGTCTCATAACCACTGTACTGTTTGAAAACCAACAACAGCCTCTCGTAATATGCATGCACTGATACTTTACTTTCCTGCGTTGTTCTGTCTATTTTTACCCAATCTGTTTCTTTAGGTGGAATCTTATTCTTCAAAAAGGTAATTACTTGGTCGTACTTCCTCATCACTTCTGGTCCTGGCGCTCCTGTTTTAGCATCCCTTGGATATTCTACAGTTGGCCAATTAATAGTAATCTTACATTCTGTCCACAAATCAGCTGGCACTACTATATCAAACAATCCATCCAAGTCTATCCACAACACCTTTGAAACCTTAACAAATCTTTCCACTTGTCTGTACCATTCTACTGGCTTCTCTCTCAACTTTGGGAAGTCATTTGTAAATGACAGTATATCCTGTCTAGTCCATGGAACATGCACATAACTACCACCTGGAGTTTCTTTCATCGGATACTCCCTTACAACTGGTTCCTTATCTGTCACTGCAAAAGACAAAGATGCTTTATCTGTTGTTTTCTCATTCTTTTTCGACCATCTATTTCTCCATCTATCCACATCACCCCATTTTCTCAATAAAACAATTAACTCTTTTATTTGGGTCAGTCTTCCTGATGTGTTCAGATTCTCTATATCTTTCTCACAAAAATCTACTCTATATGGTTTCTGCAACGTTCTTACTTTTACAAACTCTACTCCTAGTTCACTTGCTGTCTCTTCCAATTTGTCATGTAAATTTCTAGCTCTCCATGTAAGACTTTTGCACAAAAACATAATCTCATCATCCTGATAATTTTTTTATTTTTCTGTACCAATTGTTCCTAAAATCAATTCTTCCATATCTATTTTCAACCTAATTACATCTAATGGTTTCACTTCCGTTTCTTTTGTTTTTAGCGCTTTCATCCATTCATTTAACTCATCTGGAGTCGGACCTACAGGCGTACTATTTAATTCTATCCAATTGCTACTTCTTTCTGGTGTCCCTGATGCAGACTCCGTCACCATAGGCATTCTCCTAATCTCATTCTCATTTATCGTCAAATTAGTAGGTGGGCTTGGTCTATAGGTACTAGCCAAATTGGGTGCACCTTCATTATTCAGTTCCATCCCTTCTCTTTTTCTTTGCAAATGTGAATTCATGGGAATTACTAAAGAACATTCATCAATTTACTGATTCTCAAAAATTGGCATTACTGGACCTATCGTTACTGGTACAGTTACAGCTTCCATATTCTTTGTCAATGCTCTTATTTTCTCTGTCAATTCTCTTGTCGTTTTTGCTAATTCAGTTGCATTGTCACGTCCTATCTCTTCATTTTGTGAAGTTTTTAATTGATCTTGTGACCTATTTGTCTCATCTCTTCGTTCGGGATTTTTATTCCTCCCAGTTTCCATTGGCGGTGCATTAGGTGTCACCACCGCAGAAGTCTGTTGGTATGGAGGTGGGTTTCTGTTTAAAATATCTTCCAGCAATTCGTCATCTGTTTCACTACCACCATACACATACTTTTCTACCACTACATGTTTCTTTTTCTCGGTACACTTTCTCTTTGCTTCTTCCTCAACTGTAAAAGCTGGAAACAAACCTCCTGTCATGTTAGCACATCTCCAACGCTTTATTCTGTCCTTATGATTTACTCCCCATAACCTTCCAGGCACAAACTCATGATTCTTTAATCCTCTGAATCTCTCTCTTTCATACATCTCATCTTCCCATTCCGTTAAAGCTTCAAACTGTGTCGGTCTAGGTCTAGGTTCTAACATTGCAATTTTTTCTCTCAAGTTTCGTAGTACAGCTACATTAAATGAACCATTCTCAGGGAAAGCCAATGCTCCATCATTCTTGGTATATTTTGTCCAATTTTCTAACCATATGCATGTATGATATCCATATTTCAGCATCATATGCGAAGCTGGTGATTTCGGCGGAGGAATTATTTGTCCCTCTCTAGTCACTACCTTTTTGTCTTTCTTAACCCCTTCGATGCTTATGACGAGCTGGACTCGTCATGGCACACAGTGGTCGTGTGCTCATGACGAGTCCAGCTCGTCATAAGACCCACCCACGGGGGAAGCGCTGGTGCTCCCCCCGTGGGAATCCGATCGTTGGTTTTTTTGGGGGGAAGGCAGGGGAACGGCTTCCCCTGCCTCCCCCCACCCCCCCCCTCAATGACGTCAGCGCGTGAGGCGCGCTGACGTCATTGGGGGTTTCCCTTTGTTCCCCGACGCGCTGGAAGCCATTTGCTTCCAGCGCATCGGGGAATAAGGTGAGTTTTTGCTCCGGGGAGGGGGGGTTTGAAACAAAAGAGGCATCGAGGGAAAGGAAAGGGTTTTCCTTTCCCCCGATGCCTCTTTTGTGCATTCCTGCTGCACGATCATGCGATCGTGCAGCAGGAATGCCCACTAGACACCATGGAATTTCATTTTTTTTTTTTTAACGTGAAAATACTGTTTTGGGGAGCGGCCCCTTGGGCAAGGGTCGCTCCCCTTTTGGGGGCCATATGCTTTGGTGCTCTGCCCCAGTTTCTTTTTATAAATCAGGAGAATGGGGCCTTGAATCGGGTTACCCATGGAGCGCAATATGGCAGGCAGAGAGAGGGTGATGGCAAGTGTTGTGCACTGGCCTGGCAGGTTGCTGGCAGTGCATACAGGGGGCTGAGAGTGAAAGTATAGTGTCTTTGGAAGAGAAGAGATTTGAGGTCAGCTTTGAAGATCCGGGTAGAGGAGGTGGCACGGAGCAACGGGGGGGGGTGCGCAAGCAGAAGCTTTTCCGCATTGCGAGCCACCGGACAATTTCAATTTATTCGCCAGGTAACGAGGGGAGGATGTGTGTAAGGCTTTGTGTGTGATGCAGGCAGTTTTGAAAATAGATCTTGCCTCGATCGGAAGCCATCGAAGAGAGGACAGGATAGGAGTGACGTGGTCGCTTCGTTTAGACCCTGAAATGAAGCGAGCTGCTGAATGGAGGATGGATTTGAGAGGGGAGAGGTGGGATTTTGGCAGTCCCGTCAGAAGAGAATTGCAATAATCCAGTCTTGAGAGAACCAGAGATTGTACCAAGGTTTTTAAGTCTTTCTCCGGGAAGAACCGACGGATCCCCCATAGAAGGCGCAACTGGTAACGTGCGTTCTTAGCAATAGAGTTGATGTGGGAGATTAGGTTGACTCTTTTGTCAAGAATGACACCTAGGGATTTAGCGCTGTCGACATTGATGGGTTTGTTGTTGAGTAGGTTCAGCTGATCCATCCAAGATTGAACAGGAGGAGGTGAGAGAGAGGTAGAGAGGAGGAGGAATTCAGTTTTGGCGGGATTCAGAATGAGTTGGTGAGCTAACATCCAGTTGTGAATAGAGTTGAGAGTAGAGTTGAGTAGTGAGAGATCGTGTGCGGAAGATAAAGGTATCTTCCCACTAGTCCACCAGGCATTTATTCTTGGAGAGTGACCCCTTGGGTGGCAGAATAGCAGTATGTTTTTAGGCCCATCTGCCCCCAAGGAGGGCAGAAGCCACTAGACACCAGGGTTTTTTTAATTTTTGTGTTGGGGAGTGGCCAAAAGGGCAAGGGTTGCTCCCCTTTTACGGGGGTGAATATTTTATTTATACTCTTTGGCCCACCTACCCCTTAGCTTGGCTGGTGGATTGTGTGTGGACTGGTGCATTATTTGCATATGTGATTGTAATGTTTTTTTCTCCTTTTTATTCTAGTGTAAAGCTTTTGATTCCTGTTTGCGGTTTCGGCAGTGGTTGTTCTGCAGTTTTGCGTAATTGCATTTATTTGGTAAGAAAAATATTTTTGTTGTGTGTACTCCAAATGAGTATTATTGTCATGCATGAATGAATTTTTTGTAAGTGGTGTCATAATGGCAGCATATTTGTTAGTGTTCAGAGCATGACATTTTTGCAATGTTTTGCATTGTCTTATGTGTAATTTTTTTTTCTTCTTTTTTAGTGGGATATTGTTGATCCTTACTGTGTCTGTGCAGAGTAGGTGGTGGTGAGTCTAGCTGCTTCTGTCACGTGAGTGGTATAGTGTTGGAGTATATAGGTCTTTGTGATAAAGCTACATTTTGTTTATTTCTTTATTTTACAAAGGGTTTGTTGTTGTTGACTTGTTTGACAAGTAACCTTTATTAGTAAGCATTATGGCTAGCCGTAGAATTACTGCTCAGCAGGTGGTTGGTTTGCTTCTTGAATCTTCCTCTGAGCAGGATTATGAGACTGACAGTGCGTCTGAGGGAGAGGAGGGAGGGGAAGATTCAGGCAGTGAGTTTTCTCTCCACATGGAATCATCGGATGATGAAGGTACTCTCAGTGCAGATGAAGTGCCTGTTTTAGAGGAGGATACTACTGTGCCGATGGTGCAAGAGGCATCTGGATTGCAGCCTGGGGCTGCTAGGCTTCCTACTGGAAGTGCTGGACTCTGGGTTGATCCAAACATGGTGCAGCCGGTGTTGCCTGCCTTTAGTGGTTATGCAGGGTGTAGAGTGGATTGTGAACATTATTTGCCTATACAGTATTTTCAGTTGTTTATGGATGATGTATTTTTGGGTGAGATTGTTGAGCAGACTAATTTGTATGCTGAACAGTTTTTGAGGGACAACAGTGCCAGACTTAGGCCCCATTCTAGAGCTACCCGGTGGAGTCCCACAAATCTGGAAGAGATGAAGAAGTTTTTGGGTTTGACTTTTTTGATGGGTTTGATAAGGAAGCCGTCCATGGGTTCATATTGGTCTACCAGTCCCTTGATGGCAACGGCCATATTTCCTGCAGTTATGACTCGTGATCGGTATTTACTTTTGCTTCGGATGCTGCATTTTGTTGATAATGGTTTGGCGTTGCCACGAGATCACCCTGAATGTGACCGTCTTTTTAAGATTCGGCCTGTTCTTGATCACTTTGTAGATCGATTTTCAGAGATCTATACTCCAGGGAAAGAAATATCTATTGATGAGTCTTTGGTCCTGTTCAAGGGCCGTTTGGTTTTTAGGCAGTACATTCCTAGCAAGAGGGAACGCTATGGAATTAAGCTGTATATGTTGTCTGAGAGTAGGACAGGATATGTTTTTAATTTGCGTGTGTACACTGGTAGGGATTCCACTATTGACCCCCTGTTTGTCCGTCCACTTTTGGAGTTTCAGAGAAAATTGTGTGGGATCTTGCTAGAGGACTGTTTAACAGAGGCCACCATTTGTACCTTGATAACTTCTACACTGCTGTGCAATTGTTTAAGGAATTGTTCAAAGTGGACACTTTTGCTTGTGGCACAATCCGCTCTAACCGTAAAGGTTATCCAAAAGAGCTTGTTTTCAAAAAACTTCAGAGGGGACAGTGCAGTGCCTTGCTTAGTGAGGAACTTCTAGCTGTGAAATTTGTGGACAGGAGGGATGTGTACATGCTGACTACCATCCATGATGAGAGTACTTCACCTGTGGCTGTTTGGGGTCAGATTGCTGAAGTGCGCAAACCTGTGTGCATTTTAGACTACAATAAGCACATGGGTGGTGTTGATAGAGTAGATCAGAGGTTGGAACCTTACACTGCTATTCGTAAGGCTTACATTTGGTATAAGAAGTTGGCCATCCATCTCTTCAATTTAGCAACTTTCAATGCTTTTGTTGTGTTCAAGGAGTGTTCTCCTGCGTCAAAGTTGACTTTTGTTCAGTTTCAGCAGTCTGTCATAGGCAGCCTTGTTGTTGTGGAACAGGCAAGTGTTCCTAGAGTTGGAGTGGTGGAGGATGTGGCTCGATTGAAAGATCGCCACTTTCCTGATCACATTCCTCCTACACCCTCAAAAGACTTTCCCACTAGGAGATGTAGAGTCTGTTGGCGAAGAGGTACGCGGAAGGAGACTCGTATGTACTGCCCTGAGTGTCCTTCTAACCCTGGGCTGTGTGTGCCTGCTTGTTATAGAGCGTACCACAAGCAAAAGAATTATTGGGAGCAACCATGAGTGGTAAAGTGAACTGCCTGGTCTGTAATGTTTAAGACTTGTTGTTCTGTTTCAAGGTTGGCATTAGTGCAATGTATTTAGTTTCTGATTTTGTGTTAGTAGATTTGTATCTATTTGCAATTTGTTTGTGTTTTCTTTTTTGTATAAAAAAATCCTAAATGTGATGGTGGTGTGTGTAGGCTGGTGCTTGGCTGGCGGTGTGCGTGGAGTGTCGCTTGGCTGGCGGTGTGCGTGGAGTGGCGCTTGGCTGGCGGTGTGCGTGGAGTGGCTCTTGGCTGGCGGTGTGCGTGGAGTGGCGCTTGGCTGGCGGTGTGCGTGGAGTGGCGCTTGGCTGGCGGTGTGCGTGGAGTGGCGCTTGGCTGGCGGTGTGCGTGGAGTGGTGCTTGGCTGGCGGTGTGTGTGGAGTGGCGCTAGGCTGGCGGTGTGCGTGGAGTGGCGCTAGGCTGGCAGTGTGCGTGGAGTGGCGCTTGGCTGGCGGTGTGTGTGGAGTGGCGCTTGGCTGGCGGTGTGCGTGGAGTGGCGCTTGGCTGGCGGTGTGCGTGGAGTGGCGCTTGGCTGGCGGTGTGCGTGGACTGGCGCCCGGCTGGCAGTGTGTGAGTAGTGACTTGCTGCTGGTCACTACACACACTGCTAGCCGAGCGACACTCCACGCAATCCATCAGCTTGTGTGGTTGCTGTGTTAGGAATGTGGGCGTGTGAAAGTGATGGGCCCTTGAATGGCGCTGTCTGCTGGTGTGAGTGTTGTAATGTGATGGGCCCGCGGCTGGTGGTGTGAATGGTTTTGTATTTGTCACACGTATGAAAGTTGTATGAATGGCCTGTAAAGAGGTTGGTGCCTTGTCGTGGCTTTACAGCTCACGAGCTGTGAGTCAATGGTTCAGTTTCTCGTCCTTTCAATTATTAACAGTGCATTTCATTTTTGTGAAATCACTTGTTAATACAATTGTATATACTGAACCATCACTCACCCTCGTGCCAAATCCAACCAGTATGTGTGTGTGCTTGAGGATTAGATGGCTGTGCAGTAATATATTTTTTTTGTCTTTCTCAAGCAGGGTGTACCTTGTCCCTTTTTGTGAATGTTGTAATGTGTTTGTTTCGTGCCTGGTGGTGTGAATGGTCTTGTGTGTATCACGTATGAAAGGTGTGTGAATGGCCTGTAAAGAGGTTGGTGCCTTGTCGTGGCTTTACAGCTCACGAGCTGTGAGTCAATGGTTCAGTTTCTCGTCCTTTCAATTATTAACAGTGCATTTCATTTTTGTGAAATCACTTGTTAATACAATTGTATATACTGAACCATCACTCACCCTCGTGCCAAATCCAACCAGTATGTGTGTGTGCTTGAGGATTAGATGGCTGTGCAGTAATATATTTTTTTTGTCTTTCTCAAGCAGGGTGTACCTTGTCCCTTTTTGTGAATGTTGTAATGTGTTTGTTTCGTGCCTGGTGGTGTGAATGGTCTTGTGTGTATCACGTATGAAAGGTGTGTGAATGGCCTGTAAAGCGGTTGGGGCCTTGACGTGGCTTTACAGCTCACGAGCTGCGAGTCACTGGTTCAGTTTTTTGTCCTTTCAATTATTGACAGTGCATTTCATTTTTGTGAAATCTCTTGTTAATAAAATTGTATATACTGAACCATCACTTGCCCTCGTGCCAAATCCAACCAGTATGTGTGTGTGCTTGAGGAATAGATGGCTGTGCAGTAATCTTTGTCTTTTTAGTCTGTCTGCCAAGGTGTACATTCCGTCTAAGAATAACCTACCAACTGTAGATATTGTCGTAAACGAAACACCCATGGGAGTACATGGTGATATCTCTCTTGTGGATCCCAACAAGTTATGGTACCCACAATGTCCTGCAAACCTCAAAATGTCTGTCACATTTTCCTTGCAATATTGTGCCAAAATTTTCACGCTGCAGAAATAAACAACACATTATCTCAAAATGACCTGGTTTTGCAAGGGGGGTCACCTGGGTTTTTGGCCCGGGGCTCGGCGGCCACCTAGGGAAACCTACCAAACCCACACATTTCTGAAAAGTAGACACCCGGGGGCTTCCAGGGAGGTATGGCTTGCATGGATCCCCCAACGTTTCCTTACCCAGAATCCCCTGCAAACCTCAATTTTAGCTGAAACAATCACTTTTTTCAGACATTTTTGTGTGGGAAAGTGTGGCATCACCGGGCTCACACAAATTTCCTACCACCCAGCGTTCCCCCAGGTCTCCCGATAAAAATGGTGCCTCACTTGTGTGGGAGGCCCAAGTACCCGCGACAGGCAAGGGCCCACAACGTATTGAGGCGACCTCAAAATGGCCTATCACAAAACGACCTGGTTTTGCAAGGGGGGTCCCATGACGTTTTGGCCCGGGGCTCGACGGCCACCTAGCGAAACCGACCAAACCCACACATTTCTGAAAAGTAGACACCCGGGGGATTCCAGGGAGGTATGGCTTGCGTGGATCCCCCAACGTTTTCTTACCCAGAATCCCCTGCAAACCTGACATTTTGCTGAAAAATCCCTTTTTACACACATTTTGTGTGGTAAAGTTGTGGCATCACTGGGCTGACACAAATTTCCTACCACCCAGCGTCCCCCAGGTCTCCCGATAAAAATGGTGCCTCACTCGGGTGGGAGGCCCAAGTACCCGCGACAGGCAAGGGCCCACAACGTATTGAGGCGACCTCAAAATGGCCTTTCACAAAACGACCTGGTTTTGCAAGGGGGTCACCTGGGTTTTGGCCCTGTGCTCGGTGGCCATCTAGGGAAACCTACCAAACCCACACATTTCTGAAAAGTAGACACCCGGGGGCTTCCAGGGAGGTATGGCTTGCGTGGATCCCCCAACGTTTCCTTACCCAGAATCCCCTGCAAACCTCAATTGTAGCTGAAAAAATCACTTTTTCACACATTTTTGTGTGGGAAAGTGTGGCATCACTGGCCTCACACAAATTTCCTACCACCCAGCGTTCCCCCAGGTCTCCCGATAAAAATGGTGCCTCACTTGTGTGGGAGGCCCAAGTACCCGCGACAGGCAAGGGCCCAAAACGTAGTGAGGGGACATCAAAATTGCCTATCTCAAAACCACCTGGTTTTGCAAGGGGGGTCACCTCGGTCTTTGGCCCCGTGCTCGGCGGGCATCTAGGGAAACCTACCAAACCCACACATTTCTGAAAAGTAGACACCCGGGGGCTTCCAGGGAGGTATGGCTTGCGTGCATCCCCCAACGTTTCCTTACCCAGAATCCCCTGCAAACCTCAATTTTAGCTGAAAAAATCACTTTTTTCACACATTTTTATGTGGGAAAGTGTGGCATCACTGGCCTCACACAAATTTCCTACCACCCAGCGTTCCCCCAGGTCTCCCGATAAAAATGGTGCCTCACTTGTGTGGGAGGCCCAAGTACCCGCGACAGGCAAGGGCCCAAAACGTAGTGAGGCGACATCAAAATTGCCTATCTCAAAACCACCTGGTTTTGCAAGGGGGTCACCTGGGTCTTTGGCCCCGTGCTCGGCGGGCATCTAGGGAAACCTACCAAACCCACACATTTCTGAAAAGTAGACAGCCGGGGGCTTCCAGGGAGGTATGACTTGCGTGGATCCCCCAACGTTTCCTTACCCAGAATCCCCTGCAAACCTCAATTTTAGCTGAAAAAATCACTTTTTTCACACATTTTTGTGTGGGAAAGTGTGGCATCACTGGCCTCACACAAATTTCCTACCACCCAGCGTTCCCCCAGGTCTCCCGATAAAAATGGTGCCTCACTTGTGTGGGAGGCCCAAGTACCCGCGACAGGCAAGGGCCCAAAACGTAGTGAGGCGACATCAAAATTGCCTATCTCAAAACCACCTGGTTTTGCAAGGGAGTCACCTGGGTTTTGGCCCCGTGCTCGGCGGCCATCTAGGGAAACCTACCAAACCCACACATTTCTGAAAAGTAGACACCCGGGGGCTTCCAGGGAGGTATGGCTTGCGTGGATCCCCCAAAGTTTCCTTACCCAGAATCCCCTGCAAACCTCAATTTTAGCTGAAAAAATCACTTTTTTCACACATTTTTGTGTGGGAAAGTGTGGCATCACCGGGCTCACACAAATTTCCTACCACCCAGCGTTCCCCCAGGTCTCCCGATAAAAATGGTGCCTCACTTGTGTGGGAGGCCCAAGTAACCGCAACAGGCAAGGGCCCAAAACATTTTTTGATAGGCAATGTTGATGTTGCCTCAAAACGTTTTGTGTCCTTGCATGTCGCAGGCACTAGGCCGACCCACACAAGTGAGGTACCATTTTTCTCGTAAGACTTTGGGGAACGCGGGGTGGGTGGAAATTTGTGGATCCACGCAGATTCCAGAACTTTCCACCACAGAAATGTGGGGAAAATGTGGTTTTTTTGACAATTTTTTAGGTTTGCAAGGGATTCTGGGTAACAGAACCTGGTGGGAGGCAGTCAAGTCACCCCATCCTGGATTCCCCTGGGTGTCTAGTTTTCAAAAATGTATAGGTTTGCTAGGTTTCCCTAGGTGCCGGCAGAGCTAGGGTTCAAAAACTACAGCTAGGCACTTTGCCAAAAAAGGGTCATTTTTCACTGCGAAATTGAGGTGTGACCACGTTGCCTTTTGCGCCGTTTCCTGTCGCAGGCACTAGGCCGACCCACACAAGTGAGGTACCATTTTTCTCGTAAGACTTTGGGGAACGCGGGGTGGGCAGAAATTTGTGGATCCACGCAGATTCCAGAACTTTCCACCACAGAAATGTGGGGAAAATGTGTTTTTTTGACAATTATTTAGGTTTGCAAGGGATTCTGGGTAACAGAACCTGGTGGGAGGCAGTCAAGTCACCCCATCCTGGATTCCCCTGGGTGTCTAGTTTTCAAATATGTATAGGTTTGCTAGGTTTCCCTAGGTGCCGGCAGAGCTAGGGTTCAAAAACTACACCTAGGCACTTTGCAAAAAAAGGGTAATTTTTCATTGTGAAAATGTGGTACGTCCACGTTGCATTTTGAGCCATTTCCTGTTGTGGGCACAAGGGCTACCCACACAAGTGAGGTACCATTTTTATCGGGAGACTTAGGGTAACACAGAATTGTAGAGCAACTGTTATTACCTATTGACTTTCGATGCATGTCTGCCTTCCAAATGAAAGACAATGTGTAAAAAATAAGTCATTTTGAAAAATGACCTATAATTCTCATGCTAGTATGGGTACTCCCAATTTCGGAAATGTGCAAATATCTACTGTTTCTAAAATCTACATTTTGTTCCCATTTCAGAAATACACAGGTGTCTTTCATAACAATTTTTCCATGTATACATTTTCCCAAAATAATTGCTATATACCCGGTACATAATAAAAAACCATTGCAAGATGCTGCTCAGTTATTGGCTCTGGGTTCGTCGGGTTCTTGGTGAACCTACAAGTCCTACATATCCCCACAACCAGAAAGGTCCAGCGGATATAACGGTATATTGCTTTCAAATAGCTGTCATAATTAGAAGAAGTTACAGGTGAAAACGTTGACACAAATGGCTGTTTTTTTCAACTAATTTTCAATTTTTCCTTCATTTAACTGTTAGTTTCTATAAGGACAACTTTAAGGATCTACACAAATGACCCCTTGCTGAATTCAGAATTTTGTCTACTTTTCAGAAATGTATGGCTTTTCAGGATCCATTATTGGTTTCATACCCATTTCTACCATTAACTGGAAGGAGGTTGAAAGCACAAAAAATAGCAAAAATAGGCTATGTCCCAGAAAAATGCCAAAACTGTGTAAAAAAGTTGGTTTTCTGACAAAAGTCTGCTTGTCCCTGAAAGCTGGGAAGATGGTGATTTCAGCACCACAACCCCTTTTTGATGCCATTTGCAGGAAAAAACAAGACGCTTTCATCTGTAGCCCTTTTTTCGCATTTTTCCCCAAAAAAACAACATTTTGCTGTATTTTGGCTAATTTCTGGGTCCCCTCCAGGGGAATCCACAAACCCTGAGTACCTTTACAATCCCCATGATGTTAGAAAAAAGGACGCAAATTTGGCGTGGATACCTTATGTGGTCAAAAAGTTACAGGGGCCTAAGCCCGCACTACCCCAAATAGCCAAAAAAAGGCTTAGCACAGGGGGGGAAAAGGCCTAGCAGCGAAGGGGTTAAAGAAGTTCTTAACTTTCGACATCCATGACGTTTTCTCTCTACCGTATTCATAATACGACATGATTCACAATCACTTTTTCTCCTCAAACGATCCGCAATTCAACACTGTTCTCTATGTGTTATTCCAACCAATACTAGCGCGACTCACACTAACACTCCAATAACAAACTTCCACGTCACTAGGCTATTTGACCAATCCTAGCGCGACTCACACCAAAGCTCCAATCAGAGCGATTTCTGTCTACGGCGCACTGTCCAATCCCAGCGCGGCTTTTGTCTACGTCAGTTCTGCTCTTGACCCCTCCTTTACAAAATTTATCGGCAATTTCTTTTTCAACAATTCTTTGTTAGTTACAACATTTAAAACACATTTCCATTGTCTGATTCGCTAAACAAAAGAGATAGCTTTGACCATTTGCACAAGAACTCTGTATTTTCCAGTAGGCAGCGCTTACCTCTACCCTACCACAGAATTTTCAGTTTCGCCAATAAGGGAGCACTTTCCTCTACCTTACCCTTCTTTCAAGTAAGCGGTAAACCCGTTTCTCTGGGGATAAAACACATGTGGAGACTATACTGCTCCTAAGAATTAAGGCCAGAGTTTCACAAGAAAACCGATCACTATTTCACACACACACCTTTTATACGGAAAATGTCCCTATCATAACACAACCTGTGTTATCACCAATATGAACTCAGACAATGCACAATTCCATGTGACTTCTCTTGCCACACGTGTTCCACTTCCTACTTCCCGGAAGCGTGAAAACTTACATATAACATAACACGACTCAACAAAAAGTGTTAGACATGAACTTATCAATAATCAATAATCACCAAACTAATCTATAGTAACCATAACTCTGCTACCAAGAAATCTGATCCAGCGCTAACAATAAAAATTATTCTTCTATATGCTTCGGTCATCCAGGTGCAACTATTCCTTCAACACACACACTATATCCATATGACGGTGGGGCCCATAACACTGCATATACATTCACTTACTCATTTATTCCCTGGATTTCCTCCGTCAATAACCTAGGAGAAAACGATTCGCTGGAAGGAGTCGGGATACCTCTTTTAACATGACATAATGTTTCTCATTTTCTTTAAGGTATTCCGCTCATTGGTCGATGGACCAACTAGTAGGAATCAGTTGATGGTGATTAAGACCAGCTCAATCACAATAAACTCTTTATCAATTTACCTTAAACATTGAGCTAAAGAATCACTGAGTCATTTGTTTAAAGAATAATAAAGTTTATATAAAGTTTTGAAGCAAGAAATAAGTTTAAGTTTATTATTCAGATCATTACATTTATTATTATTATTATAGGAATAAATTGAAATTGTAATGCATATCTATTAGACGGAAAAATAAGGTTATCATAGCAAGAACTCTAATGATCAATCTATCTATCTTGGAAAAATCTAATAGTTCTAACTGAAAAATTGATCAAGAATAAAAAGGTTCTTCAAAAACAGCATCTTATACTCAACTGGAAAATAAAAATAGTAGCAGCAGCATCAGCTCGTCAGCATCAGCAACCGCAACTTCACCCATCTACAGCATCTAACTTCTCCAGCAACTACTTCTCCAACAACTCCGTCAACAGCATCTAACCAGCAAGAACCCCCTCCCACCAAGAGTAGGTCTTCTTATACCCTAATTCTAGCTTACTGAATAAAAATGTTGCATCTTCATGGCGTGATTCTTTCTCATTGGTCCCCTCAGGCCCATATACATTTTAATCAAACTTCCTGGCCTTAACCAGTTCCTTGTGGAATGTCCATGCTTGCATCGTTTCCCACAGTTCATGACATTGCTCATCCGTTTCGATCAGTCCAATTTGTATCTTTTTCTGCTACTTTTTAGATTTAACAGTTCCGTCCATTGATTCGGTTTGACTTCTCACGCTTCTTGCTGATCATCTTGGCACACATCTGCTCAGAAAGGTCACAATAGCCTTGACCATACTTCCATCTTAGCCTCTCAGCACAAGCACGTGATCATCCTTTTCCACAGCCTCTCTCCTCTATCACATGGTTCCCTGCTCATGCGTACTCTAGCAACTGGCAGCCATTTTATATTGCTGCTCAACAGGCCTAAGCGCACTATTTTCCAAGATAAACAAAATATTGTTAAAACAAAGAAATATAAACCCTTTCGTTTCCCTCCCGTCTTTCTACGTACCCCAATTAGGTATTACCTAGCAAAAAGCAACATATAAAGCCGTCCCTTACTTACCATCGCTTTATTTCGCAACCACACGTTTTATTTAAAAAGCACAGATCATGCGTTTATTATTTAATTAGTACGCAAATATTATGTTATGTTAGACACGTAAACAATTATAAGTTGATTATTTTGCACACGGAATAGCGTGTTACCTTTAACCCTTCACATGTAACATACATTGTTGGTTATTTACTTAAATGAACATGTTTATTAATTATTTTACGAAAATTATTAGGAGGTTAAAAAATTTTCATTTACCCTGCTCCATCAGCTGTTAACAGCAAAAAGGAGGAGAAATAAAGCATTTCTCCTCGTTTCACCTGTTTAAGACGAGGTTTTCCCTGGTCTTAATTTTGGCGCTGCCTCCTATTTACGCCTCCCTTGTAAATAGCGGGCAGCGTCAGAATCAATGGGTGTTGCGGTGGAACACCCACCGAAACACCCATTGCCCTCCCCTTTCACGCTAAGTACAGCGTGAAAGGGGGCCTTATTTACAAGGCATAGTGCTGCCTTGTAAATAAGGCAAAGCCCATATCGCCACAGGAACATCACTAAAAGTGACGTTCCTGTGGCGATAGGGGCTTGTAAATATGCCTCTATAAGCTTGATTCCAACACAGGAGCATTAACCATTTTAGCTGCAACATCCAGATCCCCCCCATTTTGAGGAAGACCAGGGTTCCATAAGCAAACGTACAGGAGTGAAAATCTTTCCTATCACTGAGGGCAGCCAAAGCCACAGTGACTGCGAGGATCCAGATGGAAAGATTATATGATATTATAAAGTGGAACACAATGAGAACATGATCACACTATGTAGCAGTGCTTCCGTACTGTCGCTGTTAGATGCAACATATTGAGAAGACATGTCTACTGCGAAAATCAACATGAATGTCTTTGCACCTGGCTGCCATGTTGCTGCTGGCAAGCAGCTTCAAACGTAGAGCTTGCTAGGCATGAGCAAAGGTATCATTTAAACCAGATTCTAATTGACAGAATGATATTGAGGGGCAGATTTACAAGCCCCCTGCGCCACCAGTACGTCACTTTTTGTGACGTACTGGTGGCGCATTTCACTTCTCCATATTTACAAGGAGAGGAAAAGCCACCCTGCGTGACTTTTCCTCTCCTTGTAAATATGGCCCCTTCACACGCAGCACTCTGCGTAGAAGGGGCGTTCCATGGGTGTTGCTGTGGGTGTTCCCACGCAACACCCATGGAACGAGACACATTTCATTTCCAGATTTACGAGGAATCGTAACTCTGGAAATGCGTGTCAATGCTACGCCTCCCCAGGGGAGGCGTAGCGCGGCGCAACGAGGAGAAATGTTTTCATTTCTCCTCGATTTTTCCTCTTTCAAAGCGTGCTGCATTCTACAGCAGCATTCCTATTGAAAGAGGGAAATGCCTGTAGTGATTGTTTTTGTGCAGGAAGGTGCCCCTTCCTGCTCAAAAACAATCTCCCTGTGACGCAGGCATCCTTGCACCATGGTGCAAGGGTGCCTGCACCGGCGCATGGCTGCAGTTTGTGCGCCAGCGCAGGGGAGAGCACAGGAATGCGACATATTATTGTAAATATGTCGCATTCCTGTGCTTCAGAAGTGCCGCAGCGTGGCGCAGCCAAAGGGCTTGCGTTGCCGCGCTGCGGCACTTCCTTGTAGATCTGCCCCTTAGTTTCCATATGTAAACTACACAATCTGAATTAGTAGATTAGTACATTTTTGTTTATGGAAAATTAGTGAAGCTGCTTTCAAGATAAAGCAATTTCAGTAAACATATTTTTCAGCCAAAGTCAACATATCCTACAGTTAGGACGCTCCACGCCTGCCAGGCAGGAGGACACACCTGTTTCAACTTCTGTGGTGCATGTTGGGTGCATCTAGTTGGGTGCACCAAGCCAGGCGGAACAGCGAATACTATGACATGCAACATTCTCTACCACAGGCCTCCACTTCATGCAAGGGAAGGTTTAACACCTTGTTAGTCCAGTCAGTTTTTAATTAAAATAAAATGCAACAATAGCAAAATGGATTATCCTTGAGTGTTCTGTAGACTACTTCAAAGGGTAGTTGTGTAATGATGAAAAGGATACAAAATTGTTTTCAACCTTATTTTCTTGCACAAAGAAAACAATTGACAGGATCCCACATTTTGGGCTTGGAGTTAGAAAGTAAGCCACTTACACAATTTAGTGTTGGGATATGTCATGCTCATTTGACATTTTTAATTCCCCATTCAAAGGGTACACAAGACAACAATCTTGTTTAAGAACAGGTTTTAATAGTGGAGGAAGCCAGGGGAATGTTGTGTGATCAGACAATTATTTGAAGGTTAGGGAGAAGAAAGCACGTTCACACTTCAGCTTCTCAGATTTGCTTTTGATGTAGTTAGCCTAATGTGGAAGCATGGACTTCTTTCTGTGTGTCAGAAAGTAATATTCAAGACACTGCTGTATCCTGGACATTGGGGTCTGAAGGGGTGTGAAAGGCGCTGAAAGCAAATTAATTACACCATCGCTGCATTTTGTCCAGTTAGTCCAACACAAGTAGTCAAAAACTGTTGTGTGTGGACTTTTCTTGGGTACAAAACTTAGAGGGGCCATGCAGTATAGACAAAGAATAGTTCTCTTTACCTAGGCCCCTTTAAGAGATTGTTCCCCTGCCTTTTCTTATCCCCATCAAACACCAGTGAACATGTGTAGCTCATGGTGCCCTTTACTACAAATAATCAACTACCTCAGTATCTTCAACCTTTAAATGGGAAGTTTCATCTAAAACTAAAGTACCAAAATATTTAAACCCTTATTCTCTCTGTTGGCTAGTTTTTGAAGTTCAGAAGGAGCTATATCACTTCAAAGTTTTTAAATTTCAAGTAAATATTTACTTTTCTATCAATTACTTGAAATCTTCCGACAGTCAATTTCAAAGATACATGCGAATATCAGTTGTAAGTTTCCCACAGGCCTCCGTGGTCATTCCAAGTGTCTGCACTGTGTGGAATTGTGCTGAGCACCATGTTCTCTCATTGCATCCACAAGCATTTAAAAGATTTGCCAAGGAAGCAGGAGCAGGGTGCATTTTCTCCCTGAAGCTAAAACCATGAAAGAAAGGTCATGGGAAGGTGCTCTGGAAGAAGACTGATTTGGTCTTTTAAACTGGGCTCCTTTTTAATAGTCTTCATTGTGCTATTGGCATCTGTAACTTACTTCAAACTTCAAGTCTGCCTCCCTTCCATTTGAATGAAATGTGACTTAGATGTTGTTTATGTCCCACATTGATGTGATCCTTGCATCGTCGGTCATGTGCAACCACCTCATACACCCACGTCCTGCCAGATTAACAAAATAGCTTCATATGCCCAGGCTCAGCCTCACAGGCCTAGAAGTGCCCCATATGTCAAGATTCTCCAATCTGGGCACAATACATTAATTGACCTGAGCCAAAATGCCTGAAACCTCGACTGCTCAGAATGTTTGTGGACTTCCTATCAACTAGACAGAAGGCCCTCACCCACCATGAAGGTGGCATGCTTCATCCTTTGTGGTGTCACCCTGCAGCCAACTCTGTGAGCCCGTGGGCATCGGCGTCCACCATGTCCAGGGTCAGTTACTCACCTACTCAAAGGGTCACAGTGCCCTGCCCATCTTCATCGTGGTGGTCAAACTTTGGGTGGTGATGGGCTTCTGCGGGAAGACCTGGGATGCTGATCCTAGCACTGTAGTGGGGGTGGCTGCACCCACCTTGAGAGGCTAAACCCTGCTCCCATTTCTTCAGTATTTTTGGGGCAAACGTGTGTGTGTTTCTCTGTGTTCCACCCTGTGCAGTTCTTTCAATGTCCTCGAACTGGGGTTCTTTTACCTCCAACATGCCTGTGACATTTATGGGAAGGAGGGTGTCTGCTTTAGTACAAACATGATTATTGTGAAGTGTGAGTCTTGTGGGTCTGTGTGTCCTTACAACATGATGGCTGCAGCCCTGCCAAGTTTCTCAGGTCCATGCCTGATGTGCTGCTCCAGTCCAGGTTTTTTCTTTGAATTCTTGAACTTGTTTTGCATTTTTCCCGTACCCGAGCACAGTTTTCCCTGTGGTTGGGAGAGGTCACCCTCCAGCCCCTTGGAGGAAGCTAGAGTGCCAGAGAGTTACCTGCCCCTCATCGTGCTGAGACCCGTATACCTCTGGGATCTGGACTCACGTTGGGGCTAACACAGATTCTTACTGGATTAGCTCAAACTGACCCGGAAATGATGCAGTAAAACATGACCCTGGCATTCTCTGATCGCGCATTGGTCACACCCTTTCAGGGTTGGTGGGCACGCCCAAGATTCGACAGGTTCAAAATAACGTATTGTCTGGACCTGGACAGAAGTACTTGGTGCTTCAACCGGTACAGGGCTCCACATTTTCTCAACATCCGAGGAGGAGCTACACAGCAGCGTAGCGGAGAAGATCCAGGAGAGGCCATGCCAGCTCAAGAGGGGGCATCTTTATGTGCCAAGCCTGCTGACCTATGCAAGGAGGAAACCCTGAGAATTGCTTGGGGAAGACGCTGGGCTATCTTTCATGAGGAGGGACTGACTGGCAACAAGGTACAAAGCCCAGCTGACTGGCCGCACCTGTGGGGACAGGCATCGGACTACTCCTGCCGCGGGAACCCAAGGCCAGGCCTAGCCCACTGCTGTGGGCTCATCAACTACTGAACGACGTCCTTTCAGGCCCAGGAAAAGAGCCATTGCCTGCTGATTCTATCGAGAGCGAGTCCCTTTCTTACATGCAACCCATGCAGGGATCCTGTGTGAGCCTCGTCGTTCACCCATGAGGTCATGAGGTTCTCCTGGGCTTCCCTCCCCCATGGGGGTAGCTAGAGAAGGCCACCCTGGTTTATGGAACCATTAAACATTTCGTTCTAGACCAAGCGTGTACAAGCCTGAAGTGTCATCATTTGAATCCTGTGGTCACTTCTTCAGACTTTGCGATGTCCGCAGCATTGACCTTGCTCGCCTTCTGCCCCCGTCCCAGGGGTGCTTCCCTCTGGAGTTTTTTTCGTTAGCAACTGATAGATTTTCAGATATAGACCCCCTTCCCCCAACCTTCTGTGCTACCTAAATACGTATCTGGGTTTACTGGCACCCAGACCACCTCTTGCTCCCTACAGCTTATCCAGTACCGACTGAGCTGAGAGGCTCCATTAGACTGTGCCCTGCCCCAGGCTCTGAACACAGTTCTGGTTGTAACCAGAATAGAGTCGCTATTTGCAAGGACCAGAGGGGCCCTTCATTCTTTGGGTGAGGGTCCGCTGAGAGTTCAGGGGGTCTGCTGAGATTTCAAAGGGTCAGGACATGTTTCTTAGCAAGTGCCTTGAAATCCTATCAACATCCCCATCAGTAAATGAAACCAGATCACTGCAAGTAAACCGAGTAGCAGCGTGAATGAATGAATGAATCAATCAATCAAACAACTATATTGAGGTTAATTAAAACCATATAATTGTATACATCAATCATCTAACACTTGGCACTTAGTGAAGCGGCCTGTCTCTGGTCCCTCATATATAAACTCAAACAGTTGTTAGACAATTAAGGATTAAAACTGTGTAAAGATGTTGTTCCAATCTGTATTGCACATCAATGTCCTCAGTGTGAGTCTCATAAAATTTACAAAACCTGGCATTGCACTGGTATAAGATGGCAACGCAAGGCTTCAGACTTAGAGCAGTAGCATTATTTCTCTTTTCAGGAACCAGGACTCTTACCTTCTAAAGTGTATCTTTAAGAGCCTGTGGCTTGAGGCTGCTGTTTCCTTATGCTATCCCTTTGCAACGATCATTAGTTTCGGCTCTGTTGCCCTGCGGAGTCGCAAGAGGTCTTCTTCACGAACACCATCCATTGAATAACATCGGCTAGAAGCCTCCATGTTAACTCTTTATATGTTTAGTGCGTAGGCGCTATTGTCATGTTTGGGGTTCGCTCTTTGGCTAGGAAGGTGCTTGAAACGTCTGGTTTTCTTTGTCTAGCTGAATTTTATGTTTAGTATGCGTCCCGTTGGTATAATAAGCAAATTCCTCTTTAAAGTAAATCACTGACTAGAAGCTAGCCTTATTGACTGGTATTACTGCGTTAACGGTGCACTGCTTGAGTAAGCCATGGACTGTTCAACTATGTTACCCTGAGGGAGCCATATACTAAATGGAGTACAGATGAATGTATAGTCAATAGTACTTAGTTGTCACAACTAAGACCCTTTAAGCCTCTATTGACTTGACACCCCAGAAAAGGTTCTCCCGCCGATTTACCTTCTTGGTTGGAGTATACACTAAACTTCATTTCAAACCTCTGGGGCTTGATTCACTGAAGAAGTTGGATCTCCAGTGGTCATCCAGGAACTTAAAACTTTAGACTCCCTCCTAGGGGGGATAGCAAATGAGCCAGGAATTCTATCAGAGTAAAGAGACACACAGATGAAAAATGGAAAGATTGCACTAAAAATCAATTTCCAGCCCCTCAAGCTTCCACCTGTCCACCAGCCTTCAAGCCCATCAGAAGCAATGGCTCTGGCTTTAAACTCCTGGATTAAGGCTTTGTGCTCATTAGCTCCATGATACCCTGTTAATGGTTTTACTCTGTCTTTTATCCTCTGGCTCTTCCTGTTGATGGCTCCACAGCACAGCCAAAGCTCTCATACAGAAATCCTTTCTAAACTCTCCTGTCTGCATTTTAAGCTGATTTGAATGTTCATTTAGGAGATCTGAAGCCAGAAACACAGAACAATATTGATGGCACAAAGCAGGCTTCAGGGAATGTGCCTGTGTTTGTGAAGTGACATATTTAAGGGGTGACTGCGATTCATGATGCGCATGCGAACCGCGAGGCCAGATGTGTTACTGGTACTGTCGCGCCGCAGCACTGTTGGCAGCAGTGTCTGTGATGCAACCTGGCCAATTCTTGACGCAATTAGAAACCGCTGGTGTACATTTCAGATGAGCACAGCACAAAGAAGCTGGTCACAAGGATTCACAGAAATCCAGCATCATTAATGTTCAGGAGGCAAGAGTCCTTCTGCGAATCCTTGCGATCAGATGCAAACGCACATATGTAGGGCTTCCGGGGCTATTGCGCCTCAATTTCTAAATTCGTACTTGCAAAGTGTCATTACTGCAACCACTATTCCATAAGGGTACATGTGTTGCAATGTCAAACAAGCATTGACAAAGCCAAGAGGTCTGGTGTATGTTTGTGAAACGTTATGATTGGGAGAGATTGCTGGGGGTGGCGGCAGTACAACCTAGCTAGGCTATGGGGAGAAGGGAGGCCTCCAGCAATAAAAGATTGGAAGAAGGACCTTGATTGGTGCCAGCAGGCGGAACAGACAGTTTATCGCGCCAGGGGTTGCCTACGCAAATTCCAGAAAAAATGGGGTCATTGGATGCAATATCGGGGGGTTCTTAGCCAAACTGGGGAGGGGGCAGGAAATGTACTTGATGCATTGGGAGGGAAGTAAAGGAACGGGAGTAGTTAGGCTTCAACGTGGATATCGCAGAGGTTTAAAACAAGCCGGAACTGACATTGTAAAGGAGACCTAGCCCTCTGCGAGGGGCCTACGTAGGGGAATGTGATCCGTTTGATTGTTGTGTGTCATGAATCAACTGCTAAATAAAAAGATGTTTTAAAAAAATAATTGGGAGAGATTCTGGCCCTTTGTCAATATATGTGGCCTAAAGTAACCCCTGCGGTACATTGTAAGGATAATGCTAGTCACCAAGGAGTTCCATGGCCACATAGAGGAACGAGGCAGAAGGTCGAGTTCCTTTATAAGCTTATGGAACTCTGAGGTGACTTGCAATGTCCTTACCATATATGGCAGGGGGTACTTTATCCCTTATAATACATGGTTACACCATCGCCTTTCCCACACACGACCTTGGTGCGTAGCTCTCTCATATGAAAGAGAGAGCATGTTTGCAAACATGAAGAATAAAAATAGAATCTCTAGTGCAAAATTAGAAACATCAAAAATGTTGTTAGCTAGTTATTGAAAAATATTAGAAGCAGTTGATTAGAAGTCAGTTTTTTTTGTTTAATAAAAGGTGCAGCAGAAACGTGCTGAAAGATTCAAACTTTTTATAATTTCTCAAGGAGTAAAACAAATAAACATGTTGCACTGTAGAGTTAAAAAATAGAGCAGAAGAAAAAAAAGCAGTGTTTTGTTTTTGTTGCTATAAACAGCTGCTTGAATTATGCTCGTGACCTAACCTGCCTTTCCCCTCGGAAATGCCAGGCCTTGTGACGTAAGAACTCAACTATAATTAGCTATTTCATTAAGTTCTGGTGCATTTTCCTTATAATACATGGGAATCTGTAATCCCTGTATAAATGCCAGTCGCTACTTTCTTCATAATCTGCGACTTGTGAGCCACCCAGTCGCTAATTATAAAGAAAAGACATCAGAATCTGACTATTTTAAGTTATTACAGTCAAGTTCTGACATCATAATGCCTGCTGCCAGAGCCAGAAGCCGGGGTGAAAGGCAGGTCAGGTCACGGAGCATAATTGAAGCAGCTGTTTAAAGCAACGAAAACAGATTGTTGCTTTTTTTCTCCTGCTCTATTTTCTAGCTTACACTGAAAAGCAGAGAGAACATGTTTATTTTTTGCACTCCATAGATAATTAGAAAAAAGCTAAAATCTTTCTGCATGTTTCTACCAGTGGCGGCTCCTCCTCTATGGCGGAGGAGCGTCACCCCACTGCTTTCTCGCTGGGCCAGAAGCAAATACATAAAATGATAATAACTTTCAGTTATTACTATTTTATGCTTCCTTTGCGGACGGGTGGGTGAGGCTGCTCTGCTAACTGGGCAGGGGAGGATTGGTTTGCCCACTCCTAAGTGCGCAATGACTGTTTGGTCAGCCCTCTCGGGCCGCCCAAACCAGTTATGTGCCCTTTTCCCTTCTCCATGCAGGCTGCATTAGAAGGGGAAATGCGGGACCCGGCCTCAAGGTAATTTTTTTTTTATGCTCCCTCTCGCTTGACCCCCCCTGCGCGACCTGCCCCCCACCCACGAGACATGTCGGCCGCAACAGGTTTCTACACTTTCTGAGTTACTGCAGCTTTTGTTTTTTCAACAACCTGACTTGAATTGATCTGTTTCTAATATCTGTTTGAAACAAGTATCTAACAGGTTTTTGATGTGTTTAATTTTGCACTAGAGGTGTATTTTTATTCTTCATGTTTGCAAACATGCTCACTCTTTCATTTGAAAGAGCTACGCCGCAAGGTTTTAAGTGAGTTTATGGGAAATGTGTAGAAACATTCAGAAAGATTCTAGCTTTTCTCTATCTAAAGGGTGCAAAAAATAAATATATTCTCTCTGCTTGTCATTGTAAACTATTAAAATAGAGCATAAGAAAGAAAAGCAACATTCTGTGTAAAAACAGCTGCTTCCGTTATGCTTCGTGACCTGACCTGCCTTTCACCTTGGCTGCTGGCATCAGGCATTGTGACTTCAGAACTTGACTGTAATAACTTATAATAGTCTATAATAGTTGAGTTCTGACATCTTTTCTTTATAATCGGCGACTGAGTGTGTCACTAGTCGCCGATTATAAAGAAATTAGAGACATGTATTTATACAGGGTTTACAGAATCCCATGTATAAAAAAAACTAACACTGGCTAAAGGTAAAAATATTTTTTTGTCTCAATAAACACACATTACTACAGTAGTCCCTGGAACTGAAGGGAACTACTTTATGTGTGGATGTGGTCCTTGTGAAAGATAGAGAATGGCATAACGCACAGTGAAGTTAGCCAATGGCTGAAGTGGGGTAATCTATTGCCCAGCCTGGTGGCCTAGTGGACTAATGCATCCACTGTAGGGATCTGAACTCAATCGCATGGTCACAGGTTCAAATCCTGGTAGGTTCACTCTGCCTTTCATCCTTATGAGGTCGATAAAATGAGTACCATTGAGTTGGGTAACAATAAACATCTGTAATTCAGCCCCAAGCTTTCCTTGGGTGAACGTGTGTTTTACAAGTTATGTTATTGCTGTGTGCTATAGTGGGAGGAAAACAAAATGATTAACAGAACAGCAAAAATGAATCAATAGGGAATAAGAGCAGCACTGTCATTGGGCGGAGCGGGCCAGTTTCACGCTCCAGTAGGGACTGGGAACCTGTTCTCTTGAGCACTGCTGATAGCTCCAAGGAACAGCCTGGAGATATCCAAGTGCACATGTCCGACTTGGCCGACCGAACCGACATGCGCACTTTCAGTGCCTACCACTCCTCCTCCCACTGATGCTGATGCTGAAGCTGCAACTTGTCCCCGCCCGCCCTAACTCGGGGGACTGGAAGTGAAAAATAAAATGATTAAAAAATAGTTTTATTGTCATTTTATTTTTCTTCTTTCTGCTGCCTCTCAGCAGTGGGGCGACACTCCTCCCCCATAGCGGAAGAGCCACCCCTGATAAGAAAGTGGATGCTGTTTCGTCTCTTTGGAAAATGGAACAGTCAGGAAAAGCCACTCTGTGTCTGAACATTCAAGAACATTCAAGGAAAATGAACTGGCCTTATGGTCATTGCAAAGGGGTAAGGAAGGAACATGCACTGATCTTATTCCAACAAGAGCCAGACAAGAAAAATGGAATTACCTATTGTAGTGCAGACAATGTGATAAACATTTGCACACCTCACAACATGAGGTTTTACAGACTAGAAGAGACGACTTGCTCACTGGCAACCATAGGTAAAATGGCTGATATCTTCTGGGTTACTGCTGTCCCCTTGTGGACATACTGAGCAAAAGCATGTAATGTGCCTACCTATCATAGGCTGAGAGGCATTATACAAGCATTGACAAAACCAGTAAACAGGGCAGTTTTTAGTGTGCTAACTATGCAGACACAGGCATTTGCAAAGGCAGACAGACTGTAGTTTTGTCTATGTACAACTTACTTATTTCTGTGCCTCTCCTTTCTGTGGACTATCTTTTATTCCCAATGCTTGGAGTGCTGCTTGCCAACAGCACTGCAAGCTTAGGGAATACGGGTGCGTGGTTTAGCCACCGACCAAGATGGCCGCAGCCTAGCGGAGCTCCAGACCATGCCCCAGTAATCCGTCCTAAATCCGTACCTAAGCCTCATCCTAATGCTAAGAATTAGTGGCCACCAACGAAGAAACGCAGTCAGTAGGCCCTCGGCCGGTGTCGGCGCTTGAAAACGGAACATAACGACAGGCCGGTTGAATGAGCGGTGGGCGGTGGCCACGAAGGCCGTGGAGAGACGCAAGCACAGCCGTTACTGACGTCCGGAAGCAGTGCATGTTGGCTGGTCAGCGATAGACGAGAAATATCACGGCCAAAGAGTGGTGTTATTGGCCGGACCGTTGGAATCAGCGCCCGGTGGAGCGACTGAGACATTCACTTGTGGCCCTGAGTGCTTACCGGAGCAGTGAGTTGAGACCGCAGAGGCTGCTGGGCCACGGCAGGCGGGCGGGCGCTGAGACGCTGCAGCCGAGAAGATACCTTGAAATACAGGCTCGTGGTTTGGTGTAAGTGAATGACTCCTGCCAAGATCCGCACTGTAATGGAGGAAGGTGAGCCGGAGGCCTCCAGAGCACTAACGTGGGCGGGCCTAGTGGCCAAACAACGTGATGGGGCTTGGACCGATAGAAATCCGGCTGTGAAACGTGCCAGATGATCGGAGGTTGGAAGGAAGTCCCGCGGTCATCTCAAGGGTGACAGGCCGGATAATTGGAGCCCGTTTGGTGGAGCGACGGAGGTGACCACTCGAGACCCCGCGCACTGATCAGAGCAGAGAGGTGAGGCCGCGTTTGTTGCTCGATCGCTGCTGGTGGGCGCCGTGATGCCGGACCAGTGAAACGATCGGTGCAGTGGGCCTGGGACACGAAGGGGGGAAACGGCCCCCCTTTCATTGCCTCTCACCAGAGCGGAGAGCCGGTCCCAGACAGAGGAGTTGAACCGGGAGGCCTCCGGAGTATTAGCGATAAGCTGGCCTGACGGCCAAACAGCATAGTGGAATGATGGCCTGGAGTGGGGATAAGAAAAGACAGTGGCCTTGCAGAAAAGACCGGCTGGACCCCAAAACTATCCCAGCGAGTGACATCTTCTTATCAGCCTCGCATAGAACAGATATAAGGGTGGCCGAGTGCAAGAGCTGATACAAACGAAGGTTGCATAATACCTGGTTTGGGACTGGAGCTGCCAATGGGCCTGGGGGCGGCGGGCTCTCCCGATCCACTGAGCCACCTCCTTCGCCTGGACCAACTCATTTGGAGGTCGGAAGGGAGGAGAGTGCACAGATCATTGCGGAGTAAAGGGACTTGGACCTCCTGCCAGACCGGGGCAACATAAGTACACCACCGGAAATACTGGTGAGCCATATAATAACGAGGGCAAGGGGGGTCTCCCATCTACAGAGCACTCACCACGTGTTGAAGTAACAGACCTACATATGACACTCTGGTGGCGGACAAAGTAAGAATGGGGAAACCCAGAGGGACGGGACCCGTCCAAGCCAATAAACTGGACAATTACGCCTTTACGAAGCCCCCACAGAATGTGGATGATGAAGAAGGGGCGGAAGAACCTTCACTGGTCGCCATACTGGCAGCGATCCGAGATGTCAAGGGCTCCCTAGAGCCAAAAATAGACTTGGTGTCCACGGAGGTCACCTTGATAAGGGCGGACCTCTCCAAATTAAGTGAGAAAGTGTCAATGGCCGAGACCCAAATCACCCACATCCCATCCAAAACAAAGCGCCTGGAAGAACAGGTGCACCACCTAACACAGCATATAGCACACATTGCGGCACGGCTTGAGGACCAAGAAGGACGGGCAAGAAGAAACAATATACGAGTGGTCGGGGTCCCGGAAGGGGCGGAGGGACCCAGTGTTGACCTGTTCATCGAAGACCTCATAGTTAATAAATTGCAACCCTGCCGTTTATCAAAACTTTTCTCTGTCAAAAGGGCACATAGAACACCGGTCCCGCCCCCCAGGCCCGGGGCTCCGCCACGCACAATCATAGCTAGAATATTCAACCATAGCGACAGGGATGTTATATTGCAAGCAGCGAGATCGATAGGTGACCCTCAATATGAAAACACCCGCATAAGGTTCTTTCCTGACTTCACCTTGCAAGTATTGCGGCAAAGGCGAAGCTTTGAACCAGTGAAAAAAGAACTAAGGTCCAAAGATCTTAAGTACATGATGCTTTTCGCTGCCAAGCTGTGCGTGATAGCACAAGGGAAGACTTGGCACTTTACGACGCCGGAGGAAGCTTGGGAGTGGCTGGAGGGCTGGCGCACGGTCGGCCGAGGCCCTGGCAAGGCGCACATCGTAGAGGAGGGCGAGCCACAGGAGACAAAGATTCTGGATCTGGCGGAGGCCGGCAGGACACATCTCTGGGGCCTGAGGGTCAGCCAGGCACAGAGGTGGCGCTGGAGTGAAGGGGTGGCACCGGGGCGGAGGTAAGAGGAGCGAGTTGACTCTGCCACTCATATATACCCCAACGAAACGGGCGGAACATGGAGACATTGACTCCGGCCCGATTGGAACATTGGCTATATTAACTCCGCTGAGACACACAAAGGCTAATAACTAAGCTGGGCTTGGTCGGGAGGGGGTATAAGAGTGCTTGCAAATTGGGTCAGGTTGAGCTGAACACCCCCCATATTATTATTCTTTAGTTAGAACTGTTATGCTAGGTAAAGGGCGACAGGCGCTCTGTGGGTTAGAGAGTTGGGGTCTTCATAACCTTAAAAGCAGGGTTGCAGGGTGGGGGATGAGGGATGTTGGGGAGGGAAGTTATTAGTTAGGTACGAAACAACAGTTACAGTCAAAGGGAGTGATCAGAAGTCTGCGATACTGATGCGGCCTGCCCCGACCGGGGCACCGCACTAAAGCACCACTGCAATGACTAACCGAAAACGCACTCAGTCCTTACTGAAGGTCTGGTCATGGAATGTTAATGGACTCAACGGTAAACTTAAAAGGACAACAGTCTTACAATTTATTAAGAGGCATCTACCAGATGTGGTTCTCTTGCGCGAAACGCACCTCAAAGTCAATTACTGTAAAGCTCTTGATCGGTATGGCTATACTCTAATAACGCACGCCGGCTATACCTCCGGCACCTGGGGAGTCAATCAATCAATCAATCAGGGGTTTGTTGAAGCGCGACTACTCACCCGTAAGGGTCTCAAGGCGCTAGGGGTGGGGGGGGGGGTGCAGGTTCCATTCCATCAAGGAGGGGGTCTGTCAAAGAGCCAGGTTTTGAGGTTTCTTGCGAAGATGGGGAGCGATGTTGTCTGTCTGAGGTGGAGCAGAAGGGCGTTCCATGCTTTGGCCGCGAGGAAGGAGAAGGAGCGGCCTCCCGATCTGGTCTTTCTGGTGCGGGGGACCACGCGTAGGAGAGCTGGGCTGATCGTAGGGTCCTTTGGGGTGCGTGGAAATTGAGTCGGCTGTTCAGGTATGCTGGTTTGGTGCCGTGGAGGGCCTTGTGTGCGTGGGTGAGTATCTTGAAAGTGAGTCTCGCCTCGACGGGGAGCCAGTGGAGTGTGCGCAGGTGCTGGGAGATGTGGCAGTGTTTTGGCAGGTTGAGGACTAGTCTTGCGGCGGCGTTCTGGATGTTCTGTAGCTTGCGGGTGAGGTTTTTGTTTATTCCGGCGTAGAGTGCGTTGCCGTAGTCGAGTCTGCTGGTGACCAGGGCGTGAGTGACGGTCTTTCGGTGTTCGAGGGGGATCCATTTGAAGGTCTTACGAAGGAGGCGGAGGGTGTGGAAGGAGGAAGACGAGACGGAGTTGATTTGGAGGTCCATTTTGAGCTTGGAGTCCAGGATGATTCCCAGGTTGCGTGCGTGGTCCGTGGGGGTTGGCGGGTTTCCGAGGGCGAGGGGCCACCAGGTGTCGCTCCAGGCATCGGGGTTTGGGCCCATGATGAGTACTTCTGTTTTGTTGGTGTTTAGTTGTAGGCAGCTGTTTTTCATCCATTTGGCGACGGCTTCCATGCCTTCTCGAAAGTTGTGTCTGGCGGTGTTGGGCTCATTGGATAGGGAGAGGATGAGTTGGGTGTCGTCTGCGTATGACACGATGTTGAGTCCGTAGGTTCTGACGATGGGGGCGAGTGGAGCCATGTAGACGTTGAAAAGCGTCGGGCTGTGGGAGGAGCCCTGGGGGACTCCGCAGGTGATAGGTGTAGGGTCCGAGAGGAAAGGGGGGAGTCTGACCTGCTGCGTCCTGCCGGAGAGGAAGGAGCGGATCCAGTCGAGGGCCTTGTCCTGGATTCCTGCATCGTAGAGTCTGCGTATTAGGGTGCGGTGGGAGACTGTGTCGAATGCCGCTGAGAGGTCGAGGAGGATGAGGGCTACTGTCTCTCCTTTGTCCAGTAGGGTGCGGATGTCGTCTGTTGCGGCGATGAGGGCGGTTTCCGTGTTGTGGTTTTTTCTGAAGCCGGACTGGGAGGAGTCGAGGATGAGGATGTTGTGTTCTTCAATGAATGTGGAGAGTTGGCTGTTGATGGCTTTCTCGATGACTTTCACTGGGAACGGGAGCAGGGAGATGGGTCTGTAGTTTTTGAGGTCGGTGGGGTCCGCCGAGGGTTTCTTCAGGAGGGGGTTGACCTCGGCGTGTTTCCAGTCGTCGGGGAACGAGGCGGTCGCCAGGGAGCGGTTGATGGTGTGGCGGAGCATGGGTGCGATGGTGTCGGCGGCTCTGTTGAAGATGTGGTGGGGGCAGGGGACCGTGGGGGCCCCTGAGTGGATTGACTTCATTGTCTTCAGTGTGTCTTCGGTGGTGAGGGCTGTTCAGTTGTCAATTGCTGGTTTCCGTGCGTCGGGGGTGGTTGGTGAGGGTTCAGTTTGTTGGTTGTCTTCGTCGAAGTTGTCGTAGATGCTCTTGATTTTGTGGTGGAAAAAGGTGCTCAGTTTGTCGCAGAGGTCTTGTGAGGGAGGGATGTCGGTAGACTCGCTGGTGGGTTGGGCGAACTCCTTGATGATGCTGAAAAGTTCCTTGCTGTTAAGCATGTGGGTGGAGATTCTGTCTTCAATTGCTTTTTTCCTCGTTTCTCTGATGAGTTGATGGTGGGCGTTGGTGGCGGCTCTGAAGTTGTTGTGTGCTTCTGTGGATTTGGTGTTCCTCCAGGCCTTTTTGAGGTGGCGGCAAGTGCGTCTGGACTCTCGAAGTTCGGTGGTAAACCATCTGGCTTTCTTGGCGCGAGTGGCGGGGAGTGGAAGTTTTAATTAGGAAGGCCTTTCCCCTCATACCGAATAGGACCTGGACTGATCCCCTTGGTCGGTACGCAGCAGTAAGTAGGACATGGGAGGGGATAAGACTTAATATCTGTGCAGTATACTCCCCCCCGGGCTTACAAGCAGTCACACTTAGGGGTATATTCACAAGAACGTGTGCTAAACATCTCCAAAAAATGTTAACGCAACTTTATACATCGCAGCCTATCGCGGGAAAATTACCCCATGTTAACGTGGAATTCACAACACGGCGGTACCATGCGATAGTCCCCCAAAAACACGGCCAATGTCCGCGATACAAACAACCGCGACGGTGATAAAAACACAAACCTCAACGCGAAAAAACATGCGATGGGCCAAAGCGCGATGAGGAAATCAGCGATAAGCAGCGCCAGGCCAGCAATACACACATGGCAGGCGGGAAAAACCACTATAAAAGTAGAAAAAACACACAAACACAAAATGACCAACACCCAAGCACCATGGAGGCAGCCGGAGCAGGCGCAGAGGATGAGCGCAACCCCACAAGCACCCCGGACGACCAGCCTGGGACCTCGGGGACAGGGAAGGGCAAGGACAAGAAGAAGAGGAAGACGAAGTTCAGTCCGCAGGAAAACAGGATCCTGGTCACGGAGGTGATGGAACACCATCAACAACTGTTCGTCACCTCCAACGTGTCATTGGGCACCAAAAATGGAATATGGCGGGACATCGTGGACAAGGTGAATGCCGTCGGAGAGCACAAGAGGTCAATGGACGAGGTCAAGAGGCGATGGATTGACATCAAGCGCAAGACCAAGGAGAAATTCGCAGGCAACCAGAAGGCAGCAATGCAGACTGGAGGTGAGAGCCCAGCGCCACAGCTGGAGCTGGATGACATGGAGGAGCTGGTGTCGACAGTCATCAGTGTGGAGACTGTGGCCGGAGTCGGGGGACGGACACTGCTCGACAGGACACAACACAACCGCAACAGGGTGAGTGACCACCAGGTACTGGGGTGACGGGTGGAGATGGCCACAACGGCACACATGCACAATCAAGCAGAGCACAGTGCACACCCACAATGACTCTGGATCATGGCCCTGATCCACAGACTGTCACAATGTACAATGCCATGCTATCTGAATGTGAACCTGTACCATGCGGCTACATACATGCGGACACATTGTAATACACCATCTCCCCTTCACATTGCAGGGGCACCGTCTACACCTCCTGCAGAGCAGTCCCAGCCACTCTTCACTGATGACGAGGAGGACACCCCCAGCATCGACACCCAAGCCCTCCAAGGCATCATTGACATCATCCGCAACTCACCTCCAGGATCAGGGCAGCCCAGCTGCATCCAGGAGACCCCACCCACTACCCAAACCACCCAGCAGGAGGCACCCACAGCCCCGGCAGTCTCCCAAGACCCCCAGGAACAACACATGGCCTTCCAACGCCGTGTGCTGGAGGGCCAGAGGGAGACGGCTGAGCAGGTGCGGGTGGGGTTCGACCTCATGGATACCAAACTGGACGCCATCCATGGGTGTCTAGGTCCCATCAGGGACCAGCTCCAGTCCCTAACGGACACCCACGGCCCGCTCCATGGTCTCCAACGAGCCCTGACTGACATCGCTGGAGTCATGACTCGGAGACAAGAACACCTGTCCGCTCAGAGTGGCTCCAGCGATCCCAGCCGTGAGCTGGCACACATGCGGAGGCTCATGGAGGACATGGTGCGGATGGAGGCGGAAAGGATGGCAGCCACCGCTGCACATCAGCAAAATGTAGCTGGGATCTACCATGCCCTGCAGATCCTCATCATGGCATTGCTGCCACAAGGCGTGGCGATGATGAATGCTGCTGCCCCCACACCATCCACATCTCCGCCCCCTGGTGTGTCAGTGCCTCCCAGTGCGGCAGGCGTATCCACTCCGGCACCTGATGTGTCACTGCCACACAGTGCGGCCGACAATCCTCCTCCGGCCCCTGATGTGTCAGTGGCACACAGTGCCGCAGCCGGTACTGCAACACCCACAGGTGGGGCAGAGCGCACATCCGAGGACGTGGATGGGATTGAGATCAGAAGGAGGCACTAGCATTCATTTCCGCCACCTTGCCTGTTTCTGCTTGGTGCCGCACATGGCCCCATGACCTTCCACTGACCCCCGATACACTCCGCTGCACTCACCTTGGACCACGACATGGACTGCCATATCCTGTTTGATGACCAATGACACGGCGACCAGACTGCGGACTGTACCCTTCCTCTTCCGCAGTACTTGTCATCCCCGGATGGACTCTGGCTGGCCCCCCATGGCCCATATTGTGTAGTGTGCTTGGCATGGCCCTGTACCGCTCCAGCTGCAAAACTCCACTGGATGTGCAATAAACATCCAGAAACGCACTGCTGTGTCATGTCTTCCATCATTCATGTATGAATGTGTGGATGCATGTAGGGACAGTGATTTCCCTTACGTCAATGATGCTCATCTAGTGGGATGCCAGTCACAGTGTGCTACATTGCCTATTGTGTTCCGGTTGCCATGGACACTACAACAGGGACACACGCATCAGTCACTTCCTTGTCCGGACATGGACTGAACCACGCCCAGAGCCCCCGAGTCATTGTTGCAAGCCGTGCGCTGGTCCGGCGTCCGCCAGGCCAGACCACTCCGCTTACGCTCCGAGGGGGGGCCCACATAGCTACATGTTGCAGGCGTACACGCTGGTGGTATGCTGGTCACTGGTCTAGTTGTCAGCATGTCACGGCCACTCCCTGAGGGCAGGTTTGCACACACACCACACCCATCCGGCACAGGCGTCACAGGCCATGTGACCCCGCCAATATAAGGGGCCAACAACGTCACATTCCCCACTGCCGGTGGTGACTGGATGACGGACGTTCCACGATACTCAATCATAAAGGGCCCATGACTTGTTGCGCACAGGGTTGGTCGCACCCGAGGCCTTGCGCCCGTCACGGGCCTACCACCACGTGGCGCTGACTGGGGTTGCACAGGGTTAGTGGCACCCGAGGCCTTGCGCCCGTCACGGGCCTACCACCACGTGGCACTGACTGGGGTTGCACAGGGTTAGTGGCACCCGAAGCCTTGCGCCCGTCACGGGCCTACCACCACGTGGCGCTGACTGGGGTTGCACAGGGTTAGTGGCACCGAAATAGCTGAGTGGGTGTGCAGCCTGCGATGATGACGTGTACACTGATGTGGTCTCTGCCATTGATGCCTCAGGACTCAGCGTCATGTGTGGGACCTGCTGGGCCGCGGGGCGGGTCCGCATGATGTGGAGCATGCCATGGTGGCGGGACCGGGGCCTGGAGCTTGCACGGGCACGTGGTGTGCCCACTGGTGGACACACCGTTGGCGGCAGGTGAGCAGTGGGCCCGGGGTGCGCAAGTGCGGACAGCCAGCGCTGGCCGGCGGGAGGGGGTAGGGTGCGGCTGCATGCGTGCGCAGGGACGGACAGGCGTTGTTGCCGTGTGCTGTGTGATGGACTCTGCCATTATTGACTCTGGCCTCGATTACAGATTGCAGACCTGGTGGCTTGCAGTGTATCCCGGCACGTGGTTGGAGACACACCGGTGGCAGCAAGTGAACAGTGGGGCCTGGGTGCGCAGGGGTGGCGGTGTCTCTCTCTCTCTCTCTCCCTTCCTTCCCTCTCTCTCTCTCTCTCTCACTCTCTCTCCTTTCCTTCTCTCGCTCTCTCTCTCCCTTCCTTCCCTCTCTCTCTCACTCTCTCTCTCCCTTCCTTCCCTCTCTCTCTCACTCTCTCTCCTTTCCTTCTCTCTCTCACTCTCTCTCCTTTCCTTCCCTCTCTCTCACTCTCTCTCTTCCTTTCCTTCTCTCTCTTTCTCTCTCTGCCTTTCTTTCATTCTCTGTTTCTCTGTGTCTCGCTCCTTTGATGTGCGCATGGCACACGTTCTGATTTTGTGCTTTATTTTCCAGGCTGTGACATCGTGATTGTCCCGGACGGACCTGACAGGAGTCTTCCGCATTGGTGTTTTGTGTTGTATTTCAATAAAGTTTTTGGTTGTTACTTCAGTGCTGTGTGACTGTTTCTCGTTCTTCTGGCCACACATGTGTGTTATTTTTTGACAATGTGCGTCATCATGCGCTTTTTGTGGCTCTTGTGTTGTGCACGGTATGTGTATGTCCGGGGGGGGGTCCGGGGGGGGGCTGGTGGTGGTGGCGGTGGGTGTTGTGGCCTTCATGGGTATCCGAGCTGCATGATCATTGTCTCCATGGCATCTGTGGGTCTTCGGGTGTGGCTCTTGGCTGGGCTCCCTTTCATGCTGCAGGTAGTCATCCTGCTTAACACCAGCAAAAGGCAGGTGTTAAATCACTGGTGCTACCGCGGCTTATCGCCTGTTTTTGGTTCGCATCGCAGATTTGGCAGTTTGTTGTGAAAGTGGTGTTGTGGTTTTTTCGTGTGTTTTTGCATGGGAACGCCTACTCTGCATCTCATTAGGGTTTGTTGGTGTGTACACCGTGGAGATAAATTTTGGGGCAGTTATCGCGGGAATACTGGCGATGTCTGCAGTTTGCACCCGTTTGTGAATGGGGTGTTAAATGGAACTCCACTTTTGATGGGTTAAGGTGGTGATAAATCGGCGGTAGGTCCTTGTGCCCCTAAAGGTGCTAGGGTCGTTACTGATCCAATTGCCAGAGGGCAGACTGATTCTAAGCAGTGACATGAATGACATCATATCATCTGAACTAGACGTTGCTGGAGGGGGCCCCCTTGGGACAAGTACCACTAGGCAGAGGCGTCAATTGGGGGGTTTCCTTGAGGCAATGGGTTTGGGCGACATTTGGATATACCAACACCCAGATTCGAAGCAATATACCCACCTGTCCACCGCGGCGGGAAGCCTGTCCAGACTTGACTATCTAATCACACAGAGCCCTGGGCTAGGAGAATTCATAGGTGCTAAGCATGTGGCACGTGGGGTGTCGGACCATTCCGCTGTCGAGGCCTCAAGAGCGGGCCCAGTGAGAGACCACACGTTACTGCAACGGGTGGACCCGTGGTTCCTCAAAGATGAGGACTTCGTGGACAACATGAGGCAGGAGGCAGAACATTATTTCACAGATAATGAGGGTACAGTTGCCTCTCCAGTGACCCTTTGGGGGGCATTTAAAACAGTTATCAGAGGCAGCACCCTGGTGAAAATTGGAGCCCATAGGAAGGAAAAAAACATTAAATGTGCCGTCCTAGAAAATGAAATAGTACGACTGGAGGGGCGGGCGTCATGCACAGATCCCCAGGCAAGGACTGATAGGCTACGTCTACAGGTGAGGCAAAAAGAATTACGAGACTTGCTAGAGGACAGTGCCAGGAAGCAGGCGCTAGCCACACAACACAAACTATATGAAGTAGGGGATAAGGCAAGTAAGCTTCTGGCCTGGTTGGATAAGGGTCAGACGAGTAGGGGATGGGTTCCTGGGCTGGTAGGTGACGGGGGAGCAAAATATGACACTGGGGCCGAGATAGCAGAGGAATTCGCTAACTACTATGAGGGAATCTACACATCCCACTTAACACACACGGTGGAGGACTGTGCAGACTTTTTGCGTGACATTTCATTACCGAGGCTTACGCAGGAAGACAGAGAGGTGTTAGAAGGGGACCTCACTGTTGATGAAATCAAGACTGCATCCCAGTCACTACAATCTGGGAAAGCCACTGGGCCAAATGGCCTCCCGATAGAAATGTACAAAACAATGTTGGATATAACAGTGAAGCATTTATTGAGTATGTTTGAACAAGCGCAGAAGGATAAATTATTGCCCGTGGATCAAAGGGCAGCGGTCATAACGGTAATACCAAAAGTTGGCAAACCACCGACGGAGTGTGGGTCATACAGGCCGATCTCTTTACTCAACTATGAGGTCAAAGTGGGGCGTGGCGTGACAGCATGGCCGCCTAGACGTGTTTTAGGCGAGCTCCGTGCAGCGGCCCGTTACAACTTAAGAATCCTGCATTATCCTAGTAGCTGATTGATCCCAGACTGGATCCTGTCTAGCGTAGACCCCCGCACAACTGCCGATGACGGTCGCGGAGGTGTGGACATCGATGTAACTCCCGAAGTGGCCAGGCTACTCGAAATACGTGGTGGCGCCATCTTGCATGGCAGAAAACAGGGACGCAGAGTTGTTCCAATGCGGACGGCTGAGAGCCGGAATACCCTGCGATTTGTCTCTGAAGCTCGCTGAGGTGGAGAGAGCGAGCTCGGGGCTCCGCGGTGGTGATCCTGATCCTACCGCTGAGTGGAGGCGGAAGCCGTGATATCGGAGGGCCGCGGGAGCTCGGTGACGGAGTCCTGTGCAGATACGGGGAGGAGCTCTCCCGATTGTGCCCCTGTAAGACGTTGCTGTGGGGAGTGCTGCTCCGGGGGACCGAAGCCTGCTGGAGGTGACCTGGACTTGGCGTGAGCTGCCGGTAAGAGCCCCTCCTGCACAGGCCCGGATGGTGGAGGGCCCTGCCTGCAGAGACAAGGAGAGCGGACGCTACCCAGGGCCCCAGATAGTAATGAAGGGGGAATGGACCCCTTGAACAGTGATCGGGGAGATTCCGGAACAGGGGAAGACTGGGAGCAAGCCGGCCCCTCAACAACAATATACTGGGCACAACATTGATTATCGGTGGGGAATGCTACACACTAATGGCTCCCCTGTGACAGAGGCAGGGCTTGAAAGGACAAATACAACTCCACAGCAGGGGCGAGTGACATCTGATGAGGGGCGCTGCCTCTGAGTGGGCCCGTCTGTTATGACCTGTACTGTCTACGGAGGGGAGGTTCATGACCTAACCGGGGGACGCCTTGGTGGATGGTGTTAGAGGTGAGGCCTGCGACTCATGTGCTGAGAATTGGAGGATTGATGTGCCCTGAGGCGGGCCGCTCCCGGGGCGGTAAACAGTAGTAGTGTTCTGATGACTGAGTGGAGCAGCCTGAGCCGTGTGATGTCCGGTGGGAGAAAGTTCGGTTAACAGGAGAAACGACTCAGGACCCCTCCCCGAGGCCTAGAGGCGGGTCGGCGGTTTCTGAAAAGCCCTTGAGGGAATCCTGTGTGTGCGGCGACGGACGTCCTGTACAGGCTTGCCGCCTTGAGAGACGACGGAGGGGTGCGGTGGATGGGTGGTACCCACCTCGAAACTCCAGCTAGTTGAATAGCTCGCCTCAGTCTGGGGTCCTGCCAACACGAGTCAGGAGGTGCGGCAATTTATGTGAGGAGACGCAGGACCTTTCTTGTGGTTTGTCTTGGTGCGCGTGAAGGACGTGTGGGAACTGCCCTGTCACAATTTGAGGGCCGCTATGGGGAAAGATAAAACAGCAAAATCGCACAGAACAGAAGTGAAGGCCCCATAATGGAACAGGGTTCACTGGAGGAATCTGCCGAGAACGCTCCAACACTGATGGATGTTATCAGGGCCGTCCAATCCACTAGAGACAATATGATTAAGAAGATCAACGCAGTGGCCATAGATGTTAATCTATTACGATGCGATCTTAGGAAAGTCTCTGATAGGGTGACGACCACCGAGAAAGACACGGCAGCCCTCCAGAAAGAGGTAAAAGATCTTAGTGAAACGGTGGTGGAGCTGAAACGTCAGGTAATCAAGCTTGACGACCGAAGGGAAGATGCAGAAGGTCACTCCAGGAGAGGGAACCTATGCTTTGTTGGGTTTCCAGAGAAAGCGGAAGGGCCGGATGTGGGCCTGTTCTTGGAGGACTGGATCACTACAGAAATGGCTCCTAAAAACTTGTCGAAGTTCTTCAGTGTGGAGCGGGCGCACAGGGTGCTGGCTGCCCCTCCAAGACCCGGAGCATCTCCTCAAGCCATAATTTACAAAATTGTTTAACTTCCGAGACAGGGACCTTTTACTTCAGCTTTCACGAAGTGGCAAACGTTATTTCTTCGAGGGTCATTCGATAGCAATATTCCCGGATTATACCCAAAGGGTTCAGGAACAGCAGAAAACCTTTATCACTGTAAAAAGGAGACTGCGAGACTTGAACTTAAAATACAGCCTCATGTTCCCGGCGAAGCTTAGGGTGGAAAATGAGGGATGAGCATTATTCTTCTTCTCTGCGGGAGAGGTGAGCGACTGGCTGGATGCCAGGCCCCAGACGGGAGATGCTTGGTCCCTTCTACGAGTTCCAGTGGGACACCGTCTTCACTGTCCTACACGAGAGGCCGGAGACAATCCACACGTCAGAAACCACAAAAACGGACGATGAGCCTGGGTCGGATATCAGTCAGACACGATGGCACGCTGCAGGCATCCGATTCGGAGGCGGTTCCGGACTCAGAGGATACGATTTGAGACATTGTGCGGGGAACGGATGGACCCGGCAGCGGCTGTGAATGAACTCCATGTACTGAACACTACCTGCTGTGATGTAGAGATAAGTCCTGCTTATGTTACAGTTAAGATGATAGGTTGACGTTTCTGAGCAACATGGTTGTATTGTGGGTCCTTGGGGAGTCTCCCTCTCCCGACGAAGGGAGCAATTCCCTTGTCTGCTCTATTAAGTCCCTCCTCTAGGGCCTACTTTCATTGTTTCATAGATACGAGTGAGGGGTCAGAAGATGTATTTGATTGGGTGGGATCACGGGCGGCAACAGGAGCAGCGACGCCCCCACTAGAGACTAGGGTCATCGGGGAAGCTTGAGAGAAATCTCGCGCCCCGCCGTTACCAACTCTCTTGCACAGCGTTTAGTAGACGCTTTTCTGCTAACTTGGATAACGAAGACTTCAGTCAATGTCTTAAGCGACACATGCTGTTTTTGGAATGTTTCAGGGAAGGGGGACTAGAGGGAGGTTTGGGGCGGTATCTATCACTTGGTGTGGGGAACAGGAGAGGTGCATGCCAATGTATACTACTGCCCAGGGGAGGGAGAGGGGTAAGAGTTTGTCTATTTTTTACAAGTTGTTGTTGTTATCAGGGAACCAACAGAGTCACACAGGATTACGCTTGGTTATACAGGCTGGAGAAACAACAAGATGAGTGCACCGACCTCTGGGGCATGTGTGGGAGGGGCGTATTATATTATTGTCATGACAGTCCAGACGTTGAAGGTCCTTAGCTGGAACATCCGTTGGATAGTGGGCCTGGATAAACGTCGCCAGATACACGCCTTCATGAGGAGATACAGGGTAGCAATTGCAGGGCTGCAGGAAACACATATATGGGGGACTGCAATACAAAGCCTACGGAAGAGATGGAGAGGGCAGATTTACGCCACATCCTACTCAGGTTTTGCACGGGGGCTCTTATATGGGTGGCGCCAGGGGTCCCGTTCCAACATATTCATCATGTCCTAGACCCGGAGGGAAGATACGTTATCCTATTTGGGAGATGGGAAGGGAGAGAAATATGCGTGATTAATGTCTATGCCCCCAATGTAGATTGTCTGGATTTCTTCCCGACTGTCCTGAAGGTGGCTACTCCGTACTTGGGGGCTGAGGTCCTTCTTTTTGGGGATTTTAATTGTATATTTGATGGGGACTTGGATAGGGAACCCCCTAGAGATCCCACCAAGCCTCGCATGCTGCGATCTCTCACAGGTATCCTGCAATGGTATGCAATTACGTGACGAATGGCGAGCACGCAATCCCACCAAGAGGGAGTTCTCCTGCTATACCCCTGCAGCCCAGACCTTTTCCCGGATTGACCATTGTTGTCTTTCCGGGGGCCTGTCTGCTGCCACGCAGACCATTTCGTACTTACCAAGGTACCTCTCTGACCACGCGCCGTTGCTATTGACCTTGTCCAGCGGACCTGGACGTCCACCTATTCCGTTGTGGTGATTTAGGGCGGAGGCCCTTACGGACCCCCCGTATGTTCAGACAGTGACTGAGGCCCTCGGCCATTACTTCGGGGAAAATTGGGGTTCCAGGAACTCGAGGTCTACGGAGTGGGAGGCAATGAAGGTCGTTATTAGAGGGGTTTGTATGCGAACTACTTATGGAGTTCGTCAGCAGCTCAGTGCTGATATTGAAACTTTGGAAAAACGTATACAGTCCCTAGAACACGTATTGCATAAGACTCCCACTGACATGACAGAGTGGACACGACTCCGGGGGGACCTTCTTGAGGCCTGGTCGAGACTGGAGAAACACAACTATACCACGTACAGGCAACGACTGTACATGGAGGGGGACAGATCGGGGGCGCCATTTGCGCGACTCATCCGCACAGAGACGGAGCAGACTCCGGTGTTGAAGCTTTGTGATACTTTGGGGAACGAAGTGTACACCCAAGATGCGATCATAACGGAATTTGCTACTCATTTGCAACAGACATGTGCTGCTGGGGCGCCGACTAGCCCGCAGGCGTTACAGGGTTTTTTAGGGAACATAACACTTCCTATCCTGGAGGAGGAAGACGCTACAGCTTTGGGGGCGCCCCTCACAAGGGATGAAGTATTAGCCGTGATCCAAAAATTAAAACCTGAAAAGTGCCCAGGAAGTGACGGTCTCCCGGCTGAATTTTATAAGACGTTTGCCCCACAGCTGGTGGATCATTTGTTGGAGGTGTATAATGAGGCTTTGGATACGGGGACCCTTCCTCCCACCATGATGGATGCGCTGGTGACCATGATCTTAAAACCAGACAGGGATCCCCTCTCCCCGGGCTCTTACAGACCCATTTCTCTGTTAAATATTGATGAAAATATTCTGAGTGGGGTGTTAGCGGCGCGCCTCTTGCCATATATGACCCGATTGGTCCACCCAGACCAAGCCGGGTTTGTTCCTGGTCGCAATACAACGCATAACCTGCGTAGCCTTGCACATGTCTGGTATGCGCCACACCTGCGGGGAGAGGATTGGGCTCTGTGTCTCTTGGATATCCGACAGGCCTTCGACTCCATTGAATGGGATTATATGTGGACGGTGTTGGGACGAATGGGGCTGGGAGATGGATATTTGAAATGGCTAAAATTGTTATATAATAAGCCAACGGCCCGGGTCCGCCTTCGCAACCAGGTGTCGGGCAGCTTGGAACTCCAGAGGGGTACTCGACAGGGTTGCCCCCTGTCGCTGCTCCTTTTTGCTCTTGTAATGGAGCCCCTAGCGGCTTCCCTTAGAGGTAAGATGGCGCACCGGGGGATCCGCCAGGGGGCGACCCTCCATGTGGTATCCATGTATGCCGATGATACCTTGGTATTTCTTAGGCGCCCATCAGACGCGGTTCCCGAGATCCTACAGGAGCTAAATGCCTTTGGTGCACTGTCAGGGCTTTGCCTAAATCCAGGGAAGTCTAAGCTTTTCCCAATGGGGAGCCTGGTGGGCAAGGAGGAGAGTGACCTACCTGGGGTGGGGATGACCTGGATTAGAGCCTCGATACGTTATCTTGGGATTCGGCTTTCGCACACACAGGAGACCTACCTGGAGTGCAATATGGGGCGGTGTGTTGAGGGCATTCGCAAATCCATCGAATTTTGGTGGGAGTTGCCCCTCTCCCTGATGGGACGGACAGCATTGATTAAAATGGTGATTCTCCCACTTTGCTTATACACTATGCAGAACTCCCTCTACCGTATTCCATGGATCTACTTTCGTACATTGGATCATTTACTGGTGGATCTCCTTTGGGGGACCAAGAGGAAAAGAGTGAAATTAGACACCCTACAGAGGACATGGGAAAGGGGAGGATTGGAGGTTCCTAGGCTGGGCCTTTACTATATGGCGACGCAGCTACAACACGCCGTCCAGTGGCTAGATGGAGATGACAACTGGGTGAAGCACCCACGGAGGGACTCCTCTCCCAGATCTTCTCATGATGGGATCCCGAGTGCCAGAGAGCTTCCCCTATATTATAAGATATGTGACCGACCTATGGGAACGTGCAATAAAAACGGTGGTAAAAAGAGCGCCCTACGCCCCGGAAGCCTCACTGTGGGCAGTAGTACCGTTTAAACAAATTAGCCGAACTATGTCCACTCTCCGCTGGACGGAGGGGGGTTGCTCCACGATGGGAGATTTATATACAGACCAACAGTTTGTTACCAGAGAGGAGGCGGAAAACTTGTTTGGTTTGGGTAGGGGACAGTACCTTCAGTACGCCAAGATCTCCGCTGTCGCACGGGAGGTGTGGCCGACGTTCCCAGGGGAGCCACCTATTATTACTACGCTTCAGGCTCTTGTGTCATTGGCGGGTGGTCGTAGACTGGTGTCCCATATTTACAAGGCATTAAGGGGGATATGAGCACACACCCGCTTCCTGTTCAAGCTAAGTGGGATGGGGTGCTGGAGGAGCCCTTGACAGACTCGGAATGGCAGAAGGTATACGAAGGGGTTAAAAATATAAGCTCTAACACTAGACTTACACTTACACAATTCAATATAGTGCATCAAACCTACCTGACACCGAGTGTACTGCATAAAATATATCTACGCCGAGTGGCAGGGTGGTCGTTACCCCACACTATTAGAGGGATACTGTTGGGATTACTCCCTAGACCCAAAGGGAAAAAGCTTACACGTAGATTTATCCAGCTGGGGTTGGTTTTAGCTAAGAGAAGGATTGCAATTAGATGGCTGAGTCCGAGGCCTCCCACGGCGCAACAGTGGACTGGGGATATGCGGGAGTGGGCGATGGCGGAGCTGATACGGATGGGGCGGGTGCGCAAAGATGAAAAAATGGAAGAAGATGCGAGGGCTTGGTATGCTCTGATTACGGACGTAAATGGAGGGGAGGGCCTTGCTTCACCAGTGGTGGAAGAACAAAATAGTGAAGGAGAGGATTCTGAGGGAGTAACAGGTCTACAGTCCTCGCGTGCCCTGAGCGAAGTGTAGCCATCCACACACATACTCAGTATCTGGCCTATACCGTGCCCGTAGGATAGTGATTTCTCCACAGGTGACTCGGGGGTGGGGGGAGGGGGAAGTTAATGTTCCGACACAATGGGTTTTTTTTTTCTTGATACGATTGATTGCTGTACGTCTCTATACAATACTGTATATATCGAAACAGATGTGATGGAAATTGGTTGTCTTTTTATTCCTTACTTGTTTCGGGTGAGATTATACTTGTGGGAGTTACTCCTATGTGTATTTGCATACGACCTGCAATGTTAGCCCAGAGTATTGTATTATGTTTGCAAGATTAAATCAATAAAAAACATATTTAAAAAAACAAAAAACTATAAGGTCAAAGTGTTGGCCAAACTCCTGGCTATGCGTCTGTCCGGCGTGATTACCACCCTAATACACCCGGACCAGTCTGGGTTTATGCCCCACCGGAGCACCAGACTGAATCTCCGCAGACTGTTCGGTATACTCCATACAACGGAAAAAAGCCATGACGGGCAATCAGCTCTTCTATCCCTAGACGCCAAAATGGCTTATGATAGTGTAGAGTGGACTTATCTTTTCGCAGTCCTTGAACGTCTGGGAATGGGCCCTAGATTCATAAACTGGGTCAAGCTTCTCTATGAACAGCCATTGGCTAGGGTGCGTGTAAACACCACAGTGTCCCGTGTGTTTGCCCTGAAAAGGGGAACTAGACAGGGATGCCCACTGTCCCCAATTTTGTTCGCATTGGTTCTGGAGCCACTGGCATGGGTGAGGCATGACCCCCTAATATGGGGGATACCGATAGGGAGGGAGTGGGAAGATCGAATCTCACTCTATGCAGATGACACCCTCCTATATGTTAAAATACCGAGACAATCCGTAGACAGAATACTACAGATCTTTCGTATATATGGGGAATACTCTGGGTACTGCATTAATTGGGACAAGTCACTGTTATACCCCCTGACGGGAGGTGTACCTGTCCTTAGGTCCAGATGTACTGTGCCCATAGAGGAAAATGGTTTTAAATATCTTGGTATCCACATAACGAGAGATGCTCAAGAATTCCACCAAACAAATGTGGGCCGATAATTAGATAGACTCATATCAGACATTAAGCACTGGCAGGCCCTCCCCCTGACCATGATGGGCCGGGCTGCTATGTTTAAACTGATGGCTCTCCCCAGTTTGTTATACGCAATGCAAAATACCCCTTACGAGGTACCTCCCTCGTGGTTCAAACGGGTTAACTCAGAACTTCGCACATTGCTGTGGAGTGGAGGAGCCCCGTGAATAGCGCTGAGTAAACTTCAGAGCGGAATTTATGACGGAGATATTCGTAGTTATTATTGGGCGGCCCAATTGGTGAACGTTAGTGGGTGGATGTTCAAGGACAGATCAGACCGGCGTACAGGGTTGACAGAGAAGCGATGGGTGAGAAGGGTCCAAGGGCAACACTGTACACCAAACATGTAGATAAAACCCTCCCACACCACACAAAGACAGTGGTCAAAGCATGGAAAGCAGCGATAAAGTATTTGGAATGTGAGGACAAACTCACAGGGAGGACACCCCTTTGGGTGGGAGACTGTTTGAGGGAAGTGAGCAACTTAGGGGGTTTCACCAAGTGGGACCTGTTGGGACTAGAGACACTGGGAGATAAATGGAGAGGGGGAGCATACATTACGTTTACTGTCTTGCAAACAGAATATGATTTGGGGAAAGGGGAGTGGCTCAGATACCTCCAACTGGGCCACGCCTTGAGGAAACACTTAAGAGAGGGCGATGCACTAGAGGTCTCCTCACCTCTGGAAGACAGGATCCTGACAGAGCTCTTGCAGGATAAAACAGTTTCCCTTTTTCATAAGAAAAAATAACAAACAATGCCCCAGAACCTCTGGGCAATCTGAGAACAACTTGGGAGCAAGATGTAGGTCCCTTGGAAGAAGAGGAATGGATGGAGGTACTCCAGAGCCCGAGGGAAACCGAAATACAGGCATGACTCAGGCTTATACAGTTGAAGGTGGTGCACAGAGTATATTACCCCAGGACAGTGCTGCACCGCATAGGGAGATGTGAACATACACTGTGGGTTAGAAGTTACATTTTACCATCTTATATGGGACTGCCCGATCCTGCAGGCATACTGGCGGATCATTGCTGACACCATGGCGACAGTTGTTGGCTTCAACGTCCCATTGGAGCCCAAGTGGTTCCTGCTGGCAACCTCCGGAAATGAGGACTGGCCGAGACACGTAAAGCAATGTTTGGCATTGGCAACGGTGGTAGCGAAAAGGAATGTCGCAAGGAAATGGGGGCGGTCACTGTTCCAACACTGGATGAATGGGTTAAAGATGTAGCACTGATATGTATACTCCATGTTTTACTATCATCATATAAGTACCAATAAAAAGAGGTTTTTTTAAAAAAAAAAAAGCTTAGGGAATACAAATCAACAGCAATGCAAGCTTAGGAAATAAGAAAAAAACAGGGCCAAAGCTAGGAAGAACAGAAAGAAACAGCACACGTTGTTTGATCTGTTATCGCAGAGTATTCGGTATGTGCGGTGCATTAGAGGGTAATTTGTGTGGAGGATTGCCCTGAAGCACTGGGGTTTGTATGCCTGCGGAGCTCTTCAGGAGTAGGTGTGCGAGTGAGGTGAAAAGAGGGAGGGTTAGAAGAACTATGCCTGTGATGAGAGTGCTTGTGGGGCAGAAAAACTGAGAGCGTGGTTTGAAGTTTTTTGTGCCATTTCATCCAGGTGATCTAGCTTCAGTTTGATGTCAAGCAGTTTATTCAGAGAAGTGTGTAAGATGTTTCTGCTCTGGTTAGCAGTAGGTGGCTGTAACAAAGTACAATGTTCTGTTTACGTCATATGTTAATGGTCTGGAGCAAGCCCTCTTTTCTGTGTGAGCTGATTGCCTGAAGGTGGGCTCAAGACCAATACCTGTTTTATTATATGCTGACGATGCGGTCCCGATGGCAAGGACCGCAGTTGGGCTACAACTGCTACTGGATACGTTTGTTGATTTCATGGCATGCCTGGACCTTGTGGTTAACTTTCCAACTCATACTTGATGGTCTTAGGCCCAAGAAACACATACTCAAAAACATTTAAGGTGGGTTCACACACACTATCCAAAGTTCCAGTGTTTTCGTACCTCGGGGTTCTGTTTGATGGTCACAGTAATTGGAAACCCCTGGTGGAATCGAAGAAAATAAAACTGGTTAAGGCATCGGCCGCGGTCCACAGATTTGCACAACTTTTGGGGTCTCGTCCTCCGAGGGCACTAACTAAAGTGTATAAAGCTAAATGCGTATCTAAGGTATTATACGGTAGTGATGTGGGGGGACAATATTCAGACTGCTAAAAAGAAGTTTCTAAGGTGTGTGTTGCAGGTTCCCCATAGCACCCCGGCATTCTCTGTACACGAGGAGTTAGGAGTCCAACACATAGCTGATGTGATTGCTTGTAGACCACTAACATGCTGGATTAAGATTTGGGCAAACTGAGAATCACAGTGGAACAGTTAAATAGGCAGATTCTGAAGGATTGTCTAACCATGGCTCATGCCACCAAGATCCTGTGGATCGCCTATATTAAGGGTGTTTTAACCAGCTTGGGAAGAGAGGATTTATTTTTAAGCCCAGAGTCTGCAAGTAACGCAGATGCAAAGCGGGTTAGACACTTATTCTTAGAACGTAAGGCTCTTGATAGAGAGCAATCCACGCCTGCAAAACCCATAGTGCCAATATCGGCAACACACTCCCCATCACACATACAGCAATCTCCTAAGGAAATAACCAGACAAGACACCTTTTTCGTGGAGAAAATTGCTGCAGGTTTATTTGCATACAACATATGCCAACATGGTGGGTTAGCTTACGGGCGATCCAAGGGCAGGCAGCCCCTCCGCCGCCTGCCCACCTGACGAGCCAAATTGCACCATGGCCCTTAGCCAATCGGTGCTTACCAATTTTGGGGGAGGATTTACCCCCTCCCACCTGTGGACCGCCAGTCCACCCATCTACTCACGCCACCTGAGGGGGGCGGAGCGTTCCAGGCAGCCCCCGGTTGCTCAGGTTTACAACAGCCCGTAGGACTAGCGGGGCGCCGTCGCTCCTCCAGGGTCCACCGCGAGGACTTCCTGGGGATCTTTGGCATTTGCACCCTTGTTGTGCTCCTGAAGAGGGTACTCCTGTGTACCTTTCAGCCTCTGGATCGCCCTGTAACCCCGCCTGCAACACAAAATAACAAGTTAACAGTCTCACCCACCCCACCCCCTGTATATACGCCGGGTAAGCGGTAGGGAGGGGAACGGCGTGGAGGAATGCGGCCAAAAGAGGTCGCCAGGTGGGCGGTAGAGGTCCTTATACCTCTCTCCCCGCCCACCAGTGCCCGGAAGTGACGCGCGGACCCAGAGGGGGTCCTCGGCACTAGGCTGTATCGTGTGCCCTCATGTGGCACTAAGGCGGCCGCCCTCTTAGGGGGGTCCCCTGCGGGGACCGCGGGCAGCCACATAGTGCCAATATTGGCAACACACTCCCCATCACACATACAGCAATCTCATAAGGAAATAACCAGACAAGACACCTTTTTCGTGGAGAAAATTGCTGCAGGTTTATTTGCATACAACATATGCCAACATGGTGGGTTAGCTTACGGGCGATCCAAGGGCAGGCAGCCCCTCCGCCGCCTGCCCACCTGACGAGCCAAATTGCACCGTGGCCCTAGCCAATCGGTGCTTACCAATTTTGGGGGAGGGTTTACCCCCTCCCACCTGTGGACCGCCAGTCCACCCATCTACTCACGCCCCCTGAGGGGGGCGGAGCGTTCCAGGCAGCCCCCGGTTGCTCAGGTTTACAACCGCCCGTAGGACTAGCGGGGCGCCGTCGCTCCTCCAGGGTCCACCGCGAGGACTTCCTGGGGATCTTTGGCATTTGCACCCTTGTCGTGCACCTGAAGAGGGTACCCCTGTGTACCTTTCAGCCTCTGGATCGCCCTGTCACTCCGCAACAGCTCTGGGTGTGGCCACCGTCACAACCAGGGCCCCCCCCCCCTAATCGACTCACCATAAGGAGGTACAGCTCCAGGGAGACACGTCCAAACGGCGTGGAGGAATGCGACCAAAAGAGGTCACCAGGTGGGCGGGAGAGGTCCTTATACCTCTCTCCCCGCCCAGAAGTGACGCGCGGACCCAGAGGGGGTCCCTCGGCACTAGGCTGTATCGTGTGCCCTCATGTGGCACTAAGGCGGCCGCCCTCTTTGGGGGGTGCCCTGCGGGGACCGCGGGCAGCCACACAGTCAGGGGGCATTTGCTACTAAATCTGTACCACACATATAACCATCTGTGTAGTCTGGGGAAAGACAGGGATATATTCTAATTGGCCAGATTCAGGTTAAATATGAAACATCACCTCCTGGCCTCCCCGAGTGGCTGTGCCCCCCGGGTTCTTTGGGTCCCTGCGGCTGCGACCACCAGTCTCCACAGGACACTCTTCACTTTACGTTGTTTTGTCGGTATTTCACAGGCCCAAGGAAAATGTTCATCAGACCTCTACTGATATCTCTTAATCATGAACAAGCTCGACCAGCTATATTGTCTCTTCAACTCTTATCTGACACTCACACTATTTTTAAGGTCTGTTGCTTTTTAAAGGCTGCAATGAGACTAAGAGATTCCATTCTTGATCACTTGTGCTGCTAGCCTCTGCTTTTCTAATATGTCAGCTGTTTTAGAATATTTTAAGTAAGCCTAATTTTTATCCTGTTTCACGCATTTTATCTGTTCTTATGTATCCTATTTATGAAATGTGTTTTTTCCTGTGGTACATGTGCCTTTGTGGTTACAAAATAAGCAAATAAAGACTATTTGACTGAAGTACAATGTAAGTAATCACATGTCATGTGAATACTGGTGGCTATCGGGGCTATTGGCCTAGTCCTTGACAATATTTTAGTCTGTGCCAGTTTAGGAGCAGTTTTGCTTCAGGTTACGTTTCTAAATACCTTGATTTATGCTGGATAGTTTAATTCACAGAGGGGTTCATGAAGATAATAAAGGAATTGGGGAATGGGGTAGGCTTAGCTCAAGGTGGAGTCCATGAAAATGGCAGACGTGGTATCAGTGTCAATGTCTCTAGCCACAGTAGAGGTTTTTAGGGCCTTCCTGGGCTCAAACAGTTGATAGCAGTTGATATCTCAAGAATGGATCATGGACTTACCATTTCTAGATAAGATAAACTGAGAAAGTGTGTTTTTAAGGAATGTTTGTGTTCTCTTAGATTTAGAGGAAAAAGCATAGTACATTGGTCCAGGAGGGTATGTCCTTAACAAAAGGTTTTTAAAAGTAAGTTTCCATGGGGTCCACCCTGATGTTATGACATTTGTTAACGATTAGGGTTTCTGGCTTGCCTGTCAAGACAAGGATCGTGTTTGTGGTACTTGGGTGTAGTTTTGGATAAGCCATGGATATAGGATCTCTAATGCATCATCGAGTCTTAGCTGATATGAAGCCCTCTTAGTTTTAAGTTTCTTGTCAATTACAAAATCATGTGAAAAAGTATACGATATTCATCTTGGAAAGTAGATTCAAAACTATAGAGCCACAAAATGCAGCCGGGGTATGTATCATTCTTTACAGACAGAATACACAGTAGTAAAGCTTCTAATTAGGTGTAAAGAGTGTACATCATATTTGGTTGGCAGCACATCAGTGCTTAATTTGAGGCGGTGGTTTCTGGTGCTCAGAACCAGCACTTAATTGACAACACCAGCACTTGTGACAGTATGCCACAAGGTGGCGCAGTCTGGCTAATTTAGAGATGACCACAACAACAGTTAATTATTAATTCAATATACATAAAAAATGACTATTACCTGCCGCCCAAGATAATCTTATAGCTATGGGGGTCTGGAATAGTCTGAATTGTCACACTTGTAGGACTGATGGTTAGTAGTTGTGTTGTTACAATCATTGACAGGGGCAATGTGTGGTGCTAACTACCGTGGCCTCCTGACGAGTGCCCTGGCACTTATGTTTTTTTTTAAATTAAGCACTGCAGCACACTGAGGTGCAAAATCACCCTATGTGCATCATCAACATGAGTGCGGAAAACTTTTAGGAGCACAAATCAAGTTTATGTACAAAATCACATATATGTGTGAAATCACCCGTGGTACAAAGTAAGCAGCATTCTGGAATCACAATTGAGAACAAATTCATATTTAGGTGCAAAATCAGCAGAGGTGTGTCCACAATTTAGGAGCACAAGTTACATTTAGGAGGAAAACACATTTAGATGCAGAACCACATTTAGGCCATTATTATTAGGTACTGAGGTGACTATTAACCACAGCCAGTAAATACCGTTACCCCAGAGTGGGATATTTACCGGGGGCAGTAAATACCTCCTATTCCAGGATCATCTCTTGGAAACAAGGCATAACTTGTGGGTTCATTATGCAAAGCACAATTTCAATTTGTTTTGCCTTTTTTCTAATAATTATCACACAACCCAGAATTATGATAGCAATGTCCGGAGCAATGTCTTCTAAAGGCCTTATATGAAAATTCCATTTAGGTGAAGAATTGACCGGAGGGCGGAAACCCTGTTCAGAGATCAAATTACATGTAGGAGCAAAAACACAGTTAGGTGCAAAATCACATTTAGGTGCAAAATCACCTTTGATGCATCATAATTAAGAATGTGGAAACACTTTTCAGTGCAAAAACACAGTTGGGTGCAAAACCTCCCTTGGTGCAACACCAGCAGAAGTGTAGGATAAAAAAAAAAATCACTAACAAAACAAGGTCTGGGAAAATGCAATCGAAGGGGCCGATGGTGGTACAGGAAAGAAAAATACTACAAAAGTTCCCCACATGGTGGAAGACTACTCCGGCACATGGGATACATTAACTCTGTGATTCCTGAAGATGTACCACCATTTTGCAGGTCCATGTTCAAGAAACACAGTACTGATGACTTGGATTTTCCACCATTGATTATTTTCCAAAGAGGGAGTTCCCTCCATGGACATGGGAGCAGTTTCAGGTGCAATATGTCTGCCAGCACTACTGACATGTTTAAATTAGATGGCCATGCCACTGCTCCTACTGAGGAGGTGCGCTGCTTCCGCCACATCCAGTGTACAGCGGTCTGGCCACCTAACTTTAAATGACCCCCTTAGCCTCATCTGTGGTTCACTATGAGTGCAGAGTTGTCCCTGTGGAATAGCATTTAGGGCCTGATTACGAGTTCCTTGTGATATTTCGACCCATTCATTAACTCCTGTTTGTGCACGGGTCGGAATTACGAGAATGAAGGTATTTAACGCATCCAATAATTATCGGATGCGTTAAATACCTCAACCTTCGTTATATTTCGGCCGGTCAAACCTGGCAAAATCTAACAGGGAAAAACATACAGTATTTACTGGATCATGCGGATTTTAGTGTGGTTTTGGTTTTTTTTATAATCAATTTTATTGATTTTTAAGAGCAAACAAATAACAGCATGGCACATTTGACCAATGAGTACATTTGCATTGATTGTATATAAGTAAGCATACGAACCTCAACCACAGCGCATAAACAGTACAGTTGTGTACACAAGTAGACCTCAGTTCTAATCAATCTAACTGATTCGTCCATTTGCCCCAGACCTTTTTATGTTTGGTTGGACATCCCCGGGCCTCAAATAAGGGTTTTTCCTGTGCGGCCCACCAATCCACAACCTGGCGCCATTTGGTTATACTTGGGGGTTTAGACTGTGCCCATGTCGCGGCAATGTTGCATTTGGCTACCGTAATGGCTGTCCCCAGGAATAGTTTGTCAGTTCGGGATCCATCTAGGCCGTCCATTACTCCCAGGATGAGGCGTAAGGGATCATGGGGAACCTGCCAGCCCAGGACATGTGTGAGCTCGGACTCTATTGCAGCCCAGTATGAGGCAAGGCGAGGGCAGGTCCAGATAACGTGATACAAATCCGCCGTCTCCTGTCCATATCGCGTGCAGTTTGGAGAGGGACGTAAACCTGCCATATAAAGGCGCTCTGGGTGAGGTAGGCGGTGTGTAAGTCATATAGGGGCATATTATCAAGAACGGCGTTAAAAATTATCGCCGGTTTAGCGGCAGAAAACTGCCGCTAAAGCGGCGATAATGGGCTTGATAATATGCCCTTGAGAATTCCAATAGAAGTCCATGTTCTGGTGTGAACATGGGCTTCTATTGGAATTCTCCAGGGCATATTATTAAGCCCATTATCGCCGCTTTAGCTGCAGTTTTCTGCCGCTAAACCGGCGATAATTTTAACGCCGTTCTTGATAATATGCCCCATAGTTGGATTAGGCAGAGTCTGGCTGAAGTTGTGATGGTTTTGGGGGCCATAAGACTGTTGCGCCAGTCCTCCTCCTCCAGGGGGCCCAGCCATCCCTCCCACCGGGTCCTGAGTGGATCGAGTGTTGTCGGGCCGTTATTAATAAGGGTACGATATATCCGGGATACCCCTTCCTCCCCCAGGCCCCATCATGACCTGAGCCTCTAGCGGAGTAAACTCAGGGAGTGTTGTGCCCGTTGAGATGTGCGCGCCGAGGGCATGACGCAGCTGCAGGTATTTATAAAATTGTGAGGCATGAAGTGTGTAGCGTCCCTGCAGATCTTGAAACGTCCTAATGTGGTCGCCCACCCATACATCGCCCAGCAGTCATATGCCAATGTAATCCCATCGTTTGAACCCCGTGAGTGCCGTCACCTCCCCCAACCACCCGCCCTGCCAGAGAGGCGTGTGTTGGCTCAGTTTTTTGTCCCAAGTGTGTGTCTTAGGGCCGTGCGCCAGGCCATCAGGACCACCCTGGTTATCAGCAGTATTGTTTTGGGTATTGGGCTTCTATAGAGGAATGCTTGGATTTGAGAGAATTCCATGTCCTTGAGCTCTGTTTCGTAGGCCGGGTCAGACCATCCCCCGGTGAACCCAGTCGTGGAGGACGAGAAGTCGGGTGGCTATGTAGTATAGATGAAGATCGTTCATGCCCATGCCTCCATCAAAGGGTGGGATCCGACATCGGGCGAGGGCGATGAGTGGTCTCGCCCCTCCCCACAGGAACCTTGCGGCCACCCTGTCTATCTCCCTAAACCAACTGCATGGGAAGTGCAAGGTGGTATTCTGGATTATATATAAGCAGCGTGGAAGAGAGCCACTCTCCCGAGTGGGTTGAGTGGTAGGGTTTGCCAGCGCCTGAGATCCTCTTTGGTTTTTTTAACTAGTGGGGTAATGTTTAATGCCCATTCTAAGTCGGGGAGCAGAACGATCCATATCCCCAAGTATTTGAATGATTGCCGCCTGATGGGAATGGTTGATTGCCAGTCAAAGCATTCACTGGAGAGATGAAGGGGCACCAGGGTCGATTTTGCCGGGTTGAGCCGGAGTCCTGAGATGTTCTCAAAGGTTTGGAGGGCCCAGAGGCACCTAAGACCGGAGCTGGCTGGGTCCGCCAGGAAGAGCAGGACATCGTCCGCATATAAGGCGATTTTGTGGGTGTGGTGGCTCCCCCAGGCCCAGCCTTGGATCAAGTCATCCGACCGAACAAGGCACGCCAAGGGCTCCATTGCCAACGCAAATAGGAGGGGTGAGAGGGGACAGTCTTGTCTTGTGCCTCTTTGAATCCGGAACGCCTCCGACAAGGCTCCATTGGTGAGCACTCTGGCTCTGGGGTTAGAATAGAGGACCTGGACGAAATGCCTGAATTGCTGACCCAGGCCCATCATCTTCAAAACGTCCTCCAGGTAGAGCCAGTCGACCGTGTCGAAGGCTTTTTCAAAATCGACAAGGAAGAGTGTTAGGTAGGGTGTGAGAAGTCGACGGTGCGCAAGAGCCAGATGGAGGCGCCTCAGGCAGTGCCTAGTGCTGCGCGCTGGCATGAAGCCGCATTGGTCCGGGTGGACTAGTTTATTAAGGAGTGGACGCAGGCGTTGGGCCAGGATCATGGCATATATCTTTACCTCTGTGTTGATTAAGGAAATTGGGCGGTAGTCCGCGCAGGTTGATGAGGGCGGTTGGGTTTTGGGGATGACCACAATGGTTGCTACATCTATCTCAGGGGGGAATGACCCAACCTCTGCAACATGCTGACATAGATCAGAGAGATGGTGGACCAATAAGTCCCGATAAGCAGCATAGTACTCCTGCGGGAAACCATCCAGCCCCGGTGTTTTCCCGGCTTTCAGCGAAGAGATTGCGTTGTGTATTTCCTCTGGGGTGAAGGGGAGGTCTAAATCTGCCGCCACGGTCTCCATGAGGCAGCGGAGTCGGACCTTCGTTTGGCTAAGCATGTCCGGGAGGGAAGCTTCCGGTTTACGAGTGGAATACAGGTGGGCGTAGTCGTCAGCAAACGCCTGTGCGATTGCAGGTGATGTGTTCTTGATGGTCTCTGAGTGGTCACGGACTTTGGGGATTATCCGGTTGGCCAGAGGATAGGAGACCAGGCTATGCAGCAGCCTCCCGTTCTTATCACCCCAGCCGTACACTCGGGCTACAGAGGAGCACCACAGCATCTTGGCCGACTCTAGTGAGATCTGTTTGATCTCTTCACGTATGGCCACGAGTTGCCTGTCTCGCAAATCGTCTGGGGTCCCGTTTGGGGTCAGACAGCTTTTCTGAGTCAGTCGTCGTGCTTGAACCTGACCTCTGGCTACTCCACGGATAGTGGCTTTACTTGCCTCCCAGAGGGTGCTCGGGGAGGGGACAAATCCTAGATTAGTAAGGAAATATTGGCGCAGCTCTTCCCCTATTGCTTTCTTGACCTCCTTGTCCTCCAGGAACCAGGCGTTTAGTCGCCACATTGGTCAAGGCATGTCAGAGGTTTCACCGAGGTGTAAAAGTAGGGCTGAGTGGTCTGAGATTCCCTGAGGGAGGATGGCAATGCTCAATACCCTTTGGCATTCATTGACGGGCATGAGGATTATGTCAGTTCGCGAGTGTGTGTGGTGTGCCGCCGAGGTGTGAGTGTATTGAGAGCCTCGGGGTTCCAGACTCTCCAGACATCACATCGGCCTAGGGCAGCTGTCCAATCGACCAGTTTCTTTGCGTGCGTTTTTCCTAGCTAGAGAGGGTGTGCCAGTTGTGTTGAGCATTGGTTGCATGACTGCATTAAAGTCGCCCCCTATCACCGTTTGTCCCAGGGGTAGGGCAGAGATAATATCAGTGAGTTGTCACAGCGAGGAGGTGAGCGTAGCTGGTGGGATTTATATGGATACCAGGTTAAGGGTGTTCCCTTCCAGCGCCCCAGATACGGTCACAAACCGGATCTGGGGATCTGTAGTAATGTGGCTGGGATTGAAAGGGAGGCCCCGTCGTAGCAAGATTGCAACCCCTCGTGACCCTCGCTCGAACCCAGAGTGCCACACCCTATCAAAGCCATATCGCACAAGGAAGGGGGCACTGGGTCCCCAGGAGGTGTTATTTTAGTGTGTTAAACACCAAAATCCACGTTATTCCCCATGAACTCATAATAGGTGTTATCTGTCACATCCAATTAATAAGGTACACCTTGGTATTGTTATTTATATTGGGCGACAAATGACACCTTAGCTTGTAATCAGGCCCCTAGTAACTCACGTCAAACCTTGTGTTACTGTTGGAGGACATTTTTGTGAGTTCCTTGTTCTCATCTCCCACCCCAGAGAGGTGTTGTCTCTCACTGTGCTTTTTACTATCAGTGAAAACATGTGTATTGTTGATCTACCTACCCCTCGTGCCTGAATTCCTGACAATCCCAGTCCATCGTGGGGACTCACAGAGTTCTTGCAGCCCTCCCTCCTGTCCAACATCTGTCCATCCTGGTCTAAGCCCCAATTTGACATCTGTATTAACAAACTTATATGTGTTGGAGGACTCCAGCCAACACACAACGAACGTTCTCTCTCTCTTCAAAGGCCTCTTGTGCACAAAACGCCCAGTAGAAGCTGAACAGAACAAACAATAAAAGAACCTACAGTGCCTATGGGTACCAGCTACTATAGACAACAGCAGGCAGAGGGATGGATTGTTTCTGGGCATGGACCTCTTGTTTGAGAACGTGGGCAAGGGTGAACCCAACAGAACAGCTGGGGTAAAAAGTATGAAGCCTTTTTGTGTTTGCAAAGGGTCTGATTTGCAGAATTGGTCCGTTTGCAACCACAAAAAGGCCTTTTCTTATTACAAAACTTAAATTGTGTTTCAGTAACATGTTACCAAATCGCAGGAAACAGCCTTTTCAATTAAAGGCAGAGCCGCGCATGCCAATTCCCCGCAAGTGCAATCATGCTTGCCTTAACCATGCATATGCCTTAACCACGCATATGCGTGTTTAAGGCAGTACGCGGTCTAGCTGCGCGGATGAGCGGGCACAGGACGAGGAAGGATCGGGAGAGGACGCGGACTGGTAAGGGGGCTGGGGATGGGTTTTGGAGGGTGGGGGTAGTTTTAGGGGTGGGGTAGTTTTTAGGGCTCGGGGTGGGGGTTGTTTATAGGGCAGGGGGCTGGGTTTTTGGCCTCAGGGCAGTGGGGTTCGGGTCGTTTTAGGTTTTAGGGATGGGGTAGTTTTTAGGGCTCAGAGGGGTCAGGTTGTTTATAGGGCAGGGGCCAGGGTTTTAGGGCTCAGGGCGGGGAGGCGGGTAGTTTTACGTTTTAGGAATGGGGGTAGTTTTTAGGACTCAAGGGGGTCGGGTTGCTTATAGGGCAGAGGCCAGGGTTTTACGGCTCAGGGCAGGGGGGCAGGGTCGGGGTAATTTTAGGTTTCAGGGGTGGGGGTTGTTTTTAGGTTTTGGGGGGGTCAGATTTTTTATAGGGCAGGCACCAGGGTTTTAGGGCTCAGGGTGGAGGGGCTGGGGTGTGATCTTTACCACACATCCCTTTAACAATCATGCCTTTACCACAAAATTGCATGGTAAAGGCATGCGTGGTAAAGGCATGTGTGGTAAAGGAATGCGTTGTTTAAGCTGCTTTGTAGAGGTACGCGTGGTTTAGCCATGCGTGCCTCTGTCATTAATTTAGGCTTGCGACCAAATACCAATTCAGTATTTGGAAGGGACGTTTTTAGGGCATCCCTTCCAAATTGAATTGATATCCATTAATATTTTGCGACCAAAACCCGGCCGCAAAATATTAGTACTTTACAGACTACAAACAGAGCCGGACTGGAAACCCAAAGCAGCCCTGGCAATTTTTATGGACCACCCCCTCGGGGGAAGGGCAGGGGGGTGGGGGGAGTTGAAAGTGTGAAGCACTGCTGCGTTTGTTACTGGGGGCCAATGTTGCAGCACCACTGCAAAACTGGCCCCCACAGCTGCAAAACCGACCCCCACCCTTCCAGCCTCCCTGGGAAACACCAGATACCCGCGGCAGCCAGTCCGGCCCTGACTACAAACGTGGTAGTAGGTCATTCACAAACAGGAAGGGGTTCCAAAGGGATCGCTTCCCTTTTGAGAGGCCCACTGCCTACTCTTAAAAATTTTAGTAATATATTTAGATCTTTTTTTAAACGCATCCTGTTTTCTTTTAAGGAAAACGGGCTGCATTTTTTAAATTGTTTTATTTAAACGCAATCACAGACATGGTGATCTACTGACCTCAGCAGGCCACCATCCCTGTGATGGCAACGATTCCTAGTCGGTTGCAATTTGCGACCTACCTCATTAATATTCATGAGGTAGGTTGAATTGCGAACCACTAGGAAGTAGCATTTTGTGACCCGATTTTATTAGCACATAGGTCGGTTTGTAAAATACCACACTGGTTGCAAAAATACTAGTTGCAAATTGCGACCAGGGTTTTTGCCGCCTGTTTTGAGTGCGACATACCCTATGAACCTGATTTAACGATATGAGGCAATGGAGAAAAGGCCCCCGTTTGTTGAGCGAGTGCTAAACCCATTGGAGAATCCTCCTTCAGACCTTCTTCCACCTCACAGAGAGCACGATGGGCAATCCAGACGGTGTATCTGTCTCCAGGTGCTGCACTTCCTCCAGAAATTAGAACATTTTCCATCAGCACCAACTTTAAAGCAGGCAGCTTGGCCGGCAGAGTGCACTTCATACGGTCCATGGGGACCCGAGTGCCTGCAGGTGACTAATCTTCACGTATTAATGACATGTAGTGCTAACTCCGCTCAACTTAAGAGGAAATCAAAGCAATTTGCAAGAAAGGCATCTCATTAACATTTAGAGCAGTTATTAATCTTGCAGACTAACCTAGCTCGAGGCTCTCGAACGAGATGATGCGCCTGCTTTACATATCAATGATACAGAGCAGCAAAGCTCGCCCGGCTTCAAAGGCGACACAAAACGGCACAGACGAACGGAAACTAATTTTTTAAAAAAATATATAGACAAAGGACTTTTTAAAAAGCAGCAAAAACGCATAAAAGTACAGTTTAGCGAGACATAAGTCAGGATGAGTGTTCGGGGTGCTGCACAATGTCATAAGAAAGGCCGAGGACAGGAAGCCGGCAGTAAAAGTGGCCTCAGTTGCTGTGTGGGAGACAAGAGTCCGCAGATTCATAGCCCCGCTCTGTCCCCGTGTATGTTATGTTGCATGTTTTATATTACACCATTTGCCAAATACTTGTATCTTATTTTTCATGTATTTATTTATTATGGTGTTTTATATAGTGTCGCCCTTTGCTTTGTGTCACTTGAATGCGTTAAAAATGCAGTCAAATTAAGCAGATTACGTAGCTGTCCCGGAATAGATTTAAGTTTATGGTCCTACATATCTTTGATTTGAGAAGTTCTTAAAGCCCAGGTGGTTTGATTTTGCCCTTACAGCTGGTTTCATGGAATTCCACAGTTTTGGACATACACCCCCATAGTGCCCGCCCCCTCCCCCTCCCCCCCCAAGCTTCTCGCCAATTTTCTTTGCCCGTTTGCAGGATTGTTGATAGACACAAAATGTGTTAAGGATAATGTGATGGGTGGCTTTGTCCAGGTTGTTGTTTAGCGCCAGTTTTGCAGCTATCCATAGATGGAGTGTTTTTAAACGCTGTCCTCAATTCCACCGCTAGGTGGTGCCAGTCTTTCAGAGCTGTGTTAACGTGATCCTGTTTCGACAGATCCAGGCCAGAATTTGATTTCTGTTCAATCAATCTCTCTGTGAGTATTTCACATTACAGTACTCAGGGTGCGCCATCTCCAAACTTACTGGCAGCCCAGTTCGCCGTGAGGTCTGCAAGGGCCGGAATATGCTCTTAATCATAGGCAGTGACATTTTTGACGCCCGAGACCACGGTGTTTATAGTACGAGTTTTCCATCTCAAACGGTCCCCAGATGTTTTACCTTCTTTCAAACAACCAGTGCTTGGAAGAGAGATTCATGAAAGTAAGGTAGAGGTTCCCCATTTAAAACAAAAAAAATGGTAGCTTTTTTAGTTTTTCATAGAACATACAACAAAAAACGGAAGTCTTGGCGTTACATTGTTGACAGTTCAGAAATGTTTACATCAGTTCAGGAGAGACATGCAGATAATGTGCCTAATATAAACTATCACCGGTTCTTAATTCAGAAAATAACAGCGTCAGACCTGCCAACTCCCACGGTGCCACCTTGTGTCACATGATTTCGGCTCCCTTCACACGGTCACCCTTCACACGGTCACCCGTCACGCGGTCACCCGTCACACGGTCACCCTTCACGCGGTCACCCGTCACACGGTCACCCGTCACACGACGGCAGGAAGAAAGAGCTGAAACCATGGTAAACAGTGGATTTTCAGCTCGTTTTCGGAGGCAGTAACCAGCCAATGTCCATTAAGAGGTGTTAAAACACCTCAGGACATCGGTGACAGCCGCAATGTCCCTTTGTTTTAATAGTATTTTTGGGAGGGGCGTGGCAGACTTGGTGAAGGGCAGAGTGCCTCTTAGGTATTATTATTATTGTTACTGTGAAATTTATAGAGCGCACAGCTACCTCCAACGGAGGTGTCCCGGCACTGGGCTGCAGATTCACAGTGAGGAAAGTTAAAGGGGGAGCTACGGAAGGTTAAAAAGCCAGGTTTTCAATGTTCTTCTGAAGGCCGGTTTGAGAAGTTGGCCTGGTATATGCTGTCCACTAATTATAGTGGGCACCTTGCACCAGTCCAAACAACCCCTTATTGGAGATAGGTTAAAGACAACCTTTATAGAAAGCTATCCTAGTGGTAGCTATGGAGAGCAGCCTTCAGGCTATGTCTTGAAGGAATGTAAAGCAGCTTGTTTTACCAGTCTATAATCTCTTGAGTGACCAAATGAAAGAGGACCACACCAGGTATATATTCAAAATATATGTATTTATTGCTAAACACACCCCTCTAGTCTCCTTATGAGGCTAGAGTTCGAAATACATAAGTTATAAGTTAGTTATCAACAGTAATAGCACAAATACACGTTTGAGCCCTAGGGGCGTACCAAACCATATACCAATAAAGTGGTATAAGAACCACGACTGAGCTAGACACAAGGCCTAGAGCCTGTAGAAGTGCTTGGACCACAAGGAACCACCCAAGGTAGTGACACAGGGGACCCACGGGGACGCGTGCAGTGTGAGAACACAGCCGCGAATCGCCGTTGACTTCTATGGGGAAAGTCGCGGTTGGAATTTTAAAGAAAAGGGACACTTAGAGGAGGACTTGGAGCAAACCCCTTTAGAACTGGGTTGTTCTAGAGTCTATACCCACGGGAGCACCGGAGTACTCGAGTTACCTCACCCAGGGAAGCTGGGTGCATAGGTGTCTTTCGGGGTCGGGTTTCGTCGTCGTTTTCAATGGCGATCTGCTGCAAAGTGCTGCTGGCGGCCAAGTCGAAAGTGTTCGGGTGGATCCAAAGGTGGATCGAAGATCTGAAGAACCTGAAAGCAGAGGGGACAGAGTCTGGGCCACTAGCCAGTGACCAGGAAGGCGATGAGCGGATGCCCACCGATGTCGGGTGTTTCAGGTTGGTTGACTGTCGTCTTGACTCTTCAGCCACGAGGTCCAGGAGGCGTCGACAACGACCAGGAGCTGGATTCGAGCTGTGCCATGACGTCTGTCGATTTCAGGGGTGTCGGCGACCGTATTGGACCCAACAAGCCTTGGCAACGGCAAGTCTCGTGGAAATAGAAGAAGGACGGTGGTGCAGACCAGCAAGGTCTGAGGGACTCACTCAGCAAGGGTAAGTCAGGGCACACCTGGAGCAACCAGGGAAGCCCAAGCAGAAGAAGATTGGCCTTCGGGAGGGCCCACTAGCCAACGGACTAGCGACCGCAAAGGAGCCTCAAGTGGACGCACTTAGAGCTGGCTCACGGGACACTCGTGAAGTGGAGGCCAGTGATCTTCGGTGCAGTTGGTGCTGGAGGCGGGGGCTACTGGGAGCCCAAAGCACAACTTCGTGGGAGACCAGGAAGAGGATGCACTTGCAAATGCGCTCGGTGTCCAGGGGTCACAGTTCCACGTTACCCACGACAGCTACGGGCCTCAGCTTTGCTGGGGACTCAGGGCAGCCTCGGGGAAGTCAGGAAATCCACCTCTGGTGATGCAAAGACTTCGGCGTCCGGCGGGAGCTTCAGCGATGCAGACCGGACAATTGCTTCGTTGGTGCCTGCCAAGCAGGGGAGTCACTCCTTGACCCCAAGGGAGATTCTTCAGTCCTCTAATCTTAAAGTAGAGCATCAAAGGTCCAGGATTCTGTATCAGAGTTTCGTCCAGGTAAATCTAAAGTCCTAAGGACTGGGGTCCCATACTTATACTAAGTTAGGGGTTGGACATACTCTGGGGACCCACCTATGGGAGGGTCAGGGAAGAGGGGTGGTTACACCCATTCCCTTTGTCCAGTTTTGCGCCAGAGCAGGGGCTGGAAGCCCCTGAACCAGTTTGAACTGGGGTATGCATAGGGACACCAAATGTGCCCCCAGTGCAGGACTTCAAAGCACCAGAGAGTGCTCCCGCCCAGCCCCAATACACATTATCCTGTCTGGGGAGGTGGTTACACCTCCCTGGGACAGGAAACCTATTGTCCAGGCCTCCCCTGCTGGAGTTTCAGTCAGCAGCAGGAGGCCAGACCCGTGTCTGTGGCAGCGGCATCCATTTTGTGATGCCAGGGCTTGGAAAGAAGTTACCGGGCAGGCCGGTGTGTACATGTCTCTCCCTCTAGAAGGGTGGAATGCTACCCCCGCTGCCAGAACTGGCGGGGGGGGTAGTATTCCAAGATGTTTGACACCAAACACGACATGTTTCCGTGCAGCCATCCCAAAGTTAGCATTTAACGCGAGGTTATAATGCGCTGAAGAGTATATGGTCAGGCTGCACTACAAACAGCATCAGGGAAGGGTCTCCGAACGCTGCAGAGGGGCTCTGCTCATGCAGGGGCACCCTCTCACATAGGAACCAAGCACTCTGCCTTCAGGATTGACAAGGCCTGCCATAGGAGTGACTTATAGGTTTATATGTGTGTATGTATGTAGTGATATAGGTAACCTATATCACAGTAAGGGGTGCATGCACCACCTTACCCAGGCTGCAGTAGCAGACCTGTGGTGTCATTTTGGATGGCCTTCCAGGGGTGGCACAATACATGCTGCAGCCCCTGGTAGGCCTCTGAGGTACCTATGCCCTGGGTACATAGTATACCATATACTAGGGACTTATAAGGGCACTACAGATTCCAATCAGAGATGTGCTTAAGGCACATGGAAACCATTTTAGAGAGGAAGCAGCTAGGTTGGGGTTCTGATTAGCAGGGCCCCAGCCAGACTAAAGTCGAAAAACAGTGAAGCATCAGCAAAAAGTGGGGGTACCCATGTGAAGCAGATCCTACTCTCCTACACAAACCCCCCCCCCAAACGTAGGGACATTAAACTAACCTTGTCCAGTTAAGTCTTCATGTTCTAAGTGGAAGTACCTAGAGAGTCCATCTGCATTGGCATGGTTACTCCCAGGTCTATGTTCCACTGTAAAGTCCATCCCCTGTAGGGAAATGGACCACCTAAGCAGTTTGGGGTTTTCACCCTTCATTTGTTTTAGCCATAAGAGGGGCTTGTGGTCTGTTTGAACAAGGAAGTGAGTACCAAACAAGTATGGCCTCAACTTCTTCAGAGCCCAAACCACAGCAAAGGCCTCCCTCTCTATGGCTGACCAACGTTTCTCTCTAGGGGTCAGCCTTCTGCTAATAAAAGCTACTGGCTGATCCTGACCTTCATCATTCAATTGTGACAGTACAGCCATTACCCCCAATTCAGATGCATCTGTTTGGACAATGAACTTCTTGGAGTAATCAGGACTCTGTAGAATGGGAGCAGTGCACATGGCCTGCTTCAGGTCATCAAATGCCTTTTGACAGCTAACTGTCCACTGAACCTTTTTGGGCATTTTCTTGGAAGTTAAGCCATTCAGGGGTGTCACTATTGATCCATACCCCTTGACAAATCTCCTATAGTACCCAGTCAGGCCTAAAAAGGCTCTCACCTGAGTCTGGGTAGTGGGAGCAGTCCAGTCCATGATGGTCTGGATCTTGCTCTGCAAGGGTTGAACCTGGCCTCCACCCACAAGGTAGCCCAGGTACACAACCTGACTCTGCCCTATCTGGCACTTTGTGGCCTTGATAGTCAGGCCTGCTTTCTGCAGGGCCTGCAAAACATTTCTGAGGTGGACCAGGTGATCCTCCCAGGTGGAGCTAAAGACAGCAATATCATCTAGATATGCTGCACTATAGGCTTCCAGACCTGTAAGGACTGTATTCACCAACCTCTGAAAAGTGGCAGGTGCATTCTTCAGACCAAAGGGCATTACCACAAATTGATAATGCCCACTAGGGGTTGAGAATGCTGTCTTTGGCTTTGCATCATCAGCTAGTCTGATCTGCCAGTAGCCAGCTGTCAGGTCAAATGTGCTTAGATACTTGGCTGAGGCCAAAGTGTCTATTAGCTCATCTGCCCTAGGTATTGGATGGGCATCAGTCCTAGTGACTGCATTGAGACCCCTGTAGTCCACACAAAACCTCATCTCTCTTTTCCCACCACTGGTGTGAGGTTTTGGCACAAGGACCACTGGACTAGCCCAAGGGCTATCTGAGGGTTCAATAACTCCCAAATCCAACATTTTCTGGACTTGTGTCCTGATACAGTCCCTGACATGGTCAGGTTGCCTATAAATCTTATTTTTAATAGGCAAACTGTCCCCAGTGTCCACTTCATGAGTGCACCAGGTGGTCTGACTTGGAGTCAGAGAGAACATATGTCTGTACTGATTGAGCACTTGTCTACAATCAGTTTGCTGCTGAGCAGTGAGGCTGCCTGCCAAGGCTACACCATCCACTGACCCATCATCAGGGTTCTGTGAGAGCAGGTCAGGAAGTGGGTCACTCTCTTCCTCCTGTCCCTCATCAGTAGCCATGAGCAAGCCCATGTCTGCCCTGTCCACATATGGTTTCAATCTGTTGACATGGAGAACCCTGTGGGGACTTCTGGGTGTTCCTAGGTCTACTAAGTAGGTAACCTCACCCTTCTGTTCAACAATGGTATGGGGTCCACTCCATTTGTCTTGGAGAGCTGCTGGGGCCACTGGCTCCAACACCCACACCTTCTGTCCTGGCTGGTAAACAGTCAGTACAGCCTTTTAGTCATGCCAGGCTTTTTGAAGTTCCTGGCTAGCCTCAAGGTTTTTAGTTGCCTTTTTCATGTACTCAGCCATCCTGGAGCGGAGACCAAGTACATAGTCCACTATGTCTTGCTTTGGGGGCTTGAGAGGTAACTCCCATCATTCCTTCACCAAGCACAATGGACCCCTGACAGGGTGACCAAACAAAAGTTCAAAAGGGCTGTAGCCAACCCCTTTTGAGGCACCTCCCTGTATGCAAATAAAAGGCAGGGCAAGAGTATGTCCCATCTTCGCCTAAGCTTCTCTGGGAGCCCTTTAATCATGCCCTTCAAGGTTTTGTTGAATCTCTCAACTAAACCATTGCATTGTGGGTGATAGGGTGTGGTGAACTTGTAAGTCACTCCACACTCCTTCCACATTGCTTTCAAGTATCCAGACATAACGTTAGCACCCGTGTCTGATACAACCTCCTTAGGGAAGCCCACTCTTGACAAAATTCCCAGGAGGGCTCTTGCCACCACAGGTGCTGTAGTGGTCCTAAGGGGAATAGCCTCTGGGTACCTGGTGGCATGATCCACTACCACCAGGATAAACCTGTGCCCAGATGCTGCTTGGGGATCCATGGGACCAACAATCTCAATCCCCACCCTTTCAAAGGGAACCCCCACCACAGGTAGTGGTATCAGGGGGCCTTTGTAGTGCCACCTGCCTTGCCACTGGCCTGGCAGGTTACACAGGAGCGACAAAACTCCTTGGTGTCTTCAGACATGTGGGGCCAGTGAAAGTGAGGGACAATTCTGTCCCAAGTCTTGTTCTGGCCCAGGTGACCTGCTAAGGGAATGTCATGGGCTAGGGTCAATATGAAGCCCCTGAACTTCAGAGGTATAACCAACCTCCTGGTGGCACCAGGCTTGGGGTCTCTACACTCTGAGTACAAGAGTCCATCATCCCAATACACTGTATGGGGACCACTAGCTTTCCCAGCAGCCTCAGCAGCAGCTTGCTGTCTGAGGGGTTCAAGAGAGGGGCAGCTCTGCTGCTCCTGGCTCAGATCTGCCCTGGAAGGGCCCCCTGTCCCTAAGAACTCAACCTGATCAGGCTCAAGCTCCTCTGGGACAGTTCCTTCCTCAGGACTGAGATCATCTCCCTGAAGAGACTGATCTTCCTTCTGAGCCAAGGGGGAAGGCTCTGCCTTTACCCTACTACTCCTCTTCTTGGAGGGCACTTGGTCCATTATTCCAGAATCCAAGGCCTGTTCAGTGTTAGACATTTTGGCCTGGGACCTGGTCACAGCAAACACATCTGCAGGGATGCCCAGCATTTCTGCATGGGTCCTGAGCTCCACTTCTGCCCAAGCTGAAGTTTCTAGATCATTGCCAAGCAAGCATTCAACTGGTAGGTCTGCACTTACCACAACCTTCTTAAGGCCAGTTACCCCTCCCCAGGAGAAGTTAACAACTGCCAGAGTATGGTCACTTGGTACATTTCACCAAGTATAATCTGCCCAGGATCCACAAGATCTTGTGTCACCATGGTGACACTTGCTCCTGTGTCCCTAAATGCCAAAGCCTCTTTTCCATTGATTAAGGGCTGTTGTCTGTACTTGCCCAGATTACTGGGACTCACAGAGGAGGTCACATCCATGCCTCCATCACAGACTAGGACAGCCTGAGTGAGTTCTCTGACTAGGTCAGAGCTCATCTCCTTACCCAGGGTCAACCCTACTAAACCCTTGGCTTGTGTAGTCCCACCACCAACTGTAACTGCACTAGGGGGAGCAGGTGCCTTAGGGGCATTGGTGGGGGCTCGAGTAGAGTCTTTGGACTTGGTGCAATCACTGGTCCAGTGGGTCTGTTGCTTACAGACCTTGCACCATGGTTTCTTTTGGCCTTTCCCTTTGTTAGACTGTGAATCCCCACCTGAAGAAGATTTTTGGGGGCCTTGTGAAGACTTCTGGTCTTTACCCTTCTCCCCACCCTTATCAGAGTTTTTAGAATCTTGCTTCTTTGGGTCACCACCTTGGTTCTGGACCTTCTGCCTCACCCTGGTTCTGACCCATTTGTCTGCCTTCTTTCCCAATTCTTGGGGAGAGGTCAGATCAGAGTCCACCAGGTACTGATGCAACAGCTGATTTTGACAGTTATTAAGAATCTGCTCCCTCATGATAAGATTGTACAATCCTGTGAAGTCACATACCTTACTGCCCATCAACCAACCTTCCAGAGCCTTAGCAGAACAATCCACATAGTCTACCCAGTCTTGAGTCTGTGCTTTTTGGGTATCTCTGAACTTTAACCTGTATTGTTCAGTTGTTAGGCCAAACCCATCAATCAGAGCACTCTTCAAGACTTTGTAATTGTCAGCATCTTCTTCTCTTACAGTGAGGAGCTTGTCTCTACCTTTGTCTGCAAAGGAGAGCCACAAGATTGCTGCCCACTGCTCCTGAGGGACCCTCTGTACTTTACAGGCCCTCTCCAGTGCAGTTATCCATTTGTGGATGTCATCCCCACTCTGGTAGGGAGGACCAATCTTGCTCAGGTTTCTATGGTCATAAGACCTTTCCCTATCTCTGGGGAAATTGCTGCCACCATGGGACTCTAGTTCCATCTTTTTTCTTTGCTTTTCAAGCTCTAGGGACTCCCTGTCTATAGCCAACTGCTCTCTTCTGAGCTTCAACTGAGCTTCTCCATATCTGAGCAGTCTCTCTTTCCTTTCATGAGAGGATTCCCTCCTATGAGAGGAAACAGAGGTCCCTATTGAGGTGTCAGAGTGGTTAGACTCCTGAGAAGGAGATCTAGGCCTTCTGGGCACACTCACAATTCTTCCTGGGGGACAAAGGGAGGTCATTCTGATCCTCCTCCTCCTCCACAGGAAGAATTGGGTTTTCCAGGTCAAGGTCATTTTCACCTTCCTGGCCAGTTTCAGAGGGGGGGCCCTGGGTTTCTTCACCCCTGACCCCTTCCTCATCTTCTGCCCCACCCTGTCTGCCTACCCCTTCAGACCCTAGGGGTCTGCTGAGATCATCTGACAGTAGCACCTCCCTGAGGTGTTGGGTGCTGGCACTTTTGCCTGTCTTCAGCTTCCTAAGTATTGCACAATGCTCTCAATTCCAAGAATGGGAGATTATCATACTTGGAGGGAAGAAGCCCACTGGCTTCTGGCAAGGACTCACTGGGTCCTGGCTTTGAAGACATTACTAGTGAGGTGTGGTGTATGCACTACCTACTCTAGTGTGGCCTACTAAACTCTCTTGAGTTGTAGAAAGGGTGTGCTATCCCTTAACACACAACTCTAAGTTCAGTAGAACTTACTGTATCCTAAGCTTGATTTATATGTACCTAAGGTACCCTTAGTGGTTTTCAGTTGATCAATTCAATTGAGATTATCTGGTAAAACAATAGCAAGCTGGAATCCCACACGCTGCACACCAATGTGAGAAGTTGGCCTGGTATATGCTGTCCACTAATTATAGTGGGCACCTTGCACCAGTCCAAACAACCCCTTATTGGAGATAGGTTAAAGACAACCTTTATTGAAAGCTATCCTAGTGGTAGCTATGGAGAGCAGCCTTCAGGCTAAGTCTTGAAGGAATGTAAAGCAGCTTGTTTTACCAGTCTATAATCTCTTGAGTGACCAAATGAAAGAGGACCACACCAGGTATATATTCAAAATATATATATTTATTGCTAAACACACCCCTCTAGTCTCTTTATGAGGCTAGAGTTTGAAGTACATAAGTTATAAGTTAGTTATCAACAGTAATAGCACAAATACACGTTTGAGCCCTAGGGGCGTACCAAACCATATACCAATAAAGTGGTATAAGAACCACGACTGAGCTAGACACAAGGCCTAGAGCCTGTAGAAGTGCTTGGACCACAAGGAACCACCCAAGGTAGTGACACAGGGGACCCACGGGGACGCGTGCAGTGTGAGAACACAGCCGCGAATCGCCGTTGACTTCTATGGGGAAAGTCGCGGTTGGAATTTTAAAGAAAAGGGACACTTAGAGGAGGACTTGGAGCAAACCCCTTTAGAACTGGGTTGTTCTAGAGTCTATACCCACGGGAGCACCAGAGTACTCGAGTTACCTCACCCAGGAAGCCGGGTGCATAGGTGTCTTTCGGGGTCGGGTTTCCTCGTCGTTTTCAATGGCGATCTGCTGCAAAGTGCTGCTGGCGGCCAAGTCGAAAGTGTTCGGGTGGATCCAAAGGTGGATCGAAGATCTGAAGAACCTGAAAGCAGAGGAGACAGAGTCTGGGTCACTAGCCAGTGACCAGGAAGGCGATGAGCGGATGTCCACCGATGTCGGGTGCTTCAGGTTGGTTGACGGTCGTCTTGACTCTTCAGCCACGAGGTCCAGGAGGCGTCGACGATGACCAGGAGCTGGATTCGAGCTGTCCCACAACGTCTGTCGATTGCAGGGGTGTCGGCGACCGTATTGGACCCAACAAGCCTTGGCAACGGCAAGTCTCATGGAAATAGAAGAAGGACGGTGGTGCAGACCAGCAAGGTCTGAGGGACTCACCCAGTGAGGGTAAGTCAGGGCACACCTGGAGCAACTAGGGAAGCCCAAGCAGAAGAAGATTGGCCTTCGGGAGGGCCCACTAGCCAATGGACTAGCGACCGCGAAGGAGCCTCGAGTGGACGCAGTTAGAGCTGGCTCACGGGACACTCGTAGAGTGGAGGCCAGTGATCTTCGGTGCAGTCTGTGCTGGAGGTGGGGGCTACTCGGATCCCAAAGCACAACTTTGTGAGAGACCAGGAAGAGGATGCACTTGCAAATGCGCTCGGTGTCCAGGGGTCATGGTTCCACGTTACCCACGACAGCTACGGGCCTCAGCTTTGCTGGGGACTCAGGGCAGCCTCGGGGAAGTCTGGAAATCCACCTCTGGTGACGCAAAGACTTCGGTGTCCGGCGGGAGCTTCAGCGATGCAGACCAGACAATTGCTTTGTTGGTGCCTGCCAAGCAGGGAGTCACTCCTTGACCCCAAGGGAGATTCTTCAGTCCTCTAATCTTAAAGTAGAGCGTCGAAGGTCCAGGATTCTGTATCAGAGTTTCGTCCAGGTAAATCTAAAGTCCTAAGGACTGGGGTCCCATACTTATACTAAGTTAGGGGGTTGGACATACTCTGGGGACCCACCTATGGGAGGGTCAGGGAAGAGGGGTGGTTACACCCATTCCCTTTGTCCAGTTTCACACCAGAGCAGGGGCTGGAAGCCCCTGAACCAGTTTGAACTGGGGTATGCATAGGGACACCAAATGTGCCCCCAGTGCGGGAAACAGCCTTTACATCGACTCATTGACAACGAAGGACCTGAACCACGACTCCTTAACAACGACCTCAACCTGAATCACGAGTCTTTTAACCACTAATGCATTTACAACTACCTCTGGCCAGTAGATGGCACTCTTGGATTGTATATGACAGATGTATTACTATTGATAAAATGGTGGATGGGCGCATTTTATATGGTTTTGTAGAGTGGATGTGTTGTTTTTTTTTTAACAAAATAAGTTTAGGGAAATAGTGTTTATTATGTGAAAACGTGTTTGAATTTTGTTGTAAATGCATTAAAGGTTAAAGGCATACTCGCAGTAAAAAAAAAATACTTTACAATGTAAGTATTTTGGTAAGTATTACGTGATATATATATATATATATTTGCAAGTGTATTTTTAAGGGTTTAGGGTGAGTATGGATTTTCAAGGATATTTTTAGGGTTTAGAGTGGGTATGGGTTTTTGGGTGGCAAGGGTATTTTTTAGGGTTTAGGGTGGGGATGGGTTTTTGGGTGGCAAGGGTATTTTTAGGGTTTAAGGTGGGTATGGTTTTTGGGTGGCAAGGGTCATTTTATGATTTAGGGTGGGTATTGGATTTTGGGTGGCAAGGGTAATTTTATGGTGGGTATGGGTTTTGGGTGGCAAGGATAATTTTAGGGTGGGTGTGGGTTTTTGGGTAGCAAGGGTATTTTTAGGGTGGGTGTGGGGGTTTGGGGTGGAAAGGGAATTCATAGGGTTTGGGGTGGGTGTAGGTTTTTGGGGTGGAAAGGGATTTTATAACATTAATAGTGAGTATAGGGGTGTGTGTGTGTGTATATAGTGTTAATACTTACCAACATTAATTTTACAACATGTCTTTAGCATGCATGCCTTTACCACGAAATGTAAGTGTTTTACAGGTACATACAAACCCATAACACATACATACATGTATATATATATATAGGTTTATACTTACCTGTAAAATAGATACATTAATGGGGTAAAGGCAATCGTGGTAAAGGCATAGTAGTTGTAAAAAAATAGTTGTTGTTAAAACTGTAGTGGTTTAGACTAAGTAGTGGTTAAGGAGTAGTTGTTTAGACTGTAGTTGTTCAAGTGGTAGTTGTTCCATCATACAACCCCCAGTGCAGGACTTCAAAGCACCAGAGAGTGCTCCCGCCCAGCCCCAATACACATTATCCTGTCTGGGGAGGTGGTTACACCTCCCTGGGACAGGAAACCTATTGTCCAGGCCTCCCCTGCTGGAGTTTCAGTCAGCAGCAGGAGGCCAGACCCGTGTCTGTGGCAGCGGCATCCATTTTGTGATGCCAGGGCTTGGAAAGAAGTTACCGGGCAGGCCGGTGTGTACATGTCTCTCCCTCTAGAAGGGTGGAATGCTACCCCCGCCACCAGAACTGGCGGGGGGGTAGTATTCCAAGATGTTTGACACCAAACACGACATGTTTCCGTGCAGCCATCCCAAAGTTAGCATTTAACGCGAGGTTATAATGCGCTGAAGAGTATATGGTCAGGCTGCACTACAAACAGCATCAGAGAAGGGTCTCTGAACGCTGCAGAGGGGCTCTGCTCATGCAGGGGCACCCTCTCACATAGGAACCAAGCTCTCTGCCTTCAGGATTGACAAGGCCTGTGATGCAGCGCGTACAATAAAAACTATTCTCCTCCTAGGTTACTTATAGGTCATCCAGGGGCAAACTATATTTCTCATATCCACATGACGATGGGGCCCATAAACATCGTCTAACACACACGCACACTCCTGGATTTCCTTTACACCTTTGTGAAATTCTGTACTCCTAGGAGAAGCATGAGAACTAAATGGAGAACACCATTTTATGTACCGCTGGAAGAGCCAGGATATCTTATTACCTTATTTTGTCCCTTTATTTTAGTTATTTCTTAAGATATTCCTGCTTATTGTTTGTCGATGAATCATTCATTTAAGAAATTAGTTCATAGTGATTAAGACCAGCTGAATCACAATAAACAATTACTTATGTCACAATCATTTAGGAAAATAACCACTGAGTCATTTTGGGTTTAAAGAATCTTAAATTTTATATAATTTTAAAAGCATGAAAAGAATTTTAATACTTTATTCAATTATTCATTCTTAAATTCACAATTTTATTAAACATAATCAATTTATTGCAGAAAGGAAATTTTTGTCATGAAGCCAAAACCCTAATTACCTGCCTAGCTTCCTAATTTAGCCTAATGATTTCTAACCTAAGTTAGGAATTAGAAATAGCCTGATTCTCATACTCAACTGTAAAATTAAGACAGCAACAGCAACTTCAGCTCGTCAGCATCAGCTACCTGCAACCCGTCTCCTCTAACAGTCTTTCAGCATCTCCCGCTCAGTAAGGGATCGATCAGGACCACCCAGCACTGGAAGCCACCTACACGAATCTTCAACTCCTCTCCTGACTGCGACTGCAACCACGACTGACATCAATTCTGACCCCTCCCACTAAGAGTAGGCCCTCTTATACCCTAATTCTAACTTTGCTAACTAACTGTTGCAACATTAATATCACGCTTTTCTTTCATTGGTCCATGCATGTCAGCTTATTCATTCTTTAATCAAGTTCTCTTGGATTCAAGGGTCCTTGGATCATTTCCTTTCCCATACGCTTAAACATTTCCATCCGATTCGATCAGTTCATTTGTAACTTCTTTCGACACATTCGAGAACTCCGCAGTCATTGTCCTTTCTCTTAGACTTGTTTCCCACGGGCTCTCTGCTGATCATCATGGCACACTATCAGTTCAATTAGGTCACACCAGCCTTGACCATTTCTTGCATCCTAGCCTCTCAGAGACATCACGAGGTTCCGGATTTCTCCAATTTCATCCCGTACCACGTGTCCCCTTGCGCCTGCGCACATCTTCCCACTGGCGGCCATTTTATATCGCCACTCGGTTATACTTTAGAAGCACTAATTTGAGGCAAACAAAACATAATTAAAATAGAGAAAAATATCCCTTTCGTTTCCCTCCCGTCTACGTACCCCAATTAGTTGTTACCTAGCAGAAAGCAACACTTAAGCTGTTCCTTACTTACCATCACTATTTGTTTTTGCAACGACACTTTTTATTTCTATGAAGCACAACAACATGCATTTATTTTTATTAGTACGCATTTATTTTTACGTTATAATTAGACACACGGACATCCATTAATAGATTATTTAGCACATACATTGGCATGTTACCATTCCCACATATACAGTGTTGATTAATACATTTAAACGAACCTTTTATTAATAATTTATAAAATTTGTTAGGGGTTAAATTTTTTTATTTTTCCTGCTCCATCAATCCCCCCTTTGGTGATTTTTAAATCACCACATAAAACCCAAGTCATACTTCTTTTCAGGCAGCATGTCTTTCATCCTTTGCTTTCTGTTATTTATACATCTGTTTCTTCTTCATCTTGCCTTTTAGTCTCTTTGTACATGCTTTCTTTCATTTTCTCCAACTCAATTTCACCCATTTCTCTCTCTCTTTCTCTCATTATTCTGTTATTTCTTCTTATCTTATTCTGTCTTACTTTTCTCTTTATACATGTTATTACTATTTTCAACATCATGGCTAATAATATTACTATAGTTGCTACTATTATAACTTTCCCTATCACTAGTCTACTCATCCTAGTTAACCAATTCGCTACTGAGGAAAACCCTCTACCAAGTTTTCCCAAAACACTTTCAACCTCCAGTGGAACTAATTCTTTGTGCAAACTTGTAATATTTGTAATATACTTCTGTATATTTTCACTGTTATCAGGAATGTAAGTACAACAATGTTGGACTTTCAACATTCCACAGACTCCACCCTCTTTTGCCAAAAGAATATCAAGGGCAAGCCGATTTTGCATCACCATAGCTCTCATGGCAACCATTTCGGTATTTACCATTAAGAACCCTCCCGCAGTATCTGTAGATAAACGATCTACTACTGTGGATAACTTCCGAATTTTAAATGCATTCAAAGATATTCCCACTGCTGGTATCAATGCTCCAAAAATATCACCTACAATTTCTGAAAAACTTTCCCTCTTTCTACGTGTAAATCTATTAATCATCTTGTATGTTCCCTTTTCTTCTCTGTCCATGTGAAAAATTTTTGGAAAGACCAGGCCTACATAACAAGTTCCATACCAATGGTCCGGTAACCTGTAATAAGCTCTATTCCCACAAACATAATAGATACCTGGAAATATTGGGTCCTTTCCACCTTTGAATCCCCAACCTCCCAGAATTTGATAATTGTCATGGCAGATACTGGAACCTACAAAGTAATTGTCATAGACTGTCTTATTTCTCCTAATGCACAACTTTCCTGTTTGCGGCCAGTCTAATGTCATTGCTGCATTTATCTTTTTCCCTTCATGATTTCCTTCCTCAAACGTCCATAAGCGTTTTCCTTCCTCTTTTATTGCTTCTTTCTGAAATTTCATTCTTCTTTCTTCAACCATTTCTAAAAATACTTTTTCTTCTTTCTTTAACTCACAGGTAAGGTTGTTACTAACTATTTCTTCTAACGTTAATTTTCTATGTTCTAAAAAGAATTCTCCTAAAACTTTTGCTGGTTTTACTTTGTTAAGTTCTGGTACTACTGGAATGTTTGCAAAAATCTTATCTATATCAGTATAATAAGATTCTAATCTACCTGTTTTATAAAATAAACTCGCTATTACACTACATGTTATTCCATAAGTCAGAGGTAGGTGATGATAAGTCACACCTTCTGATACTGATGCAGGCAATTGCATGCAAACATAACAATCTCTTACGTCCATTGTTTCTACGTACTCATACAACAACTTTGTAAAAACATTCTTTGAGAAATCTGTTACTGACCTATCCTTATGCAACTCTGCACTACTTCTTAAAATAACTGGTTCTTTAATACTAGTTTCTTTTTCTGGTTTAGTATCATTCTTTGCTTCTATCACAGCTACACTAATAGGAATTGTGATTGCTAAAACTATCCATATGGTCATTAATAACCCTGTACAAAAACAGCACATTTTGCACCATCTTTTTATAAATTCACATTTATTTCTTCTATTCTCATTATTTTCCATTTTTCTTTTTCTATTTGTTAAGTTTCAGAAAATTGTGTCACTACACCTCAGAAATGACTTAGATGCCACTCTGCTTTCAAAGAAAAGTCTTTGCTTGGTACTTTCTTTAATTCTCTCCAGAATTCTTTCGTTGTCACATCCGGTGATTTGTCACATCCAGTAAATTTGTCACGTCCGGCAGAAGCACTATAAGTCTTCACTTCAGTTTTGTTGCATCTCACCTTTTCCCATCCGACTTCTCAGTCTCTGGTTTCCGTGAGTGTTTTCTTCTTCTTCTTTGTAATCAGTTAGTGCAATATACAGCCACTCAGGTGACTTAAATTTTGAATTCACTTTCTTTGTCCTTTTGGACTTTTGTAATCTTTTTCCACTGGGTTTTTCTTGTTCCTTTTGACTTGTTACTTCATTTACTTGTTCAGCACCTTCGTCTTCCGCTCTTATTATTCTATATCTCAATTTTCTTACATAGCTGTTGGGCCAATTATCTCCTTTTCTTGGCCTTTTGGCTTCACCTTCTCTTTCTTCTCTTTCTGATTTCCAATTTCTTTTTCTTGATTCAGTCTTTGCTTTTTCCTCTCCTCCACTTTCTTCTGTTTCTGTTTCAACTGTCTCACTATTGTCTCTTATTTTGAAACTTATAATCTCGTCATCTCCTACTGGTGGATCTGTCTTCTCCTTTTTGTTTTCCCTTATTACTGTCCCTCCTCGGGGTTCTTCCGATTTGGTGTTTTTCTCCTTTTCTGTTTCTAAATTTCCCTGTTCTCCTGTTTCTCTATCTATCCCTATTGCTCCTCGGGGTTCTTCTCGATTTTCTAACCTTTTGTGTACTTCTTTCCCTACTTCATCTATTAATATTGTTTCTGAAGGAGTTCCACCATAACTTGTACCTGGTTGTTCATCTAACTCAATTTCTTGCTCAGTTTCTTCTCTAATTGGTTTATAACCCCAAGTTTTCCTTAGGAATTCTTTACGGTTTTCAATTGAATCATCAGAGTCTGAAGTTGTGTCAGATATTTCCAGATGTCGACTTACAGGTCGATCTTCAAATTCTGGAATTTCTGAATTTCTTTCTTCTTCTTCTTCTTCCTCTTCTTCTCTAGAGGTACTTGCAGTTGGGGTTTCCAGATGTCGACTTTCAGGTCGATCTTCAAGTTCTGGCACCCTTTCTTTTATCTTGGTTGTCCCAGCCGTGTAAACTTTTATCCCACACTTCCAGACGCCGACTCACATGTCGATCTGTAGGTTCTGGAATTCTGATTGTGTGGCTGGCATGAACCCAGTTCTTCACCCCTGCACACTTGACAGCAGTCGTTGTCACTAGGATTACCTGTCTTGGCTCATCCCAACGCGGAACTAGACAGTTTCTTCTCTTGTGGACTTTTATGCGGACCCAGTCTCCTGGATTCAAGTCGTGGGCTGGTTTTCTTTCAAGAGTGGTCGCATCCGGTCCAACCTGATGAAACACAGAATGCACCACATCAGCCAGTCCCTTGCAATAATCCAGTACTAGATCATCAGTTATAGTTAATAACTTGTTGACGGGTACGTGTGCTTGTCTCATTGCTCGTCCCATGATCATCTCATGAGGACTGAGTCCCGTTTTCTTTTCAGGGATGCTTCTGATGGTCATCAGAACAAGAGGCAGTGCATCCGGCCATTTGAGTCCTGTAGCTTGACACATTTTTCCTAATCTGTTTTTAATTGTTCCATTAATCTGCTCTACTACCCCAGAAGCCTCTGGTCTGTAAGCACAATGTAGTTTTTGTTTAATACTCAGAGCTTCACAAATCAATTGGATCAACTCATTTTGGAAATGTGTTCCTCTATCTGTCTCAACCGTGACTGGAAAACCATACCTTGGAATGAACTCTCGCAGCATAAGTTTTGCCACTGTTGTTCCATCATTCCTTCTTGTGGGGTATGCTTCCACCCAACGAGAGAACAAACAGACGACCACTAGAACATATCTTAATCTGTTACTAGGGGGCATCTCAATAAAGTCCATCTGTATTCTTGTGAATGGACCTCCTTCTCGTCCTATTGTTCCTAGACTCACTACGGTTTTTCTTCCTGGGTTAAACTGTTGACAAATAAGACATCTTTGACAAAGACTTTCAGCAATGGCTCTGAATTTTGGGTTATACCAGGTCTGTCTAAAAAGTCTGATCATTGCATCTCTCCCAATATGAGCTTGTCCATGGTACATCCGTGCCATGTCTGCAATCATGCTATCAGGCATAACTGGTCTTTCATCTCTGTATACCCACACACCATTATTTTCCTGTCTTCTACATCCTGCTTTTATCCAGTAATCTTTTTCCTCATCTCTTGCTGTTTCTTGTAACTGTCTTACTTCATCCCATGTTTCAACAGTATTAGTGAAAAGCAAAGGACAAGAGACATGCTCCCTTTCTCTATTTTTGTTCAGGGACGCCATGTTTTCCGCACAATATCTAGCGATCTCATCAGCATAATTATTGCCGACCGCTATGTAGTCTTCGTTTTTCTTATGCGCCTTGCACTTCACTACAGCTATTTGTTTAGGCAACTGTATCGCCTCAAGCAGTTTTTTAACATACTCTCCATTTCTGATAGGTGTTCCTGCAGATGTCAAAAATCCTCTTTGTGACCAAATTTGACCAAAGTCATGTACGATGCCGAAACCATATTGGCTATCGGTCACAATCGTGATTCGTACATTTTTCCCCAATTTACATGCTTGAATCAAAGCAATTAGTTCCGCAACTTGGGCAGACCTAACTCCTTTCAGACAAGACGCTTCCATCACAGTTGCCACTGTGCATACTGCGTAAGCTGCGCTTAACACTCCTTCTTTTGTGCGTAAACATGAACCATCTACAAACATGACATAATCCGATTCCTTTAAGGGCTCATCTTTTATGTCAGCTCTTGGTTTTGTGCAATATTCCAGCACATTCAGACAATCATGATCTACTTCGTCTTGTTCAATTAGACTCTCTTCATCTGGCAATGATGTAGAAGGATTTACATTTATGCATCTATCTATGGTCACATTTTCAGCACTCAAGATGACTTTTTCGTACTTAGTCAGCCGACTATGTGTCATGTACTGTGTTTTTGTTCTTGTCAAAAGAATTTCTACTGAATGGGGAACATACACTCTCAGTGGATACCCCATCACTATACCTTCACTTTGTTCCAGACTTACACAAGTAGCAGCAACTGCTTTCAGACACCCAGGCAATGCTTTTGCTATAGGGTCTAAAACAGCTGAAAAGTAAGCGATTGGCCTCTTCATGGTCCCGTGTTTTTGTACCAGTACTGAAAATGCACATCCATCTCTTTCACTGCAGTACAACTCAAAATCCTTCTCATAATCAGGCATGCCTAAAGCAGGGGCCTCACACAGTTTCTTTTTTAATTCTTTGAAAGATTTCATTTCTTCTTTGTTTAACTCAAAAGGGTCTTTTACATCTTTCTTTGTCAATTTTTGTAAGGGTTTTGCAATCAAAGAAAATCCACTTATCCACTGTCGACAATATCCAACCATTCCCAAAAACATTCTTACCTCTCTTTGAGTCATTGGTGCTCTCATTCCTTGAATCATTCTTACTCTTTCTGTCGCTATTTTCCGCACTCCTTTCTCAATTTTATGCCCTAAATACTGGACTTCTTTCTGACAAAACTGTAATTTTGAAGGAGACACTTTATGTCCTCTTTTCTCCAAATGGTTCAGCAAAGCAATTGTGTCACTTACACATGCTTCTTTGGTTTTCGATGCCACCAATAGGTCATCGATATACTGCACCATCACTGATTTTTCTGGCATCTTCAAATCTTCCAGAGATTTCTTTAGAATCTGATTAAAAATTGAGGGGCTTTCTGTATACCCCTGCGGAATTCGGCACCATGCCAAAATACGCTCTCCGAAACGGAATGCAAATAATGGCTGGCTATCTGGATGCAAAGGAATAGAGAAAAATGCGTGACACAAATCTATCACAGTGTACCACTCAGCTTCATGCGGGATTTGATATAGAATCACTGCAGGGTTTGGCACTATTGGACAACATGGTACAACTATTTTGTTTATCTTTCTCAAATCCTGTACTATTCTATATGTTCCATTTGGCTTTTTCAGTCCCATAATAGGTGAATTACATGGACTGCTCATGATCTCTTTCAGAATTCCCTGTTCAATCATCTTTTTTATCACAGGAGTTATTCCTTCAATTATTTCTGGAGTTAATTTGTACTGTGGCGTGTTTGGATAAATTATCCCTTCTTTCACTGTCACTTTTACAGGATCAACTTCTCTCATTAACCCAATGTCTTCTCCTGTAAAATCCCACACACTTTCTTTTACAACACTTTTTAGTTCTTCTGGAAGTTTTTCTGCATCAAATGCAGGAAACAAACCATTCGTTTCAGGTTCTTGATTCATCAAAGTTACTTTGTACAAAACATCTTCATCTGAAGTCTGAAAACCTATTCCATCTGGCGTACAATAAATTGTGCAATTCATTTTACACAAAAGGTCACGACCTAAAAGATTTACAGGACTACAATCGCACACTACAAATTTATGCATTTTGCTAAAAGAACCAATTTTTACTTCTACCAATTCAGTAAGTGGGGTTTTAATCTGCTGATTGGCTACTCCTACCACTTGGATGTATTCACCTGAGAGAGGAAGGTTCGGAATTTCCACTGATCTAACAGTAGAACGGGTAGCTCCAGTATCGACAAGGAATGTTACGTTTGCACCATTCACTTCTCCATCCACAAAGGGACCAGACTGATCTACCTCTAGAGTTGCGCCAAGCACACACTCTTTCCCCTCTCCTGCGCACCGTCAGAAACTTTCATCCGGGTCATCCTCACTCTGACGCAACCAATACTGAGAAACGTTAGCTGCTCGCGGCAACTGTGTTACCTGCTCTCCTCCGTAGAATCCTGTTTCTGTACTGTATCTTTGCTGGTTAACAGTGTTGGGAAGTGGTGGTTGTGGCACCTGACTTTGTTGAACAACTACCTCATTCTGCACCTGTGGAGTTAATGATTGATGTTCCGGATTAGGTTTAGGTGGGAACTTACACTCATTTCTCCAATGCCCTAATTTTCCGCAATTATGACATGGCCATTTCTTCTTTGCCTCTTCTAGACTCACTTGTCCTTTTCCTTTACCTATGTTTGGTCGCATCTTATTCTGTCCTGATTCGTTTCCATTATTATTGTCCAATTGGGCTTCTTGTTTCTCTGCCACTTTCACTTGTGCCCACATTGCCTTTTCTTTCAATTTACGCTGTTTACTCTCTATTTCATCACTACAATACTTAGCATACCTCAGCACCTCATCTACACTTCCATTCTGCCAGTTTATCATATGTTGCTTAATCATATCGCTTATTTCTTGTTTCAGGCCAAACACAAATCGGTATACAAAATGACTCATGTCCTTTTCACTCAATTCCTCATAACCGCTATACTGCTTGAAAACCAATAACAAACGCTCATAATATGCATGTACAGACTCCTTACTTTCCTGTGTAGTTCTATCAATCTTAACCCAATCTGTCTCTTTGGGAGGAATCTTATTCTTCAAAAAGGTAATCACCTTGTCGTATTTCTTCATCACATCTGGTCCTGGAGCTCCTGTCTTAGGATCTCTTGGATATTCTGTAGTTGGCCAGTCAACTGTAATCTTACATTCTGACCACAGATCCGTTGGTACCACTATGTCAAACAATCCATCCAAATCTATCCACAACACCTTTGAGACCTTTACAAACCTTTCTACCTGTCGGTACCATTCAACTGGCTTCTCTCTTAGTTTTGGAAAGTCATTTGTAAATGACAGGATGTCCTGCCTAGTCCATGGAACATGCACGTAACTACCACCTGGAGTTTCTCTCATAGGGTATTCTTTAACAACAGGTTCTTTTTCTGTTATCATAAAAGCCAATGAACCTTTGTCTATACTTTTCTCATTCTTCTTTGTCCATCTAACCTTCCATCTGTCCACATCACCCCATTTTCTCAACAACACAATCAACTCTTTTATCTGTGTCAGCCTTCCTGCTGTATTCAAATTTTCAATATCTTTTTCACAAAAATCTACTCTGTATGGTTTCTGCAATGTTTTTACTTTTGCAAAATCTATTCCAATCTCACTAGCCACTTCTTCTAGTTTGTCATGTAAATTCTTTGCCCTCCATGTTATACTTTTGCACAGAAACATTATTTCATCATCCTGATAATTTTTTATCTTTTCAGTACCAATCGTTCCTAGTATTAATTCTTCCATGTCAATTTTTAATCTGATCACATCTAATGGTTTTTCTTCCGTTTCTTTTATTTTAAAAGCTTTCATCCACTCATTTAACTCATCAGGAGTCGGACCTATGGGAGTACTATTTATTTCTGTCCAATTTCCACTCTTTTCAGGTGTCACTGTTGCAGATTCAGTTACCATAGGTATTTTCCTACCGTTACACTCATTTACTGTTAAATTTTCAGGTGGACTTGGTCTGTAAGCACTAGCCAAATTGCTTGTACCTGGACTTGTTTCCATTCTTTCCTTTTCTCTCTGAAATTGTGAACTCAAGGGAATCACCAAGGATCGCTCATCAATTTTCTGATTCTCAAAAACTGGTATTACTGGACCTATTGTTACAGGCACAGTAACTGCTTCCATATTTTTCGTTAATTCTCTAATTTTCTCAGTTAGTTCTTTTGTTGTCCTTGCCAATTCACTTGCATTGTCGCTTTCTATTCCCTCATTTTGAGAAGCTCTCATTTGTTCTTGTGACCTATTTACTTCATTTCTCTTTTCCGGACTTTTATTTCGCATAGTCTCTATTGGTGGCGCATTTGGTGTCACCACTGTAGAACTCTGCTGATACGGAGGTGGATTTCTATTTAATATATCTTCCAGCAATTCGTCATCCGTTTCGCTCTCATGCATATACTTTTCTCTCTCTATATGTTTCTTTTTCTCAGTCCGTTTTTTCTTTGTCCCCTCCTCGACTGTAAAAGCTGGAAACAAACCTCCTGTCATGTTAGCACATCTCCATCGTTTTATTCTGTCCTCATGATTCATTCCCCACAATCTTCCGGGCACAAACTCATAACCTTTCATTCCTCTGAACCTTTCTCGCTCGTACATCTCATCTTCCCATTCTGTTAAAGCCTCAAACTGTGTCGGTCTAGGTCTAGGTTCCAATTTAAACATTTTTTCTCTTAGATTCCGTAAAACCGCTACATTAAAAGAACCATTTTCAGGAAAAGCCAATGCTCCATCATTCTTTGTATATTTTACCCAATTGTCCAACCATATGCACGTATGATATCCATATTTCAGCATCATATGTGAAGCTGCTGATTTCGGCGGAGGAATTACTTGTCCCTCTCTAGTCACAACCTTTTTGTCTTTCTTAAAGAAATTCTTCAATTTCGTCGTCCATGACGTTCTCTCCCTTTCATACTCGTAATACGGCATGTTTTCTATTTGTTTTTCTCTTTACTCTAACGCTGTTTCTGTGTACGGAACTTCGACCAATTACAGCGCGATTCACACTAACGTACCAATCAGAACAATTCCCACCGTCCGCGAACCAACCAATCCTAGCGCGGCACTTTTCTACGTCACTCCTGTTCTGTATTCACGTGACTAGTGCACTAACCAATCCTAGCGCGGCACTTTTCCACGTCACTTCTACTCTTTACCCCTCCTTTACAAAATTTATCGGCAATTTTTCTTTTTGCTGATTTCTTCGTTAGTTACAACAATTAAAACAATTCCATAGTCTGATTCGCTAAACAAAAGTGACAGCTTTGTCCTTTTACACAAGAATCCTGTTTTTCCAGTAGGCAGCGCTTACCTCTACCCTACCACAGAATTATTTACTCTCGCCGATAAAGTAGCACTTCCCTCTACCTTACCCTTCTTTCAAACAAACAATTTACTCGTTTCTCTGGGGATAAGACACATGTGGAGACTAGGCTCCTGAGAATTAAGGCCAAAGTTTCACAAGTAAACGTGATTTGCTATTTCAATTACACACTTTTCGCACCGAAATCCCTAACATAACACAACCTGCGTTATAACCAAAATGAATTCAGACCGTGTACCAAATTCCATGTGACTTCTCTTGTCACACGTGTTCCACTTCCTACATCCCAGAAGCGTGAAAACTTACATATAACATAACGTAACTCAACATATAGTGTTAGTCATCAAAAAATAATCAATAATCAATAAACAATAATCACTAAACTAATCTATAGAAAACCATAACTCTGCTACCAAGAAATCTGATGCAGCGCGTACAATAAAAACTATTCTCCTCCTAGGTTACTTATAGGTCATCCAGGGGCAAACTATATTTCTCATATCCACATGACGATGGGGCCCATAAACATCGTCTAACACACACGCACACTCCTGGATTTCCTTTACACCTTTGTGAAATTCTGTACTCCTAGGAGAAGCATGAGAACTAAATGGAGAACACCATTTTATGTACCGCTGGAAGAGCCAGGATATCTTATTACCTTATTTTGTCCCTTTATTTTAGTTATTTCTTAAGATATTCCTGCTTATTGTTTGTCGATGAATCATTCATTTAAGAAATTAGTTCATAGTGATTAAGACCAGCTGAATCACAATAAACAATTACTTATGTCACAATCATTTAGGAAAATAACCACTGAGTCATTTTGGGTTTAAAGAATCTTAAATTTTATATAATTTTAAAAGCATGAAAAGAATTTTAATACTTTATTCAATTATTCATTCTTAAATTCACAATTTTATTAAACATAATCAATTTATTGCAGAAAGGAAATTTTTGTCATGAAGCCAAAACCCTAATTACCTGCCTAGCTTCCTAATTTAGCCTAATGATTTCTAACCTAAGTTAGGAATTAGAAATAGCCTGATTCTCATACTCAACTGTAAAATTAAGACAGCAACAGCAACTTCAGCTCGTCAGCATCAGCTACCTGCAACCCGTCTCCTCTAACAGTCTTTCAGCATCTCCCGCTCAGTAAGGGATCGATCAGGACCACCCAGCACTGGAAGCCACCTACACGACTCTTCAACTCCTATCCTGACTGCGACTGCAACCACGACTGACATCAATTCTGACCCCCTCCCACTAAGAGTAGGCCCTCTTATACCCTAATTCTAACTTTGCTAACTAACTGTTGCAACATTAATATCACGCTTTTCTTTCATTGGTCCATGCATGTCAGCTTATTCATTCTTTAATCAAGTTCTCTTGGATTCAAGGGTCCTTGGATCATTTCCTTTCCCATACGCTTAAACATTTCCATCCGATTCGATCAGTTCATTTGTAACTTCTTTCGACACATTCGAGAACTCCGCAGTCATTGTCCTTTCTCTTAGACTTGTTTCCCACGGGCTCTCTGCTGATCATCATGGCACACTATCAGTTCAATTAGGTCACACCAGCCTTGACCATTTCTTGCATCCTAGCCTCTCAGAGACATCACGAGGTTCCGGATTTCTCCAATTTCATCCCGTACCACGTGTCCCCTTGCGCCTGCGCACATCTTCCCACTGGCGGGCATTTTATATCGCCACTCGGTTATACTTTAGAAGCACTAATTTGAGGCAAACAAAACATAATTAAAATAGAGAAAAATATCCCTTTCGTTTCCCTCCCGTCTACGTACCCCAATTAGTTGTTACCTAGCAGAAAGCAACACTTAAGCTGTTCCTTACTTACCATCACTATTTGTTTTTGCAACGACACTTTTTATTTCTATGAAGCACAACAACATGCATTTATTTTTATTAGTACGCATTTATTTTTACGTTATAATTAGACACACGGACATCCATTAATAGATTATTTAGCACATACATTGGCATGTTACCATTCCCACATATACAGTGTTGATTAATACATTTAAACGAACCTTTTATTAATAATTTATAAAATTTGTTAGGGGTTAAATTTTTTTATTTTTCCTGCTCCATCACCTGCCATAGGAGTGACTTATAGGTTTATATGTGTGTATGTATGTAGTGATATAGGTAACCTATATCACAGTAAGGGGTGCATGCACCACCTTACCCAGGCTGCAGTAGCAGACCTGTGGTGTCATTTTGGATGGCCTTCCAGGGGTGGCACAATACATGCTGCAGCCCCTGGTAGGCCTCTGAGGTACCTATGCCCTGGGTACATAGTATACCATATACTAGGGACTTATAAGGGCACTACAGATTCCAATCAGAGATGTGTTTAAGGCACATGGAAACCATTTTAGAGAGGAAGCAGCTAGGCTGGGGTTCTGATTAGCAGGGCCCCAGCCAGACTAAAGTCGAAAAACAGTGAAGCATCAGCAAAAAGTGGGGGTACCCATGTGAAGCAGATCCTACTCTCCTACAGCCGGTTCTGACTCAATCATGCGGAGGTGGAGAGACATAGCATTCCAGAGTGACGCAGCTCTCGCCGAGAATGCTCTGCCTCCTATCCTAGCCCTAAGGAAGTGAGAAACCCTGAACAGTTTCAGGTGCTTAGGTTTTAGGTAGCTCTCGGCACGAGGCCCCGCCCCTCCTCACACAGTGGCATTAATTTGTAAGTTGGCAGGTATGCAGGGTCAAACTTCGTGAAAATGATCTCACCAAGAACGCCGTGGATTCCCATGTTTCTTAGGGCATGCTCTGGCCTCCTGTATTACTCATTCCAGGTACAGCAATGGTCCATCCCTCTCAGCCCAGCCTCCCGTGGGATGCTACAGCTGAACGCCAATGTCTTACACGTTCTCTCTTCGTAAAGCTGTACCCTATTCCAGCAGACAGCGTTGATGGAGCAAGGTTTCATAAATGAAACTTGCTTGTATTCAATCCTCCTCACAGTATTAATTTATTAAACTTGTATTGTTAATACTAACCTTTGCATTCACGACACAAAAGAAAGGGATGCTTGCCTTTGTGTTTTACTAATGAATAACGCTTGTTTATAATTCAAAATGGCCGCTATGCGCGGGAAAGCTCAATGCGCATGTCGCAACCATATCACATGGTGTGACGTCTTTCTTTGCTTGGTGGGAAATTTCTGCTTCTGCGCAGATGTTTTCACATGCTTCAGCTTGCTCTCATGTCATTACTAAATTGTCGTTTCCTAACGCTACTAACGCGGGTTAGAATATATAATTAAATGGGAATAGAATAGAAAAAGTGGGTATACAGTGAAACATTTTATTTGTGATTCTAATATTTTCTTCTTGCACTTTTATTAGTTCGTAAACTTGGGCCTGGTTTGGTGTTCTAAAACTCGAGAGGCAACTGGTTCTGCGCATGTGTCCTGTGTGCCTGCCAAATGAAGTCAATCTGGACGTCGTCCAAGGCCGCGACCCGATGGCCGAAGATGCTGTATTTTGGCTTTCACGTTGCATATTGACACATTGTCTATGAAAATTGGTTTACATTTGTCATGAGACGGGTGGGAAATAAAGCGAATGTATTAATTTGAAGGGGTGGGAACGTAAAGACAATAGGCTTTACAATTTAGGCCAAATCAACATGGTGCAAGAATCCACCCCCTGTCCCTGTCCAATCAGAAGTAGTGGTCCCATATTTTAGTAACATTAAGGGGAGGTACATGGGCGTAGAAGGGTATAATAGAATATAGCATTAGTTAATTAGTCAGAGCAAGATTCCATGGGGAGAGCATGCGTTCATGAAGAACAGGCGTCCAGGCTGCCAGAGCGCTCTTAGCTCCAGACTGCCAAGCTGATCGATTGCAGACCGAATTGCTGTCCAGAGAGAGGTCCTGAGGAGGGGGCGGCAGAGTCCATTAGAAGGAAGGCACGGGAGAATCGAGGAGAAGCCGAGTATCAGAGAGGGGAAAGATGCAGGCGTCGTGGTAGAGAGGTCACCGGTCCTGTCCTGATCCTGGAGGAGGTCTTTGCTCTTCATCCTTCCTGGGTCCTATTCTTTCAACTCCTTGGCTAAGGGGTTTGGTTCTCGCACTTAGGTAGTTATAATGCAACCTTTAGTTGCGCTGCTGTCTCTATCTTCTCCTCTTCTTTAAACACCGTCATTGATTAGCAATAATCATTTCTATGCTTAATCTTGGGTATTGCGATTAAGTACCATGTGGCTCTGTATTTTACTCTGCTAAATCTTTAGATAAACATTTTAAAACTTCCTGACTCAGTGGTTATTTCAGGATTATGTACTATAATGAATGTCACTCATTTTAAATTTCCCAATTAGCAAAGGATTCATTGGTAAGTCATTACTCTTCAATCAGAAGGTAATTGGTAGCAGGGATTTTGATAGAGAGTAACAACTGATAAAACCCAGCGTAAGTATTAGCATAGTATGAATGTATGGGCCCAAGTGAGTATCTAGTGTATGAATGCTGTTTGCTAATATCGCGCTGGATCAGTTTTCTGGTTATCAGAGGATGGTTACTCTTTGTTAATTGGGTAATGAGAATTTTTATTTGTATTTTTATGAACTAACATCCGTGTATTCAAAGTTTTGTTTTATGTTGTCCAGAATACCCCGGGGTAAAAGGAATAGCGGATGGTAAGTGGAAGCCATACTGCAGTGAGGTTATCTGTCAGGCAGAATTAGTACTGAAAAGTTAAGCAGGACTTTCAGTACTCGTTAGGGATTCTATGCTTGTGAGTAATAGCAAAAGAGTACGCTGGTGAAAATTTGATGTTATATCACCTAGAAAGGGTAACATTGGAGAAGTAAAAGGTACTTCTGGAGCTTGTGTGAAGAGTAGACGGAAGTGTTTTACTCGTAGTGTATGTTTAGTAAACAGAAAGGTTTTTACTAAGTGTGAGAGAAAACTATCTTTTCTAAATTAGAGAAACTGGCACGATAGCGAATGTTTTATGTTGTTACTGAAATTTAATTAAGATTTATAGAGAAAATAAAGTTTGCGTAAGATTTTTGTAAAGGGAGGGTCAGCTGCCAGAGAGGGAGCTGACGTCACAAAACGCCGCGCTGGGATTGGTTGAAACAGCGGGTGTTGAACGACTCTTATAAAGGAGGGGTCAGTAGTCAGGAGTAGAACTGACGTCACAAAACGCCGTGCTGGGATTGGTTGAACCAGCAAGGACAGGAAAGAGCAGATTGTAAAGGAGGGGTTGACAGATAAACGTCACCAAAAGGCCGCGCAAGGATTGGCTCGGAAATAAAAGATAGCAGACATTTGATTGGTGGATATTTTAGAAGCTAAAATCTTAGTGGGTAAAGATTGCATGTTAAAACGCGATCCGACTTTAATAGGAACTCGTCCGGATAGGAGATTTCTAGGTTTTGCAGAATATAATTTTGTACACCGAAGATTAGATAGAATGTACGGAGAGAAGAGAAAAATGTCCTTTCTGCAAAAGATTAAGAACTATTTTAAAAAGGATAAACCACTCAAAACTAGAGAAGGAATTATTATTCCACCAGCTAAAACGCCCGCTTCAATCATGATGATGGAGAGAGGTTATCATACTTGTGTATGGATGGAGAATTGGATAGAATATACCAAAAATGATGGAATATTAGCATTTCCCGAGAATGGCACGTTCAATGGGCGAATTCTTCAGAATTTGAGATTGAGGATGAATGACTTAGAACCCAGACCTAGATTAACTCAGTACGAAGCTCTAGAAGAATGGGAAACCGAGGCATTTGAGCGGGACCGATCTAGAAGTAATAGGAGTTATCCAGGATTTTTTCCCAGATATCTACGTGAGTCTAGGGACGGTCAGATGAAACAATGGAGAAGGGCAATGATTACAGAAGGATTATATCCATTGTTCTCAGCAGAGGAGAAATTAGGAAGTAAGTGCACAGAAAAGACAAAACATTTAATAAGAAATGAGGAGTCTGAAGTCGAATTTATGGAGGAAATGTTAAGAAATCCCCCACCATATCAGGAAGGGACAAGTGGATGCACCCCAAGTGCACCACCTAAAACTCCATTAGTGCCACAGATAATGCATGAATTCACCCCTAGTAGAATACTTCATGACAAAGAAAAAGAAGCCCTAGAAAAGACCAGAACAGAATTAATACAGAAAATAACTCAGATAAAAGTACATCCTGATTCGTTGACCATACCTGTAACAATTGGTCCAGTAGTTCCATTATATGGTACTCAGGGAAGCTGTCCTCCACCGATACTTACACCTACTGCTGTGAATAATCCCAAACCTGAAGCTCCAGTTATAATTGAGGATCAATTTAGTGACTGTGAATCCACAATATCACTTATGGACTTGCCTATTCGAGGTTCTGTAAATAGTACTCCAAGAAAAGATGTACCTGGATGTTCAAAAGATGTGAGTTTAATAACTTCATCGGGAGCAAAAGGTCCTACCATAGTAACACCTGAAGATCTAGAAAGATGGGTGCAAGGGTCAGTTAAACAGTGCACACCTCCGAAAATAATGGACATTCATAAATAAAAAGTCGAATTAGAAGAAATAATAGCAGGAAATGTAGGACTAGAACGCTTAAATACCTATGATGAGGAAGAATTATTGTTTCTGTGCAGGAGTATCACCAGAAATGTAAGGTTATTTCATGAAAAATTATCCAATTTAGCACTACAGATGGGAATAGAAATAGGGAGATCAAAGGTACTACAGAAACCCTATAGAGCAGAAGTTTCAGACAAAGATTTAGAAAATATGAATGCCTCTGGAAGAAGATTACAAATAAGAGAATTAATATTAGTTTTGCAAAAATGGGGAGGCCTAGATAAATGGAAAACTAGGTGGGCCAAGAAAAAGGAAGAAGCACGAACAAGTAGAACAGTGTCTGAATATGTGATGAAGGAAACAGGGAAAGCAGACCAGATGTATCCCATGCGAGAAGTTGCGGGAGGAGGATATGTACATGTCCCATGGAGCAGACAGGATATTTTGTCATTTACGAATGATTTTCCAAAATTGAGAGAAAAACCAATTGAATGGTACAAGCAGGTTGATAGGTTTGTGAAAATGTCAAAGGTATTGTTGAAAGACTTAGATGGTTTGTTTGATATAGTGGTACTTGCCGATTTATGGACAGATTGCAAAATCACAGTCGATTGGCCTAGTGATGAATATCCTAGAGATCCGAAGACAGGTGCCCCGTCAAATGATGTAATGAAAAAGTATCAGCAAGTGATAACTTACCTGAAAGGGAAAATACCACCGAAAGAAACAGATTGGGTAAAAATAGATCGAACCACCCAAGAAGCTAATGAATCAGTACATTCTTACTATGAGCGTCTATTGCAGGTATTTAAACAGTATAGTGGATCTGAGGACATTGGAGACAAGAACATGAGTCAGTTTGTGTATCGATTTGTTTACGGTTTAAAGCCAGAGATTTGTCAGATGATTAAACAGCATATGCTGTGTTGGCAAGGGAAACCTATCGACGAAATTTTGAAGTATGCAAAATATTGTGGAGACGATATTGAGGATAGACACAAGAAATTGCAGGAAAAAGTAATGTGGGCACAGGTGAAAATGGCTGAGAAACAGGGAATCAATTTGGAAAATCCGAGTGAAAATCAAGGAAAAGATTCCGGAACGAATGGTGCTACTGGGAATGGTGGAAAGTTTAGAGGACGAATGAGTAGAGAAGAAGCTAAAAAGAAATTTCCTTGTCATGGATGCGGAAAATTGGGGCATTGGAAGGATGAATGTAAAAAGAGTCGGAATAATAATGGCCCAAATCAAAATTTAAATCCACAGACGCAGAATGACTCACAGCAGGGTGTAAATCCTCAGAGTCAGTTGCCACCTGCACCTATTCAGGGTAATGTAAGCAGAGCAAAGCATGGTACAGACATCGGATATCCAGGAGGAAGTGGTAAGAATGATTATATGACATCACAATTTCTTTTGCAGGACAATTTCTGTCAATACAGTCCATGACGGTGCCTAGGAGAGGGGAAGAAGGAGTGCATACTTGGCGCATCCTTACAGGTAGATCAGTCAGGTCCATATGTTGAAGGGAATGTGAAAGGTAATAATATTACTTTCCTTTTGGACACTGGTGCTACCCGGTCTACTGTGAGAACAGCAGACATTCCAGACCTTCCTCTCTCTGGTGAAAATATCCAAGTAGTGGGGGCAGCTAATCAGCGGATTAGAACACCTCTTACCGAACCCATGGAAGTTAAAATTGGAAACTTCAGAGAAATGCATCAACTTTTAGTGTGTGATTCTAGTCCCGTAAACTTATTAGGTAGGGATTTGTTGTGCAAGATGAATTGTACCATTTTCTGCACACCGGATGGTGTGGCAGTTCAGACACCAGATGAAGATCATGTATATAAAATTATGATTGCAAAACAAGGTACAGAAGTGGATGAGATGTTTTCGTTAATAACAAAAGATGAGTTGCCAGAAGAATTAAAAGGTACAGTAAACCCCATAGTATGGGATTTCACCGGAAAAGAAGAAGGACTTATGGCTAAAATAGATCCAGTTAAAATTACTGTAAAGGAAGGTGCAATTTTCCCAAACACCAGACAGTACAAAATGAGTGCAGAAGTAAAAGCAGGAGTCATTGAAGAAATAAATCGAATGGTAGAACAAAACATACTAAAAGAAGTAATCAGTAGCCCATGTAATTCACCAATAATGGGATTAAAGAAACCTTGTGGAAAATATAGGATTGTTCAGGACCTGAGGAAAATAAATAAGATTGTAGAACCTAGTTGTCCCATAGTACCAAATCCTGCAGTAATTCTATACCAGATTCCGTGGAGTGCAGGATGGTTCACAGTAATTGATTTGTGTCAAGCGTTCTTTTCAATACCATTACATCCAGACAGCCAGTATCTTTTTTCATTTAAATTTGAGAACAAAGTTTATGTGTGGAATCGTGTTCCTCAGGGGTACACAGAAAGTCCTTCTATTTTCAACCAGATACTGAAAAAGTGCCTTGAAAAACTAGTGATGCCAGGAAGCTCAGTTTTAGTCCAATATATTGACGACTTATTGGTGGCATCGAACACCAGAGAGGATTGTGTTGTTGATTCCATAGCATTATTAAATCTTTTGGCAGAAGAAGGACATAAAGTCTCACCTGAAAAATTGCAATTCTGTACAACAGCTGTTAAGTATCTGGGACACCAAATTGAGAGAGGAAAAAGAAGAGTAACAGCTGAAAGAGTAGCTTTAATAAAGAAAATGCAAATGCCTGTAACACAAAGACAAGTGAGAATGTTCCTAGGAATAGTAGGTTACTGTCGACAATGGATACCAAGATTTTCCATGTTAGCTAAGCCCTTAATTAACATGACAAAAAAGAAAGCAAAGGACCCTGTGGAGTGGGAAGATGAAAGTGTAGAAGCTTTTGTAAAATTGAGAAATGCCCTATGTTCAGCACCTGCCTTAGGCATGCCTGATTATAAAAGAGAATTTGCATTGTTCTGTCATGAGAGAGAAAATTGTGCACTTTCTGTCCTAACTCAAAGACATGGACTAGAAAGACGTCCTATAGCATATTTTTCTGCTACATTGGACCCAGTAGCAGCCGCATTGCCAGGATGCTTAAAAGCAGTGGCGGCTACTTGTTTGAGCATTGAACAAAGTGAGTCAATTGTGATGGGACACCCTGTAAAAGTGTATGTTCCACATGCAGTTGTCATTCTGTTGACAAGAACCCGAACTCAGCATCTTACTCCTAGTCGGGTGACTAAATATGAAAGAATAATAATGGGTGCTGAAAATGTGACCATGGTAAGGTGTACTATAATAAATCCAGCAACCTTACTACCAGACCCACGTCATGAGAAAATTAAAGATGATGAAGACGATGAACATGATTGTATACAAATTACAGAATTATGCACAAAACCACGCCCAGATATAGAGGAACAGCCTCTTAAAAAGCCAGACAGGGAGCTATTTGTAGATTTTTCATGTCAAAGACATGAAGATGGTAAACTAACTGCTGCCTATGCGGTATGTGAATTAACCGGAATAGTTGAAGCATCTTATTTACCAGGAGTCAAATCTGCACAAGTAGCTGAATTGATTGTGTTGATAAAAGCATGCAAAATTGGGAGGAATCAGAGAGTGACCATATTTACAGATAGCCAATATGGTTACGGGGTTGTGCACGATTTTGGCCAACTATGGATGCAGAGGGATTTCATGACTTCTTCAGGATCCCCCATTAAAAATGGACAATTTGTAAGGGAATTGCTAGAAGCAATACAATCACCAAAAGAATTGGCTGTGGTGAAATGTGCCGCACACCAGTCAGGAGATGACTGGGTGGTAGTCGGCAACAGGTATGCAGATCTGGTGGCTCAACATTGTGCCAAAACCAGAATGTCAGTTAATAAGAGGGTGGAAAGAATGGGAATCAGCTGCCAACTTATACTGTATATGCCACCTGAAACTTGGAATGAGGTGAAGAAATTGCAAGATGAGGTTGATGAAAGTGAGAAGAATTTGTGGATCAAAGTGGGTTGTTCCCAAAGAGGAGATGATGAAGTGTGGATTAGTGCTGATGGCAGACCAGTCATGCCAGACTGTTTACTCTCACAAATGGCTAGAATGCATCATGGAGACACACACATAGGGAGAGATGCAATGATTAGGCTGTTCAGACAAAATTGGTATAATCCTAAATTCAGGGCTGTTGCAGAGAGTCTTTGCCAGAGATGTCTAACTTGCCAGATGCATAATCCGGGGAGGAAGACAGTAATTGGATTTGGAAAAATTGGAAAGGCAGAGGGTCAGTTTGATTTCATACAGTTACCCCCATGTAGAGGGCTGAAATATGTACTAGTCATAGTGTGTCTGTTTTCAAAGTGGGTGGAGGCTTACCCTCCTAGGAGAAATGACAGCATTACAGTTGCAAAACTGTTGCTACAAGAGCTCATTCCTAGGTTTGGTTTTCCAGTAACTTTGGAATCAGATAGAGGAAAACATTTTAACAGCGAAGTGATTCAAATAATCTGTGAAGCATTTCAAATCAAACAGAAACTGCACTGTGCATATCGTCCAGAAGCTTCTGGAGTGGTTGAACAATTGAATGGCACTATAAAGTCAAGACTGGGAAAAATGTGTGCATCAACATCATTAGAGTGGCCAGATGCATTACCACTCGTTTTAATGGGACTCAGAAGTATACCTGACAGAAACACAGGATTGAGCCCCCACGAAATAATGATGGGAAGAGCAATGAGACAAACACATGTTCCCACAAACAAACTGGTGAATATATCTGATGATATGGTTCTGGACTATTGCAAAGGATTGGCTGACCTAGTGCATTCTGTCTCTCATCAGGTTGGAGAAGACGCAGTTTCCAGGCAGCCCGAGCAAGAACATGATCTGAATCCTGGTGACTGGGTGGTAGTGAAGAATCACACCAGAGAAACGTGTCTATCACCTAGATGGGGCAGACCGTGTCAAGTCATACTGACAACGAATACAGCAGTGAAGTGTGCCGGATTTCCTAATTGGATCCATGTAAGTCACACCAAGAGAGTACCAGATCCCGAGGAAGAGAATCCTCAGACAACGCCAATCACTGAAGAAGCTGAAGGTTGTCCAGCTGAAGGATCTCAGGTTCGAGATTCCGGAGAAGCTGAAGAAGAACAACTGAGCACAAGTCAGGATTGGATACCTGTGGTAGAAGTTCCTGAAGTATACCACAGAACAAGAAGTCAAGTGAAATTGAAAAAAATTGAAGAAGATCAGATAGGTGAAGAAGAAGCAGTTCAGGAACAAAAAGAAAAGACATTAAGAAATCCTGAACAAGGTCAGATAGGGAAAGAAAACTGGACTCAAAACAGTGAAGACCTAATAGACTTTGATCAGGGACAGACAGGTCTAGAAGAATCCGGTCAGGCTGCAGAAGTTCACAGTGCAATAAGCCCTGATCAGAACAAGTTAGATCAAGAAGAGTACACAGAAGAAGAAAACCTTGAAAAACATGAACTTGAAGAAATAAATAAAGAACAAGGTCAATTATTGGAAACTCACAGTGGAGCTGTTACAGAGAAACCAATTAGACCTGAAAAGGAGCAAACAAGAAACACAGTAATTGAAGAAAACGAAACAGAGCTAAGCAGTGAAATTAACGAGATCTCTAAAGACGAAAACAAAGAAACAGTGCCAACAAAGAAAACAAGAAAAGGAGATCATTGGCCAAGTGTCATTAAAAGAGTAAAGTACCACATAACAACCAGAAGTGAAGATCCAGATCAAGTACCTGAAGTATCAAGTCAAACCGAACAAGAAAATAAAACTGCGAAAAAAAGAAGCAAAAGACTGAAACTTGTGAATAACAAATTCAAGGGTCCTGACTGGACTTATATCATCCTTGAAGATTTTGAAAGCTCCAAAAGAGGGTGGAGTCTGTAAATTATTGAAGACGAAACATTGTTGCACTTATATTCCTGATAAGAGTGCAGAAATTGGAACGTATATACAGAATATAACTAAACTTGAGAAAGAACTTAAACCACTGGAAGTTGATAGTGTATGGGAAAGATTGACAAATAGTATATCGTCAATTGGAACCTGGTTTGCTAATATAGGGAAAGGACTTATAGGTCAAATATTAGTACCCTTAGCAGGGATAGCAATAATAATTTTGGCAATAACGATATGGTGCAAATGCTGTAAAAGGAATGGTACGTATAAGGTGACAGGAAGAGGAAAGAAACGAAAGTTAGATGAAATCGAACTTGAAGAATGGAGAAGTGAATTATACAAGAAATTAAAAGGAGATTGTAAAAATAGAAAGAGTAAAGATGAGAATGAAGTAATTTGCTAGAAGTTGGCATCTGAATGAGGGTAATGTTTTTGATGGCTCAGAAACGCCATCAGAGAGGGGATTGATGGAGCAAGGTTTCATAAATTCATAAATGAAACTTGCTTGTATTCAATCCTCCTCACAGTATTAATTTATTAAACTTGTATTGTTAATACTAACCTTTGCATTCACGACACAAAAGAAAGGGATGCTTGCCTATGTGTTTTACTAATGAATAACGCTTGTTTATAATTCAAAATGGCCGCTATGCGCGGGAAAGCTCAATGCGCATGTCGCAACCATATCACATGGTGTGACGTCTTTCTTTGCTTGGTGGGAAATTTCTCAGAGTCAAGTGACAGTGGTGGCGAAGGAACAAGTGCAGAATTGACGTACGAAGAAGAAACAAGACCACCCTGACTAAGCAAAAGAATAAGCTAAAGAAAAGAAGAAAAGATAAGAAGAGCAATCTTCCTTGTAGAAAAATGCCTGACGATAGAGTTACTGGGAGACCAAAACAGAAATGTTGAAAAAGATGCTGTGCAATATGCATATGTAGTCTAGTAATGGTGCTTATAGTATGGTTAGTCCTGATTGTAGCAATTCCTTACCTTATGATAATAGATAAAAAGATTAATAATGAAACTAAAGGGAGGACAGCAAACATGAAGGGCAATAGAGTAGAACTAATGGCAGAAAGTGAACCAGAAATTCATCATGAAGTAGCTGACAACGACACTAGTTTAAACGTTTTCACAAAATTATTGTTTCAATATGTAGACACAATGGAAGTTAGTAATTGTTATGTCTGTATGAAGTTACCTGAATCAGTAGCAGAAGGATTAACATACCATCACTTACCACTGACATATGGCATATCATGTAGTGTATTAGCTAGTTTATTTTATAGAACAGGGAAACTTCAGTATTATTATTCAAACTTAGATGTGATATTTTCTGAGGTTCCGATTCGCAAGAGTATGAACCCAGTGCTTAGTAGTCAAGATGCACAGTTTATGGGAGAATTTTTCTTAACAATGAAATCAATAGACATAACACATGCACATAGACACAATCTAACATGTTCTTTACTTGAAGAAGAAAAGATATTTTTGAATTTAGTAGAAGATAGAAGACAAGATTTGCAAAAGAAAGCTTCTGAGCATAAGGCTCATTTACCACCTTGGGCTGAGAAAGAAGGTAGTTACACACCTGGCAGGGCTCAAGCTGCTATGGCTCTGGATTTCGTAAAGACAGGGAAAATTTGTCTTCATAGGTTAAAGACTGATTATAACAATGTTTTCATCGGTACCAGTGAATGTGAACACAATTTTTTAATTCTTGGAGGTTGGGGACTCAAAGGAGGAACAGATTCAGTTTTTCCTGGAATCTATTATGTGTGTGGGAATAAGGCTTACTTTAGGCTTCCTGCACGGTGGTTTGGAAGTTGTTATTTTGGAATAGTATTTCCAAAGATATACCACGTAAAAAGAAACACTGAGAGCAATGAAAACAATAACGAATTAATACGTAGTAAAAGAGCTAGTTTTTCAGAAATTGTAGGTGATATATTTGGTGCATTGATACCTTCAGTGGGAATAATTCTGAACTCAAGGAAAATAT